>OV656859.1:0-1200000 GCA_927399475.2 Acleris emargana
TGTACGGCCGCCCCCATGGATTCCTGTCCAGCGTGGCGAGGAAGGAGGACCACCCCTCCTCCTTGGCCACCGCGATGGACAGGACCAGGGCCCTCTTGGCTTCTTGGAGGGCCCTGTGGAGCCCCTCCTCCTCCTCCCGGGTGTGCTGCCGGCGCCTGCAACGCTGGTAGGCGTTGCGGGCACCGTTGCTGGTGGTCCGCAGGGCCGCGATTTCGGCGGACCACCAATACACAAACCGGCGGGCGAACAGGCGCCTCGCCCGGGGCATGGCAGCTCCGCACACCGACTGCAGCGATGTGCGGAACCGGCGCGCCCTCTCCTCCACCCCCAAGGCGGCGGGTGGGGCGTCACACCACGCCTCCACCAACGCCGCCTCGTCCGCCCTGGCCCTGTCCAGCTGGGACAGGGACCACTTGGGGAACTCCCCCCTTCCCCCCCTACGCCCCCCCCCTGGGACTGGTGGTGGCTGGCCTGCCCTTGTGGAGACCCTAAACCTGATATTCAGATGGTCTGATAGGGTCTCCACGTCCTCCAGGACGCGCCAATCGGTGACGCGTGCGGCAATGGCAGGGGTCGCAAACGTGACATCCACGATGGACCCCCCCTGCCGCCGCACGCAAGTATTGGCGCTGCCCTGGTTGAGGACAACCAGGCCCTCCACCACCAACCAATCCCGAAGCACACCCCCGCGCGCATCCGTTACGGGGGAACCCCACGCCGCGCTTTTGGCGTTGAGGTCCCCCAGGATGATTATTTGGCGCGGGGCCACCCTCCTGGCCACCCCCCCGAGGGCCTCGAGGAAAGCCTCAAAGGCGACCAGCGGCCTATTGGGGGAGAAATACACCGCAATCAGTGCGGTGTCGTTCCCCCATCCGGCCGCCGCGTACCCTGGGCCCACCTCGAGTTTTACGAGGGGGGGGCCGTCGCCGATCGCCGGCACCACCACGGCAGCCCTCTCGTCCCTCGACCCCACCCAGTTGGGTAGGGGAGGGACGAAATAGGGCTCCGTCACCGCGACCACGTCAATCTCCCACTCCGCCATGACCTGCATGAGCAGGTCTTGCGCTCTGGCGGAGTGGTTGACATTCACCTGCAGGACCTCTAGATGGTGTGCTGGCATCTAGAGGTCCATGATGGTCTCCTCCTGGGCCGCGGTCGCTGCGGGGGCTGCGGGAACTGCTGGAACTGGGCGGGGGCGCTGCGGCCTCATGTCCCTCCCTCTTGTGTGGGGGGGGCAACAATTTGTCCCCCCCATCCGATGGTTGGCTGGGAGTCTGGCCTGGTGGCACACGGCACACCACGCCTTCTCCCAGCACTCACTCATCCTGTGCCCCTCCCTACTGCACCGGAAGCAGGCATTGCTCCGGTCTTCCTTGGAGGGGCACAGCTCCCGTGAGTGGCCGACACCGTAGCATCGGTAACACCGCATCGGTGTCGGCCCCATCGGCGTGACCCTGGCGGAGGCCCATCCGACCAGGATCCTTCCCGCATTTCTAAGTGCCACCGCAGCTTGCACGGGGCACTGGACCAGCACTGATCCAGTGCCGTCGTAGGAGGAGCGGACGGCCCCCACCCTGACCTGCCCCGACAGACAAAACCCGGCTGACGCGACCGCCTGCGCCACCGAGTCCTTCGTGGCCGACTCATCAAGGCCGGCCAGCTGGATCTCGGCCATTTTTACCGGGCGGCTGACGTCAGCAACATCCCCAACCATACCCTGGAGCTTTGCCGCCAGGGTGTCCGCCACCTTGTGCCCGTCCACACCGGGGACCTCAATGACCCGGGAACCCGTCATTGAGGTCCTCACCCTGACGCTCTGCAGGCCCACCTCACTGAGCCTAAGACCGTTAATGGCCTTGGCCATGGTGGCCTGCAGAGTGGTGGTGGCCCCCTTTTTAAGGGTGACCACCACTGCCGCCGTCTTGGGGACGGACAGCTTTACAGGTCTGGGCGCAACCTTGCTGGACTTCGGGGCTTGGGGAGGGGTGGCCTTGGCCTTGCCCTTCCCTTTCCGCCTAACCACCTCCGACCACGCCATCTGCGCGGGCGGGGGTGGGATTCGGCCCGAGGGGCCGGGTTCCCCTTGTGAGGGCCGAGCGGCTCTCGGGGCAGGGTCTGCTACCACCAGTTTGCTTGGCCTCCTGGAGGGGGGGCTGAGCACCGGCGACATGGGTGTGGCCACCACCTTCTTGGCCGCCTTGGGCTTCGGCCTCCCGTCGCCCAGCCGAGCCCTGGCGACCGGCTCGAGCACCTCCACTGGGGTCCGGGAGGGAGCAGTGGGCGCAACGGTAATTCTCCGAGGAGGAGGGGTGGGGACATGCCTAAGGGCACGCACCTCGTGCGCCAACGGGGGGCGGAGAATTGGCTCCGCCGGGAGACGCCGGTTGACTTCGTCGATACGGTCGTTCACCATCCGACCGAGGCTCAAAAACAGGTCTCTCTTCATCTCCTGTATGGCCTCGGTCAGTTCGACCGTACCGAACTGCAGTGACGAAGCCACCGGTGCGGCCGGGATCTCCCTCTCGCTAAAAGCGATGCGGAGCGCCTTCAATTCTGCAGAATTGAGCGCCAGCTGCTCCCGCATTCGCTTATTGTCCGCTTTCAATATTCGGATCTCCTCGTTTTCATTTTGGGCCGCCTGGACTGCGTCCATCGACCCTAAAATTGTTCTGCAGGCCCGGTTCATCCGGCCCCAGATCTCCCCCTTTAAATTCCCGGATGACCGGGCCGCCTCCAATATGTCGCGCGCCGCCAAGCGGGTGGCGTCCAGCGGGTCCGTCTCCTGCGTGCACGCCAGCCCAAACCTAACCTAACCTAACCTAACCTAACCTAACCTAACCTAACCTAACCTAACCTAACCTAACCTAACCTAACCTAACCTAACCTAACCTAACCTAACCTAACCTAACCTAACCTAACCTAACCTAACCTAACCTAACCTAACCTAACCTAACCTAACCTAACCTAACCTAACCTAACCTAACCTAACCTAACCTAACCTAACCTAACCTAACCTAACCTAACCTAACCTAACCTAACCTAACCTAACCTAACCTAACCTAACCTAACCTAACCTAACCTAACCTAACCTAACCTAACCTAACCTAACCTAACCTAACCTAACCTAACCTAACCTAACCTAACCTAACCTAACCTAACCTAACCTAACCTAACCTAACCTAACCTAACCTAACCTAACCTAACCTAACCTAACCTAACCTAACCTAACCTAACCTAACCTAACCTAACCTAACCTAACCTAACCTAACCTAACCTAACCTAACCTAACCTAACCTAACCTAACCTAACCTAACCTAACCTAACCTAACCTAACCTAACCTAACCTAACCTAACCTAACCTAACCTAACCTAACCTAACCTAACCTAACCTAACCTAACCTAACCTAACCTAACCTAACCTAACCTAACCTTTTTTTTTTTTTTTTTTTTTTTTTTTGACGGAGTGGAAATGCATTTACGCATCTTCCCTGCCTGGGGTAGGCGGTGCAATGGGAAGTATAACGGACTCTCGTACGAACGAACTACCGTTTAAAACCACTCCGGCGTTTAAACCCTTGCCGGTGGTGAGGCGCCGCGGTACATGCCTAAGCTTTGGCCACTGACGCGCCTCCCGGCTTGCCCAAAAAGGGCCCCCCCAATCCTCGCCAAAGGAGGTGCCGACTGTGAACAGCCCACGATCAACACCCCAGACCGGTAGAGCCGTGCAAGGTGGGTCCCCAACCCACTGGCTCTACAAGGAGTTCGGGCGAGCAGCGAACCGAAGTCCACTGAGTTCGCCTTCCCTCCAACGATCTGCCTGCGGTGGATGGTGCTTTCCGGATACCAAGTATCCTTCAAACACGCCCCACCGCAGCTGTCCCCTCAATAACTACAGTGCCCCCCAGGATTCCAAAAGGCACGTAGAGGGACCCGCGGGTGACATGGGAGTACGACGCAAGGGAACGCCCAACGCATTGCTGCGATGCCGTCCCTGCCCATAAACCCAGTCACCAACCACCAACTGACAGAGGCAGCTGTCCAGGATGGAAACCACCCTTTTCAACCACCCCCGCCAAAGCCCCCTCCAGGCGACTGGTTAAGCTTTCCGGACCAGAAGCGGCAAGCACCAAGTGCACTCGCAACTGACCCTTCAAGCTACCCCAGCCACCAACCGTCAAAAATGGCGACAGTAGGAAGCTGTCCGGGATGGAAGCGAAAGCGCACACAACCACCCCTTCCAACGACCTCTGCCACCACCCACCAAGGGTGACGAGAAGACTTTTCTAACGAAAAGCCTCTCGTCACCAAACCCTCCCCAGGTGACAGAGTGAACTTTCCGGGGCAGAAGCAGCCCTAAGGCACGCGACCGCAACCCTTCCAGAACCCCCTGTCACCTCCCCAGAGTGCCGCTCTTCGTCTGGACCCTCACCACGAGCCTTTCCGGTATGGGTAGCCCTGTCCGGTATAGCCTCGTGGATCATTGAGACACGCAAGCCCCCCCACCACGGCAAGGTGGCAGCACAGTCGGGGGGGAACCTAACCTAACCTAACCTAACCTAACCTAACCTTTTTTTTTTTTTTTTTTTTTTTTTTTTTTTTTTCGGAGAGGAAATGCATTACGCATCGTCCCCCCAGGCTAGGGCAGCCATAAAGGGGGGGTATGACGGACTCTCAACCGCCTCAGTCTCCTGCGAGAGCTGAGGCGGAAGCATACCGTCTAAAACCTCTCCGGTGTTAACCTCCAAAGGCTGTTACCGGGGGCACCGTGGGCTGATGACTATGCCACCACTGGGTGCCCCCCAAACCTAACCTAACCTAACCTAACCTAACCTAACCTAACCTAACCTAACCTAACCTAACCTAACCTAACCTAACCTAACCTAACCTAACCTAACCTAACCTAACCTAACCTAACCTAACCTAACCTAACCTAACCTAACCTAACCTAACCTTTTTTTTTTTTTTTTTTTTTTTTTTTTTTTTTTTTTTTTTTTTTTTTTTTTTTTTTGACAAGGTGAAAAATGCGTTACGCATTTCCCCCGCCATGGGAGTGGCGGGAGGGTATGTGGGACTCACGTCCCCCCCCCTTCTCCGAGTGAGAAGGAGTGGGGGAGTGTTACCCACTAAAAAACACCTTGGCGTACCCACCCCTCCGGTTTGTATGGACACCGTGTTTCCTGCTCGGCATCCCCACGGTGTCCACCGGACGCCCCAGCCATTGCCGGGGCTTCCCGCGCCAAAGGAGAGGGGGGCCGAGTACGCCTGGCCCCCCTCCCAGACCGCCAAGTGACTAGCCTACGGCGAGCAGGGGACTCCCATCCCCCACCCGCAGTCACTAAGGGTAGAGGCGGCCGGCAAAACGCCGCCGCCTAAACCCCTGCCGTCTGCGCCGGAGCGGATGCGCGTGAGGAGACTCCTCGCGCTCCCGCTCCGCGGCCTCCTTCTGCGAGATAACGTACTCGCAGAAGGAGGCCACAGCCCTCCAGGACCTGTCGCTGCACAGCATCGCAGACACGACGCTGTGCAGGGAGAGGTCCCATTGCCCGATGGCCAGTGCCATCGTGCAGCGCTCCGCACTCCAACGGCTGCACACCGCGAGGGTGTGGCGAGCCGTGTCGTCCGGATCGCCGCACTCATGGCACTGCGGGCCGGGCTCCCTCCCAATCTTGTGCAGGTAATGACCGAAGCATCCGTGTCCGGTCAATACCTGCACAAGCCGGTACGATGTAGCACCGACTGCCCTCCCCAACCAGGTGTCCAGCGACGGGAGGATCGCCCCTATGGTATAAACACCATAGGGGGAATCCTCCAGGCTCGCTTTCCACCTGTCCCGCAGTCGGCGCTCCATCATCCGGCGCGTCTCCTCAACCTCCTCAGGGTCCGGGCGATCACCTCTCGCCCGGGCCCTGGACCTAACCTTGTAGGTCTCCGCCTGCACCTCTGCGTCCAACTCCCAGGGCGGGGTGCAGGCGAGGAGGCAGGCCGCGGCGTGGGCCACAGTCATGTAGGCCCTCACAATGCGGAGGGCCACCACCCGCTGTGGCCTCCGTAGCAGGGCCCGGTTCCGGGCGGACAGCTTGTCCGCCCAGATCGGGGCCCCGTACAGAGCCATGCTCCTCGTGACGCCGGCATACAGCCGGCGGCACAAGGAGCCTGGTCCACCCACGTTCGGCAGAAGCCGACTCATCGCCGACGCGGCGCCCACCACTCGGGGAGCTAACTTCTTGAAGTGCTCCCCGAAACTCCACCATCGGTCCAGAACAAGCCCCAAATATTTTATGTGGGGCTTGATCTGGACCGGTTCCCCCCCCAGGGTGAGCGCCGCGCCCGCCGGCAGCCTCCACCCCCGCCCCCCGAAGACTATAGCCTCAGTCTTCGGGAGGGCCACCCTCAGGCCGAGCCGACCGATCCGGTGAATCGCCAGCTCGGCCGCCGCTTCCGCCCGGCACAGCACCTCTCTCAGCTCGGTCCCGCGCGCGGCCACCATGGTATCGTCTGCGTAGCAGATGGTGGCCGTCCGCGGGAGCAGCTCCCCCCTGATGGCCCAGTCGTACCCCAGGTTCCATAAGAGCGGACCGAGCACGGAACCTTGGGGCACGCCACAGGCCATCTTCGTCGACCCCCGTCGACCGTCCGCCTGCTCATAGAGCACTACCCTATCAGTAAGGTAGTGCTCTATGAGCCGCCGCAGGTAGGGAGGCACTCGGTGGTATATGAGTGCCTCCCTTATCACCCCATAGGGGAGGGTGCCAAAGGCGTTGGCGATGTCGAGCGACACCGCCACTACTCCCTCCCCTCTGCTCGACGCGTAGTCGTAGAAGTCCCTTAGGGACTTCACCGCGTCGAGCGTAGACCGCCCCTCTCTAAACCCGAACTGTCTTCCACAGACGTTCGGGCCGGCGGTCTCTAGGTGCTGCCGGATCCTAGAGGCCAGGACTCTCTCCAACATCTTCCCGGCCTCGTCCAGCAGCACTATGGGGCGATAGGCGGACGGGCAATCCGGGGGTCGACCCTCCTTCCGGATGAGGCACAGCCTCCCCTCCTTCCACACTCTCGGGAACCGACCTTCCCTCAGGCAGTCACTCATTAACTGCCTGAGTCGGTCCCCGAGGTGCTTTAGGGCGATGGGGAGTACCCGGCCTGGTACTCCATCGGGCCCCGGGGCTTTCTTGCAGCCCCGGAGCCGGTCCACCGCCCTCTCGAACTCGTCATCGCTCACCGGTGCGATGTCGAGTTCGAGTGGGTCCTCCAGGTCCCCCGGTGGCTCGGTCATCACCGGGGGAACTATCGACGGGGCTGCCGGAAACAGCCCCTCGATGACCCTCCTCAGGAGGGGGGGGCTCCAGCGAATCCATGGGGGGGGCGGTGCGCATCTTGTTGCGCACCACCTTGTACGGCCGCCCCCATGGATTCTCGTCCAGCGTGGCCAGGAAGGAGACATTGCCCTCTTCCTTGGCCACCGCTATGGACAGGGTTAGGGCCCCCCTGGCCTCTTGGTGGGCCCTGTAGAGCCCCTCCTCCTCCTCCCGGGTGTGCCGCCTACGCCTGCAGTGCTGGTAGGCGTGGCGGGCACCGTCGGCGGTGGTCCGCAGGGCCGCAATTTCTGCGGACCACCAGTATACGCACCGCCGGGCAAACAACCGTCTTGCCCGGGGCATGGCCGCTCCGCACACCGCCTGCAGCGATGTGCGGAAGTGACGCGCCCTCTCCTCCACTCCCGAGGCGGCAGGTGGGGCTGAGCACCAAGCCTCCACCATTGCCGCCTCGTCCGCCTTGGCCCTGTCCAGAAGGGACAGGGACCACTTGGGGAACTCCCCCATTCCCCCCCTACGCCCCCCCCTTGGGACTGGTGGTGGCTGGCCCAGCCCTGTGGAGACCCTGAACCTAATGTATAGGTGATCAGACAGGGTCTCCACGTCCTCCAGGACGCGCCAACCTGCAACGCGTGCGGCCATGGCGGGGGGTCGCGAACGTGATGTCCACGATTGACCCCCCTCGCCGCCGCACGCAGGTGTTGGCGCTGCCCCGGTTCAAGACCGCCAGGCCCGCTACCACCGACCAATCCCTAAGCGCCGCCCCGCGCGCATCCGTTACGGGGGAACCCCACGCCGCACTTTTGGCGTTGAGGTCCCCCAGGATGATTACTTGGCGCGGGGCCGCCCTCCTCGCAACGCCCCCCAGGACCCCGAGGAAGACCTCGAAGTCGGCCAGCGGCCTATTGGGGGAGAAATACACCGCAATTAATACGGTGTCACTCCCCCATCCGGCCGCCGCGTACCCCGGGCCGACCTCGATCCTCCCCAGAGGGGGGCCATTGCCAACCGCCGGCACCACCACGGCAGCCCTCTCGTCCGTCGACCCCACCCAGTTGGGTGAGGGAGGGACGTAGTAGGGCTCCGTCACGACCACTGCGTCGATCGACCACTCCGCCATGACCTGCATTAGCAGGTCCTGTGATCTGGCGGAGTGGTTGACGTTGACCTGCAGGAGCTCTAAATGCTGTGCTGGCATTTAGAGGTCCATGCAGGTCTCCTCCAGTGGCCCGGCGGCGGCTTCCGCTGCGGGGGCATTGCTTGCTGGGGCGGGGCGGGGGCGCTGCGGCCTCGTGCTCCTCCCTCTGAGGGCGGGGGGGGCAACAATTTATGCCCCCCATCCGGTGGTTGGCTGGGAGTTTGGCCTGGTGGCACACGGCACACCACGCCTTCTCCCAGCACTCCGACATTTTGTGCCCCCCCTTGCTGCACCGGAAGCAGCAATTGCTCCGGTCGGACTTGGAGGGGCACATCTCCCGCGAGTGGCCGACGCCGTAACAACGGAAGCACCGCATCGGCGTCGGCCCCACCACCGTGACCCTGGCAGAGGCCCAGCCTACCTGGACCCTGCCAGCGTTCTTAATCGCTATCGCCGCCGGCACTGGGCACCGGATCATTGCTGACCCAGTGCCGTCGTAGAGGGTGCGGATGTACACCACCCCGACCTGTTCCGGCAGGCAGGCCCCAGCTGCGGCGACCGCCCGAGCCACCGATTCTTTCGTGGCCGACTCGTCCAGTCCGGAGAGCTGGAGTTCGGCCAATTTAACTGGGCGGCTCACCTTGGCGACGTCGCCCACTATCCCTTGCAGCCTGGCCGCAAGGGAGTCCGCCACCCTCTGCCCATCCTCCCCGGCGACCTCGATGACCCGGGAACCGGTCATCGAGGTCCTGACCCTAACATTTTGGAGGCCCACCTCGCTTAGGCTAAGGCCGTTGATGGCCTTCGCCATCGTGTCTTTTAAGGTGGTGGTGGCTCCCTCCTTGAGGGAGACCACGACCGCCGCCGTCTTCGGGACGGACAGCCTTACGGGCCTGGGCCCGTGCGCCGCCTTGGTGTTCTTCGGGGGTGGAGGGGGGGCCTTGGCCTTGCCCTTCCCCTTCCTTCGCACCACCTCCGACCACGACGACTGCGCGGGCGGGGGTGGCATGCGGCCCGAGGGGCCGGGTTCGCCCTGCGAGGGCCGGACGGCTCTCGGGGCTGGGCCGGAGTTAACCAGCCTGGTCGGTCGTCTGGGGGCGGGTACCGCGGCGGGGGCCGGGGCTGCCGCCTTCTTGGTCGCCGTGGCCTTCGGCCTCCCGTCGCCTAGGCGGGCCCTGGCGATCGGCGCTAACGCCTCCGCCGGGGCCGGGGGGGGGAGGGCCGGTTTTGCGACAACCCTCTGAGGAGGGGCTGCGACGGCGGGCTTGGCGGCTCGCCTGTCGTGCGCCAGCGGGGGGCGGAGGATGGGCTCGGCCGGGAGGCGACGGTTGACCTCCTCCATCCTGGCATTTATCATGCCACCGAGGCTCACAAAGAGGTCACGCTTCATGGCCTCTATGGCCTCGGTGAGCTCTGCCGTCCCGAATTGCAGGGAGAACCTAACCTAACCTAACCTAACCTAACCTAACCTAACCTAACCTAACCTAACCTAACCTAACCTAACCTAACCTAACCTAACCTTTTTTTTTTTTTTTTTTTTTTGACGGAGTGGAAATGCATTTACGCATCTTCCCTGCCTGGGGTAGACTGTACGGGAAGTATAACGGACTCTCGTACGAACGAACTACCGTTTAAAACCACTCCGGCGTTTTAAAGACCCTGGCCGGTGGTGAGGCGCCGCGGTACATGCCTAAGCTTTGGCCACTGACGCGCCTCCCGGCTTGCTCCAAAGGAGCCCCCCCAATCCTCGCCAAAGGAGGTTTCGAAAGTGCACAGCCCACGATCGTCACCCCAGACCGGTAAAGCCGTGCAAGGTGGGTCCCCAACCCACTGGCTCTACAAGGAGTTCGGGCGAGCAGCGAACCGAAGTCCACTGAGTTCGCCTTCTGTCCAACGATCTGCCTGCGGTGGATGGTGCTTTCCAGATACAAGTATCCTTCAAACACGCATCACCGCAGCTGTCCCCTCAATAACTACAGTGCCCCCCGGGATTCCGAAAGACACGTAGAGGGACCCGCGGGTGACATGGGAGTACGACGCACGGGAAACGCGCAACGCATTTCTGCGATGCCGTCCCTGCCCGTAAACCCAGTCACCAACCACCAACTGACAGAGGCAGCTGTCCAGGATGGAAACCACCCTTTTCAACCACCCCTGCCAAAGCCCCCTCCAGGCGGCTGGTTAAGCTTTCCGGACCAGAAGCGGCAAGCACCAAGTGCACTCGCAACTGACCCTTCAAGCTACCCCAGCCACCAACCGTCAAAAATGGCGACAGTAGGACGCTGTCCGGGATGGAAGCGGCAAGCACCAAGTGCACTCGCAACCACCCCTTCCAACGACCTCTGCCACCACCCACCAAGGGTGACGAGAAGACTTTTCCAAGGAAAAGCCTCTCGTCACCAAACCCACCCCAGGTGACAAGGGAATCCTTCCGGGGCAGAAGCGGCCCGCCCGGCAGCAGGCACGCAACCGCAACCCTTCAAGAAACCCCTATCACCTCCCCAGAGTGCCGCTCTTCGTCTGGACCCTCACCACGAGCCTTTCCGGTATGGGTAGCCCTGTCCGGTATAGCCTCGCAGATCATTGAGCCACGCAAGCCCCCCCACCACGGCAAGGTGGCAGCACTATCGGGGGGGAACCTAACCTAACCTAACCTAACCTAACCTAACCTAACCTAACCTAACCTAACCTAACCTAACCTAACCTAACCTAACCTAACCTAACCTAACCTAACCTAACCTAACCTAACCTAACCTAACCTTTTTTTTTTTTTTTTTTTTTTTTTTTTTTTTTTTTTGGCAGGGTGGAAAATGCTTTATGCATTCCCCTCACCATGGGAGTGGTGAGGGGATATGTGGGACTCACCCCGTCACCCCCCCTCAGAATGAGAGGGGGCAAGGGAGCGCAACCCACTAAAAACCACCCTGGCGTACCCTCCTGCCGGCTGGTGAGGCACCCTGATGCCTGCCGAAGCTTAGTTCAGGGTGCCCCCCGGCTGCCCCAGCCATTGCCGGGGCTACCCGCGCCAAAGGAGAGAGGGGCCGAGCACGCGTGGCCCCCCTCCCAGACCGCCCAGTGACTAGCCTACGGCGGGCAGGGGACTCCCATCCCCCACCCGCAGCCACTAAGGGTAGAGGCGGCCGGCAAAACGCCGCCGCCTAAACCCCTGCCGTCTGCGCCGGAGCGGATGCGCGAGAGGAGACTCCTCGCGCTCACGCTCCGAGGCCTCCTTCTGCGAGATGACACTTTCGCAAAAGGAGGCCACAGCCCTCCAGGACCTGTCGCTGCACAGCATTGCAGACACAACGCTGTGCAGGGAGAGGTCCCACTGCCCGATCGCCAGCGCCATAGTGCAGCGCTCCGCACTCCAGCGGCTGCACACCGCAAGGGTGTGCTGAGCCGTGTCGTCCGGATCGCCGCACTCATGGCACTGCGGGCCGGGCTCCCTCCCAATCTTGTGCAGGTAATGACCGAAGCATCCGTGTCCGGTCAATACCTGCACAAGCCGGTACGATGTAGCACCGACTGCTCTCCCCAACCAGGTGTCCAGCGACGGGAGGATCGCCCCTATGGTATAAACACCATAAGGGGAATCCTCCAGGTCGGCTTTCCACCTGTCCCGCAGTCGGCGCTCCATCATCCGGCGCGTCTCCTCCACCTCCTCAGGGTCCGGGCGTTCACCCCTCGCCCGGGCCCTGGACCTAACTATGTAGGTCTCAGCCTGCACCTCCGCATCCAACTCCCAGGGCGGGGTGCAGGCGAGGAGGCAGGCCGCGGCGTGGGCCACCGTCACGTAGGCCCTCACCATTCTGAGGGCCACCACCCGCTGTGGCCTCCGTAGCAGGGCCCGATTCCGGGCGGACAGCTTGTCCGCCCAGATTGGGGCCCCGTACAGAGCCATGCTCCTTGTGACGCCGGCATATAACCGGCGGCACAAGGAGCCCGGCCCACCCACGTTCGGCAGAAGCCGACTTAGTGCCGACGCGGCGCCCACAATTCGGGGAGCCATCTGCGAGAAATGCTCCCCGAAACTCCACCATCGGTCCAGAACAAGCCCCAAATATTTGATGTGGGGCTTGATCTGGACCGGTTCCCCCCCCAGTGTGAGCGCCGCGCCCGCAGGCAGCCTCCACCCCCGCCCCCCGAAGACTATCGCCTCAGTCTTCGCGAGGGCCACCCTCAGGCCGAGCTGACCAATCCGGTAAATGGCCAGCTCGGCCGCCGCTTCCGCCCGGCAAAGCACCTCCCTCACGTCGGTCCCGCGCACGGCCACCATTGTGTCATCCGCATAGCAGATGGTGGCCGTCCGCGGGAGCAACTCCCCCCTGATGGCCCAATCGTACCCCAGGTTCCATAAGAGTGGACCGAGCACGGAACCTTGGGGTACGCCACAGGCCATCTCCGTCGACCCCCGTCGACCGTCCTTCTGCTCGTAGAGCACTACCCTCTCGGTGAGGTAGTGCTCTAGGAGCCGCCGCAGGTAGGGAGGCACTCGGTGGTAAATGAGTGCCTCCCTTATCACCCCATAGGGGAGGGTGCCAAAGGCATTGGCGATGTCGAGCGACACCGCCACTACACCCTCCCCTCTGCTCGACGCGTGGTCACAGAAGTCCCTAAGGGACTTCAACGCGTCGAGCGTAGACCGCCCCTCCCTGAACCCGAACTGTCTATCCGAGACGTTCGGGCCGGCGGTCTGTAGGTGCTGCTGGATCCGGGAGGCCAGGATTCTCTCGAGAATCTTCCCGGCCTCATCCAGCAGCACGATGGGGCGATATGCGGACGGACAGTCCGGGGGTCGACCCTCCTTCCGGAGGAGGCAAAGCCTCCCCTCCTTCCACACTCTCGGGAACCGTCCCTCCCTCAGGCAGTCACTCAACAACTGCCTGAGTCGGTCCCCGAGGTGCTGTAGGGCGATGTGGAGTACCCGACCCGGTACTCCGTCGGGCCCCGGGGCTTTCTTGCAGCCCCGGAGCCGATCCATCGCCCTCTCGAACTCGTCATCGCTTACCGGTGCGATGACGAGTTCGGGTGGGTCCTCCAGGTCCCCCGGTGGCTCGGTCATCACCGGGGGAACTATCGAGGGGGCTGCCGGAAACAGCCCCTCGATGACCCTCCTGAGGAGAGGGGGCTCCAGTGAGTCCATGGGGGGGGCGGTGCGCATTTTGTTGCGCACCACCCTGTACGGCCGCCCCCATGGATTCCTGTCCAGCGTGGCGAGGAAGGAGGACCACCCCTCCTCCTTGGCCACTGCGATGGACAGGACAAGGGCCCTCTTGGCTTCTTGGAGGGCCCTGTGGAGCCCCTCCTCTTCCTCCCGGGTGTGCCACCGGCGCCTACACCGCTGGTAGGCGTTTCGGGCACCGTTGCTGGTGGTCCGTAGGGCCGCGATTTCGGCGGACCACCAGTAAACGAACCGGCGGGCGAAGAGGCGCCTCGCCCGGGGCATGGCCGCTCCGCACACCGACTGCAACGATGTGCGGAACCGGCGCGCCCTCTCCTCGACCCCCAAGGCGGCGGGTGGGGCGTCACACCACGCCTCCACCAGTGCGGCCTCGTCCGCCTTGGCCCTGTCCAGAAGGGACAGGGACCACTTGGGGAACTCCCCCCATCTCCCCCCCGTACGCCCCCCCCCCGGGATTGGTGGCGGTGGCTGGCCCGCCCTCGTGGAGACCCTGAACCTGATGTTCAGATGGTCCGAAAGGGTCTCCACATCCTCCAGGACGCGCCAATCGGTGACGCGTGCGGCAATGGCAGGGGTTGCAAACGTGACGTCCACGATGGACCCCCCCTGCCGCCGCACGCAAGTATTGGCGCTGCCCTGGTTGAGGACAACCAGGCCCGCCACCACCAACCAATCCCGAAGCACCGCCCCGCGCGCATCCGTTACGGGGGAACCCCACGCCGCGCTTTTGGCGTTGAGGTCCCCCAGGATGATTACTTGGCGCGGGGCCACCCTCCTCGCCACCCCCCCAAGGACCTCGAGGAAGGCCTCGAAGGCGATCAGCGGCCTATTGGGGGAGAAATACACCGCAACTAGTACGGTGTCGTTCCCCCATCCGGCCGCCACATACCCCGGGCCTCCCTCGATCCTGACCAGGGGGGGGCCACTGCCGATCGCCGGCACCACCACGGCAGCCCCTCCGTCCGTCGACCCTACCCAGTTGGGTAGGGGAGGGACGAAGTAGGGCTCCGAAACCCCCACCACATCAATCGACCACTCCGCCATTACCTGCATGAGCAGGTCCTGCGCTCTGGCGGAGTGGTTGATGTTGACCTGCAGGAGCTCTAGGTGGTGTGGCATCGATCTAGTGTTCCATGTCGTTCTCCTCCTGGGCCGCGGTCGCTGCGGGGGCTGCGGGAACTGCGGGAACTGGGCGGGGGCGCTGCGGCCTCATGTCCCTCCCTCTTGTGTGGGGGGGGCAACAATTTGTCCCCCCCATCCGATGGTTGGCTGGGAGTCTGGCCTGGTGGCACACGGCACACCACGCCTTCTCCCAGCACTCACTCATCCTGTGCCCCTCCCTACTGCACCGGAAGCAGGCATTGCTCCGGTCTTCCTTGGAGGGGCACAGCTCCCGTGAGTGGCCGACACCGTAACAGCGGTAACACCGCATCGGTGTCGGCCCCATCGGCGTGACCCTGGCGGAGGCCCATCCGACCAGGATCCTTCCCGCGTTCTTAAGTGCCACCGCCGCCTGTACGGGGCACTGGACCAACACTGATCCAGTGCCGTCGTAGGAGGAGCGGACGGCCCCCACCCTGACCTGCCCCGGCAGACAAAACCCGGCTGACGCGACCGCCTGCGCCACCGAGTCCTTCGTGGCCGACTCATCAAGGCCGGCCAGCTGGATCTCGGCCATCTTTACCGGGCGGCTGACGTCAGCGACGTCCCCAACCATACCCTGGAGTTTTGCCGCCAGGGTGTCCGCCACTTTGTGCCCATCCTCACCGGGGACCTCAATGACCCGGGAACCCGTCATTGAGGTCCTCACCCTGACGCTCTGCAGGCCCACCTCACTGAGCCTAAGGCCGTTAATGGCCTTGGCCATGGTGGCCTGCAGAGTGGTGGTGGCCCCCTTCTTAAGGGTGACCACCACTGCCGCCGTCTTGGGGACGGACAGCTTTACAGGTCTTGGCGCAACCTTGCTGGACTTCGGGGCTTGGGGAGGGGTGGCCTTGGCCTTGCCCTTCCCTTTCCTCCTAACCACCTCCGACCACGCCATCTGCGCGGGCGGGGGTGGCATACGGCCCGAGGGGCCAGGTTCCCCCTGCGAGGGCCGAACGGCTCTCGGGGCAGAGTCGGCAGCAACCAACTTGCTAGGTCTCCTGGAAGGGGGGCTGAGTACCGGCGAAAGGGGGGTGGGAGGGGGCGGGGCCGCCACCCACTTGGCCGCCTTGGGTTTCGGCTTCGGCCTCCCGTCACCCAGTCGAGCCCTGGCGACCGGCTCGAGCACCTCCACTGGGGTCCGGGAGGGAGCAGGGGGCGCAACGGCACCTCTCCGAGGAGGGGGGACGGGCTTGGCGGCACGCCCCTCGTGCGCCAACGGGGGGCGGAGAATTGGCTCTGCCGGGAGACGCCGGTTGACTTCGTCAATACGGTCGTTCACCATCCGACCGAGGCTCAAGAACAGGTCCCGCTTCATCTCCTGTATGGCCTCGGTCAGTTCGACCGTACCGAATTGGAGAGAAGAAGCCACCGGTGCGGCCGGGATCTCCCTCTCGCTAAAGGCGGTGCGGAGCGCCTTTAATTCCGCACAGTTCAGAGCGAGTTGCTCCCGCATCCTTCGGTTGTCCGCTTTCAGGATGCGGATCTCCTCGCTCTCGGACCTGGCCGCCTCGACCTCGTCCATAGAACCCAGAATAGTACGGCAAGCCCGGTTCATCTTGCCCCAAATCTCCCCCTTGAGATTTCCGGATGCCCGGGCCGCCTCTAAAATATCCCGCGCCGCCATGCGGGTGGCGTCTACCGGGTCAGCCTCCTGCTGACCCGTTAGACCCTCCAAGGGCTCGGGGGAGCGCGAGACCGAGCGGGAGCGCACGGAATCCCCCGCCTTCCCCTTTCCGCCCCCCTTGGGACGGAGTTCGGGGAACTCCCTCTGGTACTTGGACACCGGATCGGGCTCGGCTACCCCGGCCACCTCGGCAAATTGGGGCTCCAGCTGGAACGGCTTCGCCCGAAATCTGGCCGCCGCCAACCCGACATAAGAACCCCTGGGTTTCCCTCGCAGCGAGGAACTTACCTTAGGAGGAGGCTTAGGATCCCCTTCCTCTTCATCATAAGCCCTTTTTGAGGCCAACGAAACGCGCTCGACATCTATGGAGTCGTCGTCCATCTCGGACTCCGAACTCAACATAAGTCCACCCCCCTCGGGCGGATCCGCCCAGAACTTGGTAGGCGAGGTCATGGTGACCCCGTCTACCTGACCCTAAAATAGGGTCCAAATCCGACCGCGACGTCCGAAGTTACGAGCTAACCTAACTTCGAATCGTCAAGTGCGAGTCGGATTTGGACTTTCCCATACAATTATGAGTTTAGCGCCTGATTTAAAAGTAATAGCAATGTGCTAAAATCTTGCGCCCCCAAATTGACCGACTTGTCGAAGTCGTACACAGACCAAACAAAAACAAAAATATGCCTCCCAATGAGGTCTTAAAAACCAAAAAAGAAAAATACAAAAAAGGTAAAAAGGTTCAGAGTTATTGAATTAACCAATTTTAGGAAAAACCTTAAGTTGGTAATCCAACAACACGGAAAAATTTTAGCCTACCTTACAAAATACAAACGTAAATAACTTTTAACGTAGTGGTTAAAAAGTTAAACAATTTATACAAAAAATTTAAAGAATTAAATGAACTACCCTAAACTATGAGCTAAATAATTTACAAACACTAGAAACTAATTTAAATAACACACCAAACACAAAAAAGTTACAAATAGAAAAGTAAAGATTTCTGAAAACCTCGGGTAAAAACCCAAAATTTTCAAAAATAAAATTTACCAACTAAACAACTTATACCTAAACCAAAAACTATACTGCAATAAGCGGGACCGTTACCGGTACCCCCGCCCAAAAATTGGGCAAGGTGGGATAAGGGCAACACCGACAAATTAACAGTAGAAAAATGTAAACAAACCCTAAAATTAATATTAAAAATAGAAAAATTAAGGCTAAAATTTACAATTTGGCAAGGCCAATAAATTCGGGACTTTCGTTCCGAAAATTATTGAGCCTAAACCCACAACACAAACAAGTATTCCGCAATCTTCTAGCCCTGAAAAGGGCTAAAAAAGACGCAAGATGAAAAAACCAAAAATGAAACAAAAAAGTGCAAAACCGAGAAAAATTTAACAAAAAATTACCAACCGCAAAACCAAAAAACGAAAAATTAAGGACAACTGAAGAACAAGGAGAGAACTGAATGCAGAAGTTAGATCAGGAAAAAAGCTAGTGTTTTGATTCCGAAAATCGCAACTATACACCCAGAAACACCCAAGAAACGACTTCAACCTAACCTAACCTAACCTAACCTAACCTAACCTAACCTAACCTAACCTAACCTAACCTAACCTAACCTAACCTAACCTAACCTAACCTAACCTAACCTAACCTAACCTAACCTAACCTAACCTAACCTAACCTAACCTAACCTAACCTAACCTAACCTAACCTAACCTAACCTAACCTAACCTAACCTTTTTTTTTTTTTTTTTTGACGGAGTGGAAATGCATTTACGCATCTTCCCTGCCTGGGGTAGGCGGTGCAATGGGAAGTATAACGGACTCTCGTGCGAACGAACTACCGTTTAAAACCACTCCGGCGTTTAAACCCTGGCCGGTGGTGAGGCGCCGCGGTACATGCCTAAGCTTTGGCCACTGACGCGCCTCCCGGCTTGCCCAAAAAGGGCCCCCCCAATCCTCGCCAAAGGAGGTGCCGACTGTGAACAGCCCACGATCAACACCCCAGACCGGTAGAGCCGTGCAAGGTGGGTCCCCAACCCACTGGCTCTACAAGGAGTTCGGGCGAGCAGCAAACCGAAGTCCACTGAGTTCGCCTTCCCTCCAACGATCTGCCTGCGGTGGATGGTGCTTTCCGGATACCAAGTATCCTTCAAACACGCCCCACCGCAGCTGTCCCCTCAATAACTACAGTGCCCCCCGGGATTCCGAAAGACACGTAGAGGGACCCGCGGGTGACATGGGAGTACGACGCAAGGGAACGCGCAACGCATTTCTGCGATGCCGTCCCTGCCCATAAACCCAGTCACCAACCACCAACTGACAGAGGCAGCTGTCCAGGATGGAAACCACCCTTTTCAACCACCCCCGCCAAAGCCCCCTCCAGGCGACTGGTTAAGCTTTCCGGACCAGAAGCGGCAAGCACCAAGTGCACTCGCAACTGACCCTTCAAGCTACCCCAGCCACCAACCGTCAAAGAGGCAACAGAGAGTGAAGCTGTCCAGGGCGGAAGCGGTCTCCAACGCGACCACCCTTTCCAACTTCCTCTGTCGCCACCACCCAAGGATGACGAGGAGACTTTTCCGAGGAAAAGCCTCTCGTCACCAAACCCCCCCCAGGTGACAAGGGAATCTTTCCGGGGCAGAAGCGGCCCGCCCGGCAGCAGGCACGCAACCGCAACCCTTCCAGAAACCCTGTCACCTCCCCATGGCCGCTCTTAGTCTGGCCCCTCACCACGAGCCTTTCCGGTATGGGTAGCCCTGTCCGGTATAGCCTCGTGGATCATTGAGACACGCAAGCCCCCCCACCACGGCAAGGTGGCAGCACAGTCGGGGGGGAACCTAACCTAACCTAACCTAACCTAACCTAACCTAACCTAACCTAACCTAACCTAACCTAACCTAACCTAACCTAACCTAACCTAACCTAACCTAACCTAACCTAACCTAACCTAACCTAACCTAACCTAACCTAACCTAACCTAACCTAACCTAACCTAACCTAACCTAACCTAACCTAACCTAACCTAACCTAACCTAACCTAACCTAACCTAACCTAACCTAACCTAACCGGAGGTTGCAATTATTTGTCCAAACTGCTATAGTTATTTGAGGAACCAAACGATTGCGCGATCTAATCGACTTGTAACGCCATCTAGCGATTGTTTTTGCAATTGTTTATGTATGTTGCTACTTGACGACAGATGGCGCCACCTGTGTTCGCTTACACCGGTAGAATTTGGACTAAACCATTTCCTAATCGGCATGTTTTTACGTGCTACACCGTTAAGTCTATCTTTAGCAAGCTACACGTGTTGGGCACTTTTGAAAGCCAATTAAAAAAAAAAAAAAAAAAAAAAAAAAAAAAAAAAAAAAAAAAAAAAAAAAAAAAAAAAAAAAAAAGTGTTATCAAGGAGCTCTGGTGATCACTGATACAACTTTTTTTTTTTTAAAGCTTAATTTTTCTATTATTTCTTGAGTTAGAGGTCTAACCTTTATACACAAGTTGTAGGGAATTGAATAATTAATCTTTCTGAAGACGAACGGACATTATATAAAGGATTTTAGTGAGTTGCATCATTAATCACAAAAAATAATCGTAATTTAAACCGTGACTAATGTTACATATCGAGTTATTCTTAGGTCTGGTAACGAAAAAACTTGTGTCAAATAAAACAAGTAATTTATCAAAACAAACGATTGCAATTATGATAAAAAAAAAAAATTAAATATAAGGAATAAAGGAACTAAACATGAAATTAAATCACTGAGGAAACAAATTAACTTATACTCCTTAATTTCAAAGCAAAATTACGATGTTGTTGCAACATACAGGAGGTAAATTAACCAGTGCATATTGCCATCCAAAACAAAAACTAAATAGGCACCTACACAAAAAAACAAATAACAATTCTCAATCATCAGCTTAATCTAATCATCTACAAAACATGAAAATAATGATAACTAAATCTCAGGTAAGTAAGATATGAAGAAAGTTAAATTAAGCTCGCCGTCAGTCGAAGTAGAAAGTACGAATAGGTAGTTAAGTGACATAGCGCATGGTGCACCTGAATTTCATCTTACTGAATTTGATACAATAATGTAAGTCACCACAGAACGGTAGCATTTAGGTACTAACCTGCCACTTCACAAAATAAAACATGTTGGTTGGTAAATAACTATTTCTTTCCGTCGCGATATTTTTACCGTTTTTATCTTCTGTCATAATATTTTACACAAATAACTAGTTATATACACATGTAGATCATAATATTGTATCGCAGCCATAAATGAATATTAACACACAATAGAAATCATGCTTACGCGACGGTTCAGGCCACAGCGTGCGTGTGCTCCCACCCTCGATGACAGGGTGACCATAGCTATGAAGAAAGAGACCAGACTCATTTTTTCGGAACATGAGTTAGCTATGCCATCGTAAACTAGATTTTTTAAACTATGTTATGTTGAAAGCGATCTATTTTAGCACGTCAATTCACTAAATTATACTTATGTATAAAACCGCCAATAACGAAATGTGCGTTCTATAATGTCGAACGCAGCCAAAGTACTTGATTTAGTCTATTTTGTCCGTTAAAAGATGATACTTTTAATCTGCAGAACACAGCCAATCGTCAATTAGTCGGATTATACAATAAACAAATGTACTTATCAAGTGAGCACATTTATGTAATCTGCTTAAAACGACTAGGCAGATAGTTGCTTTCAGAAATTTTTGTTTTTCGTTCTACCTCATGTTTGGTAGTTTTTGCAAAGTGACGTTCTTAGGTATAACCTTCGATAAAATAAAATTTATTTGAATGAGTGTTTTACTTATAACAATCAGCATATAGCTCTTTCTATATAAATACTACAATCTAGTATTTGTAATTAGCATGAGACAACTAGGGTAATAGCATATAGCACTTTTTTATAAAAATACAAGAATTCAATTAATGTACCTATGGTAGTGAATCTTGGGTATGGCAGAAGAAGAACGCAAGCCGGAGTAATGCAGTTGAAATTAGAGCTCTAAGAAGTATGTGTGGTGTTAGGATGATAGATAGAGAAAGAAGTAGCGAGATCCGAGAACGATGTGGATTGAAAGAAGATGTAGTGACTAAAATCGAAAAGGGTATGCTAAGATGGTTTGGTCATTTAGAAAGGATGGATGAAAGAAGGGTTACGAAAGATATACGGCGAGCGAGAGTGAGCGGATATGTCGGTAGGGGACGTCCTACACGGACGTACGGTGATCAGATTCTCGATGTTCTGAATAAGGGCCAAATAAAAAGCACCCGAAACTGACGTACGTGCATGAAGAGATTGATGAATGTAGAGGAAGCGAAAGTTGTATGTTTAGATCGGTTCACCTGGCGTTCCGTAGTCTTTGCCTACCCCATTGGGAGACAGACGTGAAGTTATGTATGTGTGTATGTATGTAAGAATTTAATATTGTAATAAAAATAATAGTGTGGTGTAAATTGGCTAAAGAAATGGTCACTTTCGTAAAATTACGATCGAAAGGAGGATAGCAAACATTATTATTAGTTCTATATAAAACATCCATACATTGTTTTTTAAAAAACCTACGAATACTCCAGTTAATTTGTTTAAAATGTGCTTAATATGTAAACACTTTATTGTACAACAGAAAAACCAGAACAATACAATTAATATAAAAATATGTACAATATGTTTATATTTTTCTATATAAGTATTTATATCGTTGTACTAGACAACGATATAAATACTATAACCAAAGTACAAGCCTAGAGCTTAGTTTGGGACTAGGCCAATTGGTGTGAGATTCTCCCCTGATATTTATTTTATTATTTTATAGTAATTGTATCACTATGCACCAAACTTTACAAGTTCTAAATGGTCGTAATATTCTCACATTTTTGATACAACTGACTTATACATTTGCAAAGATTAGGAAATATTTGAAAACATTTGATATAAATCGAGTTTTATCAATTAACACAAACCAAAAGAAGCAAAAACAGGTTTAATTTTTGATCTAACTCAAGTTGTAACTTTCGAAATACGCAAAACTCTGGTGATAAATGATATAACTCAAGTTATATCAAAAGACACAGAAAATTTTAAAGGTATAAGAACCGTGATTTATGATACATTTTTAGATACATCATCTGGCACGAGAAAAAAAAATAAAAAATCTCATGGTTTTTTGACGTGCTTTAACTAGAGAAATAGCATTAAACACTGAAAATCAGAAAAAAAAAAAAAAAAAAAAAAAAAGGGTCAATTGTATCATTTTACACGAAAGTATCTTGGAAACTAGAAGGCCTAGGAACACGGGAGTTGGAGCAAACGATGCGTTTTTTTTTAAGGTGTTTCATGAAAGAAAACGAAAACTCCTATAACTCGAGTTGTATCACTTGTCACAGGAGGCACAGACTTGACGACAGATGGCGTTAGCTGTACTCACTTTCGGTGCGGAATTTAAATGTTTTATGCAGGAATGAGTGCGGCTTGGACCATTAACGATTCAAATTAAAGTAAAACTCAATTCTGGTGCGATACAATGGTAAAAACTTGAATCAATATAAAAATATGATCATTAACAAATGTAATTTAGCTACTTGACAACAGATGGCACTAGCTGTACTCACTTTCAGTACGGAATTAAAGTATTTTATACAGGAATGGGCGCGGCTTGGACCATTAATGATTCAAATGAAAGTAAAACTCAATTCTGGTGCGGTTCAATGGCAATAAATAATAATAATCAATACCATTATGATCTTTAACGAATGCAATTTAGCTACTTGACAATAGATGGCGCCAGCTGTACTCATTTTCAGTACCGAATGAAAGTATTTTATACAGGAATGGGCGCGCTTAGGACCATTAACGATACAAATGAAAGTAAAACTTTCTGGTGCGATACAATCGTAAAAAAACATTTTGAATAAAAACAATATTATGGTTGCGAACGTAATGTAGCTACTTGACGACAGATGGCGAAAGCTGTACCTACATATTTTTAACATGGAATATCATTCTGGTGCGATAGATAGCACCACTCGCAAGTTAGATCGCACAATCGTTATTTTTATATTTAAGATAACGAATGTCATACGTACTAAACAGGGGCATTAAGAAAGTGGTAATGTGTACGGATGGTAAAAGTGCGTTGCAGCCTTGTTGCAGCATATTAAACGGTGTGTTCGGGGTGAA
Source organism: Acleris emargana (assembly GCA_927399475.2). Classification (NCBI taxonomy): domain Eukaryota; kingdom Metazoa; phylum Arthropoda; class Insecta; order Lepidoptera; family Tortricidae; genus Acleris; species Acleris emargana. The sequence continues at coordinate 23,616 of OV656859.1, forward strand.
AGGGTACCGACCGATGGTCAATGGTATGTTGGAAAAGTTAATTATTTTGAATTGAAATAAGTAATGTGTGTTTGCGATTGCAATGGGTTCCATTACACATTGGGTTGAGATGTAAAATAGTTATTGCGCCTTGTTATTTGGAAGTTACAAGTATTTATACAGACGAATTTTACAAATTGATGAAAGGTCTAGAGAGAAAGGAATATGGTATGAATGTATCCAGAGCGAGCCTCCTCGTGTACCCTGGTTTCGAAACATAGATTTTAATCGTAAAGTTATTGTAATGGCGCATAGACTGCGGACGGGACACATTCCACTCAATAAGTTTGGTTTTCTTATGAAAAAGAACCAAAAAAAACAAAAAAAAACACATGTATTACTATAATAGAGGATGTGCAGCACTTACTGATGGATACAAATTTATTGATTTGATAATTATTTGTTAACTGTGCCTTCATATTTTTTTTATTTAGATGACCAATTAATACTTACCAACCAAATGATTCTAGTCTGTTTAGACTAACAAGTAGCGACATCTTGCAGCATTACGTAGAACCCGAGATAGTGTCTAATACTCCGTCAGATGGCGCTAGCTTTAGATAACGGTCTTTTGTCGTCCTCAGATTTGTCATCAAATTTGGGAAAACCATCGTAATACAGACTTTAGCAACTTACACTCGGTTTCGTACAAAATCGCTGTTTTTTTCACGCCGCGACTTATATTTATTTTTGTTAGTAAGTCTGCTGTAATTACATATAATATATTAAACGAAAAAAAAACAACCCGTTGGGCGCTACCCTTCGCGAACGAAATCGTAAAAACGAAAATACAGATGTAGTGCATAATTGTTTTCTTTTGTATTTTCACGGAAATGTACTCGTACGAATTGCTATTTCAGTCGGTCACAGTACGAAAAGTACTGAGGTTGACTGAAGTAGCATGACAAATACGAACGTTTCCGAGAAAATACGATGGAAAACAATTATGCACTACATCTGTAACTAAAGAACAATTAAATACCACGTATTTGGAACAGTAATTTAAAGAGTAAGATTGCTTTTTCTGAGCGATTGCCTAGAGTCTGGACTAAACAAAACGCTACAAGAAGGAAAAAGAAGGATGCGTTATGTTATGATAGTCGTTAGACTAATACAAGAACGTACCAGAGCGAGTGAGAGGGAAAGACAACTCACAGGACGTTTTAATGAAGACCTATGAAAGAGCTACACTTGTGAATACTGTAAACTAACTAAAGAGGTTCAGAGAGGCTTCACTCTATTCCAAGTTTCCGATCTTGGTTTCGATACTATGGAGTTCTTCCTCCATAGACAACATCAACACACGACAACGACAACATCTCAGCATTTGTCAGTTTAATGTCACTGTGTTGAGCCGGTCTGTTTATTTACATGGCCGGCTTTTAAATAATATTTTCTTGATTATTTAACTTTAATTTCCTAGATTTGGCGAAATTCATTATGTACTTTAAGGCTTGTACAAGGCTTTTGTTGTGGATGGCTGATATTTAGATGTGCTAGCGGAGCGATCGCGGTGCGATGCGGTCGCTGCTGCGGGCGCGGCGCCTCGTCATGACGCGCCCGGACGTGGTGCTGCTGACCCTGGCGCTGGAGGCACTGCTGCTGCTGTACGTCGCGAGCGTCACGCTGAGCGGCCGCGTGCCACCGCCGCGCGCGCCGCCCGCCGAGCGCCGGCTGCTGACGCGCGCGGTGTATCCGGAGGGCTTCCTGCGCACGCACCCCGAGCTGTGCCCGAACAATGGCACCGGGGTGAGGCTCGTGATCCTGGTGGCGTCCGCCACGAACAACACGTCCGTGCGCCGCGCAATCCGGAAGAGCTGGGGCCGCGCCGCGCGCCGCACCGGCGTCGTCGTCGCGTTCGCGATCGGCGTGCCGCCCGCCGGCCTGCGCACCACCATCAAGTCGGAGGACCAGCAGCGCCTGGACCTCATCCAAGGCAAGTACCGGGACACGTACTCGAACCTGACGCTCAAGTCCGTCTCGATGCTGAAGTGGTTCAGCGCGTACTGCTGGCGCGCGGAGCGGCTGCTCAAGGTGGACGACGACATGTTCGTGAACGTGCCGGCGATGCTGCGCTTCGCCGAGCAGCACCCGGGCAACAACACGATCTGGGGCGACGTCAGCGAGTCGGCCGCGCCGCTGTACTTGAGCGACAAGTACTTCGCGGCGGACGCGGGGCGGCTGCCCCCGTTCGCGGAGGGCGCGTACCTGGTGGCGGGGCGCGCGGCGCGGCGGCTGGCGCGCGCGGCGGGCGCGGAGCCGCTGCTGCGGCTGGAGGACGTGTTCGTGACGGGGCTGGTGGCGCGGCGCGTGCGCACGCGGCTGAAGCACGCGCCGCGGTTCCTGCGGCGGTACCCGCTCGCGGCGGGCTGTGACGCGGCCGGCTGGCTCGTCGTGCACCTGCAGCGCGCGCGCGACCACGGGGCGCAGTACCAGCTCATCACCAACAAGAGGTACCGTTGCCGCGGCCCGCCGCCGTATTAGAAGTGCCCTCGTACTCTTTACCGAGCCGCGTGCCACCAGTTGCGCGTGACATGCGTAAATCACTTGAAGATGCGGTTTTGGGGTAATACTCGTAGCAAGAAACAATGATGCATTCTTCAAATTGACTCCCACACGTCATAAGTCATAATGCTCAGCGAGATTGCTGTCAGCTCCACGCCGCACGCGTGGCAGGCGATGCCGATGCGGCCCCGGGCGTTGTTGACTCCGCCGCCCCGCGGGCGTCTGTGGCGAGTGCTGGGCGTCACCAGCATTAATATTACACAACACGGGCTCAAAACTATCTGACACGGCGCTATTACTATTACTTAAACAATCAAATATTTTGAAGTCATTGTTGGATAGTATAATTATGTTTTATTGCTGGTGAGTGTACGGATGTACTTGACATGTTTACAGTCGCTCGGTGTGCTTCTGGGGTGAGTAACCTTATATTACACTTAAGGAAACGACATTAACAATGGCGTCATCATATTATTGACATCTAGCGCTTCTGTGTCGAGTACTCAGGTTAAAAGTCAATATATGTATGTACCAAAATGATACTCCAATTTAAAGTGCACGATTTATAGACACTTTTATCTGAATTTTTTACGCACTTTTCTATCACATGTACCTATTTATTTTTATACTGCTGTATTTTATATGACGTTTAACCTTTTTATTAATGTATTTACCTAACAACATAACTGAAACTATGCCTTTTGGTATCGAAATAAACACGGAATGTTTGTGGAGCTGTTATTTGTACTGATCATCGCCATTATTATTATTTGGGCCGACAGGCGGCCACTCCTGCGCATAGGCCTCCCACAAGGTTCGCCACGAGGACCGGACCTGCGCCCCTTGCATCGACCAGCCCCACGGGACCTCCCTGGTGGAGGCCTACCCACGCTGCGTCTCCTAGTACGCGGATGCCACTCGAGAAGCCCTCCCACCTGTTTTGCGTGACACGTGCAAGTCTGGCAATTCGGTTATGTCGGTGACATTGATTTTCGTGCAGATTTGGTTTTGTCTAATTCATTTTTACAATTTGGTTTATTTTATTTGGCCAAGTTCTTTGATTTGTACAAGCTTTCATACCTTTGCTTTTAACCTGTCTCGTCCGTATGTCCGTCATTCCGGTTCACATTGGGAAGGAGATTCCTAGTAGTTCAACTGCCAAGACTACTCGGTAAGACTACTGGGAAAAGGGGCAAATCTTGCTGTTCTTGCTGAAATTTGGAACACTTCAGTAAGTCCGAGGGCAATGCAATATTATGGTATCTACGAGTAGGAGGGATATGTCCATTTTATTAATGTAGACCCACTAAATCGGGATTAATTAGTTTAATCTTGACAAGCATTATGATAAATGTACAAAAATGTACCCAGACTCGGCAAGAGATGTTTATTTTTTCAGAGACGTTTCGTATTGTCACCCTCAGATTTCTAGAAACACACGGTATAATAGTCTTATTCATTTAATAACACAAGTTTAACAATAACTTAGAATGCATCTCGCAGAACAGGAGAGGGCGGCGGCTCCGCGGGCTGACTGGTGCGGGGGGCCGGCGCGCGGGGGGTCACTTGCCCACGAACACTGCGGACACAAGTGCGTGGTTACTGTACTGTTAGACCGAGAGGGCAACGTTCGTAACGCTACATAACCAGAGGAGCTATTACCTTACGCATTCGAAATCGTAATAGTTTTCATTTTGAAAATTGAAGGCGTATCTGCATATACAATGAAAACAATTGTTCCACTTTCTAGCCGATAGCGATTGCAAGTGCGCTGGGCAATAGCGACACCGGTCCCAGCAGATTACGGTTACCGGCTGTGTACAACCATGAATATTATAAAATCCTTGTAAAAATGGCATTACCAAAACTTTACAAGAGTACAATTTCGCAAAGTTGTGCACGTATTCTATGAAAAACCATACAATTTTGATACACTTATACAGTTTTATGGGATAGGGGCTAGGGAGTTTACTTGGCTTCCAACTTTAAGAAACAATTTTTTTATATATTCTTGACTAGAAGATCGGTATGTCTGGCTTGTATATGGTCAAAAATAAGGCCTATAGATAGAGACCATTCACGTTGCAACTGTCAACCAGAGATTTCACAAACTTAGATCGCAGCGTGAATGGCCTCTTTAGTAAATAAGATCAGTGAGCAAGGTTTGATGATACATCCAGTCACATGACCTTGGAACATTTATACGACCAGCTCATTCAAGATCAAACTGGTCGCGAAAGAGCGGGGTTCGCGAGCCGGTGCGTGGAGGCGCCTACTCACGGTCGTGGAGGGAGCCGCCGCCGTGCAGCGAAGCCAGCGCCTCCAGCAGCAGCCCCAGCCCGCTCGTCGTGCCGTTGTTGAGTTCGCTGTGAACCAGTCAAGTCTCAATTATTAGTTCTCAGGGCGGTCGCGGAGGCGGTGAGCTGTAAATGCATAAAGCCTTACTTCGGGCTAAAATTTGACATTTACCTATACTTACATTACTTGTGGGAGGACCTTGTGCAGGGTCCGTCCGGGTTGGTACCACCATCTTATCCATTAACCTACCACCAAGCAGCAGTGTTCGCATTGTTGTGTTCCGGTTTGGGGATAAGACAGCCGGTGAAATGACTACTATAGAGCCATTCCATCTTAGTTCTCAGGGTTGGCAGTGCATTTGCAGTCTTGTGAATGCGAATATCTATGGGTCACAGTTTTCACTTACCATCAGGTGGCCTGTGTGCTCGTTTGCCTACCTATGCCATAAAAAAAAATATATACAAAATGTGACAAATTTTAACCCAAAGTAAGCCTTATCTGTCTGCGGTTTGAATATAGGGTTCGGCCATCTCAGCACGGCGTTGTGTCACATGCTTAATTATTGTGTTTCATGGCATGTAAAAGGCGAATGAGCTCACGGCATGGTAAGTAGGATTTAAGACCCATAGTCATTTGCATTCATTTATACTACACAGACGCTATCCTAAGACTAAAAATGCGTTGCCAACCCTGAGTGTTAAAATGGAATCCCACGATTTTAGAAAATATTTTTTCGGGTTGTCTTATCTATATACAGGAACATAACAATGCAAACACAGCTTCTTGGCAGTAGGTTAAAGGATGAGATGGTGGTAGCGGTTCAGACGGACCCGGCACAAGATCCTTACATGGCCGTATGATTTATGACGTAGCGCTCTTGTGCTTGCACCTGTGTGCTCTCTCGAGAATACGTGCGTGCGTGTTTGTGTGTGTGTGTGCATGTGTACTCACGCGTCCTGGAAGGAGTCGAAGAGCGAGCCGAAGAACGCGCGAGCCTCCGCCCGAGCGCCGCACCACCCCACCACCTGCGTGCGCGCAAACCAACATGTACAGTAACAGTCAGCTGCAGGGACAAGTAACCCCTCTTGCTAGTTAACTTCTAAGCAAGGGCTACTTTCCTCTGCTCGTCACCGTAAGAATATAAACACCACGCGGGAGGAATGGACTTGGGCGCAGTTGCAAAACCAACACAAAAATAATTAGAATCAGTCTAAAGGAGCATCCTCACTGAGAGCATTCGCGTGAATATTCGAGTGGTGTGGACGTGGAGCCGAGCGTTACAAAGCTTACACACAACTCGATGTTCGCGCCGAATGCTCCTTACACGCGAATGCTCTCAGTGAGGACGCTCCTTTAAATGTAGGTAGACTGAACTGTTTTTAGTAACTATTAAAATGCAAATGTAACAATAAAATTCAAAAACTATTAACACCAATCGGAATAATAAAAATGACTTTGATAACAAGTAATTCATTTTAGCAGAAAAATTTAGTAAAAGTGTGCGAGAAAAGTTAGCGATTGTTTAATTTTGTCATTATCATTTTAAGCTTGTACAAAATAGTTAAGTATGCAATTCATAGTTAGCTCTTAAGGTACTCGTGCCTGTAATTAGAGCGGTCGCTCATTACATTAAGTACCAGTTACATAAATAACTATTCCGCTTGATGCAATAATCTAATAAGTATGTATCAATCTGTTTTTTTGACATTAATCGGTTGTAAGTCAGAAACTCAATCTAAGGCGAAATCAAACAGGAGTTTTTTTTTATAAACCATTATAAGACCGACCGGCGTTCCTAATTTGATCTGTGAAGGCGACGATAGTAAATTGAAGCGCTCCCGGGTCAAAATAGACTGGTCGGTGTGTTCGTCGATGAAGTGTCCCTTCCGAGAAGGACCCTCGGAACGATGATAAAATTGATGGATGAGGAATGCAGAAATGAGAGTAGCTTACGAGTAGAGCGAGCGCTGCGACGAGGCCGAGGGACAGCGGGGAGCGGGGCGACATGGCGGCGGAGCGGGGGGCAGGGACAGGAGGAGACGACGCCGGCGCTGGCTACTGCGACAGTGAGCGGAGGCTGCGAGCGCGGCTTGATATACCGCGCGCTAGGGGTGCGCCGCAGACGTCAAGTGACGGCGCACGAGTGGAAGATGAACGCATCTGTGCGTGAGCTTAAAATATGCAGCTTCGGTTCCCGAGGCACAGGCTAACTAATTGCATCGCGCGCAACATTGAATATTGATAACGATCGACCATCATCTACGTGATTTTAATGAAAAACTTTTGCTGTTAAAAAGTTTCTAAGTAGTAAGACAACATAATTCATCAGACATCAGTGATTTGATATCCGGGGATCCTTGGGAAAACCCGGTTAAAACAAAATAGCAGTAACATAGAAGTTAGGATCTACATAATATCGCGTAAGACAATTTATACCAATTAATAAACTTGCATTTTGTTTAATATTTCAAAATAAACGCCAAAATTTAAGTGACAATAGCTGTTTTCGATGATATGAGATGATGCGTCATCCCAAATTGACAGAATTTCATGTTTTGTCCGAGAGTTCGTCTCGAGATTTCCTGTCTGTTTCGTTTGGATATCTTACAAAGTTTAAAAGATAAAACTTTAAACCAAAGCGAACTCGTGTCTACTAAAAGTCCGCAGCCCCACCAGTAGTGTAATGTCAAGGTGTGTAATACATTCATCCCTACTAATCCATACTAATGTTAAAAATATGAAAGCAACTTTGTCTGTTTGTTATGCTTTCACGGCTACACCGCTAAACCTATTTTATAATGGAGATAGCTTGAATTCCGAAGAAGAACATAGGGTAATTTTTATTCCAAATAATTGAACAGTTCCTGTGGGAAAAGATATAAACGACTTCTACACGACTTCTATGTAAAACTTCAAGGCATTACAACCTTACATTTTTCAAGCCAAGTAATATCAAAACAGATAAGGCCCGAAATAATTCTGTGGCGCCTCATGGAAAAGGTTGTAAAAATCGAGGCGAGTCCCATCTCTATCGCATTTGCATGAAAATGCGCCCTCAGCGCGAGGGAATGCAAAATCTTCAGTTTTGTATCTCCTTATACTAATAAACATAAAGTCGAAATTTCAGCAGCTGAAGTTTAAGCGAATCGAATGTAACGCTAAGGCTTCAGAGGGTACAGCTGAGTCAGTTCAGGGTTGCGTTTGCGTGTGTGTGCGTAAGCGTGTACAAACAGATGACAGTCGCAAGTAACATTCGCTCTCACACAAGCACCGCGACGTGTGCCTCATATTTGTTCTGAATAGTTGATGCGTTGGGTTGACAACTACACTTGAAGACAGCCTCCCCCAGCGATTGTCCCGTAACGTGCGTGCAGCCCCGGCGACGGCCCGCTGTGCTGAATGGTCGCCGGTTCGTTCCGCGCTTGTATGCGTGTTGGCGGTCGTCACGGCCGGCGGCGGCGGCGAGGTCGCTCCACCACGCATGCCATCTACGATCATAATACGGCCTGCTTTGTTTACTTAACGGTATATCGAAATAAATTTACATACGGCGAGGTTAGTTTATTATTGTATCGTGTAATGAGGACATTACAGTTTTGTTACTTCACAATCTCTATTGTTTTTCAATTGTATTCATCAAGGAGCAGACGTAATTGAAATATAGAGAGGTCAAGGAGGTAGAGAGAATAGATATAAACCATGTTTTTTTTTATTTACCCTATGTTTAAGGGAACGTTTTTTAAGTCAAATAAAGTAAATTTCCCGAAGACAGATAAATGATAACTGTAACGGTTTTAAAGATATTTAATTTTTAAATTTAATCAGTTAATCACGTTGAACTGGTCTAAAAGGCTCTTAACTGTCTGTGTATGTCACGCCAACATTGACGTACATTTGACACTGACTATGAGTTAACTCTAAAGGCCCTTTTAGAATTACCAAAAGATACAACATTTAATTACTTTGTTCTATACAGTTTTTTTTTTTTTTTGCAATATTTAAAAATCTGATCTACCACTTAGTTTCTATGGATGTACCTAGTAATATGCCGAAGTTATAGTAAACCAAAAAAAACACGGTGTATAAATATAATGGGAGAAATGTAAGAGTGTCGATGAGTCTGATTCTAGTGAATAATTGTGTACATAGATTTGTTATTTTTTCTACAGTGGTCACCTCAAAGCAACGAGTGTAAAAATCAACGCAGTCAACACGTTAGTGTGCTGGTAAGGTTCTCACCACGGAGCTACATATATGGATTTTATTCATTTATTACAAGTTTTAGTACAGTTACCAGCAATAACAACTTGACTTGGATGGCTCTAAAACATCTGACATGTCCCTGTTCCGAAAGTTATTAGTTGTTCGATATTTTCGAGTTAGAGTTATTATTAATGGTGTTTCAGTGCAGTTTGCAGCTGTATACGGGTGGTGGTGTATGTACTTGCTGCATGTGAGCGCTGTGTCTCGTCTCGTCATTGTAACTTATTTATGTTTACTGATTGTCCTCCTTCATGGTGGTGGCTAAGACATTTCTCTCCCCGCTAACTCCGGCCTGGGGGTGCTCCGCTCCGCTTCCAATTATTTCGGCATAAAAATGGTAATGAATGTAATGCGGCGATTGGCGTCGGCGCTAACATCACGGCGGGGCATGAATTATGAATGCGGCGGTTCATTAGGGATGCTAATTCCACGGAATATTTATAGAATTAGAACAAAATCATTAACAGCGTAAAGCCAACGAGGCAGGGCAGACCTTATTGAAATTGCGCAAATTCCTAAGCCTTTTAATAACTTTCCAATAGGCCCCGGCTTGGTTCCCGGCCTACCTCTTAGCGCGGCATAAATTAAATAACTTGTTAAGTCGCAGGGGCGAGTTGCAGCCAAATTGCAGTCGCTCCGGAAGCGGCGACAATTCGCACAGACCGACTTTACAGGCGCTCGTTCATCACGGCTGCCTCCGCGCCGCTCTCCGAGAGGATTCCAGTCTTGCTGGATTACTATAGATTCTGTTTTTGAAGGGGGTTCTGGAGTGACTTGTGACGTTCGGCGGGAGGGGAGCGACGGCGGGAGGCCGGGGCGGCAGTGAGCCCGCGGCCGCGCAGCAGCCCGCACGCCGCGCGAGTGAGTGCCCGTGACCGAGACGCCAATGGAGAAGCTGCCCAAAGTACGTGAGCCGCTCTCATTTCCCTATCGAGTATGATACGGTTCCGCTTGCGATTCGAGAGGAAATCTCTGAATTATTGGATATTGGGAATAAATAAACGCGTTATTGGCGTCGTGCATGTTCGGTGACCGGCGTACAGCCTCAGTAGCCTTGCTTGCATGCTCGATAGTGATAGTACGCGATGCGCTATCTGCTGCATATGAGACGAGTGTCATTGTAGACACACTATTGGATTTTGAGTTAGGGTAGCTAGAGATTCAGTGGAGGAATTATAGGACAGTCGTTTAGTGAATCTCTGAAATTTAAGATTCTATGCAAAAAAAAAACCTTTTGCATATACGCAAACGTTGCCAGGGGCGGTGATAGAGTAGTTATGCTCGTGGTTCGTGTGAAGTTCTGGCGTGGAGCTAGTTATTTAAAATATTGTGAGGGATAAGAACTAGTTTGAATTCGTTGTTTGTTTTTTCGATTACTTGTATACCACAGGTCTAGTTGGTATTATTGTGTTGTTTTGTCACCGTTTTAACTGCAATAACGAAAACTTCTACCACCGCGGCGGCTACCCTAGCGGCTATTTAAACTTTTTGAAGCATATAATTTGAGTGACACATTTTATTAAAATAATTATAAATATGTTCAAAGAATGATTTAACCTTCCAAAGGATGACTTCAGGTCTGTCAGTCGGGATCGTACGTAAGATGTGAATGTTTGCTCCCGCGTGTGTGGCCGGGACACGCGTGTGTGGCCGGGACACGCGTGTGTGGCCGGGACACGCGTGTGTGGCCGGGACACGCGTGTGTTTTTTTAAACAGCACGAAGACATACAGCAAGATAAATTCTCATAGGTACTTAATTCTGAAAAAAAAATCGATCGTAATCGAATCAGCTCATACTTCAAAATACGTTGATAAAAAATAATCCTGTATGATGCCCCTTTACTTTTTCACTTTCTTAAAATAGAGCTATACCGCGAAAAGCTCTCTAAAGTTAGGTCGGACGGACAGCGTAGGCAGTAGCCAGACTAATAGGCTCCTTTAGTTGAGTAACTTCATTGTTATCAGCCGTAAGACATCCTCTGCTGAACATATGCGTTACGCAGGCATCTCCACGACATGGTTGGTAAAGTGAAGTGCTTCCATCGGGTTTACGCCAAAAGCTAGTCGCAGTATAAATCACGGACGAACGCTCCGCCCAGCGGACGACGATTCTCCCGATTTCACTTTTCTTGTGGAACATCTGATTTTTGATCACATACACATGTATATTTGTATATATAAATATGACATAGACCTGTTAAACTTAAAACCCTTCCTTCGTTTCACGCCGTCGGCAAAACCAATAATACCTTTATCTAATAGGCAAGTACTGCAAAACTAGGGTACGTCCAATCGAGTTCATAATTATGTACACACTTTAGTATTTTGTCTATTTAATGTCATATTCCAACTGCCATATACAAATTATCACAGCGGTTAAAGTGAAAGGGGACTAAAGTGTATACATATTTATGATCTCGTCTGTACCTTTTTATTAAGTCAACATATTAATTGGTGTTTAAATTCCGTCAAAGAAAAAAACTAAATATCAATTTTTGGGGCAGTCTCATACAAATTGACATATATAGTGGATGACAAGGTAGGGACAGGTTGAAATGCTTTGACAACCAGCCGTTAAACGATGTAGGTGATGCCCCCCGCTGTGAGCTGCTCCCGGGGACCTATCGAAGGGCTAGAATTTAAGCCATTACAACTAAACAGTAGTAATGGCTGCACTAAATGACGATTAAGTCGTTAGTGACAATTTTCACTACAATATTGGAAAAGGAACGAGTTTATTGGCTCTGAAATGTCTCCGAGTGCGGCGGCAACACTGACTCAGCATCGCTCTCATATACTAATAGATCAGAATAGAATAGAATAACTTTATTTGAGGCAACAAGTTCCATTTTTACAAATACCTTAAAGTAACATACATAACAACGTATAACTTTATAAGTTTTTGACTATAATAACATATTTGGGACAAGCTTTTGTTACCAACTGTAGTTTTTTTGTGCAAAATCTTTATCTGCTTAGCAATACCAAACTTTTGAGTCCCAACACGGTGGGTCTACGATAAGAATAGCGGAGATCCTGTCGCCACCTTCCGACTCCATCATCAGATCACCTCTGAGGTATCATAATATTGCATTGTCATCGAGTTTACATATTCAGCCCATTCCGTTGACAGGAAGTGTACATACATACATACATTGCCAGTTAAATAAAATCTTGTAAAATGAACATGATTACTAACACACTTTCACTAATGATAATGTTTGGATGCTTAGACGTTCGTGTGTCGATCACACATCAACAGAAAATAGATTAAGATGAAATTCAGTACACGGAGAGTTCATGCCCCGGATTTTAACTTTAGGATACTTCTTCTCTTTTTGTTCGATAGTTCGCGGGCAACATAATCCCGTTAACCGTGGACGAAGCCGCGGGCATACAGTAATACGTATCCGTAATAACACAATGTTTATCGTTCTTATTGTGTCTGTGAAGTACAGCGCGGGCGGGGGGATTCCCAGCGTGATTCATTTCCAAACTCGCAGCGCTTGTCAGTCACGTAAAGTCACGTTCTATTCAATATGTCTAGAATTCTACGTAAGAACCCATTTTTATATGTTTTAAAGGAAATGCCAATAATTCTGCGAACTTGTGTGAAATCATAATTTATCGCTTTTGATATCTTTTTTCTATTTAATTTTATTGGGTACGTATATTATTACTCCCGCGCAATATTATCGACTAGAGATACAGCGAAGGCATCAAAATATCATCACTTATTACGTCCTGAGCCGGGCGGTGCTCGCTCTGAATCATGGAGGTCAGCTTATATTATTAACGCATATACAATGCATTTATCGTGTTCTTAGAAAAATACACTAATTTCATAGAACCTAAGTATCATTTCACCGAATTTCACTTCATAGAAAGATAGTTTTTGCTGAATCCCTGTAGCATTCAGGTCATTTTAAATATTAATCACAATATGTATAGGATACGTTGGTTAGACCTGTGATTATCACAAAATCTTCATTTATGCGCCTAGAAAAGCTTGTCGATGAAATGATAATTCTGCGGAATGATGGGTACGTTCTATGAAATGGGTTTCGAAAAAACAAGGGTTAACCTCTCAGCTCAGTGGGGGGCATTTTTACATTAAAATGATACAACCCCGCGATGTGACGGAGATCCCGAGCTTGAGAACTAATAATTGTTAAGTGACCCAACCGATTTTCACCAAACTCAGCTTTTTTTTATAGTACATAAGATATTTAAATAAATACAAAGAAATTGGCTCAAAACAGCAAACGGAAACCGTATGCGGTTTAATTGTCGCTGCCACCGCTCAGTACTAATAGACTTATTTTAATTTAAATAACGAAAAACTAATCGCCAGTTTCATAACTATATGACCCACCTCGAATACATTTGAACTTAAAATCACCCCGATTAAACTAACTTTCTATTAAAATCCGCGTCCGACTTTATCAATCCGATGGGAACTCACGATACCGAAGACAGGTACACAGTTACCCACGCATTTTTTTTTTCACCCCCCTGTTTGAGTCGGGGGGTTGAATGAGCACCGACGCGAGCAAGTCCGATACAACAGCAGTCCTTGTATGAGCCTCGTCAGAACACGTAACATGCTGTCGTCAAAAGTGCAGCGGGAGGGAGGCCCTCGCCGCGCCGCCGCCGCGCCGCCGCCCGGCGCCCGGGGCTCCATTGTTGTGGCTTCGTAAGGTTTTGCCATTTTGAGTTGAAAATAAAAAAAATCGAATGGACGCAAAATTGTTCTTTCTACGTATAAAAGGAATGGATCTTGTTTACGTTATGTTAGTATAACCCTTGTCTTGGTTTACATAGGATTCGCTAATAATTATTTCGAATTGTACAATTGTCTAAAATAATTATATAGTTCAGTTAAGTTCGTACAGGTTTACTGTGCGATGGACTTACGAGTATAATGCAGTGGGATAAATTGGTGAAATATTCAAAAGATGACGAATACGATCTCCTATGAAAGTTTTAGTGGCTGCAGGAATCTGTCAAAGTGTCGGTCAGTGTACGTCAGTCATTAACTTGGATATCTGCAGATGTTAACGTTATAGAATGCAACTGGGCCCTCTGGTCCCCGGACAGCGACCCCGCGCCGCCGCAGTCCCGCGGCGTGTGTTAAACTGGCGTTAGTATTGTAGTTGTGTCCGTCTTTGTAATGTTATATTTTAATTGGTAGGTAAGAGGGTATTTTACACAATATCTGACGGGATTTGGATATACAAACATACTTCGTACACATTTCTGAGGTAATCTCAATGTCATGTTCAAATATTGAAATGTTGCTAGCACCACCATCATCAATGAAATAGACAATTCGGATTCAAATTTAATTACTCAATGAATACAAAATAAATTGGGTAAGTAATACGAGATATAAGAACTGATAATATAACACTCATAATACATACGCTCACTTTGTATAAACACGTTTAGTATAACGTTCACTGGATATAATGAACGGAAGATATAATTTCAAAATATCTATTTCCATACAGTATAACGTTATTAATATATAATATCAATTTATATAACTATTATAAAACGTATAACGTTCATAACACCTAAGATTTAAAAGATATATTAATCAAATTATCTAACATCAAAAAACATAATACACGTATAATATAAATACATGCATATGTTATTTGAAATTAAATTCTATTTTCAGTATTAATTGGCCTTCTTTATTAACAATCAACCTTACCTTACTAACTTTACTGGCAGTAGTCTGAATTTTCTGGGCAAAAAAAAAATAACCTCGAAGGCCTAGGCGGGAGCTTTGCCCCCGCCTAGGCCTTCTAACCTAACCTAACCGAGTCGGTTCTGCCCAGAGAAGTCTTGCTCGCTCGCTTTGCTCGCTCACATTTATATCATACGATATTATATCTTGTAACACTTATACTAAAAGATAATATGTATTATGATCGCTATATGTCATGTATGTTATACGAACTGAAATTAGTCATTGTGAGTGTTATATTAAAAAATATTATACAGGGTGTATTGCAAGTCGTGTGCCAAATGAATAGGGTGAGTAGCTAAGGTCACTTGCAACACGTTTTGGGTCAATTAATACTCATCCTACCCACGTTGTTTTTTAAATTTTTTTTTTGAAAAAATCTCGGAATCTTCCAAAAGTTAACCATTTTGTTCACCTATCTTTTTTTTTTTATGTGACAGCAGAAAAGTATTTGTAGTTTTTTTATCTCAAATGTTTGCGCATTCTAATGAAATGTTATTTTTATTCATATAATAAACAAATAAAAAAATATTAACCAACAAAGTGTGAAGGACAGAAAATAAAAAATCGTCACGGTCAACTTTACGGCACAATTAAAAAAAATTTAGAAGCTCCTCAGATCTTCCAACATCATAAAAACTTCTCCAGTTCCTGACAATTCTTACGGTATACCACATGTCTAGAATCACGTTCAGTTTTTCGTCAAAATATGGTTTCAATCTAAAATGGTGGTTTTATTCGGTTAGTAGCGTTCAGTAGTAGTTGCGATCAGTTGCTCTCTGCTCTCTACCTCTGTTGCGTACACTAGCTCTTTGGCCCTTCCCCAGACGTAAAAGTCAAAGACACTTCGTATAACAACTGCAGAAATACGAAAAAGGTGTCGCGTATCAATTGTGGAGGAAGACAATTTGAACAAAATTTAAAGTAATTATTAAAATAAAGATGATTTTTAACCATATTGCGTTTTGCATTGTGCATTTAGCCCATTTAACTGGCTGGATCTACTGACCGAATAAAACCACCATTTTAAATTGAAACCATATTTTGACGAAAAACTGAACGTGATGCTAGACATGTGGTATACCGTAAGAATTGTCAGGAACTTGAGAAGTTTTTATGATGTTGGAAGATCTGAGGAGCATCTACATTTTTTTTAATTGTGCTGTAAAGTTGACCGTGACGATTTTTTATTTTCTGTCCTTCACACTTTGTTGGCTAATATTTTTTTATTTGTTAACTATAATGAATAAAAATAACATTTCATTAGAATGCGCAATCATTTGAGATAAAAAAACTATAAATACTTTTCTGCTGTCACATTAAAAAAAAAAGATAGAAGAACAAAATAGTTAAGTTTTGGAAGATTCCGAGATTTTTTCAAAAAAAATATAAAAAAATCACCGTGGGTAGGATGAGTGTTAATTGGCCCAAAACGTGTTGCAATTGACCTTAGCCACCCACCCTATTCATTTGGCACACGACTTGCAATACACCCTGTATAAAATGAATATTATATGACTTGACCGTTATTCCTTATAAAAATATTGATTTTGTTATTATAGCTAACGTTCATTATATCTCGTAAACGTTAGTAACATGAAAATAGTTATTATGTAGTTATATCTCGTGGGACGCACCCAAATAAATTATCATGGCAAATTTTAAAACGTGAAGTTTTGTATTAAATCGAAATACTTGTAAGAAAAACACGTCTACTGAAATATCCACTGAAATAATCGCCATGTCACATCGAATAACAATCGCCCCCCCCCCCCCCCATGCCCGAGGGGTCGGTCACTCGACGGGTACAGTCGAAGTTTTAACGTTACACAAATATCGTATTTGTGGAGAAAATATGATAGTTCGTCGTGAACAATTTATCACTTGAAGTCGCTTGGATTTAAAAATATATTTTCATCCATTATCTGTGACTAATGTCTCCGAGCGCTAGAAATTGAAAAATAACGTATTAAAACGAAATTCAGACGAGTATTTTTATAAGAATAGGGATGTTTATGAACGCATTGCTTTCAAGTTTACGTGTTCGAAACCAAGTAATACTCTTACTATGTTTTCGTCTTTACCCTAAAAGGTACCTACTTGCAATGCAGACACGTTCTATCACAATCGTGGCGAGACCGACGGACCAATCAGATCGTGATATTTAGAGACAGTTGTTTCTGCTAAAGTGCTCGTAATAAGCCAAAGTGAATATGAGTTACAAGAGGTTTTCTACATATTTAATTAAGTCCTTGGCAGCGTATTGGCAATGTAAAAAGTGTTATTTCCACAAGGTTACGTACCAACATCAGTTGTTGTGGCTTAAACACGGCCAAATTCGATTGGCTTCTCTCTCTTGTGCCCTACGAGCGCATTACGACTGTTTTCTCTTTTCATGGCAAATAGAAGATGAATGCGCGCACTGGCTCCCTGATGCTAGGTGCGATTTTAAAATGATAGAATCTGAAGCTCCAGCGTAATTATGATAATGACCAGCAACTTTTAATGAAAATAATGGGCATATCTAACCCTGCTCAGTGTGGGGTTACTAAAAAAATATCTATAAAACATCAATTAGAATACAAACCAATTCTCAATTTAATCATCATTTTAGTAGGGGTCATTTTAGTAGGTATACAATCTTTGCTGACGAGAATTCATGGAAGTTGTTAAAAAAAGTATCCACGCCCCGTGGCCGCCCATAAGTTTTTTTTTTTTTTTTATAGCATGGGAAGGCAAACGAGCACACAGGCCACCTGATGGTAAGTGGATACTGTGACCCATAGACATTCGCCTTCACAAGACTGCAAATGCGTTGCCTACCCTGAGGACTAAGATGGAATGCCTCTATGCTAGTCATTTCACCGGCTGTCTTATCCCCAAACCGGAACACAACGATGCGAACACTGCTGCTTGGCGGTAGGTTAATGGATAATATGGTGGTACCAACCCGGACGGACCCTGCACAAGGTCCTCCCACAAGTAAAATAAAAGAGGAAATTAAGACCATGAAACTTTTTGCTTTGGACTATGTGAACATGTAGTTTACGTGGTCTCGTTGACACACTGTATGGTCCACACATGACCCCCCCTATGTTGCCTGCTCGCATCCATCACGTCGCGCACAATTTCGCGCGCCGTGATGGATGGCGCGATATGAGACGCGTCGCGCCACACAACGCGCGTCATATTCGCGCCCCGCCGGCCCGCGGACAAAAACCTCTCGGAGATTTATAGACCCACGCCCGAGAATATTGTTGTTTTTGCTAACTTAGATACACCCTATTGGCTTATCGTAAAAATGTTTTTTTTCTCCAATCATTTTGTATTTTCGCGTAGCCGTGAGCCGCGGGCGATGTCAGGAGGCGTAATTGTAACCTTTATAAAAGATAACGCCAAAAACGTTTGAGATGATAATATTCTGAGATCTATACAGTAATAACCAATTTTATTCAGTCTCAAACATCTCTAAAATACCCATTCAATATCTAAATGAAACGGCACAGTTGTCATCATTTAATTGAAATAATGACTTGATCTTGGCGGCGGCATTACGATATCTTTTGCCCAATAAATAAATCAAATCAAATATATTTATTATATAGTCATGTCATGAGTAATACAGGCTGTGCCGGTAGGCACGTTTCGTAATTGTTATCGATTCACGTATTAATGAGTTGCATTTAGATTAGGCATTATTTGTACGTGTATCTAGCCTCGCATTAGTTAGTATTGTAGTAAGTTAATATTGTATATATACTCATGTGTCATTGTAATTAAATTAGATTGTTACTGACTGACAAAGTGGTTACTTTCTCACTCCTACCATCATGGACACCTCCTGTTAATGTCCGGTAAAGTGTCCTGTGAATCTCCGGTAAACAGGCCTTTTAGCTTTTGTGTTAGAGTTCGTCATGTCCTGCTTCAGAGCGGCGTACAATACTTAAGCTTAATTCTAAATGTGAATTAATTAATTAATTAGATTCTGATATCATCGGAAATTCGGATCGATATTTGCCTATACTTTCGCACCGGCTTTGTTGTTCAGTTTTATGGAGGCAGACTCAATCATAGAATTCATTGCTAAAATTTCTGGGATTTCAAAATAAATAAATTGCACCGGCATTATTTCATAATCAATTATTTATATTAGCTGTTTGAAGTATATTTTTCATGTATAGATTTACCAAATGTTATTTAATTTACCTGTAACTCATTAACCTAACGAATTTAGGGATAAGTTCGCCTTTGTACATTACTTTAATATTTATATTGTAATATTTATATTTTTGTGCAATAAAGAGTTTACATACATACATACATACATTTATAGGAGCAAAAATGAATGTTTTATCCTACATGTAAAGTAATTATTATATTAACATTTTGTAGAATCCCAGAATCTCGAAATTTATATTATTAAAATAATATTTTTAAGAAGCCGACGGCGCCGACGCCATGTTTGCCTATCTTTTTCTGGGATTTTGCCAACTTTAGGTAAATGTCGATCTGAATTTCCGATCCCTGGATATCACCGTATCAGAAAAAGAGGAGTTACATGACAGGTTCCAACAATATTATTATTTATACTATAGCAATAAGAATTCAGATTACATTTAATAACTAACCAATTAAAAAGTTTCCTTTTAAAATTCGCAGGTGGTAGTTTCTTTAAGTCTACTGGAAGTTTATTATATTTTGGTACTCATTCATACGACACTCTTCGAAAAAACGCAGATTGTGATTTCAAACAAACAACATCATTACTATATTTGTATTGCCATCTTGGCCGTGGGTTTCTACCCGTAAACATGTTTAGATTTTTTTTCCCAAACAGGCTGACCTCGTAAATTCTAGCATAATATAGAGCAGGGAACGTGAGTATTCTGTTATTAAGAAACAGTGGTCGACATGATTTAGTTTGATTAAGGCTATATATAGCCCGAAGGCATCTCTTCTGCATTCTGAAAAGCTGGTCTTTGTTGCCAACATTACCCCATAGAATAATGCCATAGCGTAGATTTGACATAATATAGGAGTGAAATGCTAGAAGAGCCGTTTTTTCAGATGAGACCTCCCGAAATCGATTTAAAGCGTTAGCGAATCTACTCAGTTTTGCCATTACATACTCCGAGTGATGAACCCAATTGGTGTGGGAGTCAATGATCATGCTCAAAAATCTAATGAAATGAACGTTCTCCAATTTAAAACCCTTGGACACGATTTTGATTTGTTGGTTTACCCTGGGGAGCATAAAATTCGATGCACTTAGTTTTAAGATAAGATAAAAAGATAAAAGATGTTTATTCAGTAAGAAGCCCGCACGGGCACTTTTACACGTCAAAAATCTATCAGCGCTTCGCAAGAGAGCACTGCTGAGAAGAAACGTCGCAAGAAACTCAACAGACAATCATTTTTTTTAAATTGCTTATGATATTATACAATAATAAACTCAACCTAGCATTATATAAAACAATGAATCTCACATGAAACCAAAAATTAATATATTCATGCGTGGTTGAGCAGGAAAATGTGTCAAAACTCAGAATTGTCACAAAACTAATAAGTAATAGTAATAAAAAAAATAGAAATTATACAAGTTACACTTACCTGGGACGGTGCAAGACAACCTGCATAAAAGTTTCGATATATTCTCCTACAGAAACCGTGTCCCCTAGACAATATACAATGTTTACATATTTTTTATGACTATGACTTTTGGCAAGATTAACCTAACAACGAAATTTCCTCCTGCTGTAATGTACGTATACCATACGATTTTGTGATACATTTTGGCTCTTGTGACAACTTACGTTAGCCTGGCAGAGCTACTGTTATGCAAATATTATAATTATCTCTGAACGCATCAAACGTCGCTCTCGGCATAAGCCCAGTAACCCCGGCCGTCGCCGCGCCAGCACGCCGCCCGGCTCGAGCGGCCAATCTACGCGCGCACCAATTAATGTTATTTGCTTCCGACAGCCCCATCACTGTTATTCTCGTCGAACTGGCCGCCTATACTTTTACCTAAGGGTGAGATTGGTTCTGACGTCATTGGCTATTTAAGCTTATACAATTTAAATCGTGGAATAAACTAGTTAGCGATGACTCTCAGTACTGACACCGGATTAAGTTCGTAAACCCTGAATATTTTGGTTTGTTTTATGATTTACCTGATATTCGCTTGAAATATAGTTAATTGTAAAGTAAGTAAGTAAAATATTTATTCACAACAATAACACAACAAAAAATAAAAGTAGCAATAAAAAAGAAGAAAATGAGACAATAGAACAGATGCGCTAATGCTGCGAAGCGGTCCCAACTCAGCATGTGCTGGCTGTAAATTGTAGGAAAAGGTTGCTTCATTGTTTTTAATCAAAACCCTCGATTTTGTTATTACAACTACTACTATTTCATGCGGGTTTATATATTATCGTTTGTGAAAATTCGGGGACTTTCTGATATTTTCTGCTTTTCAAAAACCTCGTAAAAATTCTGGATGTATAGCAACCTTAGCCCTACGTGACTGAGAAGTCGCAACTAGTTGTGCAGCCCCTCTGCAGCGATTGCGGAGGAGGGGGTGAAGGCGCGGGAGGGGGTGGGGGAAGCTAGACAAAGTTCGGCGCGAAGAAAAACTGACACAAACATGTGAAAGAAGATCAAAAGTATTCCTCGGGGAAGGGATGGGGATTTTATTTTCACGAATGTTTTTATGTTGCGAGTATTGGTGACTCGTTGGAAAGTTCTTTGTAGTAACATATATCCGTCAAAAACAGTTTTGTAACAAGAGCCGAAGTTGAGGTGCGAACAAGATGGCTGTCAGAAGGTGTGATGTTGGACTATATCGGTATCAAGTCCAAGTTTACTATATTAATTTGAAGATCTTGGCTATACTAAATGATAGGCAAATTATTCATGTACGAGTATTTCAGAGCCCATCATAATACACACATTACAGTATCAGGCCGTCGTAAAGTGGAGCAGCCACGATCTTTCTCGATTTTATTGATGTATGGCACTCTACTTTACAGTTATGTGAGGTTTGCTGGTTAGCACCCCTTTTCTAAAAACCTCAGTTTAATGGAATGACCTCATTATACGAAAATAGTGGTGATACGATAAAGGGCTATCTTATTGTTATGCCCTAAATGTTTGTGGTGCTTTCCTCCCGCAATCGACGGCCGCAATCCTCGGTGCGGGGTATAATTGGCTGCTTTATTTAGTCGGGTTCGTCTTCATTGTACACCCCAATAATAGCGACGTAGTTAGCAGCGGGCCGCAGCGACGCACGCGTCTCTCCCCCCCCCACCGCTCCAATCTATATGTTGATCGCTGTCAGAGAAAGAGGGTGCCTCGGGATAACGCAGACACGGCGACAGTCGGCTATTAAACCATACATCACACGACTGAGAGTATGAATTGGTCCAAAAGCTTCTCATTGAGTGAATCTGAAAGCAGTAGTTGTAATGTACTTTCTTATGGTTCGGTAACCACTCACTTGGATGAGGTTAAATCGTCTCACGCTTTCAAAACTGTTTTTATTTATTAGCAGGACACTTATTTGCGACACTTTTTATTGGACATAATTCGAAACAAAAGTAAAACGAGTCATGGTGTAAGTGATATTTAGGGTTGTACCTACGTTATTTTACAGACTGAAGTTGTTTAGAATTTCATTTCATAGAATTTTTTTCTCGTATTATCATTTCATAGAATAATAAATATGTAGAATAATTACTTTGAAGACATTTAAATCATCGATTTTAAAATTAAATTAATTTCAATGTTAATTTTTTCATATCATATAATTTCAAATTAAATATTATTAGTTCTCATGTTATTTAGTTCATATATGACTTAATAACAATAAAATCATGTTATACAGTAGGTAGTTACCTATAAAAGTTTATTCAAAGGATGTAAAAAAAATAACCTCGAAGGCTAAGGCTTCGCTTCGCTCCCGCCATAGCCTTCTAACCTAACCTATTCGAGTCGGTTCAGGGTATTGATTCTCTCAACAACGTCGGTCGAACGGACAAGTAATACCATATTATTTATCATATTACCCTTATACTAAAAGATAATAATGTATTATATTGTATTGATTTTGTTATTATTGGTGTACCCTTATTATGCAGACAGTAATTTCGGTTTGTTTCACAAAAAATAATCACGGAACATACAGTTTCTATACCTACTACTTTTATTGAAAAAAAAATACATTGTCCAAGCAATATTCTTTAAAAAATAATTATATTCTTTGATAAGGTTGATAAATGTTTTTTTTTTTTATAAAATTCATTGAATTGATTTTCTGTGGAATATGTTTCATTCAAGTAAATAGTTTTAGAAAAAAAATATTCGAAGCACAATACAAGAACCAAATAATATATGAAACATTTTCTATGAAATAATATTCTGAGAAATTTCTGTCTGTAAAATAAGGGGACACCGATATTTAGTTAACTAAATACGACACCTACTTAAATATTTGTACGCCTTTTGAGCAAAACATGGATAATTACTTAAGATAGATAGATAGATAAAACGTTTATTTGATGCTTCAATCACACACACACAATTGTCAAATTAAGTGGAAAACAACAAAATCAAACTAGCTTACAAAGTAGGTACAATCTCAATCGCATGTGTGCGTCGCAGCAGTACGAAAAGGTCATGGCTCAGCGTATAGCATTACTCTAGTGAGCAAAACACTGGTATTCTGCCACAACCTCGAGATACGACAAAGCCATTACGTAGCATAGGAAGCAATATATGTCATAAAAGTAAGTAATCATATCCGAAAAAGAAACATTAAAAATTAAAAATTAGGTATGCATGATTTATAAGTTACCAATTTTTGGACATGTTGGAGAGTAACGAAAATCTTTAAAAACAATGAGTATAGTTTAAATTAAGTAAAGAAAAGAAAGTAAAATCAGAATAAGCGAGTAAGTAGCCAACAACTGTGTTCTCTTTTTTATTATTTTATTATTTGAATAGCACAGAAAGTAATACCTACGAACACACCACACAAACCCATCCTCTAAACAAGAAAATCCGCTACCGAGCAACCGTGAGGCATACCGAGCATTTGTTTTTGAAGCAAAA
Source organism: Acleris emargana (assembly GCA_927399475.2). NCBI lineage: Eukaryota > Metazoa > Arthropoda > Insecta > Lepidoptera > Tortricidae > Acleris > Acleris emargana. The sequence goes on from OV656859.1 coordinate 47,591, forward strand.
AGTGTTTATGTTTATGTAATATCTGTACTTAAATGTTTATGTAATATCTGTTTTTAATAATTATAATTCTATTTTATTCCATTATAATGAGTAGTTTTCTTCTAAAAAAAATTAAAACACTCCATCCAGGGATTATTAAAAATTATGATCCTTTGAAGTAAAATCTTGGCAAAAGCAATTCCACATTTACTAATATCATTATTCGTATCAAGCTGGACCTCGAACAATCGCGCAAGATGGATCAAAATATCCGATCTGTGAGATAGTTAAAACTTACCACAACTTAGTGGCCTAGATATTGGAACATTAAGTATCACACGAGAGCAGCTACCGCGAACCCCACCACGAGGCCTGCGGCCGGCGGCGCCCGCTGAGGCGGATCCATCACGGTCGCGCTGCGGCAGCTCCTAATCGCTCACCGAATGTGGCCATTATCTCACCCACCCGACTAATGGCGGACCGATCCGCCGATTAGTCTAGCAACTCCTATCGCAGCAATTAACATAGAGATAGGGAATGTGACGCCAATACAAATGACGCCACGGAGATTCTACTCGGAGTCAATTAAGTCGGAAGCAAAGCCGAAGGACAAAGGGTTCGTCCCCCGCCGTCCACCCCTTCCTAGGGCGGTTGTAGCTCGTACAGACTCCGCACAGGCAAACAATTTTCCAAACATGTAGATATCAATAGATTTCTGGATATTTAAAAAAAAATAAGGCTCGGGACGAGAAATGCGCTGGATCAGGAACTAAATGACAACGATAATTATAAATAAGTAAATCGAATATCCTGACAAACGCAACGGGAGAGTTGGAATGGTGACTACGTCATCTCGACCCGGAATCGTACGTGAACTACCAGGACACTCTTCGGAGATGAGTTATGGATGGATGGCATGGCAGCCCTACCCCTTCCTCAATCACGACACGCGACGACACACGACGACATGCGACGACACGCGTCGCGTTCGGTTATAACTGTTATAATGTCTGACGCGACGACGCGGTGGATAATAAAAGTAATTGAATAGCTTCCGCGGGATGAAAGCATCTCACTTTTAGAGCGCTTCTATTTTTACGCTGCGCGGCGGGTCGATTTATTTCAAAGCTGGAGATTGCTTTTGACAGGCCAATCGAACTAAATCGTATTTGCCGGGGGCAAATTATAAGTGTAGGGTTACCGAAGCCATTTTGTCTCCGAGCTCGGGCCGTCGCTGAGTTCAGAGGTCACGTGAATACAATAAACCGATTAAACTGTCTAGAGATTATGAAAATCTCTGCAAATTAACATTTTTAATAGAAATATTTTAAAAAGTCCATGAGTTCTGACTCAGACAGTTGGAATAATCTGCTGAGTACTTTTTAAATTAGAATTTTAATATCAAGCAACGCACGCAGACAAAGGCTAAAGGCCTTTTATAAAGCAAGTTTATTATACGCAGTAAAATAAACTCTCTACAAACTGCGGAGTTTATTCCCCCTGTATTTATGCGTTATATTATAACAGCAGTATATTGTTTTGAATCCGTTGAGCGATGTTGCATCTAATACGAGTCTCTCTCGCGGCCGCCGCGCGCGGACGCCGGCCGGCCGGATCGGCGATGAATTGATTAAATCAAAACACGATTATTCAGTTAGCATATGCTAATACATTGTGACATGAGGGGATATTGAGTTTGTGCGTGTTAGACGGGCGGTTAGCCTGGTTGACCCTATGCATACAAACAAAATTAATGTAATTTATAGTTGTGATAATAAATGACAAATAAACCGCTCCAGAGAAACGGTACTGAGATGACGGGACGTTTATACTGTTAAGAATTTGTGCTTGAACAAGGTCCAATTTTGACTGATGAATGTTCGGGCGACCAAGTTGTCAATGTTCGTTGTGTCGTGTCCCGGCGCCCGGCCGGGGTCCCGTCGCCGGGGCTGTAATCAAGTGCCGGGATTGCCCCCCCCGGGAGATAGCGGTGAGTTATCGTCGCGAGGGGGACGCGGCGGACTTTGAAAAATATCGCCGGAGACGGGTAGTCATGAGGAGCGGTATCGGCGCGCGGGCGGCGCTCCTCGCTCCGGCCGGTTCAGCGTTTTATCGAACCTGTAGCCACGTGCATCGCGTGATTTAAAGACGTATTATGAACTGATCATCATGGCTGAGGAGCTGGTCTCAATATATACGTTAAAGCAAAGGTCAATACATAAATAAAAACTGACGTGTCATGTGATGGGCATGTTAGCCAAGATTCGTTTTTTACTGCCCCTACACATATTAATTATTTTAGAGTTCTACTACTAAAAATATTTAATTTCTAAGGACCAGTTGCAGCAACAAAGATGATTATTTATAGTCTCAGTGTTAAGTTTAGTATAGGTTGCCGCATTTGACCATAGGAACTCCCGTATAAGACTAAAATATATCGTTGTCTTATTTCAGTTCAGTTTTACCGGAATATCTACAAAAGGTATTAAGTTAACAACCGGTACTGATTTCCTTACGTCAATTTATCTGGTTAGATGTTAGAGATGGCTATTTGACTAAATTTTGTACGGCTTTATACCATAAACAAAGCTGAACTTTATCACATGACAAAATAATTCACAGTTGTGTTGTACACTTCTTTTTCTGCCCGTGCATCATCATCAGCATCGCAACCGCCTTGTTTGTAGCGGTGATGTATCGTTTAATATCCGAATGGTCGAGCGCATTGGCGCTTCCCGCTGCAGGTGTAGCCAAGGAAAAGTGCATAGTTGCACTCCGGAGCAAATGGCTAGGTGGGATCACATCGGGCGAGTGTGCTGGCCAGGCGAGAGATGACAAGACAAGTAGTACAAATTATTATATTTAAAAAAACTTTTTAATACCGATTCGTATTTAAAAGGATGAAGCAGGGGCCACTTAGGATAGAAAGTGAACTAGGTAGAATAGTGTCTGATTTTTAAAAGATAAATTATTTGTAAATCGTGTTTTCCCTACGTTAAACACGTGTAAATATGCAATAATACGCACATAGGCAATTGGTTGTCGAACTATGTGAAAACATATTTTCTGTTACCGTGTGGTTGCCGGGATAGAATAGTGCCACTCCATGTCATCCCGTGGATGTCGTAAGAGGCGACTAAGGGAATAAAGGCTCGTAGTACTATTAGGCGATGGGCTTGCAACCTGTCACTAATACGCTGGTAAACATCTTAGCCTTTTTGTGCAGAATGTGGTTACAGAATTATCAACAAGTTTTTAAAGTTGTAGGTAATTCTGTAGCTCTGCCTACCCCATTCTGGGATTACAGGCGTGAAGGTATGCATGTATGTATGTATATTTTCTGTCACTGTATTATTTATTATCGCCAATGTTTAGGTTAATTTGTGACCACGTTCTTTTCGTGGCAGGTTTTCCCCGTTTTCTAACTTTGGAGATCTAAGGTGATCAGAGTTTGAGAATTGTCGTGTCTGATAGTTGCAATAGACACCTTTTCGTCCGACCCTCCAAAATACTTTACTGGGATCTACAGATCGTAGTAAAGTATAAGTAAATACAATTAAATAACAATGCTCTGGTTTTGACACCCATACTCTTGCTGTTGCCTGTAGAAACAGTCAGCATTGCAGTTTAAGAACCAGCCTACCTTACTCGCTACTTGACTCGACCGCCGACTCATGCGAGTGGCTGTCCGCGTGTGCAGCGGGCACTGCTCTACGAAGTTAGTCAGCTACCCCCCTGGCGGCGACGGGGGCGGCGGTAGGACCGACGTCGATAGTGAGCCGCCCCGGCCGCCGCGGAAGTGCCGACGCGACTCTTCGTCTCCGCACTGTCCACAACAATGTACGAAACGATCGCTGTAGAATTGTACACAATTTGAAACTAACAAAACAATGTACCTACTTAGTTTGTTTTGAGGACATGGTAAAACATTGTAAGATATATCAATGATATATACATATGATACATAACTATTATAAATAATAGTTAAACATATCACATGCCTAGTATATTTTATATAATATTTGCGGTGCAGCACAGAAAGTTATGACTAATTAGAATAAAACTTAACTGTCTTAAGTTAATTGGATAGAAGATAATCTCTCCAAAAGATTATTACATTTTACAGTGCACTCCCATTTAAATGTCGAAGACTGCTAAAAGTCATAGAGTAAACTACGCCTTATCTTAATTAAATAACTTCTTTTATCTCTCTACTTCACTTGACTCGGTAGTCTTTACCGCGAGGGTTGGTTGGCTTAGGGCGTTTTATTATAGACATAAACACACACACACACACAGACAGATAGACGCTAGTCAAAACGGTTTCTAGCGATTGAAATGATGTTAAAGCTACCGTTTTATATATTTTGTTAAACGTAAACGTAACGTTGCCGGCTTAGAATAGTGCCACTCCATGTCTTCCCGTGGAAGTCGTAAGAGGCGACTAAGGGAAGCTTGTAGTACTGTTAGGCGATGGGCTTGCTACCTGTTACTAATATACACTGTTAAACATCTTAGCCTAAATGCGCAAACTGTGGTTACAGACCAGAGTTATCAACAAGTTTTTAGAGTTGGTGGTAATTCTGTAGCTCTGCTTACCCCACACTGGGAATGAAGGCGTGAAGGTATGTATGTATGTAAAGCAATAAATAATACGACTATGAATAATAACCCTTTGGAGTTATTATTTCCTTATACTGTAAGTAACTCAAAATCAGGACTTCCCCTCACGTATGCAATATGCCATAATAACAATCAAACCGTCTTAAGGAACTCTTCCATAGTGCGCACTAAACCCTCGTGATCCCCGGCTCTGGAGCCAGCCCCGGACAATGCCGGTGGCTCGCGCCGGCCACTCGCCGGTCCTTTATTAACATGAGCCCGCGGTCCCCGCCGCCCCTGCCTCGCCCCTGCCTCGCCCCGCCGCGCCAGCCCCATGCCTGGCGAAAACGTGGAGAATTCATTTCGCCTCATAATCAACCACGGTGAATGGAGATTGCGCTGTCACAACTCATGCGATAACGCGGCGAACGAGGAAAGAAACAAAAGGCCTCTGAATCGAAACAACAGGAGTTCGCGGTTTGAGATAAATCTTAACTGTAGCTGTTTACCTACTTTTGCATAATTTATGTGTGATCTTTCGTTTTAAATTTGCGCATTAAATGCATACTTATGACTTGCTTACAGATAAAAGATAATAAGTAAGTAACTAGACCGCGCAAGCACTTCTACTAATCTAAAATCTACCAGAATACCACTGCTACTAAGGTTTATGCGTAAAATAAACATAAACATAGAAATAAATCAGAAATATTCTTGGAGCTCCAAAAATAAAGACGTTGATTAAATCGTCTGTAAATTTGTAAAGGCGATGATGATGATGCTGTAAATGACTTTGTTTGCTCACGCTCAATATCATTTGGCGTTGTGAGCATTAAAACAATCAGTGTAGAGCAGGGGAGACCTGCTAATGGAGTGAGAGCCAGCAGGGGAGAGCGAGACGGGCCGCAATCACGGCAGTAACTCGCGGCATTTAGTGGCCACTTCGCAGGAGGGTCGCTGACGGCTCAGAATGTATCTCACGACCACGTGGCAGTAGCGACACGATCCCGCCTTCATAGCTATTGACGTTGAAAGGTATAGGACTGATTGAACTTTTGTCTCATTACGCCGAGAGGGCAAGCGATCACGCAGGCAACCTAGCGGTGTTACTAGGGAATGCAATTTTACTGGTTATCAACCGTTTTTGTATGAAAATAATCGGTTAAAACCAGTTATAACCGGTTATCTGCATTCCCTAGGTGTTACTATTCTCAGGCTGATTAACGTTTGCAAACTCAGAACTGCAAACGCGATGCCTCCCTGTGGCCCAACATGAAATGCGTTTATGCGTGCATACCGCGTCCGATTTTTCAATCTTTACAACATTTTAATAGCTTGTTTACAGCGACAGCAGCTAGGACGACGTAACATAAGCTTTATCATTATTCAATTCATTTAATCATAGCCAGAGCGAATGACGTAGAAATTAGCATTTTAAACGGTCAATAAAAATAGTCAACCGAAATCAAGAGCCTCAAATGATATTAGACGTGACACGTGCGGGACTGCGGGGATGCGACATAAAGCGTGTCCTGGCCGCGGCCTTGTCGCCAGCGCTCAGAGACTTCACCGGGGAGGCGCGAGCGAAAACAGTTGGTCTGGCCTGGCTGTGTATAAACAATTGAATTAATACGTCATCTCCTGCGACACATACATACACATACATAAACTCACGCCTTCATTCCCAAAGTGGGGTAGGCAGAGCTACGGAATTATCAGCAACTCTAAAACCTTGTTGATAATTCTGTAACCACACTTTGCATAATTAGGCTAAGGTGTTTAACAGAGCATTAGTGACAGGTTGCAAGCCCATCGCCTAACAGTACTACAAGCCCTTATTCCCTTAGTCGCCTCTTACGACTTCCACGGGAAGACATGGAGTGGCACTATTCTAACCCGGCAACCACACGGGGGGACACGTTTCATTAAAATATGTTGAATCTTGTAAAAACCAGCCGGTTCTAATTGCGCCCTTATTTATCATTTGCCGACATGTCGCGGCGGAGCCTCGCTTATTGCTTCAAAGAATTACCTTATTAAATGTGTGTTTACATTAGGAGGCAATAAGAGAGGAATTTGCCTGTGGCTGCGGCGTAGTATTTATCTTTAATTAATGTCATATTTGCTGTGCCAAGTCTGGAAGTCTCCCTGTTTAAGTGTTGTGTACACACTAAAAGCAGAAAACGGGAAAAGCTTTGCCGCAGTAATTGCTGTGTTGTATTGAAGCTGGTAAACATTAAACGGTCCGTTCAGTGAGCGAGTCGCCCGCCGCGGGGGTGACGTTAACGTTGCATTACGAAATGCACAAACTACGAGTATCTCGTTTTGTTTTTATACAACCTCTGCGAGGGCCCCGCCGGCGCCCCGCTCCCCGCCCCCGCCGCGCGGCTGACGACTGCTAATCGCCGAGTTCTCGACAACTCGACAACTTGTGCAATTATCTTTTCCATTTACTTGGCTTATAATTTTAACCTGTAGCTTAATATTTTTACTGGTGGGTTTGTGTGAGAATATCACCACATTTAGCATAAAAAATAACTACAATGCTGATCCTAATCAGTATAGTATTGGTATTGATTTTATTATTGGTGGCTGGTGGCTCCTAGGCCCCTTTTCAAAGCAATGTTCTTTGTTGATTGGTTTCGGTCACCTGTGGTTATATGTATAGTGAGACCGTGTTTTTTTGTTTCACATAAGTGAGCGTTTTTATTGATGATGCTATCTGATTATAATTCAGTTTTTTTCTCAATGTTGAATGCAAGCCGGGAGAATGTATGCAGCTCTTTTATTATTACTGATAGGATCTCACGAGGCAGCTGCATTACACGTAATATTTTGTCCCAGGGATATCCTCATATTATAATTTTTAATAGTTAATCAGTTGAACGTCCGTAAACCCTGCTCTTTTGTAAATCAGAGGCAGGTGACGTAAAGGGCACGTGTGGGAACGACCTCCCCGCGCTCCCGCACCGCCTCAGCTGCGATGTGCGGGCGGTCGCTAATTTCACTCTGACGGGGCAGAAGCGACCGCCCCGCGTGACGATTGCGGTCGGAATCCCAATGGATTCAAACTTTGAGAGATGAGCTCCTGAGCTCGGGATCAAAAGACCGTGTAATGTTGTGATTTTAAATATAATTCGTATGTTCGTGTTTTGTACTGATATTGCTGCCTTATTCATTTTGTTAACGCCGCGCTTATCGTGGAATCGACTGATATAGGTATATATGGTCGGTACAGGTTGACGGATTGATCATATGCGTCTTATAATAATGATACTCGCGTCATCGTAATTTATAATTAGTATAATATCTACTAGTCCGACTAGTACATACCAACTAGTGTTGATTCTAGTTATTTTTATGGTTAGGAGACGGAACACGAGCACTCAGGCCACCTGATGGTAAGTGGGACCTGATGATACCCATAGACATTTGATTTCTCAAAACTACAATCTCAAGACTGCAATCCTTAGACTTCAAATGCGTTGCCGACCCTGAGGACTACAATGGAAAGCCTCTAAGGTAGTAATTTTACCGGTTGAATTATCCCCACACCGGAACACAACAATACGAACACTGCTGCTGGCGTCGGGTTTATGGATAAGATAGTGGTGGTGATCCGATAGTAATAGTAACCGGTAGCTGGGACCGCGCAGCGATTCGAGTCTGTTACACTGGTTTAGAATACACGAACCGAAGGCGAATCGATGCCCGGTGTTAGGTTAGCTAGGGCAAGTTGGATTGGTTCAACATTTTGCCAGTCTTTTTCAGTTGCCATGATGATGATGATGATGATGGAATATGGCTTTGTTCCAGATGGCTCTGGCGTGGAGATGAGCGAGCGCACCCCCCCTGGATCCCCACCCCCCGCCCCCGCCCCTCGGCATGGCGCCCCCCCGCGTGCGCGTGCTAGCTCTCTCGCTTTCTCTGCTGCTTTTCTTCGGTGAGTCCTAGTTTATAATCTGCAGTATCTGCACACATGCGATCGTATCAACGCAGCCGAAATTTCATTTTTAAATTATTTTTTCTGCGTCAATAAAATTTTTCCAAACACGTTATCAAACTGCCGTACTACGGCACTGACGTTATTATTATCTTCACACCAATACCTTGCTTTAAAATAACACGATTTTCACACGAGTACCTAACTCCCGATTTATAGTTTAGTATCGGCACCAATATCTCAGACAAAGCCGCGGTATCGACTACCGAGTTTTGACTACTACTTCCCTAAAAACAAAAGGGCCGTATCTCCGTCTGATATGGTATTGCACTCTTTCCTGCGATGTTTTTTTTGTCTTAAAAGGGCATACGTAGAGTTAAAGTATAGTTTTACCAGTCGTACATTAACATTATCAATCATTTGACCTACAAATGAAACATATAAATAATAAAAGGAAAACGATTTATTCAATGATAAATACAGCACCTCAGTGCAAAGGATTAAAAATACAGAATAAAACACAATAGTGAACTTACTACTAACAGGAATATAATTAAACGACTTAATTTGCTATGGATTTCACTGAAATCATCATCATCATCATCTACTGACTGAGACGCGAAGTACATAGTTTAAAGACAGTTCCCAAATTAAAAAAAAAATACATTGCGGGCTTGTGTAGCGAGCGCGTAATGTATTTTTTTTAAAGCTTACAAATTTAATTGTTATCTAGTTTGTAACTTTTTAAAAAGTGAAATTGGCCATATTAATATGAGGGCACAAGTCTTATACATCCATATTTTATTCGAAACGTAACTTTTTTATATGTGAATAGCTTGAGTTTTTTTTTTCTAAAAAATCTTGCGTTTCTCCTTGTCATAAACATAAAGGCGGTAAAGAGTGATGTTATTTCACGTGAAGTTTCTGTTTATATGCGATATGTATCTTGCGATTTTTGAGAAAAGCACTATACTATATGCCTCGGTAGGAACGGCAATTGCGGGCCTCGTATTTTAAAACGGACTCGCAAGAGTCGCAAGCTCGTCCGTTTAAACCAATACTCGGCCCGCAATTGCCTGCTTCACTGCCTAGGCAATAATGTACTATTACACAATAGTTTATACTATTCGTAGTAGGTGCGTATTGCGGAACAGTCGTGGCAGCCGGAAGAGGCGCGGGCGGCGCGCCTGCCCCGCGGCCCGTGACCGGCGGCGCCGCCGCCGTCCAGAGGCTAAATACAGTCATTACTAAATAAATCGTTACCCATCAATAAATGATATCGATCTGTCCTTGATTAAAGCTACGCACTATTTTTGGGATGTATTATGATGTCATCTGCATTCGTCTGTAAACGCGGATGAGATTTCGCGAATGATTAAAAATTAGTGAAAAGCAATGGGCTAAATGAAAAAATAGAAAATAAAGTAACCGAAGTCAAGTTACCGAGCTCTTCAATGAAACCCAGAAAAAAAACATTGGTTAATGAGCGACCAAAAGAAAATTAATGAATATTCCGAGGAACAAACATTAACGTAAAACAACGGCCTTGTCTAACTGTACTCATTATACAAATACGCGGGCAGAACAAAACTGATAGAAAGTGGCTGTGATGGGATGCGTCGAGTACAATTTACTTATACGAATAAGTCACAAATGAACGCAAATACTTTTTTGAATTAATTTCACGCTCCACCCGTCAAAGCAGACGCGTAACTTTGACGCAAAGCTCTTTCCAAGTAATGATAAATACACGGGATCCAGAATCTCTCCGACTCATCCCGCCGCGCGAAATCAAAAGAGATCCATCAAAGTCGCGACCCGCGAGCGCTCCTCATTTCCATACCCAACGGGTCGACTGTCATTTATTTCGGCAGAACACATCAAAAGAGACCTGACGGTGCCTGTCGGTTGCGCTGTTCTTGTCATACTTGCTATACGAATGACATGGCAATAATTATTTGAACAGCGTAAACGCCGGTCGCCACGTGTTCATTTTTGATTTAGACGCTCAAGTTGCCCCGTGTGGGACGCTCGCGGCCGCGGGGGACTAAGAATCGTCGATAGATCAGTCCCCTGGGTACGCATTCGCAGCGAGGGAGTCTTTGCCTTCCAAAACGGTCGGCGTTGTCTGTGCAGGGGCGATGAAGTGACGCGGGGTGGAATTTCGTCCTCGTAATAAGTTCAATTTGCGGTTACTGACGTCGACGTTTCATTCCTGTTGGAAAGTACACATTTTACGCCGGATTTACGCGACCCATCCGGTATAAACATCACAGTTTACGTCCCACCGCTCGGATGATGAAAGTTTATGCCAAATAGGTCACATAATTCGAGTGAGAAATGTAGACGTAGTGGCCAGGGACATGCTTCCGCGCAATCCTAGTGCAAGTTGTGGACGTTACACGTAACTTTAAATTACTTCCTCGATGTAAGCAGATGTTTCCATTATGCTCTCCTTAATCGAAAAGCATAAATACGAGCATGAATGATAAACCTGTTTTATCTCTGACTTACAAGACTATTCAGTGTGAGCCTCCTCGGGTGCGTTGGTTTGACTATACTCGGCTACGCAGCGCAGAGGTTGTCAGCGCGCATAGGCTTCGGTCCGGACATGTTCCTTTAAATCAGTTTGCGCATCTCATGAGGAAAGTAGAGTCGCCCAACTGCGAAGAGGGCGGGACAGTAGAGGATGTGCAACACTTTTTAATGAAAATTAAAATGTTTATTGCATAAATTAAACCTTACAAGAATGAAGAATGGAATTTGTTCGGACTCGTGCAAAGAGGGAACAGTTGTTTATACAATTTAGTATTAACTGTTCAAATGTTGGTATCTTCCAATCCATATTGGCAGAGCCTTTGTCAGAGGTTGCTAAATTTGTTTATGGTATTTTTTTGTAAATAATAGTTTCAATAACATTATTTTTTATCTAGCGTTTTTTTATGTGTGATGTTTGTCAGTGTATTTGTATGTCGGCCAGCCGGAGCTGACATGTTCAAGGTTGAACAAAGCTTCAAAATAAATAAAGATAAAAAAAAAACTCTGACTTCAAACATCATACCCTCGGGCGGGACCTATTCAAACACAAAATAAAAAGTCAAAATATCAGTATATAGCTCAAGCCAGGCATACTAGACATACAGACCCAGTCAGATTTGCATTTATGAAATTAAAAGGCATTTCAAATGAAACACCCCGTTGTCCCTAAAGCCCACAAATGCTCCCTCAATCCCATAGGCACTGTAACTCGCGTTGCAGCCGAGGGTCCCCGTGGGTGTCTGTTGCTGTTATTTCAACAGCGATTTATTGGTCACTCAGCAGCGCTCTACACATGATAAGTAATGAGTGTTTGAACCACAAGTGGCTCCCCCCCCCCGTGGCCCCGCAGCCCCCAGGGAGCCCTAGGGCACGCGGTCCCATCAGTCTCGGCCCGCGCCGGCCCCCGACCAGCCCGCCGTCCACCTCCATCGCCGAGGAAATGGCACCCGTTGTTATTAATCTCTCGCGGAGGGCGACGAGGAATGCTGTACACGAGTACCTAATTGCGAGTAATTCGTGCTTATTTCAGTTTTATTGTGCGGTGGGACGCGGGCAGGAGATCCATTCTACTCGGTAATACTATATCGCTTTAGACATGTTATCATATTATCAAACGTTATGATAGCTCTTATTTTCTTGAGTGGCGTGTATTTTGATATGATTGATAGATCAAAAATAAATTTACCGTGTGGTTGCCGGCTTAGAATTGTGCCACTCCATGTCTTCCTGTGGATGTCGTAAGAGGCGACTAAGGGAATAAAGGCTTGTAGTACTGTTAGGCGATGGGCTTGCCATCTGTCACTAATACACTGGGAAACATACCTACTTGTGCAAAATGTGGTTTCAGAATTATCAAGAAGTTTAAAGACTTGTTGGTAATTCTTTAGCTCTGCCTATCCCACTCTGGGAATGAAGGCGTGGGTTTATGTATGTGTATGTAATCATTAGGTTAAAAAACCGAGCAGAATAAAACAGAGGTACAAATCTATCGGATAGGTTCTGTAGAGTCATTTTGCTAAGAAAGAAAGAAACAAGTGAATTTTGAGTCACTACTTTGAAGTTTAGGTCGATCACTCAACGCAAAGCATCCCATAAGCCTGTAGAAAGGTATTTTTCCTTCTTGTTGCACCGTCGACCGGGATGCCGCGCACAGCGCTGGGAATATTGATGACGCCGGGCGTTCCCTCCGTGCGCTGAGTCCGCTGCAACTCGACCACGGCCAGTGTTTGGAAGAGATAGAGGTGAATAATCCGTTCTCATCGTTTTTATAGGGTAAGTTCGTATTTGTCTTGCTTTCTCAATTAGCTTCAGTACTCATCAATACGCCGACGGAGAAAGCAAGATAAATACTAAGTTATCCGACCATAAACAATAGGAAAGGATTATTCACTACCTACATCTACACTACTATACGTGCCCCTATTCCTATCAATCATCATCATCATCATGTCAGCCGAAAGACGTCCACTGCTGGACATAAGCCTCCCCCAAGGCTCTCCACTCAGACCGGTCTTGTGCTTTTCGCATCCACTGCTTTCCCGCGATCCTTACAAGGTCATCACTCCATCTTGTTGGAGGCCTAACCACAGCTCGTGTCCCGGTCCGCAGACGCCACTCAAGAACCTTCTGACCCCATCGGCCATCAGTCCTGCGTGCGATGTGCCCCACCCACTGCCACTTCAGTTTAGCTATTCTTCGGGCTATGTCGGTAACCTTAGTTCTCCTGCGGATATCATCATTTCTGATTCTATCACGCAGAGAAACCCCGAGCATAGCCCCAATACCTGCAATATATTACCTCACCTGCAGTAATAGCTTACGTATAGTTAGTATACTTTGATCTCATAAATATCTGACACGCCATTAATGCTGCGGTCTTCCTCCGCAATATTGTACAGTTTTCCAATTTAAGTTCGGCGAACTGTTTGCCTAAAAAGACCACGGCAGCGTTTTATATATTTTAAAGCCCAATGTTGGATGAAACGTGTTGCTGGTGGCTGTAGGCACATGCCAATGACTGTAGAAGGTAAAAATATAAGTAATAAAATGTGTATGAATTTCAACGAACTTGTCATATATCGAATAATAATTAGGCCGGGTTACCTTCCAAATATAAATAATTGCCTCGTGTGATATTGTTCCGATTCTCGGAATCTTTTTGTCACTGGCAGCCATCTAGAAAAATATACGACGTACAAAATAAATACTTATGTTTCAGAAGAATTGGAGGAAGTATGCAAATTGTTTGAGAAATATTTAAACACTGAAACTTTGGCTTCCGTAACTATTTGATGTTTTGTACCTATGCTACGAGTAGTAGAGGCAAAATGACTGTGATGATCACGAATATTTGTTTCTGTACAAGTTTTTTCCTTCTATCGACTAAATGCAGGTATCGTTGACGTAGCACTCCGTAACATTGAAAATAAATTAAGAATAATTTATGTGGCAAATAGAAAACAGTTTTTTTATTACATCTGTGATGGTGTTCACTCAGCTTTATGCCTCTAAATGTGGTTGATACATCCAGTGGTGCTGGTTGCTAGGGTGATCGAAGGTGCTCAAAATATAAAATCGAAAATATGAAATACAATAAATACCTAACTTAGGAGATCATTTCAGAGAGATCAAATCAATCGATCAATCTCTTTTACACGTCGGAAATGTACAGTGAATCTACCAGCAATAGATCAATTATACAATGAAATAAAACCCACCTTACTGTCTGTGTGCGTGTGCGTTTACAAGCGGGGGTGATGTGTGAGCGTGTGTGATGTGTGAGCGTGTGTGTGTGTGTGTAGGTGTGTGTGTTAAACTTAAAATAGTGTACGGTTACCAACCGAGAGTCTGTTTCACAGGTTCGTGCTTCGGATAGATTCAGACCACGTTTGAGAATAGTCCAGGCAATTCGGAAGCATCACTAATAATTGAAATTTCCGTGTTAGACCTACTGAACCTGGATGTTTCATATGACATAGTAAATAAACAGGTCAACAGGCTTGATTTAAAGGATGTATTTATGTATGAATGTAATTGTTTTTTTATATTTAACTGACGATATTTTAATGCCCATAGTACAAGCATACAGTTTAGTTTACGGCGACTTAGGGTTTCCACGTACGGGTAGGGTACGGACTCTGTTTAGTATACAACGGTGCCTTCAAAAAGTTTGCTCGCGGTGGATACGTTGGAAATCACCGATGTATGCCAAACTGACAAGGAAAGGTAACCAACTGTCCGACTCCGATTTGATTTATTTTTATATATGTTAGAGAATAGTCTAAAATAACGGACACGTATTTTTTTTTAAGCTGCCCAAACTCAACCTTTTCCGAGAAATTTTCCTCCAAAGTACTAAAAAGTGACCAAAACCTTTAAGTTCTGTAGAGTTTTGTTAAAGCAAATTGCTAGTTAAGTACTGCCTTGATTATAATATGTTAGAGAACATGAAAAAATAACGGACCCGTGTTTTGTTATTCCGGCTCAAACTTATATTTTACAAAAAAACTCTAACATATTTATATAAAAATAAGTTAAATCGGAGCCGGACAGTTGGGTACCTTTCCTTGTGAGTCGAAACGGGGCCCGCTCCGCTTGCAGTGGAAAATAAATACATACATACATACCTTCACGCCTTCATTCCCAGAGTGGGGTAGGCAGAGCTACATAATTAATTACCAACAACTCCAAAAACTTGTTGTTAACTCTGTAACCACAATTTGCACAATTAGGCTAAGATGTTTAACAGTGTATATTAGTGACAGGTAGCAAGCCCATCGCCTAACAGTACTACAAGCCTTTATTCCCTTAGTCGCCTCTTACGACTTCCACGGGAAGACAATGGAGTGGCACAATTCTTAGCCGGCAAAATAAATAATAAATAAGTATCAGGGGTCAATGTCACACCTATTGACCTAGTCCCAAACTAAGCTCTAGGTTTGTACTATGGGTACTACACAACGATATAAATACCTATATAGAGAAATATATACTTAAATACATAGAAAACATCCATGACTCAGGAACGAATATTCGCGCTCATCACACAAATATCTGTCCTTACCGGGATTTGAACCCAGGACTGCTAGCTTCGTAGGCAGGGTCACTACCAACTAGGCCAGCGCGTCGTCAGAACGCCTGCGTGAAAGATTGTCTACAGAAATTTATTTAATTAATTAACCACCAATCATTCAAATCCCACGCCGTTGTTTGATTCATTCCTGGAACACCGCAGGTGGCAGATTGACATCATATTGCGTCGACGCGCGCGCGCCCAATCAATCAGGCCGACGTGGGGGGGGTATTAATCGCGACTCGTAATTATCGGCTTCGGGTATAGTCGCTTGCTTAGCGGTTAGGCGGCGAGAATGCAATTAGTTAGTAATGGGCTGTTATTGTACCACCGAAATGATGTGGTTTACGCTAAAATAATACGAGAGTTAGTTTTAGCTATTTTTGTTATGAAATTGCTTAAATAAATAATAAATATCAGGGACAATCTGACACATATTGACCTAGTCCCGAACAAAGCTCTAGGCTTGTACATACTATGGATATTAGATTACGATAAACATAGTTATATAGAAAAATATATACTTAATTGTATGTTTTTCTACATGAGTAAGTTAAAGTTTACAAAAACATGTTTAGACACACACTGCAATTGCAGCAATAATAACCGTGATTGTTGTCATCGGAATTGCATAACTATACGAAGTGAAGAGAATTGTGGGGAAATTCCTCTGAAAAAACAGTGTTTGTCTATTTCAAAAACGATGTATACGGGCTATTTTTGCTCTTAAACAAGATGACTCATGCCGACCCTTTTTTATTATGTATAAAATTCTAACGGTCCACTCTATATATATCATGGAAGTGTGCTCTTTTGTGTATAAACATCAAGTATTGTTTCAAAAAATTCAGGATACTTCCACACGTACATTACGACCTCAATACATGCTTAAATTGTATAAACCTATTATGATATTAAAACTATCATCAAATAATTGTTACGGCATGTGTATTGCCATCTTTAAATAGTCTAACGGAGTCGTTTAAAAAAATAGGTAATTTAAATCAATTTAATAGTGCGCTTAAACAATTGCTCACGGAAAAATGTTTTTATAGTGTAACAGATTTCATGTTTTTTTTTTATTAACGTTAATTAAATTATGATATGTAGGTAAAATAATGACATATTTATAAATAGCAAATTTAAATTCAAAATATTGATATGTATAAGTTCCTTTTTTTATTTTGGCTTAAGCGTGTATTTTTTGTAAAATTGTGTACGTCTGAAAAGACAGGTTTTGGCGAATCTAGTTTTAAGCATTAACACTGTGCATCCCTACCCAATTCCACGCAATAAAGATATTACTTACTAATAAAAGACATCCAACCCTCCAGTTGAAATACTCGCACTCATCTCACCAATGAATCACGGCCCGCTCCGGCAGCACACGGAGCCGGGTAGTGACCCTGACGAGGAAGCTGTAAAATAATATCATCTTTGAAAATCGTTGAATTCCTCTCAACTCTATTTGTATGTCGTTAAGATTCAAAAGTGGTACAGATCTTGGTCAACTACAAGCCTTTATTTAACTTACTTACTTGTGTTACTCGGTCAATTTGTGTTAGATTGTCACCTAATATAAATTAATCAATTTATAATATTAGTATCGAAACGTGTTTTACTTGTTTAAATGGGTTCACGTTTTTGTAACTCTACAAAGGTATCTTCGTTCCGCTGCCTTCTGCTGGCGCGGCTCCAGGCGGACAGCCCGGTTAGTAGTAGCAGTATAGCACGGGCGTCCGGGGTCGTGTGCCAAATGTCTGCCGGGTAAACAATTCATACAAGCGCAACCAACACACACTTAATGGACGACCACACAGTTCCGATACGGATCTCATTTATATACTAAAGTTTTCGGAACATATACCCTCAGTGCAAACACTGGTGACTATCTGTGGAAATGAACCTACCAATAGAACAGCACAAGCACGACAGTTTACGTGAATCTTGTATGACTTCTTTTGATTTCTGAAGCTGTTTGTCTGCAAAATGCTACTTAAAATAAAAAAAACTTAGTACTTACCAAACTAAGGTAAATGGCTAAATACACACTTAACACCTTCGCTGCGGCAGTTAAATATAACTGTAGTTAACCATACTTTGCAAGTGGTCGATCGACCTGATACCGCAGCGAACGTGTTAAATAGATAGAAAACCACCAAAACTCAGAAATAAATACATGCGCTCACCACACAATTATGTGCCCTTACCGGGATTTGAACCCGGGACCGCTAGCTTCGATAGCAGGCTCACTACCAGCTAGGCTCACTAGACAGATCGATATCGGTCGCGCTGCGAACTTCCCCTGACGGCGCATTCTCCTCCATACCGTTTGACTTGTTTCCGTCATCAAATCCTCATCTCGAACATATCACGGCAGAGGTTACCTCTAAGATTTACATAATAACTCCCCCCCCCCGCCAGACCTCACCCCCCACCGCTCACCACTTCACGATCAGATTACTGCAACTAATACCTCACTTGTGATCCCAATCCGCAGCGCGACGGTTTAAATATAGTCCCTAAGATCCAATATTAGGATTTAATTTTGCGTGCGCGTCGCATCCGCAGTATCGCTGTTAATCCGCACAATCAACATTAACGTGCGTCTCACTCGCGCTAGTATGTAAAGGTGTTGGTGGTCCCGCTCGCGCGCGCGGGGCGACGTTATGCCGCGGAGAGTTGTATTCCACTATCCGATACGGCCAATATCCGCGCGATGTAAGTTGCACGTCGCTGCGAGATGCGAGCTGCGAGCGATTGTGATGTTCGTAATTGTTTCCGTGGGGTGCGTCGCGTAGATCTGTAATATCCTGCCTCCGGGGAAATTATATTGGCAATGAAAGCTAACCGGGTCTTATTCTTCATGCCAAATAAAGTTGGGTGTCGAAGCTGGTCTATCTATCACTTGAGGGCTGGAAAATTATAAGAATTGACGCAGCGTGCTTGTTAGTGCCAGTTGAAAATGTCGCCTATTAATTAGTACGTCTCTTCACAAACGAAAGGTCATAACGAGTAGCAACCTATATCGAGCTCCTAACCTATTGAGTCCATTGAACTATATTCCTTAACTACGATTGTCTCTGAGATCAATACGTAAAACTAAAATTATCAAGCCTACTTTTCTCACTACGGTAATGTTACGTGTACGTCAATAAGTGGGACATGAACCTATAACTTACAGAATTAGAGCTGGGTTAATTAAAGATAATTGTACCAATCAATAGGGTCCGGTCGATCCGAAAATAATCATGCTGTAGACAATATACAGGGTGGAAAAAACTGACGCCACATGGAGGGCAGCTACCATAAATGAAGGGTCCACGGAAAGAACATATCTAGTCACATTAGTAACTTTTTGAGATATTGCGATTTGAAAGTTAGGAACCATGTCATTTTGTACGTAATTTAAAACTCATTTTCAAAAAAACGTGACTAGACATGTTCTTTCCGTGGACCCTTCAAATATTGAAAATAACCAATTATTTTACACAATGGGACTTACTTTTATTTTTGAAAAAAAAACAATTATTACTGCATATATTGGTTTCTGAAAATTTCGTCTACCTTAACCGGGAGTCGAACTGGGCGAATATAACAAAACAAAAAAATCGTATTTTTGTCACGGTCTTAATTTGTAGTCCGTTGTAGATATAAATGATCCCTATTTTTTTTCTCGCTTTAATATAGTTTAGAATAACTTAATTGCTTCAGCATTTCATTCGCACACGAGTGCGCCGGCTTCACACTTTAGCACTTTGTCACTGTCACGTCATGTTTGAACTGATGTACTAATCTGTCAAACGCTTTCAAGCGAAAAGGTAGAGAAGTCCATTCTATATTACAAAGCTCGCGGAAGAAAATACTGTTAGAAACACAGTTTAGCTTTAACACTGCATCCAATTCCTCTAAGCGGCTTAGCTTTACATAAAACAGTTTCCGATCGCCCGCGGCCTCGCCCGTGTCGGACGAGCTCGTTAGATCCGCGGATTACCACAAAATCCACCAAGTTTTTATTATATTATCGCACGAAAGTCCGAGCTCATGCAATTGTAATTTATTTTAATATCGTCAGTTGAGTTAGGGGGAAATTGTAGGTAACTATTTGTGAGGCGGGAGGGGGGAATTCCAGGTATTTGACTGAGATCTAGACTTAAGCCGGCGCAGCGACGCCTTGGAGTTGAAATTGCCCCCCTGTACAGTTAGTAGGTTTACTGGAGACAGAAATTGCGAGGTAGAGACGGCGATAACTTGAAACCTGTGTGAATGGAATTCGATAAAGCGAAATGTTATGTACCTGGTTCAATTCAGCGTATTCTATAATAGATGAATAGTCAGCATATTTGATTGCAACGTTATACAATTATCCTTGTAATTAATTGCCAAAGGCAACTTTGATTAATTATTATAGTTGCCCATGAATAAACAACGCGTAATAGAAAATTATACTGCTCATAACAAGTTGTTGTTGGGAGTTTCCCTGCGACAAAATACAACTATGGAAGTGCGCCGTATAGTTGCATAGTATAATATATTTGTATTAATAGATGCACACTGCAATGTCACCACCATACAGCAAGTGTCAAAATGTCAAAAGCACGCGAGCGTATAGAGCGACTCTACATCGACAGAGGTTCTTACTTCACGCAGGCATTTCTCACTGACAAGTCTAAACCTTAAAAAACCCAAACTTTTGAACAAAATAAATAAAGACAGAGCTGCAGGATCAGCACTTAAAATTTAGTTGAAAAGTTTTTACTTAAAATCTTCAACAAGAATAGCTTCAAAATTAATAAACCAAAACCGCTATAATTACGGTATTGTTAATTGATTTAATTCCCCGCAGGATCAACAACGTCATTGACACAATTACACCAATTCTTGGCCCGGTAATGACACATTTGACAGGTTGCCCCGGGGCCGGCGGTGCGGGAGGGGTGGGGCCTGACGAGCCCATTCACTGGCGTCATTAAAGTGGACTTTATTCAATAAAATGTTTAAAGGCTAACGAGACGATTCAGAGGCAGACACGGTTTAAGCTTGAATCAAATATGTATATAAAATAAATGTCTTTGAACCGGTGTGAAATATTAAAGCCTTGATAAAACAATACAAAAATGGTTCTTGTAATTGTAGGGAATGTCAAAATAGGATAAGAGTCTTTCTTGAGATTTGCCTTTCTTTCTTTTGGAATGAAATAAATAAAAAACTAAATTATTTAAATAAAAACAAAAAACCCGACTGCAGTAAAAAAAACAACTGAAAAGCGAGAAACCAGCTATATTATCTTTTTTGTTTGTATAATAAAGTGATTACATTAAAATAAATAAATAAAATAAATATCAGGGACAATGTCACACCAATTGACCTAGTCCCAAACTAAGCTCTAGGCTTGTGCTATGGGTACTAGACAACGATATAAATACTTATATAGAGAAATATATACTTAAATACATAGAAAACATCCATGACTCAGGAACAAATATTCGCGCTCATCACACAAATATCTGCCATTACCGGGATTTGAACCCAGGACCGCTAGCTTCGTAGGCAGGGTCACTACCAACTAGGCCAGCGCGTCGTCAAACATACATAGGTAAATACTTATAATGTACCATGTAATGATTTTTTGTTTGATACCTCGTTAACAAGTAATGCAATTTATAACAATATACATACAACTTGAATAGTGGAAAAGGTTTTCCAGGCGGGGACAAGCTATTAATCCAAATGTTTTTTGTTTCAAGAAAATACTTACATTTTATAATTCATTGCTTGTCCCCGCCAGCAATACCTTTTCCACTATTCAAGTTGTATGTATATTGTTATAAATTGCATTACTTGTTAACGAGGTATCAAACAAAAAATCATTGCATGGTACATTATCAGTATTTACCTATGTATGTTTGAATGTAATCACTTTATTATACAAACAAAAAAGATAATATAGCTGGTTTCTCGCTTTTCAGTTGTTTTTTTTACTGCAGTCGGGTTTTTTGTTTTTATTTAAATAATTTAGTTTATTTCACATTTTTTTGGGTGTAGTAAGAAATATTTATTACTTAACATTTAACGTGCTTTTTGATTTCCCTGCCTAAATGGTAGCATCAAAGTATTATAATGTATATATATTTGGAATGGGCTATTTACTAGCTTTCATTTGAGACCCATATTGCTATAATAAACATTTTTTTTTTTTTAAACCCCCTCTTTGTTTTTGCAGACGCCATTTTGAAATATTATATACCCTATGTCACTTCGGCAATTAAGACGAATCGAATGACACCTAGTATGTTAAAATCGGTCAAGCCGTTTAGGCTGCAGAGCGTGCCCAGAAATAGACATACATACATACATACATACATACATACATACATACATACATACATACATACATACATACGCTCGAAAAACATAACCCTCCTTCTGACGGTAAAAATGTTCTTATATCACGAGTACTAAATTTTAATCTGCTATTCCAAAATGTACAATAGTCAAATTTTTGGGATGACGCCTTTGTTCTGCTCATAAAATGCAAATTTCAAAATGTTCCTACAATTAACATCAGTTACTCATAAAGAGACCGTCTGCCTGTGCAGTCCGGCCTCATCCGTCGTCGATATCGTTTAACAGATCATTGAAGCACCGTCTTCTCTGGCAAACTTATTTAGCGGGAGAATAGACAGTACCGAATAGCGAAAAGAAGTTACGATTGTTTCGGTGTGCAGCATCATGGACCCGAGAGCTTTTAACGCAAACGTGGAGATATCCACATCCTACATTCTACTTTTATTTACGTCTGAACACGATAAAGTGCAGATGTAATAGTTATTTACAAAGAAAATGGGGTTGTCTAATGATTGGTATAACAACTTTTGATCTATTTGCCATTGGCCTAATTTCAGTTTGTCTAAAATCACTTGCCATAAACATTCACTTCGCCTTATAATCGTTTAATATAATATTATTTTTCATAAACACTTAAACTATATAATTTCGGTTTGTATAATTTTTGTAGTGCATAATATAAGTTAGTATAATACTCTTATTGCCTAATAATCACTTGGTAAAATAATATTTTTTATATAATCATTCATTTGATGTAATTTTGTTTTGTCTTTTATTCATATTTTCTAATAGTCAATTCACAAATCAACATTAAAAATGAATCAACGGGGCAGATATTGGACATTAGTAGGCTCCCGCCAGAACTCTCGCAGCTTCTGGCTCCGCGTTTTGCAAAAACACTAGGCGTAGGACAGACAAGACCACCCACGTGGATACGGGGTGCCCTGAAGTCGGTTTTTGAATAGAATTCGACTTAACTTGCATAAAATATCGGTGTAATCGATGTAATAAAAAATATTTGACTATGGGTCGAAGAAATTAACTTACTTAAAAACAAAATATTCCAATCCAAGAATACACTCTTATTTTATCAGCATTTAATTTTGACGACATGATCGTTAGATATACGTATATTAGAGTAAATAATAATATTGCAAAACGTCAATTAGGCTAAACGAATTTCGATCAAATTATTAGTATAATCATTTAGATTAAATATAAGTTATACTAAACGATAGTTAGGTAACTTAATCTTTAGGTATAAGAAAATTAGACTATACAAAAATGGTGCAAAACGTCTATTAGAGTTAACGTGGTTCGATCAACAAATCATTATACTAAATAAAAAATATGAAAAGTGATGTTTGACAAATGGTTAAATATTCCAAACAATATTAGGCAAACCGAAAATAGAAGAAAAGTTGTTATATCAACCAAGGGAATACCACAAAATGGAGCATGCATTGATCGCTAACACAGAGCCAATAGGAAATTTATTCAATCGAACGACGTGAACTGAATTGTGTTGCCAATAAAATATTCTGTAAGTGTGGTGACGAACTTATTTAGTGTAAACTTAATCTGCGCCAGAAACACCGCAGGCAGGTAATGGGGCTTGTTCTGTCTAGCTATAACGCCGCCATATCTCTCACCACAATTCCCTCGCACACAGCCAAATACATACTGCCTTCTTTAGAAAGCAAGGTGTGATTGTTACAAAACGTTCATAGCAAAAATAACCTTAATTAATCTCTGCGGACAGTTTAATTCGCTTTGGCTTTAAGGCGGCAGATATGCTCTTCTCGCTTAAAAGGGTAGTGTAGCACATAGGGTAGGGTATGGGGTAATTTCGGGGTGCGTCGAAACGGATCGGAAGAATTGCTGAAGGATGAAGAGCTCACCGAGTCGGCGCAATTTCGCTAAGTGTGCGTCTTAAAGCGATTTTACTTTAGTTTTTTGCTTGAGTGATAAATTACACTTTTTACGAGACGTAAAAAATGGAAAAATCCGGGGCACTGGGAATTTTTATGATCAAGCTGCGTAAAAAGTAAAAAGTAAACGATGTTTATTTATGTTATACACATAAATGCGGTTGTGTCTTTGTGAAACAATTCTCTTAGCTGTGGAATTATTGGGAACCGATTTGAATGTTACAGAGCGGCCCAACGCCCGACTTATGAACTCTTCCCTGTTCACCCGGAAAATTGGAAAGTTCCCGAGAGGGTTTTTACAAATTGAGGCCAAAAGCCCGGGGCAATCAGTTGTAAAATTCCAGTCTCTTTTATCTAGAAGTTTCTAAACAATTTGTACCTTAATTAATAATTCGGTGTTTCTCAATCTCAATCCATTACTCCATCATCAATTACGGGACCGCATCCGCTCCAGGCCGCCCCCGCGTCCGCTAGCACTGGCGCAAAGTGCCAAGTTTCTTACTTTACACGCTCTCTCAAACTATCGGGGTAGTTGTGCCGTTTCGCTCTAACACCCCACGGGTGAGGGAGCTAGGTCGCACCGCTGACTGTTCATTTTGTCACCCGGTTCGGAAGTACGGTCGCGGTTGATAATCAAATTGAAACGGTGACCTAATTTGATTATACACTTGAAACTTGACCACGAAAATGTGTATTTTGGACTTATATTGCATCATTAACTACAACTACATAAAGGTTCAGAATGAAATTTTTTGTACGTACAAATTACGTTACATTTCTGAATATAATGCTACAAAATCCTATATTGCTTTGTAGAGCTTCCGGAATTCGTCAGTAACTCTACAGACGGGCGACGGGTAGAATTACTATCGTATATTTATGACGTCGACTCCACGCGAGGGTAGTACCTCGTAGTGATGTTTGAGATAAATATAGCGTTAAAGAATAGGTCTTTTGATACAGGAGTGTGTACATAAGCTAATTTGTATATTATTATGATGGCAAATTGATTTCCGTCGTTTTCCCTCGTGCATGATTTCTTTCACCCTCTTCGTTATCTTACCTCTCTTCTATCCAACAAGTCTCTGGCAAACAGAGTTTTGTGTGACGGCTCATGTTCGTTGCAATTTCACATTTACTTAAGAATTGTACTTATCATGGGATTCATGGGTATTCATTATAAATAAGCGTCATCAGTCTGTTAAAAAGAAGTCACGGAAATAGGAAAGATGATTCACAAAACATACTCAATGCGTGTTTCTTTGAACTGTCAAGTGACAGCTGACTTAACTGCCAGGCCTGGTAATGGAGGGCGCTCTTGTGACGACATTTGTTGCGGTGGACGGTCACCGGGGCAGTACCAGAGAAGTCGAGTAATTGATAACGTCGTCATCGGGTATATCAAAGTCGTCTTCACAGTACGTGGGCCCATCTACTTGTGGGAGGACCATGTGCGGGGTCCATCCGGGTTGGTACCACCATCTTATCCATTAACCTACCGCCAAGCAGCAGTGTTCGCATCGTTGTGTTCCGGTTTGGGGATAAGACAGCTGGTGAAATGACTAGCATAGAGGCATTCCATCTTAGTCCTCAGGGTTGGCAACGCATTTGCAGTCTTGTGAATGCGAATGTCTATGGGTCACAGTTTCCACTTACCATCATCGTTTGCCTTCCCATGCCATAAAAAAAAACCTTTCTTCAAATCATTGCATATTATAATAATATCTATCACATCCCTACATTTAACACATTCGCTGCGTGCGCGAGAAGAAAGCGGACGGGTCTTATTCGGATAGATCCCCTGATTTACCGCCGCATAAATTGTACCGGCTGCATATCCGGTGATTGGGGCGGCGGAGGAGGGGGGGGGGGGGGGGTCTAGGGTAACCAGACACTAATATAAAATCTAGGATACACAAACGTAATTCGCACATTTTCTTTGTCTGGAAGCTTCAAATTTAAGTAATCCGTTAACTTTTGACTAATTAACTTTTGACTAATAGATGCAATTGCAACTACGATACGTAAAATTATGTTATAATAATTTATATTCGATATAAAAAGATAAAAGATGTTTATTCAGTAAATACGGGCACTAAATTTACCAGCTTTCTCAACTCAACTTTGCGTTGAAGAAATTAATACTTGCTTTATCATATCTTCACATATCGCTTCATTTGCAAATAAACAAATGCTTTAGAATTTCCGCCCCTAATAAATACAGAAATTACCGGGAATCCCGGATATATGGTGAACCTACTCGGGGCTATCCGGACCACTCAGCACTTAATCTTCAGGCTATTGTACCCGGAACACTCTCAATCCCGGGCGGTGTCCGTTATTAACACCCTGCGTGCAGCGAGCGTCGGGGCTACTGGCTCGGGAGTCGACACGGGATCGCAAGGCATTGGGTTCGAACCCCGGCGATGGTTATGTAACGATGAGTAATTCTAACATCAGTACATTATCAGCTGCCTATGGTAAAGGAAAACATCGTGAGAAAACCTACACATTCGAACAGCTGAGTGAGTAAAGGGGTAATTGCACCAAATAACCCACCTGTACAATAAGATAATAAAGCCATTTGCGTTGTTGAGATCTGATCAGCCCTATGATGATGACGATGTCCTTCGCGACGTGGCCATCAGTGGCATGCCTTGTTAGCTCTGGATGTGAGAGCTAAGATCATTGGTAAGGCAAATTTCACATATTTACGCAAAAGATTTGTAGCTTTGCCCACTCTGGGATGACAGGTGTGAAGGTATGAATGTATGTAGATCTGATTAAATCATATTTTAATCATCAAATCATCATGTATATGACATGTACTCTTAGGTAAAACCAATTTAATGATATAAAAAAAGCGAATTTTCAAGTCTCTGTTTCCATATTTTTTTTTATTTTGTCTTTACTAAGTTTAAGTAATTAAATAAGAACAGTGACTCAAAAATGGTTAAGTTATTCGTTTACTTCACCCGGCGTTACAGTATTGATCAATTAAGATCACAACCAACTTGTTCACCAGTAACCAATTGTACAGTAACCAATTTGCTAGGGCGCTATGGACTACGTTAAACTGACGTTGAGAAACAAAACGTAAGAGACAACCTATGACTTGGTTTACAACGTTGCGGTGACAACGTTCATAGTGGCTAGGAATCAAATTTGTTGACTAATCCTACCCGTAAATATGTAAAGACGAGACAAGATAAAGATAAACCATAACCGCGCCGACGCCGCGCGGGGCGGCCGAAAAGTTAAAAGAACCTTGTCATTACCCGCCCTGGGACTGAGGAAGGGGGGGGGGGGGGGGTGATTGTTAACATCTGTAATGTATTCATGAGGGCGGATTAACATTAACCTGCCCCCCGGACACCCCCGGCGGTCAGGTTAACAACGTTTTTATGATTTCATTATGTCGCTTCCTGCGAAATGATTATTATGAGGCCAGAGTTTTCAGCGGTAAAGATTATTTTGAAGTGGTTTGTTTTTTACTTTGTTTATGGGTCAGGTGTGGCGGGAGTCGGGCTGCGGGCGCGGGCGGGGCGGACGATGAAGGGAACGACATTAAGATTATCCGAGTCAGTCCGCGTCGATGCTTACACACTGTGCAGTGCTCATTTATGAGATTTAAAGATGAAACTCGCACAAATGGTGTTATAGACACGTTAAAAATATCCCCGATTTGATATCTTGCATTGTATCGAAATGAATTATTAAATAAATACAAATAGTATAAGGATATTATTGATACTTGGCCTTTTTAAACGACTTAAAAAAAAGGAGGAGGTTTCAATAAGTCTGTATTTTTTATATGTTTTTTATAATTTTTATATTTATTTGTTACCTCAGAACTTTCGACTGGTTGAACCGATTTTGATGATAATTTAATTTATTTGGAAGCTGGTGGCCAAGAGCCCGCTTGGTCCATTTTTTATCGAAATGAAGATCTAACGATGAAATCCATGAGGAATCGATGGAACTCTTCAAAATTTACAGGCATACATATAGCGATTTTGGTACTTTTCATTGTAACTCGCATATTTGCTCTTGGAAAGCACTATTTGGTGAAGTGGAACTGATGATGACGTCCACAGATGGCCACCGGAACTCCTAAACGATATATATTTGAAGGGTGGCGAGAAGATATTTCGATTAAGATAGATGAGCGACTATGACGAAGCATTTTTACGTTTACATACAATATGACTATGAGTTTCTCATTGCGTTGCTTGCGGCGAGATTGGACCGTTCTGTAGTTTCTTATTAATTGAGAAGAAGGACTACTTAACAGCATAATTATGATCACTAAAAATTATTAAATAAAATAAATGTTTAAAAGAACAAAAAAACTGCCTTCCAATAATTTAATAAAATGGTAGATAGGTTTGGATCGGGCCCCTGGTCGTGGGCTCTTCGTAAGATCTCTCGGCCAGTAGCAGGGCACTCGACGGTGCCTCTCGGTGTGCCGCCGGCCTGCAGCTACAGTCGAGTCTGCCGACCCGACACCGGTGTCGACCGTTGCCAGAAGTCCATTATGGTTGAGTGACGCGTCATACGTGAACGGGTGCTGTCTGTGGGGTCCGGTCTGTTCACGCTCGCAAGGACCTCTATTCCAGTTAATTATTTTTAATTCAATGTTATTGAGCTTACATTTCTAATGATTTTATTTATGTTTTTTTGAAATGATTATTTATTATTTTATTACCTTATAATTCAACTTATTTTTAAGTACCTATTATTGTTTTTTATGATTTAGAATATGACGTTCTGCTGGAGTTTCTTGTGGCGCTTCTTTTTCGCAATGATGGCCTTGTCCGAAGCGCTGGTAGATTCAATCCATATTATCGATGTGTAAAAGAGCCTTCATGGGGCCATTTACGGCCATTTACAATATTTTGAATTATGGATCTTGGATTATGCCCGGCGCTGCCGTCCCACTGCGCGGGTCTCCAACATTAATTTGATTGTTATCTCAGGATTAGTTTTAACGAATACTGTACCCTACAGATACATAAGTAGTGCGTAGATTTAACTAGGTGTAAGGCGCCCTCTGACGGAGGATGTAGACAACTAGGATCGGTCTCTTGTGATCTAGCCACGATGGCAGATGTGTCGATGTATGCTAAAAAAAGTTTAATAAAAATTACTTTTATGTATCTGATGGTTTAATTTACCAGTCCAGAACATAAAAATGGTCCTTCGAAAATGGAAAGTTGTATAGAATCAAGAAGAAGAAGTTAGAACACAGAAAACAAAAAAAATTGGTTCTCCGTGAGGCCAATTTTGGAGCGGCGGCCACGTTGGGGTATCAATAATACACCAAAGCAATGGTTTGCCAGGACATTCTCCACTGCATTTCTTCGGTTCAATATGATAATATCGATGATTTATCGTAAGCAAGTAAGTTGCATAAATTATTAAGAAAAGTTTCGGCGAGCATCAATTGGTGAGCACAGTGTGTTCCATTCCAGTTAAAACGCCGTGTCAAGCTTAGAGTACTTCGAGCCTATAATAATCGCCTGTTTCAACACGGAGTTCAAGCACAGTGTCGGTTGTGTCACGCGTGAAGTGTTATACAAGTTATAATATTGTGCATTAGCCGGCCGGCGTATAACCCTACCATTTACAGTGCGTCTTATAAATTATCGGCATCGGTACGCTTGAGCGGTCTACATCCCGTAGTCGGGTAATAGCGACGTTTGACAACCCCATTTATCTATTTTATCTCATTCATTTATTAGCGTGGTGTCGAAGACTGATATTGTTGGTTTTGTTTTTGTTATTTAGTTGGAATTAAGAAAACTATTGTAAAGATGGGGAAGGAGGAAACAGAAGAGTTACGGCGGCTTGTTGCCTCGCGTGCCTCTTACAAGGGCATTATAACTAAAGCTGACAAATTTGTGTCGAACCCAAACTCCGATCTTTCGGATGCGGAGTTGTTAAAAGTAAAAAAAGACCGACTTCTTTCGGCCTTCTCGCACTACGCGGAGTTGAACATTGAGGTTCAAATTATGAACCCAAGTGATAATGAAGATTTTGATCGCACCGACGAAACATTTTGTTCAGCGCTAGCAAATTTTAACAGGGCTATAAACAAGGCCACGAGCAGTGGTAACGAGTGCAACCATAGGTCCCCTGGAGGGTACGACTCGCAGTTCCAAAACTTGCCTCGAATTATCATTAAAACATTCAATGGCAACATGAGTGAGTATCACCCGTTTATTAATTTATTTAATTCCGTGGTAAATAATAATGTTAAGCTGTCGCAATGCGATAAGTTATATTACTTAAACTCATTTTTAGAGGGCGAGGCCCTAGACGTGATTAAACACCTGCCTCTCAATGGGGAAAGTTACCCTATTGCTTTAGACCTGCTTAAGCAGAGATATGATAATAAGGCAAGATTAATTACGCACCATGTCAATCAAATTTTAGACTTTCCCATGGTAAATAGATGCACCAGCGTGACCTTGCGAAACTTAATAAGCAATGTTAAGCAGCATTTAGGAGCCTTAAAATATTTAGAGCAGCCGACCCAACAATGGGATAGCCTGCTTGTATGTATATTACAAAGAAAATTGGATCAGTATACAATTAGGTCATTCTATTTGGAAATGCAATCTACAAGCATTATGCCTACCTTAGAATCTCTTTTTGAATTTATAGAAAGAAAGGCAGCAGCCTTAGAATCCTCAGCTCAAACTTCGGCTCAGGTATGCAGCCCTCAGCATAATGAGAGGCCACGAAGGGCTTCACTAGCTTCTAGTGTAGTGGCAAATAATGTGGAGAAGCATAAGAAAATAAAATGTAAGTATTGCACTTCTCAATTACACAGACTTTATGTTTGCCCGAAATTTAAATTATCGAGTTCATCAGAGAGGAATGAATTTATGAATAAAAATAAATCCTTTTGCATTGTATGTTTGAATGAGCATGATGGAAAGTGCCGGTTTAATTTTAAATGTGCTGTGTGCAAGGCACCTCATAATACACTTTTACACCATGACAACAGTGCCAACACTTCGGATGATACTCATCAAGAATCGCCTGAGCTAGTATCTACTAATAGGGTAGGGTTATTCTGTAGCCAAGAAAGAGAGGTCATATTGCCTACGGTTGAGGTACAGGTAAGGACTGCAAACGGTAGCCTTTTAAAAACCCGAGCTCTTTTAGACTCAGGAAGCCAGGTCTCGTTCGTACTTTCAAGCCTGGTTGATAAACTACAGTGTGTAAAACATATAAAAGATAATACTGTCATGGGAATTTGCAATGGTAAAAATGAAATTAAGGAAATGGCAAAATTTACCATAAATTCATGTATAAATGATTTCAAACAAGAGGTTAATTGTTGCATTGTTAAAAAAATTACTGAGGATATGCCACAATTTCATATCCCAAGGGAAAGTTTAAATATCCCAAAGGATATTGCATTAGCAGACACCAATTTTGATAAAACGTCACCAATTACCATCTTATTAGGGTGTGATGTGTTCTTCCAGGCGCTACTCCACCATGTGCGGCCGCTTAGTTTAAATGGCCCACTGTTAGTCAACACGAGGTTTGGTCACGTGGTAGCGGGTGCTATTCCTACGCAGCAGGCTTCAATAAATAAGACAAGTTTGTTTGCTATAAATAAGGTCAGTCAATCTCAGTCATTTTTTGAGCATGACTCAACCCAGCTCGATATGAACTTGAAGCAATTTTGGGAAGCAGAAAGGGTTCCTGAAGTCTTCTCAGAAATGGGTACGGAACAAGAACTTGCTGAAATTAGCTTCAAGGAGTCAGTTGCCTTGAAAGATTGCAAATTTCAAGTCGCATTACCACTTAAACAATCAATAACCAAACTTCAATAGGTGACTCTTTTTCCAGTGCATTACAGCGATTTTTAAATCTCGAAAAACGATTATTAAAAGATAAGGAACTTTATGAAAAGTACAAACAATTTATTACAGAATATATTGAACTGGGCCATGCCGAGTTGTATGATATTTCTAACTATAATTTCAATACTGATGCGGTTTATTTTTTGCCCCATCACCCAGTTTTTAATGAGCAGAGTACCACGACTAAAATGAGAACAGTTTTTGATGGTAGCATGTTAACAAAAAATAAAATATCATTAAATGATGTATTACTAAATGGACCAATAGTTCAACGGGATCTATTCGATATACTTATCCAGTTCAGATTTCCTAAGTACGTACTAATTGCGGACATCAAGCAAATGTTTCGTATGATTCTTATTGATCCCAAATATAGATCACTACAGAACATACTTTGGAGGGAGAATGTAGATTCAGCGATTTCATGTGTTCAGTTAAAAACCGTCACATATGGACTTAAAAGTTCATCCTTTTTAGCTACGAGATGTTTGCTTGAGTTAGCAGAAAGGTTTAAGGACGATTTTCCCTTGGCCGCGGAAGCTCTCCGTCATCAAACTTATGTCGATGACATACATACCGGACACGACGATATAGTTGTTCTACTTAAAATAAAAGAACAATTAATCCAATTACTGAGATTAGGCGGGTTTGAGCTGCATAAGTGGAGTACCAATAACAAACAGGTATTAAGCGACATTCCAAAAGAAAAACTTAGTCTGAATCCTAGTGTTGATTTAAATAAAGATAACATGTACGTAAAAACTCTTGGCTTAAAGTACAATGTTAGCTCTGATAAATTGTTTATAAGGTGTCCTGAGACAGTAGTGCAGGAAAAGTATACACCGAGGCAGGTGCTGTCATTTATTAGTAAATTTTATGACCCCTTAGGACTAGTAGGCCCTCTGTTTGTATTTTCAAAAATTATTTTGCAAAAAATTTGCCAATTACATCCATCATGGGATGATGAGCTCCCCTCAGATATAAATGAAGAATGGAGGAGTTTCGCTAAGGATTTAATTACTATGTCTTGCATAAGTATTAATAGACACATTGACATGAGGCAAGCGCTAAGAACGGAAGTAATAGGATATGCTGATGCCTCCAATAGGGCCTATGGTTGTGCGGTCTACTTAAGAGTTATAAATAATAATGGAAGCGTCTCAGTTTATCTATTGTGCTCCAAATCTAGGATTTGCCCAATTAATAAGGACCTTAGCACGCCTCGGTTAGAATTGAACAGTGCTTTATTGTTAGCAATGTTAGTAAATAAATTGTATGGCATTCTCAGAGTGAGATATGACCTTGATGTATACTTATACCTAGATTCAATGATTGTTCTTGGATGGTTGGCAATAGAACCAATAAAGTTACAAGCATATGTAGCAAATAGAGTTAAAAAAATCACAGAACTGACTTCCAGTTTCACCTGGTTGTATGTGCCAACAAATCAGAACCCTGGAGATTGTATTTCACGTGGGGTCCAGCCGCATCTGTTACAAGAGAACATTCTTTGGTGGCAAGGGCCACGTGATTTACTAGATAAAGATTTTGTACATGTTAAACCAAATGTGAAGGTACAAACAAATCTATTACCGGAATTGAAAAATGAAAAAGTTAAAACATGTAATGTCAGTAGCATTGTAAATGAGTTTAATTTCATGACCAAGTATTCAAACTTAGACACAGTTGTTAGAGTAATGGCCTATATCTTGAGATTTTATAAAAATTGTAAAACAATAAAAGAAAATAGGAACTTTGAGAGTTTTTCACCTACAGAGCTTGAAAATGCATTAAATATTATTATTAAATTAGATCAACATCAGCATTATGCAGCTGAGATTTCTTGTATAAGGGCAAAGGAGCCAGTTAAAGGTAGCCTAAGTTCTTTAAACTGTTTTCTGGACAAAAATGAACTTTTAAGAGTTGGCGGCCGATTGCAAAACGCCGGACTAACTTATTCGGAAACTCATCCAATTATATTGGTTAAGGGTTCAACCATTACTAAATTAATCATAATGAAGGCTCATAGACAGTTGCTACACACTAGTCAAAAGGGAATTTTATGCTATTTAAATCAAAAATATTGGTTGATAGATGCTCTTAGAGACATAAAAAATGTAATTTATAAATGTATAATATGTTTCAAACTTAAAGCTAAAAATGCAACCCAATTGATGGGAACACTGCCAAAAGAAAGAGTACGCGTCGCACGACCCTTTGAGAAGGTTGGGATTGACTATGCCGGTCCATTCAACATAAAATTTGCCCGTGTAAGAAAACCAGTTCACTATAAGAGCTACGTGCTCATATTTGTTTGTTTCGTTACTAAGGCGATTCATATTGAGCTGGCCTCGGATATGACTACTGATAATTTCTTAAATTGCTTGAAAAGATTCATAGCACGTCGAAACAAACCTTCTCAGATATTCTGCGACAACGCTGGCACGTTTAGAAGTGCTAATACACAATTGCAAGAATTGTATAAACTACAGTCTTCCACTGACCATAGGAACTCTGTAAATCAATATATAGCTGATTTGGGAATAGAATTTAAATTTGTACCGGCGTATAGTCCAGTTTTCGCAGGTCTGTGGGAAGCTGGAGTAAAAAGCATCAAGTACCATATAAAAAGAGTGGTAGCTAACAATGTTCTGACGTACGAGGAATTTAACACAGTGTTAATTCAAATAGAGGCGATTTTAAATTCACGCCCTCTCACAAAAATGTCATCGGACTCAAACGACATGTCATATTTATCTCCTGCTCATTTTCTGACAGGAGCCCCTCTAACTTGTTATCCAGAACCGGACTTGAAAAACACCCCTGTAAATCGCTTATCCTTTTGGAGGCTTTGTACTCAAATACAGCACTACTTCTTTAGCCAGTGGTCTAAACAATATTTAACGATGCTCCAAAACCGTCCTAAATGGAAAAGTGATGTACCTAATTTAGCGGTTGGAACACTAGTAATATTAAAGACAGAAAACATGTCGCCTCTAAAATGGCCTATGGCCAGAATTGTCAATGTTTACCCCGGAAGTGACAACAAGGTCCGTGCTATTGATGTACTGACCCCGACTGGTCATGTAATGCACACTAGTGTGATGAAGGTGTGTCCATTACCCATTGATGATTAATTTAATTAGCTATAAGTAAAACACATCACTGTTACAAAGATGTGTCCTCTGCCCATTGGGTATTAGTTTGTAAGTGTTAAGAAAAATGTTTTTTTTTTTATTTCTCGTTTTTGTCGCCGGGCTACTTTATGTACCCTACAGATACATAAGTAGTGCGTAGATTTAACTAGGTGTAAGGCGCCCTCTGACGGAGGATGTAGACAACTAGGATCGGTCTCTTGTGATCTAGCCACGATGGCAGATGTGTCGATGTATGCTAAAAAAAGTTTAATAAAAATTACTTTTATGTATCTGATGGTTTAATTTACCAGTCCAGAACAAATACTTCCCCGCCGTGTGCTATTTGGATTCTTGCTATAATTATAGCGCTCTCCAGAAGCGACTTAAACCATTCATTCGTAGCTTATTCTACGCCGTAGCACTTGCTATGAGGCGGATTACGTTCGTAGCACAGTTTCATTTGGTTATCCCGTTTTAAAACAACATTCCCGTGTGTGTTTTAATTTTTAATTCGTACAATTCGTTGTAGGACTTGTAGGTTTATATAACGTTAAAAAGAGGCGTTTGGTTATTGCATGTACTTTTGTTACGTGAAATAATTATTTTATTTTCGTACCCGGTAGTCAGCTCCATCTTTCGTAGCAGATTTTCGCTGGCACCGAATGTGTCAGAACATTGAATACATTGAATGGTTCTGTGCCCTGTCCTGGTTTGCCCTTGAAATATCGAACCTCATTTCATAGAACGATTCACTTTGCCGAATTTTCATTTCATCGACAAGCATTTCCACGTGCAGGGGCTTTATTTTTATCGTGGTCAAAAGTCTAACCTTACCTAAACTACGTAACGAATGCTTAAGATAACCTGAAAACTATGAGGTTTCAGCAGAAATTAGTTTTCGATAAAATGAAATTCGGTGAAATGAAACATTCATCAAGGGGAACCCGTCCATGTTATTGTTGGCATCTGCGGCGGTGAACCTGTCACCGATCGTCAATAATTGATTAAAAAAAATTGTAATAGGGATTATCGCGGTTATAGAGGTATCTTTTATAATTATTTTCTGAGATTATTAATATTATCAATGTTTGCTACCCCTTACCCCTTTTGGACTAGTGATCGGCATTACGTCACATTGTTTATAACCGCATTTTGTTTTTAAAGTGTAGCACTAGCCACGACGTTGGAAAGTTCATTAATTTCCAGGGTAAATAACGAAAAAAGACAAACTTCTATAAGCATGTTTTTTTTTACAAGAATACCTATTAAAAAAGTACTTGTTGCCTAATACGTATCCGTTCGTAGACTACAGACGGAATATTCATTAGCTCAAGCAATTCTTAAGAAAATTCAAACAAAAACCACAGAACCATAAAATAAAAAAGTCGGGAAATCTCGGAGGAATCCAACAGACGGCAGCAGTAATTACGGCGCCCGACGACCGCTTTGTCCCACTCGTGCTTGGATTAGCATACATTAGCGAGAAAGGGACGGAAAGTGTGGCTAAGATGGAACGTTTCCTTTGCGATAGCTTGGTTGGGCGCCACTAATGAAAAATAGTTGGTATAAGATGATGATATTTAATAAACTAGTGTAAAACAAATAATAGTATTATATGTCACTGGTGCATTGCATAATGCCTTATTATGTGTACAATCGCGTACGTTACTTTATCTACAGTCAAGGGCATTAATATCTATACAGCCATCGCGTCAAATATATGAATACACGGACCTTATTGCCAGTGGCTTAATGGCATATAGATATTTTTGAAGTCTTGGGAACGTATATTTGACCTTGACTGTACATGCATGACATACGTTTTCTTCAATATGTGAGAAATATGTACCTGTATCTTAATGTATATTAAAGTATCGGTCACCGATACTTTAATGTGAACATTAACATGCAACCACATCGATTTGCAATACTTTAATGAGAATGCAATACTTCAATGTTAACATTAAAATACAACCATAGGCACAAGTTTCTTAAAGTAGGCCATTTAGTAGACACGTAGAAGAAAAATTACAGCAATGTAAATGAAACTTAGAGATATACGTGTCATTACGTAATGCGTCATTACGCAAATACGTGTCATTACGTAATGACACGTATTTGCGTATTTTGCTGACGAGCTGTTTAGATCCAGAGTCTAAACACTTACTAAAATAACGATAATGCCAATTAATCCGTTGTTTCATCGCGGATCCAACCCAGGGCCGGTATTCTAGGCGACTAAAACGATATCGTAGTTAATCTGTTATGGTATTGTTATGACGTCAGCCGCCATTACTGTCAAGTTAATAAGAGCTATAAAAACGGCGACAACACGATAACAGCCCAAACAGTATACCTATGCTCGTTTTTACCGCGTTGAGTAGAGGCGCAGGTAAGGCAGCTCGCGCATAGTATTGCTTCACGGATGTATGCAGCTTTATTTACGATAGTTTTTTTTCATTAAAATTAAAATCAAGAGGTCCTCATATTATTATGATAGCATCACAAGCGCGTGGCCCCGCCCCGCGGAGCACATTTCCTGTTCCTCGTCATTTTCTGGATCACCCGTCGCAGGTCGTTACGGGGCCAATCTGTCGCATGCAAATGAGCTGCGCTGCCACGCAAACAGCGACGCTAGCACGACGGCATAAGGGTGACCTTGTGCATGCGGCAGAGTTCAAAGGGTCGAGATTATTCTTTGAGCGCCTGATTATTGTCATACGGTCGTTGAATATAATAAAAGTAGAAAATTCTTTACATGTTGTAGTGTAGGTACGTTACCTTTAACAAGTTCCATAGTTGCGATGTAAATTGGCGTGAATAGGAACGGTACAGCGCGTCTATTCTCCTGGGTAAATATATATTGCCTTCAACGTTGCGATGCTAACGTTACGTCACTTTATTTACTTGACAGTAATGGCTGCGGGGTTAGCAAAAATACCGTAGATCAAAAGCAATATTGTTTTAGTCAGTAGAATAAGGCAGGGCGCGCACCACGATTTTAGGTTTAGCGACACGATTTTAGAATCGCGCTGTAAAATATTGTTAAAAATTCATTGCGCGCACTGCGATTAAAAAGTCGATGCATTGTTCATTCTCAACATGGATTTCATACAAGTTGCTTGTCTTGCCCTCCTCCGGAGGAGTAGAAGGAAGAAAAAAAGAAACCATCAATATTGGACACATCCTTTAGCAGCTCAAACATACATCAAAAGTTTTTTTTATCTGAATTACAAGATATTACCCCAAATGACTATATCCCAAGAAATTCTTTGGCTATTATAGAATGAAGATTCAAACATTTGACGAATTACTGCAAATGGTTGGACCTCTTAGCGGCGCCCGGGGTGTGATTTTATAATCGCAGTGCGCGGGGCGCCATACAACTCCGTATGATGCGATTCACTTTTGCGATAATCGCGTCAGGAGCCGTCGCGGCGAAATGTGACAAATCACAATTTTAAAATCGCTGCGATTTTTTTCTCGTATGTGCTCGCATTGACATATATACCCATAAGTTGCATTTCTGCGTCAAAATTATCGCACGGCAAAAAATCGTGGTGCGCGCTTAGCCTTATAGAGGCCCAGAAAGTAGTATTGTGTATTAATCTGGATAGGCGTTGGGTGTTGCCCAACCTCACTTTGGATAAGAGAGCCGGGGGCCGAGCATCGCTCGGTATAGAAACGAGTTTTTCCGAATACTGTAACTTGTCAGATCGATATTTATTCCTTCAATAATAC
The DNA here is from genome assembly GCA_927399475.2 of Acleris emargana. Taxonomy (NCBI): domain Eukaryota; kingdom Metazoa; phylum Arthropoda; class Insecta; order Lepidoptera; family Tortricidae; genus Acleris; species Acleris emargana. Next base: position 86,269 of record OV656859.1, read on the forward strand.
AATCTCGTATAGGATATACATAACTTGGCTTAAGACAAAGAGTATTAACGTAAAATGAGTTTATCGGCTTCGAGGTAATCCTTCTGCCGGGCTCCGTGGCCGCCCAAGTTTGAGTTAAACAACAGGAAAAATCAATACGCTTTATTTGCGGTGTGCTGAGGTTTTTCAACATGACATAACAAAAAGTGTTAGAGGATCACGGAAAAACTTAGCATATGACGACGACGCGTTGGCCTAGTTGGTAGTGACCCTGCCTACGAGAAGCTAGCAGTCCTGGGTTATTTATTTATTTATTTAAATTTAATTGATATAAAAAGTTACAAAAACATTAAAACAAATGTAACATAAACCATGCAAGGTTTTTCTGTACACCTGGATCGTCGAATACATCATAAATATTAAAGTATTTTCTGCAAACTATTTAAATACGCACTGCCAGATCAAAAGTGCAGCAACCCAAATTACAACTGTATTTCAAAATAAACTTTAATACAACGTCTACGAGCTTGAAACAAAACTAGCAATGATTTTGAGTTGATACTGTCTTGACCCACCGGACATAACAAGAATGATAGATAGTGCCGCGCCAATGTGCACCTTCTCAACAACTCGAGAATGGCGATGCGCATACGACGCGACACAGTAACAAGTTTCTTATCTAATCTATCGCGCGAGCGTCTTACTCGGACACCGCATGTACAGGATGTTTGCGTTCACTTTAATTTAATAGACCAAGGTAATATTTTTTAGTTAGGGTTTTTATATTTTTCTTGTTTATTTGGTTTTTTATTTCTTTAGGCAAAGTATTTATGAGATAAGGTATAAAAAAGTTATTTGTCCGCCTCCCATAAAAGTTATTCGTTTTTGGTAATATTATTTTGATATTTTTCGTGCTTCTTACTTGATAGTTCCCAGTATTGGTAGTAGGTTTATGACAATAATTAAAATAGTTCTCAGTCAAAAGAAATAATTTTGTCTTGCTATGTACAGGAATAATTTTACAGTATTTAAACAAATCACCATAATCAGCTCTAAACTATTCCCTGATAACACGCGGCACTATAGTCTTGAGTATTCTTGTTTGCAAATTATAAATTTTGTCGAGGTGCGAGCAAAAGGTCCGCCCGTAGCAATTTAGGCGGTTGTACGTTATTTTACAGACTGAAGTTGTTTAGAATTTCATTTCATAGAAAAAAAATTTCGTATTATCATTTCATAGAATAATCAATATGTAGAATAATTACTTTGAAGACATTTAAATCATCGTTTTTTATTTCAAATAAAATTCAATGTTTCTTTTTTCATATCATAGAATAGAAAATTAAATATTCTTTGTTCTCATATTATTTGATTTACAATCAAATTATATCGCATAGCTTATTCAAGGGATATAAAAAAAAATAACCTCGAAGGCTAAGGCGGGAGCTTGCTTCGCTTCGCTCCCGCCATAGCCTTCTAACCTAACCTATTCAAGTCGGTTCTGCCCAGAGAGGTCTTGCTCGCTCACTCATATTTATAGGTTGTACGTTAATGAGTTTCTAAAGAGTTTTGAGTGAGTATGAAAAAGTACACTGACCAAACAATATTCGTTGAAAAATAATTATATTGTTTGATAAGTTTGTGTAATGAAAAAATAAAATTACAAAATTCATTGAATTGATTTTCTGTCGAATTTGTTTCTTTCAAGTAAATAGTTTAAAAAAAAAAATATACGAAGCAAAAATACAAGGACCAAATAGTTTATGAAACATTTTATGTGAAACAAAATTCTGTAATTTTTCAGTCTGTAAAACAAGGGGACACCAATTTAGGCCATAAGATACTAAAGACTCGCCCAGGGCTAGGTATAACGAACGAAGTATGGAATATGGTATTTTGTATTTAATTATTTTAATTTTAGACAGTATTCCTCGCAACTTGTCACAAACGTAATCTATCAAATCCCGGTAAGGGCAGATATTTGTGTGATGAGTGCGAATATTTGTTCCCGAGTCATGGGTGTTTTATATGTATTTAAGTATATATTTCTCTATATAACTATGTTTATCGTTGTCTAGTACCCATAGTACAAGCCTAGATCTTAGTTTGGGACTAAGTCAATTTGTGTGAGATATTTATTTATTTATCTTATATAAATGTAAATATCTTCGGGTATTCTGTCATGAGGTGCTCTGAACAATCAGCCAAGCATAGTCGGCGCGTCCATGTGGCGCGGGCGCCCCGGCGGGGTTGCTCGTCAGTCACGGTTAATGCCGTCTATTTGCACCTGCTTGCACAGTGTGCAAATGTGATGAAATGGAGTTAATGATTTTTGTCTTAGTAGAATACACTTGTGGGATGACCTTGTGCAGGGTCCGTCCGAGTTGGTACCATCATCTTATCCATTAGCATACCGCCAAGCAGCAGTGTTCGCATTGTTGTGTTCCGGTTTGGGGATAAGACAACCGGTGAAATGACTAGCATAGAGGCATTCCATCTTAGTCCTCAGGGTTGGCAGTGCATTTGCAGTCTTGTGAATGCGAATGTCTATGGGTCACAGTTTCCACTTACCATCAGGTGGCCTATGTGCTCGTTTGCTATCCTATGCCATAAAAAAATACACCAGTTGCCTCAACAATTTGGCAATCTGGTATTTTTTTGGGAAACACATATAATAATAAAAAACCTAGTAAAGTGCAAGTTTGATTCGCGCACATAAGGTTGCGTGCCGCCGCGCATTACGTTATATGTATTGTATTTTGAATTCGACTTTGAATCGCACCAGGCGCGAGCCCAACTCACGATATTTTATTTATACATATATATGTAGTATTTGTGGTTTTTATCATGATTTCTTATAAAAGTACATAAAAAATACAAATCAAATTAAAAAAAAACAAAATATTTTATTCAGTAAATTGGCCACATGAGGGCTCTTTTTCAATTATTAAATAGGTACAATAATACTTAAAAGTAAGTTACATTACAAGGTAATAAAGTAATAAATAATTATTTTTACGAATGTAAAAGGTCAATAAAATAAAGTTAAAAATAATGATTACGAGAACAACATGACGAGGTCTCATGCTTTATTATATTACTTTCTTAAAAAATAACTTAATTACGGTTCAAAAGATGCAAGACGTAATAGTTAGGACGCACGGACGGACAGACGGACAGTGTAGGCATATTAATAGGGTCTTCGGGTACTTAACCTTAATAGACTACGTTTTAATTGTAAGTATGACAGCAATATCTAGGCGAACGCCCTGCTGGAGTCCCGCCTCAGCTTCCAACAGATCCTTTAAACTACTCAATCAGAACTAATTGAACATCGGCTCGAGTACCGACGCATTACATCCCTTTTGCGTATTACATTACATCCCAACACGTAGAGTGCGAGTGGGAGGCAAGTTGAGGCCCTGATGTATTTATCTCTGTGCCTGCTCGGCGCATTTCCTTAGATGGCTTGTTTGCAAGCGAGAGTGCTATTCTCTGGTACAGGCTCGACAAAATTCTTATAAATCTCTGATCCGTGGGGATTGAGTTATGTTAAAATTGTTATACTTATCAATGAAACATATTTTTATACTTTGCCATTTTAAAGAGTTTTTCTATCTTGATAATAAACAAACGGCAATTGCAACTTGCAACTAATTAAATGCCACTACGGCGACGAATAGAAAATCGAATGTCATCCCGGACGTTTTCAGAGAATCCGGACACGCTGGACGACCTCCGAACTAAGATAATTCGGAAAACGGTCATTCATTCGACCTGTGAACGTAAAATTTAAAACAATAAAAAAGATACAAGATGTTTATTCAGTATTTAGGCCGCACGGGCACTTTTTCACGTCGAAAATATCCCAGCATCATTATATGTATTTATTTCCTTGAGTGTACGGCTCTACGTCAGAACTTTCCTATTTAAAGTATATTTACAGAGGTCTTATAATCAAAGTACTTTAGGATTTGCATTTGTGTGAGATTGTTTACTGATAATTCCACTGGACGCTGGCCTCTACCAAAATCCTAAACGAAATCGTGATTCTAAACTCACAATTCAAGTAAAGTCTAGTTTTGACAAAGGATATCTCCCTGGTGAGTGTATAACACCCGGGCTAGTGGACTAGCTTTGTGGACAGTCTCAAAAGCGGCCGCTAGCGCTCTCGGAGGATCTCGGAGGATCTCGGAGGATCTCGGAGTGGACGCAGTGAAAGGCTTTGCGGTGACCGAGGGTGCGACGAGGTTCCCGTATGGAATGTGTTACTTGTTGCGTATTCTGTCTGTGACTCCGTGAGTGCGCGGGAACAGACCACAGGCTCGAGTGTGGGCGACGGCGGGGTCGGTGGGATATTGCAACTATATAGATTTTGGTGTGTTTTCCTGCCGAAACTACGCAGTATATTTGAAATATTTTTAATTTGCTATTTACATACATACATACATAGATAAACTCACGCCTTCATTCCCAGAGTGGGGTAGGCAGAGCTAAAGAATTACCAACAACTTTTAAAACTTGTTGATAATTCTATAACCTCACTTTGCACAATTAAGCTAAGATGTTTATTTGCTATTTATTGATTTATATAATACTAGACTAAGTAGTACCATTGTAATATTAAATATATTTAAAAAAATTACTGACTGCTGAGTTTCTTGCGGCGTTTCTTCTCAGGAGTGGTCTCCTCTTGTAAAGCTCTGGTAGATTCTTGACGTGTAAAAGTGCCCGTGCGGCCTACTTACTGAATAAATATCTTTATCTTTATTTTTTATCTTTATATCGCTCTTTGTCACAATCAGGTTCTGTATTTTTCTTCCCTAGTATAATGACCTGCGGGCTTATTATGGTCATGTCTAAAGATGTGGGTAAGCGTGGCTAAAACATCTGTCACTCTCTACCAGTATGTAAGTGCGAGAGGGCCGGCTGCTTTATCCACCGCGACAAACGCGACCATAATACGGGCTCTGAGATGAAGAGAGGCCATTATTTACCACATTGTTTCTTTAGTCCAGGGGTTTCCAAACTTATTTTGAAGACCTCCCTCTGTGTCATTGAAAAATATCCCCCCCTCCCCCGTATGGCCGCATGTACGAGGGTGCATTGAAAAGTTCTGAGCCTAAGGTTGAATATAATAAAAAAAAAACAAATAAATACTGGCAGGTCAAAGTGCCATATTTAGTCGCCATTATGCACTATCTTTTGTTTTTTCCTGTCACAATTTTGCATTTTATGCTGGTACTGCTACATAAGGTCACTGATTTTTCAAGTAATGGATAAAATTGAGCACCGTTCTGTCATAAAATATTTGCAAAAGAAGGGGTTAACACCAAAACAAATATTTTAAGATATGAATCAAACATAAGGGCAATCTGCTCCATCGTATGCTACCATAAAAAGATGGGTAGCTGGTTTCAAACGTAGCCGGGAGACTGTTCAAGACGAGCCTAGGAGTGGGCGGCCGTTGACGGCTACTACGGACGAAAATGTCAATAAGATATTAGATGCGATAATGAAGGATAGGCGATTGAAGATTGTGGAGATAGCGGAAGCAATGGGTATTTCTTATGAGCGGGCACAGAACATCATCACCGATGTTCTTGGATTTTCTAAGGTGTCAACCAGGTGGGTGCCTAGACTGCTTTCAGTCGAGAACAAAAGAGTACGTGTTACAATTTCCCAAGATTGTTTATGTATGTTTCAACGTGACTCCGACGATTTTTTCAATCGTTTTATAACTATGGACGAGACATGGGTCCACCACAGTACACCAGAATCGAAAGAACAATCCAGGCAATGGAAAAGACCAGGTTCACCACCACCCAAAAAAGCCAAGGTCATTTTGTCAGCTAATAAGGTAATGGCCTCAGTTTTCTGGGATTGCAGGGGGGTTATCATGAATATCATGATAGACTATCTCGAAAAGGGCAAAGCAATAAATTCGGACTACTATTGTGCTCTTTTACGTCGTCTGCGTGAGGAAATTAAAATAAAGAGACCTGGAATGCTGTCGAAAAAAGTACTGTTTCACCAAGACAACGCTCGCGTTCACACTTCGGCGAAATCAATGAAACAAATATATGATTGTGGATTTGTAGTGCTGCCGCATGACCCTTACTCTCCGGATCTAGCTCCTTCCGATTATCATCTCTTCCCAAACCTCAAAAAACACTTGGTAGGACAAATATTTTCGACAAATATGGAGGTACAAGAAGCAGTAGACTCATATTTTAACGACCTCAGCGATTCTTTTTTTTTTGATGGGATAATGAAGTCGGAGGCGAGGTGGACTAAGTGCATTGACCTTCATGGAGAATATGTCGAAAAATAAAATTGTTATAAAAAGTGAGCCCGTTACTTTTTTTTACCAGGCTCAGAACTTTTCAATCCACCCTCGTATGATGCACGCCACACCAATGATGGAACAAAGGAGTGCTAATTACTTAACTAAGTAATAACGTAAAATTAAAAGTAAAATTTCACCAATCACCAATCCACTTTAAAAAGCTCTGCTTAAGTGTCTACGTACTTGGCTGTGACTCACAACTAAACAGACAATAAAGGTCCGTTTTTTACCATCTCGAAACGGAAACCTGAAAATAGTTAAATGAATTAATTCAATTTAAAAAATCTGTTCATTCGTTGCATAACTACAGTCCGGGAGAGGTCACCCGTTACAAAGTCAGCAGGTAACGAATTCGCCCCACTCTGGTTGTCAAGTTTTAATTCGTAATGAAATTATCCCCCCCCCCCCCCCCCTCCTCCGGAGCACGTGCCCCGACTGCCGCACGGCACGTTACGCTGTGTCGGCCAAAACGGATAGTTATTGAATTAATAATTCATAAGGCGAAGGTTGTTTCTACTTAAAATAGATAAACGGTCGGGACGTCGGGTCCGCGCGTATCTCCCCGTTGATGGGCAGTTCCCATCGGGAGGGACGTAGACGTGGCCCCGGGTCAAGCTCGGCTTCTGTCTCACTCATGGCTTCAAGAAAATTTCATGCCAAATATTACTCCCTACATTAATTTAATTATAAAACATAACATAACGTAGCTTCTGTCTCTGGCTTCATCCGAGTAGAATTTGTCGTTCACTACAGCTCCCATTTTGTTGACCAGCCCAAATGAGATGTGTTTTTTTTTGGTATAAAAGGTAAGCGTGTATGTTTACATGTAATATTATGTATGATCTTTGTTTTTTTTAGTTAATTACTTAATTAGCACGTGTAACTATTGAGCTTAGTTGATATACGCTAAGGTTACCCATAATTAAGCAAACAATTAGCTTTAAAAATTTATAACATGTGTTCATTTGTCAGCACAATAGGTACCGTTGTATTCTTTGGTAATCGATATGTACACTAATTATTAAAGGCGTATATAAACTGTCTTCATTTGAAATCCGTATTTAATTTAAATAATAGTTAATTAAGCAACACCGTCGAGCTCCGCGGGGCACCGCGCTCGTGCGGCGTCACCACAATAGGGACGAATACTATCTCCTCAAATTTCCGACGCACAATGTCCGCGGCTGAGTGGGACATCCAAGCTTACGACATAGTACCAAGGTTGTTGTACTGACCCCCCTCTCCTTCACAAAAGGGGGCGCTCGTTATTTGTAAATAAACCCGAGCAATACATTATTCATAAACAACCAACTGTTTCATCGTGAATTGTGTCACAGTAGACTTTCATGTCCAGCGATAAGGGTAAAGATTGCTTGGATTTTGCTGGTTTGGTTTCGTATCAGTAATTATAGACTTTATTTATTTGCGATACCGGCGAGAGTTGTTTGGTGCTGTCCGGTTTTCTTCAGTGCTTCGAGGTTTTTATAAATAAGTAAGCAATAGACGATTACTGCGGCGCGGAGCCGCTTCATGATTCATTCAGCCGCTCGTCAGCGCGCAGTTTGCTTGGAGAGATTATACATGAGGTATAAATAATTATTTAAATCCATTTTTTGAAATAGCCGTTGAGTGAATACCAGTATTTTTTTATTATTTATGGTTTGAATTATTAATGAAGAATGAAAAATGTACTGATCAAATAATATCAAGTAATTACTGTATGGACAGTCTAGTCGAATTTAGTGACTTCACTAACCCATCGGCATAAAAAAAGCTAACGGGTGGTCATTTATTTCTTTATTCAAATAGTGGCAATACTTAGATTAGTCAAGGGCAGATCACCTAGTTACATCATGTTCCTTGTCCGGCTTCGCAATTCAGGTTTGGACAGGTTTCGCGTCTACAATCTTCAGACGGAGGGCAGAACGGTCACAAATCAACTCCGCTCAGTCGCTGATTAAATCCCTTAAAGTCGCGTTAACGGTTTAGCGCCTGCAGCCCCGCAGCCTGAGAGGCAGCTGCTCAAACCCCTACCTCATAGGATAAATTTGTAGGTTATTATGTTTTCAATCTTACTAAACAAAATACGCGTTTGGTTGGTTTTAGCAAACCGATCAACTAAGTATTTGTCATTTAAAGGTAGTGTAAGCATGTATGTATCCCAAAATATGCTACATTTGACAATCAATATACCAAAATTCGAGTCAGAACCAAGATCTAAATTCTGAAATTACAAATTTTAAATTCCTCAGGATAGTATATTTATATGCAACTCGATGACAGCACACGACACCGCGTGCACTGAACAGGTGTAGTGAATAATCAAACGATATCGTTTGTCAGATAAGTTAAATATTATATTATTATGCTATCTCAATTAACTTATCAATAGATACTGAAAAAAACTAATACAGCTAGATTTCTGACCAAAAAATATGTGATACATTCATTTACTACATCTATAGATACGAGTAGATAGATCTTATTCATTATCATACCACCAAACAACAGTGTTCGTATTGTTGTGGTCCGTTTTGGGGATAAGACAGCCGGTGAAATGGTTAGCATAGAGGCATTCCATATTATATTCCTCAGGGTTGGCAGTATATTTGCAGTTTTAGGATTGCAGTCTTGTGAACTTACCATCAGGTGGCCTGTGTGCTCGTTTGCTTTCTGTATGATATAAAAAAACGCATCTTTATTCTTCAAAAACATCATATTATTATATAACTAATAAGGCCAAACCAATTTAAATAAATACAACACAGAATCGTACAATTTAAACAGTTTAACTATTAAATACCACAAAACTATATCGTGATAATGCGAAGAAAGGGCGCTTGCTCAGAATAAAACAGCGGACATCCGCAGAACCTTCTGTACTACGACGTTGGATGCTGAGCGACGGCCCCTCGCCCTACCGGAGTTATTTCATCCCTCAGCAGACGGCCGGCACGCGCTGATAAAATTCCGAGTGAATTGCGAAGGCCCGGCGACTTGCAAATGGCCGTCCCTTTAATCTTGAGGCAGCCAAATGTTTAGCACCGCTCCGGTTCCCGCCCGAGATTTATTTCTTGTGTTACTGCTGCTGACTAGAATACGAATAAAGCTGTCATAGATATAGTGCATAAAAAGACAACATCGCATTTTGTCTCAAAATCATAAGTTTATATTTGTCTGCTGACTACTATACTGACCGAGAAAGAAAGATAAATGCGAACTTTTTCAACCAACAATAATCACTTGGTTCATTAGTCATTACATACATAGTATAGATGTAAAAGAGCCTGTATGTGGCCAATTGACTGAATATTTTGATTTAATTCGCTCCGCAATTTCGAAAAAAAACTTAAATCTCAAATGACAAAAAACATGACCTTATTGGCTCCAAATGAACTCTACTATGCTTCCTTAAAAGGTTTATTTATATCGAATCTCCAGTCATCCTGTATTTGACGCCGTTATTACAAGAGACATTAGAGCGTGTCACTTGTCAAATAATTATGCGCTCGGTGTTGGACAAGATTTTATATTTGACCAAATTTTAATTTTCAATCCAATCCAGAACGTTATCAAGTCGTTGAGACTACCACCCGCACGTCCACATTTCTGTTTGCCTCCAAATTGGATTGTCCGCCCACACGGACCGCCGCCAGCACCTCATCAGCCAGTTGACTGTTTTGTCTGCCCTTGCCGCCGACGTTAGATACTTATTTGCGTGTGAAACTAACATTGTTGACTGTTCGTCAAAGTCAACAATGTGATTATACTTAGACGACACACTAACTTCACAAGAAACACTCTAGTTTGAAGAAAACCTCTGACCTTTCTAGCAAACATACAAAGAGTAGAAGGTATTTAGTACAAAATAAGTGCTTTTGTAGGATTGTTTGAGCTAAATTGTTTGGCTACACTTTGTTCTAGGTCACAGCTGGCCTATTGTCTAACGCCTCAAACTCGACTTCAAAGTGAAACGATTAAATAAATAAATAAATATCAGAAATCAATCTCACACAAATTGACCTAGTCCCAAACTAAGCTCTAGGCTTGTACTAATTATGAGTACTAGACAACGATAAACATACTTATATGGAGAAATATATATTTAAATACATAGAAAACACCCATGACTCGGGTACAAATATTCGCGCTCATCACACAAATATCTGCCCTTACCGGGATTTAAACCCAGGACTGCTAGCTTCGTAGGCAGGGTCACTACCAACTAGGCCAACGCGTTTCATTTTGAATGTAGATTCGCCTTCGGACTGTCAAAATGAAAAATAGAGTTGTAAAATAGAAAGCGATTCTATTTGGATCCACTGGCAAAGCAACTTGATTCACCACTGTCCGATCGGTTTACACTACTCTACTGTCCACTGTCACTTGACCACTGTCCCCTGTCCTTGACTAATGTAAATCGAGCTTTAGGGAGCATCGATGTATAAGACAAACACAGAGGCTCACAGACACACAGTAGCCAGCACAGCCCAGCCAGCACAGCCCAGCCAGTAAAGCCCAGATAGCACAGCCCAGCCTATAAACTGTTGAAATGTTCATGAACTGCCCGAAGACAGTTTAGTTGTAAATTGTCTGAACTCAGTAATAATTAGCATTCCGTTTGAGCGCGAAGTTAGCGAAAACAAGACTTACTTAATTAACATTTTGTCCGCTTTTTTTGTGTTCCGTCATAATTTCGCCGAATCTTCGTTACGGCCCAAATTACGTTGTCTTAATTATAGATGAAAGACGGCGGGCGGTAAATTTTGAAATAACAAGGAGTACTGAAGCTTCATATTCCTTGTTTATAGATCTTCGTAACAAAATGTTTGGGGAAATGCGCCATTACTTTTTCAGTATTTTGTTACTGTTTTTCGCAATGAAGATCATCTTAAGTACCCGAAACCGACGTGCGTGCATGACTCGATGTATGAATGTTGAAGAAGTGAAAGAAATTTGTCAAGATCGTAGCAAGTGGAAAGAAGTGGTCTCTGCCTACCCCTCTGGGAAACAGGCGTGATTTAATGTATGTATGTATGTATGTAGATTATCTCTTGAACTCTAAATTTGGGAACCCGTATAATTAAGTTTGCAGCTCTCCCCTACCCAGTTAAATAACCTCACGTACACCGTATTGTGTTGTTTAATTTTTCGGTTGATCATCAATCATCCCATTCACGGACTACCCGTCCCCGTCACGTGTGTAGGACCATCATAGCGTTGTCGATACGATGACACGTTACAAGCAATTTAATTAGATTTTGCCGAGTAAAAAAGATCCCGCTTTTTACAAGCTATTATTAACATCCAGTGCTCGTTATCACAATGATCTGAAATTTGGAAAACATCATCTCAATGACAATGTAATAATATGGTGTTTCAGAGCCGATCTGATAATGGAATCGGCAGGTGGCAACAGGGTATCCGCTTTACTTAAAGTACGCCAGCTGAAATTGGATTCTATAATTTGGCCTACCTGATCTTGATAACATACATACACACATAAACTCACACCTTTATTCCCAGAGTGGGATAGGCAGAGCTACCAAATTACCTACAACTCTAAGGACTTGTTGATAATTCTGTATCCACATTTTGCATATTTTTTTGTTCTTTACAAGTTGACGATAGTTGTGAAAAAATTACAGTCACTAGCAAATAAGCTATTATTTTTACAGAAATTAATTTTATGACGGCTACGTCAACAATCGACGAGGCCCACGTGGTTCTCATCACGTTCATGTGTGAGGGTAGTTCTACCTGTGTTTAATAACGTTTAAATATGACTCACTCTTAATATTAAGTAAAACGTAAAATATCGATTTTATAAGACCATCAAACGGTAGATACTTAATATTATTTAGTTACCATTTCAAAATCAAAGTAAGTTCTTATAAACTTTTTAAGGTGAATTATGAACTGGCATGCTGCCATTCATTGGCACTTATTTCATTTCCTTGCAGCGACTGGCAGCAGGGCAGTAGCGGCCGGCTTGCGCAGACTGGTGTCTATAACTCGCCGGCTCCGTAGAATCCCCATATTTCAGGATGTGGCTCGATATTCCGCGCACCTCCGCCGGCCATAAACTCGGCGCTAACGACTCCGGACTTTATTCTTTGCTTTATTGAAATTTCCGGAACTTTCCGAGGGGGCTTAATTTGAAAGAGTTACGACGTCCGGTGTTAGGCGTCTGGTCTTTTTGAAGGATTTGATGAAAAGTAGTACGGTTGTAAAATCTTAAACATCATTAATGATGGCATGCCTAGGTATAGTTAGTGAAACTTTCACATCTTACTAGGCCATTATTCTTTACTAAAACTATAATAGTTTTGTCAGCAAAAAAAATATTCTTTTTTCAAAAATGTCCGGAAAAGTTGACTTTACTAACTGCATACTGAGACGCGAAGTACATAGTTTACAGACAGTTCCCAAATAAATAAAAAAAAACATTGAATGCTCGCTACACAAGCCCGCAATGTTGCATACAAATTTCATTGTTATCTAGTTTGTAACTTTTTAAAAAGTGAAAACGGCCATAGTAAAACGAGGGCACAAGTCTTATACATCCATATTTTATTCGAAACGTAACTTTTTTATCTGTGTCTGGAATAGCTTGAGTTTTTTTTTCTAAAAAAAGTTTGCGTTTCTCCTTGTCATAAAAAGCATAAAAATAAAGGCGGTAAAGAGTGATGTATTTCACGTGAAGTTTCTGTTTATATGCGATTTTTATCTTTCTATACTATAATGCCTTGGCAGGAACGGCAATTGCGGGCCTCGTATTTTTAAACGGACTCGCAAGCTCGTCCGTTTAAACCAATTCTCGGCCCGCAAGTGCCTGCTTCATTTATGCATCATACCTTCACGCCTTCATTCCCAGAGTGGGGTAGGCAGAGCTACAGAATTACCAACAACTCCAAAAACTTGTTGATAACTTTGTAACCACAATTTGCGCAAATAGGCTAAGATGTTTAACAGTGTATATTAGTGACAGAGTGCAAGCCCATCCCCTAACAGTACTACAACAGTAACTGCCTATTTCACTGCCTAGGCAATAATGTACTATTTTGTGTTTTAAGCGTTGTGGATTGGAGTTAAAAAAACTTTAAAACTCCGTATCTATGTGGAAGAAAAGCAGTGATACTGATTCATTTACAAATTGCTGCTGGCCCTTGAGCTAAGAACTATACGAACTATGAACTTAATACTAATATTTGGAATTAACCAATTAATCAACTAATCCACCCCCGCCAGCCGAGCGAGGCGCGCTCCGCGTTGTCTATTTACCTGAACCCTGTCTACTCCCTATTTACATAATTCCAGCTGCTCTTGTTGATTCTCCAAAACTTTAAACACCCAAAGTAATTGATTGGGAAGATGGCACTTTGATAAACTTCGCGTCGTCTGCGATACGGGCGATAAATTAAATTTAGCAGGAATGAAACTTTACGGCGTGTTTATTAAAACAAAAAGCCAGCCTGAAATATGGAACAACTCCGAACTTAACGGTTTCATTTCGAAGGAATTCCGGAATACCAATTTGTTAACAAGATTAACGACTCGAACTTGAAAGGATTAGGCGAAGATGTTCCAATTAAAACTGAGCACTCACGGACAGTGCGGAGGAGTCGGCCATCGGCTCGTGGGGGGAGATAGTTATACTTATAGCGCTTGCTATGGCTCTTTGCTAAAACTGAACAAAACATATTTTAAACAGGCGATGCTACGATCCTTGCCATCGTTTTGTTATAGATCTAAGAGGTGTTATTTTAATCTCGGAGTTAGAAGCGGTTCATGAAACAAAATAATACGATTCTCGTTAATAATCATTACTGCGTCAAATCAATAATGCTGACAACTGAAAATCTCGGAGTTCAAAAACGACCGCTTATATAAATAACTAAAACTACTGCGTCCTATAATAATAGGGATTCCACTTTGTTGTCAGTAAGGTGATCGGTAAGGCTGAAGCCAGACGAGCGTATTTTTTGAGTTGTGAGTCGCGTAATTTCTGCTCCTCCATTCAGTTTCATAGTAGTAGTAGTAGTATGATGAATGGAGGAGCAGAAATTACGCGACTCATAACTCAAAAAATACGCTCGTCTGGCTTCAGCCTAAAATAGACTTTAAGTCAAATATCATAAAGGAGAAAACTAAGAGTTTAGAAAAAAACTTTTAACCTAATGAGCAAGCACTAAATAGCTCCGTTCCCCCGCAGGTCCCCCCTCCGGAGGCGCGTCGTCCAGCTCGGAGCGCGCGCCCGCCCCCCGCGCGCCCCCCGCGCCCCCCGCGCTGGCACTCGACGCAGAGCTGGTGCGGGACGCACCGCTCTACCCCCCACTACAGGTACCACAACTCACCTGGTGAACACGATCATGAACATGATGAAAATGGTGGAGATCATACATAGGATGCTATAAGAACTATATTTTCTGACTAACCTTACATTTTTGAATAGCACGCTTCTCCCGAGTACGAAGACTTGCCTGATGACGCTGAAACCAGCATTGAAGAGAGTCGTATCCTCGTCACACCCGAGCTGTCTGAAGACCAGGACACGAGCGACGCCGGCGACAGCGTGGACAGCGTGGACGCGGGCGACGAACTGGTAGAGCGCGAGGACACCGCGGAGGATGAGGGAGAGAGGAGGAAGAGAAGTAGCGGCGCTGACTGGGAGAAAGGAACTAAGGTGAGACGGATGTTAGACTCGTATTAAAAGTTGAAAACTAGCTAAAGGTAGTCGCGAGTAGATAATGGCGCTGGAAGTTTTTAAATCAGCATTAACTCGGTAAGGCACACTGGCTAACTTCTTATTAGCGTTAGTTTGGAAGAGGTATTGGGTTTCTTGTGTCTCGATGTAATGACATTGATAATTATGAAGGGTTGTTGTAATCAAATATTTATGACTATGAGTCTTGGATTCTGTCATTGTATTTAATTTGGAACTTAGCCAATTTGCGTCAGACGTCCACAGTTCATTATTAATTAATTCTTACTCCATGACTTCCCGTGGATGTCGTAAGAGGCGACTAAGGGAATAAAGGCTTGTAGTACTGTTAGGCGATGGGATTGCAACCTGTTACTAATATGCTGGTAAACATCTTAGCCTAATTGTGCAAATTGTGGTTACAGAACTATCAAAAAGTTTTTAAAGTTGTAGTTAATTCTGTAGCTCTGCCTACCCACTCTAGGATTGCGGGCGTGAAAGTATGTATGTAAATTAATTATTTTTGTGTAATTGTTAGGGCGGCACCACACGCCGCGTGCAGACGGCCGACACCGTGCTCAACATCCGCGGCGCGTTGCGGGACGCGATCGGCGACGCGGGCGCCGCGCCGGGCCCGCGCGCCTCCTCGCGCGTCGACGCGTTCGTGATCCGGCCCGCCGCGCCCGCGCCCCCGCCGCGCCCCGCGCCGCGCGCCATCCCCTCCACCACACCACAGGTACACTAATCATAGATTTTTGTAATGCTACATGTACTGCATACTTACTGCATGTACATACTTTTTATATTTGAAATTAATCATGTTTCTATGATCTTTAATTGCATTTTTTCCCATTGTGAAGTATTTTGTGCACAGATATAAATACACATACTTACATACCGCAAATACATCTAGTACTTCACGTGTCAAAATCGAGAACCCAAAAAATGAACTTTGAATCGATCTTACGCGGAAAACTGACAGTTCTCTTCTCTCGGGTGTGTCCCAGTTGGTAGCAAAAAGTGACATGGTTGGTTTTCATAAAATTGTGAATGACAAACCTGCACAGATTAATGCTGATCCTTGCCGACCTTCTCGCAAACGATTTTAGATCTACACAAGTCCCACCTCCCCATTGAAGCTCGTAGGAAAAAAAACAAGGCTCTTCGTGTCTACGTTTATAAAAAAAACATATTTTTGAGCAATTTTGAAAAAATATATTCTTTAATTATATCAGTACTTTTTCTTCTCCGCGACCAAACCGCGTCCATCCTGCGTCCCGTCAGTAACGGGTGTGTGTTGTTGCGCAGGCGCCGAAGCACCGCGAGCTGCTGGTGGCCGCGCATGCGCGCGCGCGCATCCCCTGTGACCTCGCCAACGTCACGCAGCTGCGCTGGTACCGCGACAGCGAGGTATGACCTCAAACCGTCGCACCTTACGTTCACGGTTAATTAGGGTGAAGCCAAAAAATACGTAGTTTTTTGAGTGGTGAATTGCGTTTTTTCTGTCGCGTTATTTCTGCTGCATACAAAAGTCCAGCTGATTTTACGCCGTCGTGTGAATCAAACAGGACTTTAGTATGAAAACGAATGCAGCAGAAATATGCGACAGAAGATACGCGCCTCACAACTCACAAAATTACGCTATTTTGGCTTCCCCCTTAGACATAACTATCTACAGGAGCGTCCCCACTCGCGTGTAATGAGCATTCGGCGCGAATATCGAGTGGTGTGTAAGCTCCGTAACGCTCGGCTCAACGTCCACACCACTCAAATACTCACGCGAATGCTCTCAGTGGGGACGTTCTTACCGGAATATCGACCTACTATTTGATTTCATGTTGAGCAGCTGGTGTCTCTACCCACGTCGGCGGGCGGCGGCGAGGCGATGTGGGCGGAGCCGGGCGGCGCGGTGATCGCGCGCGCGACGCGCGGCGACGCAGCGCTGTGGCGCTGCGCGGGGAAGGACGCGCAGGGGAGCAGCGTCACGGGCAAGCCCACCCAGCTGCTGATCTACGGTGAGTCGCGCACACGGGCCAACGGGAGCAATGCGGGCAAGCCACTGCTGCTCATCTACGGTGCTGATCTATCTGTATTAGCCACGACACGACAACTTTGTCTAAAATCATCTAACTTGATGATCCTCCCCTGAAAGATTTTTGCTCATCGACCTTGTAGAAACTGTGTAGGTATATTATGTGCAGCCAGTGACCACACGCTTTAACAGTTACATATCTCCGTCCCTACCGAAATTTGGTAGAGTTACATCCACGTATCTTCATAAGCCGTAGACTACTGTAAGACACCTTAACCTGTTCTTCCTGCTGCAGAGGCGGTGCGGTCGCTGTACCTGGCGGTGGACGGGCGGCGGCTGGATGCCGGCAACACCTGGGTGCCGGTGCGCGACAAGATGGTGCTGGAGGTGCGCTGCGTCGCCGAAGGTATGTTGAGAACAGCCTGCCCTTCGACCAGACCCATGTGAAGGATTATAGGACTTAAGTTTTAAAGATGTTTTTGCCAAAGATTACTTTTTTTTAAGTAGCCTTATTTGTAATCTCATGCCTGCCAACGCGTTGCCAACCAAGACCAAGGTGAAATGCGTTTCTGCTAGTAAATTGACCAGTGTTTTAGCAGAAGCCGTCTATCTAGGTTTTCAGAGCTGACAACACATTTGCTGTCCTGATAGGCTGATATTGAAGTGTTGACATCACAAATGTTTATAGATCTCAGAACCCATTTACCACCAGGCATCCAGTGCATTCGTTTCCCTTTCAAAGGCATAAAAAGTGACTGAAGCTCTTGGTGTCCGCTAGGTGGTGTGCCAGCACCGGAACTGTCATGGCGGCTGCTGGCTCTGGAACCGTCGCTCGACCACCGCCCGTACCTGCGGGTCCAACCCGCCAACTACTCCAGAGGTAAACTTGCCAAGTTACAGGTTAACTTACCTACAGCGCCTCATATTGTAAATGAATAGTATGTACGAGTATGAACTGTATGTTAAAAATAATTTCTTTGAATACCGTTTGAATTTATAAATTACATTACTGTTCACTTTAGTTTTTGTGTGAATTCATGGAAAGGACGCATGTCAATTATCTTAATAGCTCTGAAACTACAAAGTTCATTATCAGATTATCATTACTGAGGAGTTTTCTCTTTCGTGAATATTTCACTAGGTAAAAATGCTTTCCAACCAGCCGCAAATCACAATTTGATCTATCAGGAATAAGCAACAAATGCAAAACCTAATGATAGTTCTGTTCGTGACTAACAGAGGGTGTGACCTGGTCGCTGGCGTCCGTGACCGCGGCGCGGGAGCTGCACAACGCCAGCCTGCAGTGCGAGGCGCGCCAGCGCCGGCCCCCCGCCGCCCCCGCGGCCCCCGCGGCACCCCCCGCCGCCGCCCAGCCCCCCGACCCGCCCGCGCTCGATGTACACACTACGAAGTTGGAGATACATGTCACTTGTAAGTGTGGAGATAATGCTTCTGGAGTTGTTTGGTAACATTCGATTGCGATTATACAAGTATACCCCGTTCACTGCGCCCACTTGTTGGAAGGTATGTTTTCGATTACATTTTCGTGCATTCATCCTCTTAACGGGTCCAGAACTATTCTTGAGGTCACAAATTTATAAAGTTCTGTATGTCTACATCCTGATCTAAATGCTCTAGCGTTCAGCCATCGTGCGTACATTACAGTGGCTGAACGACGCAGAACGTAAGATCGGCCTCCATTGAGATAAATAAATTCATTAAATGCAAGACATGTCAAAAAAACTGTTATTTTGACACGTCTTGAAACGTACATCTCACTCAAGATCAGTTTATTAAAACGGCCTCAAGTAAATCTGCACACATACGGACGTATACTCGTTTGCATTAGGCTCATCACCTGAAGAGCTCTGTGCAAAAGACTCATTACGGTCACGACTCTTCAGCCTTGCCAAACCGACTGAGATGTATAAGAAAGAAGCAAGAGTGACTCCTCGCCGTGTGTTGACCCCAGACCCACCCTCGTTCGTGATCTCGCGCTGGCCCGGGTTCGGCGTGGCGCTGTGGGCGGGCGGCGCGGCGGCGCTGCGCTGCGACGTGGACGCCAACCCCCCCGCGCGCGCCTGGTGGCGCCGGGACGACGCGCCGCCTGACAGGTACCCCTTGTTTACCATAGGTACTAGTTACACTGAGGTAGGAGAGATGTTAATATGTGGTGAAGATCACTTCCCATCCAACTTGCATGCTTTAACTTGAAGAATGCTTGATACCCTCGTTGTCAAGATCATACAAGCAATCTTATCTCAATATTTTTAAATTATAGTTCTCCACATTTTCTGATAGTATTGACCTTATCCACTTGACAGATCAGTTCACTGAGATCCGTGTTATTACACCAACCGCATCGGAAACTAGGATGACCGAGGACTGATAAGTGGTTATGATCCATATTGTTCGATGTTTCTGCCCGAGAAGGCTACATCACCAATATTAAGAACCCCCTGTCAAGCGCTCTACATTATCCTATAGTTTGGCCGATGTGGTCTCCGTGACAAACGCGTCTTACTTCTGTGCTCTTGCAGCGCGCCCCCGCTTGGCGGCGCCGAGCGCGGCTCCTCCGCGTCGCTCCGCTGGGCAACCCTGGCGGCGCACCACGGCGGCTGGTACCGCTGCCGTGCCTCCTGGCTTGACCAGGAGTACTCCTCTATTGGCTACTACCTTAATGTGCTCTGTGAGTACCCTCAGCACCAGTCTAGTTGGTACTACAACACCTTTTACACCGTTAGACAGATAAATAGACGTTAATTTCATGAAACATGGCTTTACTTAAGCCAGCCTGGGTCTTCGAATCACTTTGCTATTTTTCGATGGTCCAAATAACCTAAAAACCCTCATGAAAGCTGAAGTTTTAGAGATATGTATGACATTGATATTCCATGTATTTACGTTTTATTACTTTTTTGCAGACCCATTACCCCAAACGTCACCTCATTTCAACTGCCATTTTAACAATTACTAATAAATGATGCTTGTTTAGCCCCTGAAGAAACATCACCGGTGCCGTCTGGAGCGTCCGACGTGGAGGAGGGAGGGGAAGAAGAAGAGGGCGAGGAAGTGGACCACCAGAAGGTCGATGTGCCTCTGGGGGGAAGCGTGCAGTTGCATTGCCCCAAAGGTAGGAGTTTAATAATCATTAGCTCTGCTGCTCGTTTACCCAACGAGGTTAGCAGTAGACCGCCATAATTATACGTCTTGTGCAATACAGTTACGCGGAGCGATCGTGTCAAGCAAAAATGTTAATTTCCCTTTGAACCTTATCTTATGCCTTCTCTAAGGATGATCACCAGTGATCACTGACGGGTCACCTCCTCCCTACATCTCCCCCATACTTTTCCAGGTTTACTTGTTATTTGAGAATAATTTAATCCCACAACGAGTCGGAATCACGCACGAAGGGTTCCGGAACATTATCTTTAAAAATTTAAATATTTAATTAAATTTAAGTAGTTTTTACCCATTGGTACGAAACCCTAAAAAGTAGACATGAAACAGGCGCTATAGTTGCAAACAAAACAAGACAATAATAACAATAACAGGTTACCGTCTGCCATGCCACGTGCGAGTATTTCGTTTACTCTTCTTCGTTGTGGAATTACCTCGGTGTAGGACTGTGTTCCTTGGTCGAACTGGAACCTATTTGTAAGGCAGTGATCATGTCCGCGCAGGCAGCGTGGGGTGCTGGTGGCGCCGCGTGCTCGGCAACGCGTCGGAGGGCGCGGGCTGGGCGCCGGCCGGCTCGCACCACGCGCACGGCGTGCTCGGTGAGGACCTGATTTGTACTATTATTATTATTGGAGGATGGAGATGGGCCTTGTGTGCCACTTGATTGGTGATTGGGCAGCCCTTTGTTTAGAGCTCACCGCGAAAGCCCGTTGCGTCCAGAAATTTCCAGTGAGGAGTTGTATCTCTTGTGGGTCCATGATGTATCGCCCTGCTGCGCATTAGTGATTCGCATGAGCACACTTGTACTAGCTAGGGCTCATGGTTCAGTGCAGCAGATACAGACGTTGCAAACGTCAATTAATAATGCCTTATCTACCTACGTGTGTACCTAAGCAAACGGAGTATTATATTTTTCTCAAAAATGACAAGAAATGGTGACATTACTAACTCCATACTGAGACGCGAAGTACATAGTTTACAGACAGTTCCCAAATTAAAAAAAAAACACTGCGTGCTCGCTACACAAGCCCGCAATGTTGCATACAAATTTCATTGTTGTCTAGTTTGTTACTTTAAAAAAAGTAAAAACGGCCATAATAAAATGAAGGCACAAGTCTTATACATCCATATTTTATTCGAAACGCAACTTTTTTATCTGTGTCTGGTCTAGCTACAGTTTTTTTTTCTAAAATATAAAGGCGGTAAAGAGTGATGTTATTTCACGTGAAGTTTCCGTTTATATGCGATTTGTTATTTTGCTATTTTTGTGAAAAGGACTATATACCTATGCCTCGGCGGAACGGCAATTGCGGGCTTCACTGCATAGGCAATAATGTACTATTTCTATTACGTTTTGTACGCTGTAGGACTTCCAATAATAATATAGTAAAGGAATGGTTGTGTGACCGTGCGCAGGCATCAAGGAGGCGCTGTATCAGGAGGGCGGCGAGTACCGCTGCGTGGGCGCGCGCGGCGCCGACCTGGCGCGCCTGCGCGAGCTCAAGCGCGTCACGCTGCGCGTCACCGGTGAGGCCAACTACACATCTAGTTTTTTCAAGAACGCAATCCTAAGACTCCAAATGCGTTGCCAACCCTAAGGACTAAGATGGAATGCCTCTATGCTAGTCATTTCACCAGCTGTCTTATCCCCAAACCGGAACAGAATGTAAACACTGCTGCTTGGCGGTAGGTTAATGGATAAGATGGTGGTACCAACCCGGATGGACCCTGCCCAAGGTCCTCCCACAAGTAAAAGTAGTGCATAATTGTTTTCCTTCGTAATTTCTCGGAAACATTCGTATTTGTCATGCTACTTCAGTCAACCTCAGTACTTTTTGTACTGTGACCGACTGAAAGAGCAAGACACGTTCGTACGTTTAAGTGAAAATACGATGGATAACAATTATGCACTACTAACATATGTACGCTACATAAATCTTGGTCGTATTTTACGGTGGTTACTGCTGCAGAAGCAACGCCGCTGTCATTATGCGCGTCACCAGTCAGCTGAAAACTGTGTAATGATGTACAACTCAATCGCACCTTGCCTTGCGCTTGCAGCTTATATGTAAGCTGTGTAACGACACAGCAGAATGATGACGTCTGGAGGAGCCAGCTTAGCTAAAGATCAGCGCTATAGCTTAATAATAGGTTTCTGTGAATTGCAATTTACTTTGATGGTATCTTGAAACGATCATCTCACTCAATATCAGTTTATAGATCCTATCTTGTTTTCCCAGAGCAGGATGTAGATATTTATTTATTTATTTATTATCATCAACTTATTCTATCATTACAGGTTAAATACCTAATGCGACAGAAAAGGCTAACCAAAACCCCTTAATTATTAAAGCATATTACATGTAAGGCCGCTTTTTTGGGATTATTACAGATGTGCGACACCGAATCAGCGACACATCGTTTGTGCGACGTATGAGTAAGCGATGCACGGTATTGCGACATGTCATTTGTGCGACATGTCGTTTGTGCGAAGTATCACTCGGCGATAGTCAGATTAGCGACATGTCATTTGTGCGGCACGTCGTTTGTGCGACGTATGAGTAAGCGATACTCAGATTAGCGACAGTCAACCGTCACTCAAATTTGCGACTACTGATTTGTGCGAATACTGCGAATCATTGTTGGATTGGATGAAGCACACGTACTACCACTACGGAAGATTTTCGCCCAAAAATGTGGTCAGTTTGGCATACATTTGAATCCAACGTACCTAGAACTCAGAATGCATTAGAAGCATGGCATAGGCGGTGGAATGCTTTACTCAGTCGGAGGAAACAAAATATATATAAAACAGTTCAAGAACTGATAAAAGAGCAAACAAATACGGAAAAAGCCCTGCAACGTCAGCTGATACAAAATATTGAGCCTCCTAAAGTCAGTGAATATGAATCAATAATTATGCAAAAAATGACAAAAAAAAACGAGACGGATATATGTATATACTCGTACATATTTACTCGGGATGGCAAGCATAACACGTTTATAATTCGATATTTTTTTAATGTAGTTATAAGAAAGAAATAAGATACCTACTCGTTGTGTTAAGTTACAATGGATTTTTAATATGTTTTGTTGTTAAGGGTACAATGTGCAATTTTAAGTTTTGTTAGTGTAAATATACATTTCAGTTTTTTACGAGTATATCATTTTTATTTTTGGTGTCATTCATATACCTCAGTTGCAAGTTGATTTCATGAATATATGAATAAGATAAAAAATTATCGCATTCTAAGTCTTTGCTCATCCATAAGATCCTAACAAACTTAATGATGGGGGCCTATCATCACATTTAAGCTTTTTAAGCAAGGAAGACAAAAGACTCAGTCTATTGCGTAATAAGGGTTAGTATTTTTTTTTTTTTTTTAAATAATAGTCCGTAGAAAATTTGCTTAAAAAGTTTAAAGTAATAGTACGTACATTTGTATGGTAGAAGAAAATCGCATACTAGCACTTCGCTCATCCATACTGTCGTACATTTGTATTGTCGGACACAAATACATCGCACAATTCAACATCGCAGAATTGCTTTGTCGATCAATAGAAATGTCGCACTAGCGTACATCGCACATTCGGTGTCGCACATCTGTAATAATCCCGCTTTTTTGAATTCGCTCGCTATTTATCAAATCCGTCTTTAAACCGTGGATCTTCCTGCTAATGCTGTATGCTTGAGGCAGGCGGCGCCACAGCGCGCGCCGTGTCGGTGACGGCGGCGCCGGGCGGCTGGCGCCTGGAGTGCGGCGCGTGCGGGCGCGCGCTGCGCGTGCTGTGGCTGGTGCGCGGCCGCGCGCAGCCCGCCGCGCTGGCGCCCGACCTGGCGCAGCACTGCTGGCGCGCCGTGCTGCTCGTGCAGGACCCCGACGAGGTCAGCGGGCCAACTTCATCCTCTGAAATTCAAATAACCTCATCATCCACTTCATCATTACCATTATCTATCCTTCTGGTCGGCCCCCAACTCTTTTCCCCCTAGAAGTTTAGGCCTGACCGCATTCTTGCTCTTTCCTTATGGTCCTACCATTATATGGATGATAATTATGATAGATCGATGAGTCAAGGTTTGACCTTGTAAAATTAAAGTTTCAGTCGTTACTTAGCTTTATTCTTTCCACGGCAGAACTGGCACACAAGACGTGCCAAATTGCGTATTACATGTAAAAAATACAAACACCTAAAATACAATCTCACGTGATGGCATTTGTAACATTAAAGAAGGATTTTACAATTGAGCAGAGTGAAACTCAAACTAATGACTTAACCGACATAATTCCACAAGAATGGGAGGTGTATTCTGCCTTAGTCCTGATGATTGATATCTTTGTGTGCAGGTTTGGTGCGTGGTCGGCGGCGCGGGCGGCGGCGCGGTGGCCGTGTTCCCCCCCCGCGCGCCTGCGCCCGCGCGCCACTCGGTGCGCGCGCTGCACGGCGCCGCGCCCGCGCTCCCCGCGCACCCCGCGCTCGCCGTCGCCGCGCTTTTCGCCGCGGTGCTCTACTAAAGTTCCACTGGAGAGGAGCTCAAGTGAAGTGACGAACAAAGTGACTGACGTGTTGGACAGTTGAAGTGTAAAATATCTTTGGTGGTTGATGTGGTTGGCAGAAGAATAAGGATCCTGTAAGTAGATAAAGGTTGTAGTACTTGAAGCTCGGGGCGCGGATTGAAGTTTCTGTAACCAAGTTACTAGTCGCTCGATTATCGATTTTAAAGTTGTGCCAATGGCGGAAGAACTAGTAGGGCTAGACGAGTTGCATTCTGCAAGCACTTGCGATTAAAAATTAGCACCTTTTTTGATATGGCAGCTCTAAAAATGGTAGCTTCATCGTGGAAATTGCCACTTGTAAGATGAACGAGGTAATATCGAAAAGAAGCCTTGAAGAAAAGTATGGAATTGTGTGCTGCTAGAGTAGCAATTAATTATTCATTCGCACCGCATGTAAGTTATTTTTATTTACCTTTTGACTAATGCAACTTGTCTAACCCTAAAGAACAAGGATTGTAAACATGAATACCGAAATACTGAAAGATTCCAAAACCAAAGCAATACGAATACTCAGAATGGACGACCTAGTGGATAAGACTGCGCAACTATTGCGGACAAATTGTTGTAGACTTGAAAAGTTTATTGTACTCTCTCAGCGCGCTAGCCCTGTCCTACTCGGTAAACCCCGAGGCTGAACTCCCGATGGAAGTTTGAAACGAACGATTTTCTTGATTCTTTACTATTCGAATGAGAAAGATTGTTTCAAATTTCTGGGGCGTATTTTTGGGATTGTCTATATAGTTTCCAATCGTTTTTTTATGAATATGCTTGGTCTGTCTCTTTCTCTTTCTTGGTGTGTAAGTAAGACAAAGCCATAGCATAGTTATATAAAACGATACGAAGCAATATTGCGCAGGTAATGTCAGAAATAGGCCCAGTGATGGGCGGTCTCCGGACCTCCGGTCTACTCCGACGCTTCTTCTCCCGGCCGCCCCGAGGGCCCTCGCGCCGAGGGCTCCTCGCGGGCCCGTGCTTGCCACACTCTAGCTAGTATCTAGGGCGCCGCCCACTATCGTACGGGGCGCGTCCCCTTAGTCTTCGTAGGCTCTATATATAATAACTTCGTTATACTTAGCTATCTCTATACGCCGGTGATTTCTTTAAGGCTACCCTATACCCTTCCCTCTCTAACAGATTAAACTTAAGCTTTCTTTAATGGGTATTTTTAAAACAGGAAAATGTGCCAAATTGTTGATACTTTAAAATAGATTTTTCGTATTAATGTGGTTAATTTAGTGGTAATTTAAACGGTGGAAGTAATGCAAGTGAACACCAATCGAGGAAACGTAGAATTTATTGTAAGTTGGAGCGAGTGGTGTGCTAGCGGGGAGGCCGCGAGGCCGCCGGGGTCTGCGAGGCCGAGGGGGCCACACGAAGGCAAGGCTCCGGCGGCCCCGGGGACCCAGGCAGTCAGGCAAGCACACCGCTATATATTTTATATAGATGTCAAATTCGTAAAATTAACGTTTAAACATTGTGTATGATAGCTGAATCTAAATCATGTAAATTTCGATGTCAATTTTAGCGCCATCCGGGCGGTGTGTATGGAGGACGTTTGCTACCAGTTTTGCATTTAGGACCCTAGTGTAAATGGCAATATTGCATTTTTATCGGATGTTTGACGTTAAAATGTTGTCGCCGTTAGTTCCCCGCGTTGTTTTACGGACCCACCAGAGGGCGCCGCGGCGGCGGGGCTGTAGCACTTTAGTTTAGTTGTAGGCGGTAGTGAGATGTATTTTTGTACCGGATTCGCCGTCAATTGTACAATTGTTTGGATAAATTGTATGAAAGAACGTTTCGTTGATGTACCTGATTGGAAGACGTACTGTTCCGTCCACCGGAGTTCGAAGTAGATTAAGAGACGCCTAGACCCTTCTTCCTTCCCTCGTGGCAGCCGGCGGGTAAAGTTACACCAACGCGTAAGTAGGGGGCAAGATAGCCACAGAACAATAGATAGATGTTTTACATAAAAATGAAGTAAATCCCTCCAAAGTTGTGCAATTACGCCGTTTCAACGCAGAGTCCACATTTAATACTATTTCTTGTGTCTTTAGGACTTCTTGCCTGCTCTTATACTCTGGTATTATACTTTATTCGCACGGCGAAGGGCAATTTTCGACTTGAACTAAGTCTCATTGTAATCAGACAGTTCTTAAATAAAAAAATCTTCTAAAAAAGTGTTTTAACAAATTAAACAAAATAAGTGAAGACATTCACAAAACTAGCCCTCATATAGAAACTGTTCGATTACCATATCACTTAGACAATACCGAATAGGCCCTGGCTCCCTGTGTAGCATCCCGCGTGCCGCCCGAGCCCCGCCTCGCCCCGCCCCGCCGCGCGTGTGGCCTGCCCGGACAATCGATGCCGCACACAACCTCCACAACTTTGTTACTTAGGCCTTTGTGTCAACTCTTTATACGGCTCCCGGAAAGTTGCCAAATGGAAGTCGAAGGTATCAATATGGATTTGTGTCGGGCGATATTTTGATATCACGTATGAGCTGCGTTATCATTGCGTCACGTGTTTCTGGAGGGTGTTTTAGGTTGCGATTCGCGACCGATTCTGATTCGAGATAGAGTCGTATCTTAAGGTTTTTGTAAGGCAATCAAAGAATAGGCTTTCAAGTTATGAAATCGAATCGGTTGCGATGCTTAAACGATGCGGGTCGATGTCCGGGCGAGTCGTTGTTTAAGTTAAGATCCTACTTAGCGTCCAATTTGACACAGCAGTGTCGCATGTCGGTGCCAACCTACGTTAAAATAGATCATAACATATTTACATTATTAATAATATACATTTTATTGTTTACTTTGATATTGAATGTACAGAATCCATATATTCATTGCCATGTGTTTATGGAAAGTCGTATACCGGATAAATAAACGATATAAAAAGTATGTGAACGAGTTTTATTTTCATTATTCTGCTTGACTTTATTCAGTAAATTTCAATAATCCGGAGCCGTCGTTGTAAAGAGGAGCTTGAGTCGAGAGATTACAGTGGGTTTTCCTTATTAAGATAGCTTTTAATAACATTAATCCGGCCGGGAGTGCGTGGGGCGGGCGGGAGGGACGTCACACACTTTTTATGGTCGGCTGCTCGAGGCCGCGCCGGCTCGGAGTTGTCGAGGCAGCGTTGCTTAAATCTGGTGACCAGCGCGTGATCGCCCGCGTCAGCGTATAAGGGAAAATGCGGGCTAACCGCTCTTATCTTTACAACGTGGTTTTATAAAAAAGGTATTCTCATGATTAAGATTATAATAGCTAAATAGATATTTGCATGTTTTAATGTGCAATAGAGAGTATCCATGTACAAAACATGCTACTTATATCTATTAACTAATAACACTGTATCTATAAGTGCGTATTCTCTTGATTGTGCAAGAATAAAAAAGAAATACAAAGCATAGGCAATATTGCAAAAAAACAAGTACTAAGGTGAATTAATCCCTTTAAGAGATTTCTTCAAGGTTTTTGGAAATTAAGTGGAAATAAGAACCCTAATGACAAACAAACAGTAATGCATAAAAAAACTAGCCACCACTGGTTCTGATAAAACAAACTTTACCGCTTTTAACAAAATTGGAACACACAAGGGTTTAATAAGCTTTCCTCATTTCGTTACCGAATCAGCTTCGCTCGGCTTCGGGAACACCGTTTTACAAAACCCCGGCTTAGTGCGGACGTCGATCATCCTCTGCTTCTGCACCAGCGAAGTTCTCGCCTTTCATCTCAAACCTCAAATTGAAACGCTCTCACGGAATCTGCGAATGAATTCGGGCAGTCGTTTTAATCTGGCCTTTACTGTTTTCCATTACTGGTAATCCCGGCGAGGCTCGCATGGCCGGCCGCTCTCGACGTTTCGGCTTTATTCCCTTCGTCCTTATTGCCCCTCCGGAGCGTGACGTTGTATTGCTGCCCGCAGCTCTCGCTTTATTAATGTCTCTTGGAAATAAGAATGTAAGTTCTTTGTCGGATTTTTGGGTAAGTAAATGTGAGTATACGTAGTGTAAGTATGATGAATAATAGACTAATTAAATAGCTTAATAACAGTCTCGTCCAGATAATCTCGAAAAAATTGAACAACAACCGCTCAAAGGTTCAAAATTCAAAATATTTATTCAGGTAATTGGCACGCGCTCAGCGAGTGGACGTGTGTTGTGTGTTTACGCTATCTCCTAATAACAATGGTGCAGTGCAGAAAGTGCAAGTTATTCGTGTCTACTACGAAGGATGATACAGTTAAGTGCAAATCCTGTGATGCTATCCTTCACAGAAAGTGCATGAAGAAGGAAATGTGTGAGGACTGTTCCCGGAAAGAGTCTGGCAGCCCGGCTGTGTCCAAGCAGGACGGAAACAAGGCAAAAATAGAATTTAAACCGGGAGAAACATCACTGGAAACTGTGATCAAGGAGGTAAACAGCAAGCTGGGTGCGATATATAACGTCGAAAAAAAGATGGATGAATTAAAGGACTCAGTGGAGTTCTATTCTGAGCAGTATCAGATGCTGATAGAACATAAAGAAGCGGCAGAGAAAAAAATGAAAGCACTCGAGCAAAAAAATACCTACCTCGAAAAGTGTAACAAAGCTCTAGAAGAAAGGATCTTGGATTTAGAACAGCAAAAAAAAGAAAAAAACGTAGAAATAATAGGGCTAGAGAAAAAAGTGGGAGAAAATACAACAGAAGTGGTTAAAGAAGTAGCCAGAAAACTGAATTTAAATCCCGACGACATAAAATACGCAAACAGGGTTGGCCGAGAAAAGGCGGGCGAAACCAAGCCGCAGCCGGTTGTAGTCAAGCTGAAGTGCAGGACCATGCGGGAGAAGTGGCTCCAAGCTAGAAAGACGCTGGTCAGTAATAGTCACATATATGCGAGTGGAAGCCAAAAGCCTATTTACATTAATGAGGACCTCCCAAAGTTCAAGCGTCAGTTGTTTTGGTCGGCCAAAACACAACTTCGAGATATTTGCAGATTCGTCTGGATACAAAATTCCAATATATTAGCCCGGAAAGAAAACGATGCTAAAATTTATAAAATTAGATGTGAGAAAGACATCATTAGCATCCCAGCCTAATCACTGAGCAGATAGCGGTGTGAACACACTACTTGATTCCCTAGTTTTAATAAAATTCAACAGTTATCCAGATATTTTGTCGGAAGTGGATTTTACACGCCACAAAAACATACAAGCTTGGAGTACATCTAATAATAACAAAAGGAATCAAATTAAAATATTGCATCTAAATATAAGGTCGCTGCGTAAGCACTTTAATGAGTTATTAGTATTACTTAACCAATGTCAATATCAAGCAGATATCATTATTCTATCTGAAATCAACATAAGAGAAGATGAAATTTCATGTTATATGATAAATGGATACTGGACCTGCACAAAGACAAGACCTAATGGAAGGGGAGGGGGTATAGTAATATATGTCAAAAATCTAATTAATTTTACTGTGGAAGAAGGAAATTATATCGGTATGGAGTTACTACACGGAATTGTACGATTAAATAACAGAAAGATTAACATCTTGTCTATTTACAGACCACCCCACAAAAACAAGAATTTATTTATACAACAGTTGGAATTATGTATTCAACGTGTACCAAGCTGCGAGGATTTAATAATAATAGGAGATATGAATGTGGACTTATCTAAAGAAAATATGAATTTATCTATTAGTAGCTACAAAAACACCTTGTGTGGATACGGCCTGCAGTGCGGCATACCCGGCACGGAGATAACGCGGGCGGCTATTGTGATCGGGCGTCTGGAGACATCGTGTATAGACCATGTATGGGTGCGAGCGAAACGGCAACACGTGTACGATGCGCCTGCGACTGCGAGTGTGATAGAGTGCGGTATATCTGACCACCATTTGATCGGCATAAGTCTGGACCTTGGCAGTGAGCATTGCAAAAGTGCATTGCAAAAAGGTACACGAATTGTTTTAGACGATAGACTAATAATCAATAAATTAGATAATTTCGATTGGTCAAAACTACTGTTGATAGCTTGTCCACTGTTGTTATATAGTGAGCTAGGTAATGTGTTTCAGTCGATTTATAGTGAAAGTAAGGTTGAAAAAAAAGAAAAAAGAAAAAGGACTACTCAACCATGGATAAATAAAAGGTTATTTGCTTTGATATGTAAACGGGATGAGTTGTTTCGAGTCTGGAAGGCGTCACCAAATAACATGAATAAAAGATTAGCATTCACAAAGTATAGAAATAATGTAAATAAATTAATAAATATTGCCAAAAACAAGTATCGTAGACAGTCTATAAAAGATTGTGGAAACGATTATAGAAAAATCTGGAGTACAATTAACAGCTGGTTAGGGCGATGTAAGCTTAATGTAGATGAAGTTGTTATGCGTTATTTAGGAAAAATTGATAATATCTATAATATATGTAGTAGATTCTCTGAAACATTTACTCAAGAAATAATAGATATAAAGCACAAATGTGATGTAAAATTCTTAGATCGTAACTCTTATGTAAAAAAAATAGATTTGTCTTTTAGGTTTAAAAGAGTCACAGTAACTGACATTGAAAAAATTATAAGTAATTTAAGTGTGCATAAGGCGCCAGGAATGGACCAAATTAGAGTACAAGATATTAAATATATTAAAAAGCAATTATGCCCCATTTTGGCCAATTTCGTTAACATGTGTGTGTCAAGAGGTGTTTACCCAGAGAACCTGAAAAAATCCTATATAAGACCTATTTACAAAAATGGAAATCACCTAGAATACGCGAATTACAGGCCGATAGCAATATTGTCGGTAATAAATAAAATTGTTGAGAAGGTGATCGTCGGGCAAATATCAGGTTTTCTGGAGAAATACAACGTACTTACGGACGCCCAGCATGGGTTCAGACGAGGTCGAAGCACGGGGACGGCTCTGGCACACTTCTCAGATGAAATTAACAACTGCTTGAACGAAGGTAAGCAAGTTCTCGCACTTTTTATAGATTACAAAAAGGCGTTTGATACCCTAGACCATGAAGTACTCCTCCAGGCCATGAGTGAGTGTGGCATAGCTGGCCCAGTCAACGACTGGTTCCGCAGCTACCTGGCGGACAGGAAAATACGTACGAGCATAGCCGGGACCGCGGGCGCGGAGTGTGACGTCGCGCTCGGGGTGCCGACCGGCTCGGTGTACGGCCCTGTCGGCTACTTGATGCTTGTCAACAGTGTTGTAAACGTAATAAAAAAGTGCAGGGTATACATGTATGCGGACGATATGTGCCTGCTGTATGCGCATGCAGATATATCAGAAGCTCATGGTTGTATTCAGGGCGACTTTGACGAGGTTGTTAAATGGGCCCATGATAACGGAATAATTATAAACTTATCAAAAACCAAATGTATGCACATATATTCCCCATACAATCGCAAGGCTAAGTCAGTCAACTATAGGGAGTTGGATGTGATAGGGCACGGATACGATTGCTTGCACAACCGAAAAACTGATAATTGTAACTGTGAACCGCTAGAATACGTAAACACTTATAGGTATCTAGGTATGCAGATTGATCACAACTTTAATTGGAAAACACACATTAATGTGGTTTGTTCGAAGCTACGCTCAGTATTAAGCAAAATGTACCACTTACGTAAATTAATCAGCAAAAAAACCATGCTTATAGTGTATTATGCTCTGGCGGACTCAGTGATAGGTTATGGGCTCAATGTTTATGGTAGAACCTTACAAACTTATATGGATGAAATTAAGAAGCTGCAAATAAGATCATTGAAATACTTAGTGGATAACAAAACTAAAAAGAAACTTAAGGGCGACTACGAAAAACTTTATAAAATATGTAAAATACTGCCATTGACTCAAAGAGTACAATATTTGATAGCTGTAGATAATTACTGTGATAATAAACATAAGGTGCTTAAGCAGAGCCGATATGTAACAAAGAATATTAGAACGAGGAAATATGTGCAACATTTTGTCAAAAACTATTATGGTAGAAGAGCAGATAGGTTTTTGGTCCCAAAAATATATAATGAAATAGATTGGTTAAGGGAGGATAAGAAATTTGGCTTAAGGGAAGTTAAGAATAAATTAAAGAAAACGTTTTTAGATAACTTGCCTTGATTTCAGCTACTGTGATCTATTCTATTCTATCTACTCTAGTGTGTGGTACCTTCTTGACTAATTTAGGTGCATAGTAATTAAGGAATGAGCGCTGTCTCGCCAACAAACTGCGTAAGCAGTTTGGCGAGTAACTTTAGTATTAGCTATGTATATGTGCCTTTGAAAAATAAATTAAAAAAAAAAAAAAAAAAAAAAACATGAGGGCTCTTTTACACGTTGGTAATATGGAGTGAATCTACTAGCGCTTCGGACAAGACCATCATTGCGGAGGAAAAGCGCCGCAAGAAACGGTTAACTGGAAGAGATCCCTTAAAGCCTTCGCCTTTGTACATACCTTTTGTGTTTCTGTTTTTCTTTTTAGTTTGTTATTTTCTGTTTGTTTAATAAATACATACATACATGTAACGGACTGGCAAAACTGTTTCCGTTCCTTTGATCGTGACAATTCTGGCAACATCGTCATTTAAATTGAATACAGTTGAATTGGCTCCAATAAAATGGAGTAACGTCCAATAGGGCCTCTATTTTAGACGGCATAGCAATATCGCTTTTAAAATATTATCGTATCTTTAACGTTAGCTCTTTTTTCTTGACAGTGACACTTGACGTGAAGAATAGGGACACTGGTAATGTAATTGCTTCGTTAATTTTAACCCTCAAGCATAAGACAAAGTTTATCCTCCAGCTTTACAAAAAGCGTTGCAAATTAAGAGAGCACATTTATTTTAATTTGTGTGTGAATTGTTGTGACTAGTCGCGGCGGCGGAGAGAGCGGCGCGCGGGCTTTTAGCGCCTGTTTTTATAAATAATTACACGTACGGCGTTTTGAGTGAAGAGGGTATTCACGGAGGCTGCTGTCGACGATGTTATGATTACAGTATGTCGGTTGTTTGGACAGCAGTGAAAATAACGGTGCCGCCGCCAGCCAACTTGATGTTTTGACGGTGAATATGTAATATGGGTCTACATCGTCTGACATAATTATTTTTAGTCATAATGTGTTTTGAATCATATTTATGGCAAGTATTTTTTTTTATATCAAGCCCCAACTTACCAACTCTTATCTACACGGTAGATTTTAAGAAATTCTGAAAAGCTTACGTTTCTAGCAATAAAGTTATGTCTATAAGTAATTATGTGAACAATTAGTTATGACAAAAAAACAACATGCTCCCAAGTAACGTACTAGCGGCTGTATTAGGAGATGCAAAGTACTTAAAAGTTGAAGAAATTTCTTTTGTGTAATATTCACAAGAGCGTCAGAAATACTAAACTATTGTTATACACCGAAATTAAAGAAATTAAGAGTTTAATTACTCAAATGTTTATTGATAAAAAAAAAAAAACTAAAATACTACAAAACGTCTTAAAATTCTAACTATAAATAAAATAACCCTTGCAGTTCACCCGCTTGTGGCATGGTCCCTAAAATGCTGGCCGCGTTCCCCCTTTGCACAGCCAGACTGAGCCGCTGGGCAAAGAACGAGCCGGCTCTGGGATCACCCGCCGCCAAAATAAGTCTTTCCGACACCTCTTTAACAAACTTCTTGGTGTCGGAAGACCACGGACCCAAAGTTTCCATTGCAAGTGCCGCAAAAAAGTAATTATCTTTTAGAAAAGCGTATTTGCGGCATTTGATGGTCTGGGCACGGTCAGCGGCGGACCCTGGCTGACGAGCGGATCCCTCGACGTGAGACGGAGCTAACGTGTCCACGCATGTTACGTCCCACGCCAAGGCGCGGCCCAAACACCATGGCACCAAAGTGCAACCGTCAGGTCTTTTGCCATCTGAGGCAGAAAGACCTGAGGGCTCCAGGGTTGCCGGAATATTGGCTGTGCCGAGGGAACGTTTGATGATGTCGTTTAAGGAACTGTGCCTAAAAAAGCGGCCAGCGCTTAGGTGGCAAAAGAGACCATGCCGCCCCAGTGAGTTTACTTGCTGACCACAAAGCCTACAGGGGTGTGGTTCACAGATAGGTAAACCCAGGCGTAGACAAACCGTCACCCGAAGAGTAGAGGGATCCAGAAGGGATCCCAAATTCCGAGAAGGGAGAGCGTGCAACCAATGTCCAGATTCCCGCTCAGTCACGGCTATCAGTCTAGCTCGTTCGGAAGAGACGGTGATGTTTGCTAGAAGATTTTTGTATAAAGATTTTACTGTAATTGAGTCCCAGGCGGATTGAAAAGTTTTATCATGAGGGGCACTCTCATCTGGGTTAAGTGAGATCCATTTAGTTTCAGCGTCTGCCAAAGACGAAACCTCTACATCAGTGGTGTGTGGTATTTTAAGTATACCACTGATGAGGGTGAGCGTGCTGTTGACAGACGACAGAAACGCGGGGAGTGCCAGGCTGCTAGTAGATCTTATGCCTAGGCCACCGAATTTTATTGGAAGAAGTGCTTGGGTCCAACTTGGAGAAGTAAAAGTTATGTTAAGAATTTTGCTAATAGTCATTTTCAAAATGTTGTCGATGTTATCAGTTAAATATTGGAATTTCCAAACCGGTGCACAACGAAGAAGGTATATGAATTTTGGGGAAAATAAACAACGCCGCAAAATATAAATAGCAACTTGCGGATTTATTTCAAAAAGTAAATCGGAATTGTTCTGAAAATTATCAATTTTTGAATTTATAATTGAGATTATACACCGAGAAGTGTTAGTGAAGATGGGGATAGGATAGAAATGTTAGGAAGGAGACGGTTTACTTTGTGTAAAAGGTCACTTTGGGCTAGGGCTGAAAGATTTTCTGAAATGAGAATTTCGCACTTATTATGGTTTAATGACAGACCTATATCAGAAAAACGATTGATGATGAGTTGCAGATCGGAAAGGACTGAGGGGGTATTACCTCCAATTGTGCCATCATCCAGGTACCAAATATTAAGATCTGAAGAAAGCTGCTTGATAATGGGATTGATGGCTAGGCTAAAGATGACGGGACCAAGCGGGTCACCTTGTTGGCAACCGACACTGGATGGAATCTCATTGTTTTTGTACATTAATTTTGAAGGTGAACTGTAACATTGCCAAAGATAACCATATATTTCCGGAAGGTCAATTTTAATTTGATTTAGTAAAGCACAGCGATCAACAGAATTAAATGCATTTTTAACGTCAATTTTCACTAAAATATCAAAATTACTATTTGCCAAAAAAGTTCGAGTCGCGTGTACTGCCGCTTCACAGCCACCTTTCACTCCGAAACCAAGTTGAAGTGGTTGTAATTTTTCTGTTATATGGTCGCGAAGTTCGCGACAGCATATTTTGGAAGTCAAACGACGCAGCGTACTTCCTACTGCTATGGGCCGAATACCGCCGTCTTTCTTTTTTAGAGCTATTAGGTTGGCTCCATAAAGCACCGGAACTACCTCTGCACAAACCTTTCCTGATAACATGAGGTTGACGAGCGAAGTTAGTTCCTTCAGTAAAATTTTCCCGGCATCACCCGCAAGAGAGCTTGTAAGGTCTTTAAGATGTTGCGGGGTTATGCCGTCTAAACCGCCCGCAGAACCGCTGGGAAAGGAACACACCGCTTGAAGCGTGGCAGTATCCGAGACCTGCAGTGGCTGGTCAGAAACTGATGGAGGATCGGGTAGCTGGGAAGAGGCAGAAGGAGAAGGGTGTTTGTCTTCAAGTGCCGACAAAGTTGCAGGGGAGTCCGGGGCCAAAGTATCGCTAAAAAATAGTACTCTTGTGGCTCCTTTCAGGTCTCCGTCGGAAATCTTATTTTCTATGAGATTAATTTTATGTTTGGAAGTACTGTGAGCGAAAGAAAAAGAACTATCTGAGTCTGTGGAGAGAAGAGGAGGGAAATTTGGATGTAAAATATTATGCTTTATTATTGATGTTAGATGACGGTTACCTTTTTATTTAGAGTTTAATTTAGTTTGTTGGTATGAATGAGCTCCTACAGTCTTCAGATGCAAAAACAATCAAGCAAACGTTTTAAAAAGTACATTTTAATATTTATTGTACACAGCTCTAGTTTTTCTTTATTGTTTATACTTAATTGTCATTGTATTCTCTGTTCACGATAAATACGAGAAATAATAAAAAGCACTATTACAAAAGTAACTAATACATTATTACGTAATGAAATATATGTACATACATACATACATACCTTCACGCCTGTAATCCCAGAGTGGAGTAGGCAGAGCTACAGAATTACCTACAACTTTATAAACTTGTTGATAATTCTGTAACCACATTTTGCACAAATAGGCTAAGATGTTTACCAGCGTATTAGTGACAGGTTGCAAGCCCATCGCCTAACAGTACTACAAGCCTTTATTCCCTTAGTCGCCTCTTACGACATCCACGGGAAGACATGGAGTGGCACTATTCTAACCACACGGGAACCTATATATGTACCTATGTATATAAATAATAATTAAATACATAAAGAACATCCAAGACTCAGGAACAAATACTAGCGCTCATCACACAAATATCTGCCCTTACCGGGATGTGATCCCAGGACCGCTAGCTTCGTAGGGTCACTAGGGGCAGGCTAACGTGTCGTCTAGTACACGTATGTGAGAAAACGAGTAATAGTACATTACTATTATTACATTACTACAGAGGTCGGGACAAAAAGGGTTGCCGGCCGAAGACATATAGGATAGGTCTGAGGCGGGCAACCCCATATTTCCTGCCTTAACAAACAAAAAGTATTTTTTGAGACAAGAAATTATAAGTAAACAAGACAAAAACAAAAACTAACGTGTGTTGTGTCTTATATTACTATTTTGCTATATTTTAACTCGGTTTTAATAGTAAAACAGGTCCTTCATACATTTATATTTATTATCATTATCAAGTTTCCCGCCAAACCTCTTTTTTCTATTCGGTAGACATTTTTACCGCTAACCAAAATAAATTTATATTTATATAAATAAAACTGCACTAAGTACATACCAAATCGTTTATTGTTTTTTAATACGCAGTGTGGTAGTAGTGGCAGAATGTCATGAATGTCATGATGCCTGTGCCACAAATTTATGTGGAATGGAAATTAAAATAGAGGACTTTGCCGGCCTAGGCACACGATTTGTATGAAATTTCATTAACGACCTCTTGTCCTAGCCGCACCTGGAACGTCATACTTCGCAGCCTATATTATAAGGAACATAACATCAATATTTCATTGCATGTTTGAAATATATTATTCATCAAAAGACCCTATAGGGCTGAAGTATATCCAACAAAACCCATCTTTACAAAAACTCCAATAAAAAATCAAACGTGTTTAACCACTTCTATTATAATTTTATAACCAACATATTCCTAGTGTTATCTCCCGCAGTAAAACCGACAAATAAACAAGCGGTAACCGCGGGGCTTGTCCGTTTACGCGAAGCGGCAAACTTTCCCCGCACTTATGCAAATAGTTCGATGCTGGTCCCCCCCCAACCCGCGGAGGCTGCGGGACCAACGTCCGCGTCCTATTCCTCTGCGAGCTGCTCGTTTGTGAACATGTTTCCTGAGTTGGAATGCGACTCTTTTATCGGTCGGTTGAACTGTTTGTGTAAAAGAAAGTATAAAGTTGTGTTGAGTCGTGGTGCAGCGTGGTTTAGGTAGATAAAGTTTGTATGATGCGGACTAAACGAGAACAGTGGGAGTCGACAACATCCAGCAAAAATGGTCGTTACCGAGAATACAACAGCATAAATAAGTGATGATTTCTGTACTTTGTCGCTTTCAATCGTTTCACAATTTTGTATAACATTTCAAACAACGTTAAAATGACAAGGTACATAAATGATCACTTATTTATGCTGTTGACTGTACTATGGGACTATTCCCAGTTGTCCGCACCCCTTTGTCCTCACTGCTGACAACTAGCTGGGGACTAACTAGCCAGTGGCATTGGTATGGGTATGGGTAAAGAAAAACTTAATTAAACACCATTATAGAAAACATCCAAGACTCAGGAACAAATACTCGCGCTCTTCACACAAATATCTGCCGTTACCGGGATTTGAACCCGGGACCGCTAGCTTCTTTTTGAATATTACTGACAATATTACTAGTAACTATTTAACTACTACAGCACTAGGTCAATAACAAGTTAATCCTGACACAGCAAGACCATAAAGTTTCTGACTATTCACATTATTGACAGCAGCAAAACAATGCTAAACTTTGTTGCGTGTGAAGGAATAGTGATAACAGCATTGTTTGACTGCTCTTAAAATTATCCATATCCAGAAACTTCATGGTTGTGCAGGATTGACTTGTTATTGTCCGGGCACTATAGATACATGAAACTTGTAATAAAGTGGCGTTCAGGAAGTTGGTCCCGTTATCACTGCGGCACGCACAGCGCACGCACAAGCTCACTGTAAAATGGCTGCTGGAACTGTCCTCCCGCGGCGGGCGGCGGCGGGCGGCGCCAGTTCTTACCATCACCGGAAGGTTCATTTTATGTTTTTAATTATTAGATTTTAAGAAATAAACGGTCGTATACACTTAGGGTAACAAAAAAAAAGGAATAAAATCGCTCATTCCCAAAATACCATAATTTGAAAGTCCTAGATAGATTACACTGTCTACCAGATTCCCAAATCACCAGATAATTTTTTTTGGGTAAGTACAATAAATTAATCCTTATTTCAAATTTGGTAATCTGGTATAAAGTGTAATCTGGGATTTTAAAATTATGGTATTTTGGGAATGAGCGAATACAATTTATCTACAGTTTCCTTAATAAGAAATATGCATGGATTTATTTAAATTGACAAATCACGAGAGTATACAGTACTCATCAAGTACTCAAAGAGATCATCAAAAATTAAGTTAAAATTAAAATTTGCCAAGAAACACGGTTGGTACAAGCATTTCAAACTGCTAATTACACAGCGATTAGACAGAGAGATCCGATATACACTGTGACGTCATGTAACCGGTCGGCCATATAAACTTTATGTTAAATTCTGTTTTACTGGAAAGAGATGGGAACAAATCTTTGTTAGTTTATATCTCGGTTATTTTTATAGCTATTCAAAAAATGTTCTTTCGCAACTGTTTGTTACTTGAAAAGGCTTTTATTGAAACTGTGAAAATTCATGAATATTCCCAATAGATCATAAAACTAAGTAGATATACCCAGCTCAATAGTAATTACATGCCAAGAAGTCATTACATGCAAAAATGGAGTACATAGACAAAAACAAACACACTTAAAAAAAAATACATGCCTTTTTGTGACTTTTCTGAGTAGCTTTCGTGTTAGTTGGAACTGTGGACTTGGCTGAGAAAAAATCTTGTCTATTTTTCGTGATCTATGGAATACCATTTTTTACTTAGTTTTGTGATTTAACCGTGAAAGTGTCATTAACATACATAAATATCAACTAGTGCATTTATAACACAGGGTGACTCCAAATTGCTAATACAAAACACTTGATTGTGGCTCAGTTAACGTCGAATAGTGTATTAAATTAATTAAGTATCGTTAATTTTGTAATATAACTAATAATTGAAGTCCTTAAGTGCGGTTACCCTTTACATATTTAAATACCTATTACTCAATGTTATCCATTTAATTTAAACATAGTGGCAGGGTAACCGCATTAAGCCAAAAAATGTGATACATTTTAAAACCTGTATTTTTTTACTATTAATTAAATTACCAGCATGAGATTTAAGAGAAGGGATTAGTTGAGGGAATAGCAGCCTTTACACGTAAAGTCCGGGCCATAGAAACGCCACGCGCCGTTCCTATCGTTTCGAACCGTATTTTTTTATATTGTCACGTCCTACCGGGTGGCAAGAAAAACTCGATAAAAGTTTAAATAATTTATTGAAAAGAACTCCG
Source organism: Acleris emargana (assembly GCA_927399475.2). Lineage (NCBI taxonomy): Eukaryota > Metazoa > Arthropoda > Insecta > Lepidoptera > Tortricidae > Acleris > Acleris emargana. The sequence goes on from OV656859.1 coordinate 127,018, forward strand.
GTAGTGTGAACAGAAGAGGGTAGTAGGTTCGTAGGGTGTGGTCTGATTTTGTGAAGTGGATAGCACTTCCCTCGAAAATTAGAGTGACGCGGAGCGGCGGTGGAGGTAACCCGTCGGCAGCCCGACGGTGTACAATGCCAGGATCCTGGCGTCAGGGGGGTAGCACCCGGTGTGTAGCACCGGACCCCACTCGACGATCCTGGTCCCGGAGATAGACGCCGCGCCGGCCAAGTAGGTGAGTAGAGGAGGAGTAGATGGGTAGCAGCATTGGTGTACTCCTAGCGGAGGTGTACTCCCAGCGGTGATTATGAACGGTGAAAGGTGAAAGGTGAACGGTGATCGTTGCTCCCTGTACGGTGAACCCCGATTTGTGCTCCCTGTACGGTGAACCCTGGAAACCCAAGCATTGGCTGTGTGAGCCTGGTGTCCAGTATTGAGATAGTTATGCCAGCCGCCGTTGGGTGAAGCCCGAGGGAATAGCGCTTTTAATTATTGGCGGTGGCAAGAACTATCGGAACGGAGTTACATAAAACAAAGAAAAGCTAAGCCAAAATAACAATTTACTAAACAAGTTAATATACTAACGACCGTTATGAAGTAACGGTCGGTTATTAGAAATAAAAAGATTAAAAGAATAATTTGGAATAATCTAGAAGAACACACAATAAGAAAATATAAAACATGATAACATTACACAGCAATATAGAAATAGGATAGATAGTTAGTTCGTTGCACTGAACTTACCCGATTTGGGGATTTGCACCGATTTTATAGATAGGTATTAAGTACCTATACGAACGTTAATACTAGTGTTCGAAGTATAGTAGCTGAGGCGGTAAAGAGGACGAATGAAATGAGCGCGGCCCTTTTATAACCTTTCGCCCATTTCGGTTAATTTTGAATATGAGTAGGGCGAACAAAGAAATGCTAGAAAGCCAATTCGCGTCATGAGTGAAAATATCGGGTCATGTATAGTCGAGTCCGGAATTAGGCGAACTAACTTGACAGCCGAAAATGTTGCCAGACATAGGAAAAAATAAATAGTGATAGGTTTATGTCGACACAATTATGCCGATATAACCTTGTGCCTTCTATAAATCTGATTATATTTATATTTTATCAAGTAATTGTCGTCGAAACTTTCTCACTCGTACATACTTGCCAAATAGGGAAAAACTACAGCAATTTTTACTATATAATATGATCTGAAGGATGTACGGTTTAAAGCGGATATATACGATACTTACTCCTCAAATTAGGAATAAAATACAAAAATAACAACAGGGCATTGTGATCCTTTTAGGTGGCTTCCGTCGGGCTAGTACGGTACATTTCATGTACCATCAGTACCATACATAATAGCATTCATTCCTTTCTTGCTGGCAAATATGAAAATGCGATAGAGACAAACGCTATACATCGTCGATGATAATTCCAAATCCGTTATGTGTTCGATTTAATTAATTTTATACGCTAATAAGTATTGTTGCTAGGTTACAATCTGACCAAAAAAATCAATCATAGGATGACAGAAAGCCGAATGGCTTGCTTGCTTTGTTTGTTAGGCATGATCCGAACTATCAACAAAACAAAATGGCGGACTGCGTCGTTAACGATGTCTAAAACGATGTTCGATTTTTTTTTAAATCCAACCAATTTTTATTATTATTATTTTGCTTAGTAAAATTATTAGTTAGATTCCAAACACAATAATAATGATAAACTAGACTTTTTAAATATCGATATTAACAGCACTAGCCAAACTGTGGCAACATTAGTGTACAATGAACTGTCAAGTTAGTTCGCCTAATTCCGGACTCGACTATAGGTAAGACACCAACATACCCTCCATTATTTTCTCATGCGCTGAATCGGATAAGAAAGAATACATTATTTAATTATTTTATTAACGAGTAACAATTAAAAGGTTATTTATATTTATGCTGAAGTTAATTTTATTAAAAGATTTAAATATAAGTAAAGTTACACAGAATGGCTAGTACCGCCATCTGTTGTATAAGTGTCGTCAACACTTGACAAACATCGATTTGTGGTTAACGCAACTCAAATAATCTATGGAATTGAGCTGTCTGTTTGACAGTTATTAGTAAACAATTCTTAAGGATGTTTACAATACGAATTTAAATGAAAGTGAAGTGAAATGAAGTTAAATTGAAGTGAATTAAGCTTGTTTGTATGTTAAAATGCAGCACAGGTAAACAGCGTAACAACTGCATTGTTACAATATTTTTTACTATTACACATTTGCATCCGTGTAGTTTCCGGGATAGAATAGTGCCACTCCGTGTCTTCCCTTCCTTCCCTTCCCTTGGATGTCGTAAGAGGCGACTAAGGGAATAAAGGCTTGTAGTACTGTTAGGCGATGGGCTTGCCACCTGTCACTAATACGCTGGTAAACATCTTAGCCTGATTGTGCAAAATGCGGTTACAGAATTATCAACCAGTTATTAGAGTTGTTGGTAATTCTGTAGTTCTGCCTACCCCACTCTGGGATTACAGGCGTGAAGGTATGTATGTATGTATCCAGTAAGTAGGCCGCACGGGCACTTTTACACGTCAAATAACTGTGAACATTCATAACATGCCCGTCCGCACATTCATAATAGCTCTCTTATCAGTTCGCAGCTTGGAGATTAATAATATTAGTAGGACATTGTCAACGAGATAACTTTGCGAGTGCCACAACTACTAGGCTGCTGCGGATACTCAACTAGGTATGTGAGATTATCCACTTGGCAGCTGGGGAGCTCTCTCTATCAATAGCGAATCAATTACGCTTAATTAGTGAAGCATTTACACGTACGGTTCGGAACGAAGATTGGAACGGCGCGTGGCGTTTCCCGCGGTCCGAACTTTACGTGTACAGGCCGCTAATATGCGTGTAAAACATTGATTTTGTATTACCGATTTGAAGTCACCCGGCATAACTAGTTCCGTAATAGTACGGACAAGGGTTTAATGTCGTTATTGCTTCTGGAACTACTGATTGGCCCCGGAGTTACTGTTCGATGTTGTCTAAGTGCTTTCACTTAGTTAAGGTATTAAAACCGATCGCTTTATATAACGCCATGCGTCATGCATCTCGTTTCGTTTCTTTTGTTTACAAACCGGTTGATGAAAAACAAGGTTACAAGTTGTTTTTGGCCTCGCCCCGTTAAATTACCTTGCCTAAGTTATTTTATTTCCTATTCCAAGAAAAAACAATCCGGCGCCACCGATATAAATCCAATTACGGCAATAACAACCGCCAATACAGATCGGCCGCGGCCCGAGCGGGGGCCCTTAATCTCTCCGTCCTTTGAAACCTTTAATTGGAGAATAAAAATAAATAAACGTCGCTGCCGGACCCCCCTGCCCCCTCCCCCTCCCCCGCTCCCCGCTCGGAGGGGGGGCGATTAATGTTAATCGTCGCGGTGACTGGATTTACGGTTTTCCTGCGGCTTTCATGATGCCTTTATGGAGATTTTCGTAGAGGTGCTCCGGCGTAGAGGTGCTACGAGCGGTAATTTGGTCAGAGTGCCCCATATGCAGCGATAACGACAGATGTCTCTCGCGAGCGAACTAGATGGTTTGGTAGGTTGTAGTGTTAACAAGCAAACAGGCGATATCACATGGTTTTTTAATATGAGACGTGAGATTTAAAACTTTTCTACCTGTTTGGAATTTATTTTATAACAGGTACTTTGACAGATTGACAAAGCGGTTGGCCCTGTTGGTAGGTTGCTCTCAGAACTAGCAATTTTGGGTTCGAGTCCCGGTTAGGGTAAATATTTGTGTGACGAGCGCGAGTAAATGCTCGTTCCTGCCACTTGACGATTTCTTTGTATGTAAGTACTCGTATGCCTCTTTATAAATGTGTCGATGGTTGTCTTGGACATGGATGGAATACGAATGGTACCTATGAACAGCTTGCATTACGATAAAAGACAAATCTGTAATTTTTGCGTACCGAATATGGTTAAACGATTATGGTTTGACGTGTAAAAGTGCCCGTGCGGCCTACTTACTCAATAAACATCTTTTATCTTTTTTTTTCTTTCATGTAAACATACCAATTGAAAATATTAACACCTAACTGGTAATGTTTATTGCAATTTTTTATTCTTATTCTTGTTTGTACAGGTAACTACAAAGTCAGAGATTCATTCAAAAGTAGCTTTATATTTCTGAAATGGTCCCTCGATATTTCTTTCACTGCGCGAGCAATGTTTATTTTAACGATATTATTTAGCTGGGACATTCAAAGTATCATTCATTTCAATGTAATTTAAGCCCCTAATGAACGGAAATGATGTTCTATCTGTATCACTTGCCCGAAACAGGAAAAAAGGTTAAACATTCACTCAGGAAGTGTTCGGAGCCGAGCCCCGTCCCCCGGCCCCCGGCCCCCGCCCACCTGACTTCCTTCAATTCCAATAACGCGGAATTTAAAACAAATTGGGCCCGAATAAGAGCCGGACGACCCTATTACTGGCTGTCTCGATGCCGGGGTTGTCCACCACTGCCGATACAATACACAATACAAAACACTTTATTGTACACCAAACAAAAACATAACAGAGATGGAACACAATTAAAAATAATATAGGTAAACAACAGGCGGTCTTATCGCTGATTAGCGATCTCTTCCAGACAACCTTAGTAGGGATAAGGTGTCAAATTAATAAATTTCATACAGTAGGTGGAGCAGACTTAACAAGAGCAATAACAAGATAGATGCTTGTAATTAAACGTGAATTCAAAAATAACTAAAAAATTAACAAATAAACGGTCACTTAACAAAAATTAAATAAAGAACTAAATAAGTATATACATATACAAATAAATACATATGCCTTGCATAAATAAACAGATGATTATAAATAAATACATACATAAATACATAAATATCAATACATCCACATCAGAGAAATGATAAAAATAACAGTCATATGACAGAAATTCTACTTTTAGAAGTAGGGAGAGAAATTGACCAAGACAATACAATTATGCCTCAGACACGAAGTGCTCATGAAGAAGTTTTTTAAAGATTGGTAAAGATTTAGCCCGCCGCAACTCCACAGGGAGGGAGTTCCACAGTCGGACAGCCTGAAATGTAAAGGAATGCTTGTTCTTAACCTCCTTCGCAAACAGACGGGAACCATTATGGCCTTTGACGTGTTATCCTATTGTTAGCGTTTTGAACGCTCTTATTAACTTGACCAATGCCGAACGGCAATAACGATAACACGTCAAAGGTAACGGTCGTCTCCGTAGAATAGAGGCTCTGTGGGTCAGTTGGAATCTCTGGGTTAGTAGCTCTCAAGTAAATGGACCGATATAGATGTGTTTTTTTTAAAGAAAGCTAGTTAAATTGCAATGATTCTTAACCAGCAGGCTTAAAGCTAATGCCTAACCTAACGCACCTGCAATCATAATCGTTCATTTTAACAGCTCGAACGCGTCCGCTTATTAAATGAAAACAAATTCCACTTTGATGTCGATTGCGATTGCAAGTACGTTAGGCAATAAGCCAGCTGGTTTCATGAACATTGGTTTTAGCATTTGAAAGATATCAACTCTGATGGTCACCATCACGTCGGGAGTTTTATGTGGTGAAGGGTACCTCGTCGTGTGTTGATATGAATTCGAACGATTTTCTTGGCCTGAATGGTTTTTATAAATGTATACGATTATAGTGTTATTAATATTTAGGCCTACTCAATTACAGATATAGTGAATAAACATACATAAGAAATCGTTTTTGGTTGGAAAAGTTCTTATGTTTTTACTTTGTATTTATTTAAATCATTTTATTTAATAGAATATAGGTACTACAATTAAAAGTTAAAACTAAACTTATTTAAATTAAAATAAAACTAAGCTACTCTAAGATGTAAATAATAATCACCACTATAAAAAGATCACCCCTCTAGTAGGTCCGCTCGCGGCATGGTCCCTATGACACTGGCTGCATTACCTCTCTGGATAGCTAGCCCAATCCTCTGCTAAGCACCAGCTTTAAGATCTCCAGAGGTGTCTATGTATTTATATAACTTTATCGCACAGTTTTAGTGAAAAAACGATGTAAGTTTGTGAAATACATCTATCAACCATAAATACCTTCTGCAAATTATTTAATTATTTTCTTGATAGGACAAAGTTTATATTAATATTAGCTCTTGACACTTGACAGTTGACTTATATATAGTACGCTCTTGCACTGTTAAGGCTGGCAAGTTAGACAACCTGCAAAAAAAATATTTCAGAAGGTTCCCAAAGTTTGGGATCTGCGTAGATGTGGGTCGGGAGCTGTGGACAAGCGCCCTCATTCGAATTCCGGACAGATTTGAATTGGCAAATTATTTGACCATTCGTTATATAGCGGTTTCCGTGTTTTAAAAGGTTTTTGTGGGATCGAGGTCGAGGCGTTTGGATTACTGACGGCGATAATAATTATAATACATACATACATACCTACATACCTTCATGCCTTTATTCCCAGAGTGGGGTAGGCAGAGCTACAGAATAACCTACAACTCCAAAAACTTGTTGATAACTCTGTAACCACAATTTGCACAATTAGGCTAAGATGTTTAACTATAATAAACAACGAATAATGGCGCTCGCTGAGGACTCGTCTTGTATAATGAACGAAATAAAAAAAATATAGACGTTGATTGCTGTCTTATTGGAAGTTTTGTTTTAGAGTATAAAACACAATGTTGCTGTATTTTTCTAACTATAAAGTTAGAGTAAGACAGCATTCATTTTCTAAAAAAGAAATTGCTACTTAGTGTGTAAACCTGGGTTATAGTCAAGGCTTTCAGTTTCATTATCCTAGATATGGGTCAAAACCGGGACTGGCCCACGCACCACCATCACGACCATTTTATCCTTTCAACTACCTTCAAGCAGCAGTGTCTGCGTCGATGTGTTCCAGTGTGCTGATAAGAAAACCGGTGACATTACTAGCATAGAGGCATCCCACGTTAGTCCTCAGGGGTGGCGACGCATGTGCAATCTTAAGTATGGAAAAATAAACGCGTCTCACACCACGCTCGCCATCAGATGTACTTCTCAATATAGAGAGATACTGATCTAGAGTGATTTATTTATAATAATAAAAAAAGGTATTTGTAAAGCGCGAAATAAATGCTTAACATTTTAAAATATGATTACAAACTAAAATAATGCGTACAGAATCCAATTATATTAAAGGTATCCTTTGAAGTTCGAAGGGCCCGTTACTGCGTCGTGCCAGCCCTATGAGACAGGTTCCTCGTATTTTTTTAACGCGCAAAATACGAGTATATTAAAGCGTTTGAAAAATAAATTAATGAGAGAAAACATACATTTTCTTTATTTGTTACATAAACGAATAATATTTTCGTCGAGAATATGGTAAAAGTTTATGTTAATTTAAATTATAAACCCGGAAATTTGCATTCAGATTGAGTTGCTATATTACAGTATAAATTTCATGCATCAATTTGATACTAAACTTATTCGCTGGGACCTTCATGTCGAGTTTGTCAATAAAATCATGAAGAAATATGCAGAAGCTTACGATCGCAGACTTCATCATCAGGTGATCCGGCTCCTCGACAGCACAGACACAGTGAAGACCTTAATGTCAAAACCATTTGAAACCAACATGGTGCATCACATATTAATTAATTAATTAGCCCAATATAGTGTCACTGCTGGACAAACGCCTCCTCCCTTGATTTCCACACCTCTCTGTCTGTGGCAATCTTCGGCCAATCCTTCAGAAAAGCGTCCAATACATCCCGCCATCTCCGCTTGGGTCTGCCTCGCCGTCTGTAGCCGTCCTGGGGGACCCACCAAGTTGCCGCATTGACCCATCTCTGTGGGTGCATGCGACCAACATGCCCGGCCCAGGCCCACTTTAGCTGGGCAGTTTTTTCCCCACATCGGCTATGCCTGTCTTGGAGCGCAGAGTGGTGTTTCGCACTTGGTCCGTTCTTGTTACACCTAAAAGGCTAAGCTCCATCGCTTTTTGAGAAACCTTAAGTATGGACATTTGATTTTTGGTTAAAGACCACGACCGAGCACCGTAGGTTAAAACGGGCAAAATACATACGTCAACGAGTTTGCGTTTGAGTGAAAGCAGAGGGTTTCCCTTCATGAGTTGTTTCATGGACCAGTAGCTCTTTATTTATTTCAGTAGCTACTGGTGCATCAAATATAAGCATAAAAAACCAAGTGCCTTCCCCTTATTAGAGGCAGTAAGAAAAGTGATGGACACATTCTTAGCTGACTTGAATTAACAGTTTTAGATATATGAAAATAAATTATTAGCTCTTAGGCTAGATTTTGTTATATATAAGTGAGGGAGGTAAATGAACATGCGGCTTGCTTAACTGAAGTAATCACCACTGCACATAAACACCGGTAACTCAAGAAGAGTTGTCTGGTACGTTACCGGCCGGTAACGGAAATGAAAGCTCTTTTCGTGGAGGCGCTCATGTCATAACTTGGAAATAGCTTCGAAGATCCTTATTGAAGTATAAATATAATACTAATTAAAGTTTCCAGTGACGGACAATTTTTCCAGAATAATGGTAAAGCCCCATTTGTAATTGATTTTGCCGAAGCAATTAACATGAAATACTCCAGTATTGCACCGATACAACTGAAACGAAAAAGGCACCGAACTAATTGGCATGATCCCAAATAGCGCAGTAATTTTCGCGCCAACCTCCGAACCTCTTTAATCTCAAGATAATGTAATCAGGCCGCCGGGACATGCGGGGAATTGGAGTCCGGTGGAATAGCGCCCGCAGGGCCCGCCGGGCGTCGGGCGAGCGGTGACGGAGACGTGCTTCCCGGTTTAATTGGGATAACCCTGCAAGAGCTGAGCGACCTCCGTAGTGACCATCGCCCGGCGCGAGTTTTTTCTCCATTGTGGGCATTGATCTTACACAAATTCTGTTCTGAACCTATCCGTAACGAAAATCACAATAATAATACAACATTTTCATACATTATTTTACGATAATTCACTTTTACTACTCAAAGATTATACGATAGTCGTCATCTTGCTGTTTTTTATTTTCTTGCATAAAAAAATCCGAACGCATTCTTTCCCTAAAGACATATTTTCTGATATTTTTATTTGCTTGAATAAACATCCGGGCCTGATATAAAAGCTAACCTAACCTAACCTAACCTCTATACGTATTACGACGTAACTACTATTGGGAAATATTCGCTACTATGAAAAAAAGTCTTTTGTGAAAATGATTTATCGAGACAAATACATAACAGTAAATACGTCCATATGAAAAGAAAGCGTCGGATTTTTTTACATACATACATACACGACTGTAATCCCAGAGAGTGGGGTAGGCAGAGCTACAGAATTACAACTTCAAAAAGTTGTTGACAATAAAATTCAGTAACCACAATTTGCACAAATAGGCTAAGATGTTTACCAGCGTATTAGTGACAGGTTGCAAGCCCATCGCCTAACAGTACTACAAGCCTATAGTCCCTTAGTCGCCTCTTACGACATCCACGGGAAGACATGGAGTGCACTATTGTAATCCGGCAACCACACGGGGCATTTTTTTAAACAAGAAAATAATTATAACAGTTTGGAAGTTTTCAAAAAAGGATATTAATTGTAACAGTAAATAGGAAAAGAAGGCGAACGGATTTTTTTTATACTAGAAAATGAAAATATCAGAAAATACGTCTTACAAATCCTTGAACGATACTAGCTCGATAGAAGGTAAAAGGCAACGACAAATATACTTATACTATACAGGGTGTTTAGCAGACAGACGTAAGAGTTTTCAGGGATGATAGTTAGGGTCATTCTAAACATTTTTGACCACATTTACTATCTAAAGTTGGACGGTTTTTGAGATATTGTTACTGTTTAGAATTTTTGAAAAAGGTCTTTGTTCGCCTGAAATATATTTAACACCCAGTATAGCTTATTGAATATTTTTTTTAATATCTTACCTTCGCAATACTTTGATTCTTCAATATAAAATCAATTTTACCGTCTTTCAATGCTATACTGTTTCAAAGAAGCTCTATAGATACGATTATGAAAAAACTCAGCTAATTTTGTAATTTTTTGTGTCTACAAAAAATAAAAATAAAGTTATTTGCGCATACAATACTACATTATTGCCTAGGCAGTGAAGCAGGCAATTGCGGGCCGAGAATTGGTTTAAACGGACGAGCTTGCGAGTCCGTTTAAAAATACGAGGCCCGCAATTGCCGTTCCTGCCGAGGCATATATAGTGCTTTTCTCAAAAATCGAAAGATACAAATCGCATATAAACAGAAACTTCACGTGAAATAACATCACTCTTTACCACCTTTATTTTTATGACAAGGAGAAATGCAAGATTTTTTTAGAAAAATAAAACTCAAGCTATTCCAGACATAAATAAAAAAGTTACGTTTCGAATAAAATATGGATGTGTATAAGACTTGTGCCCTCATTTTATTATGACCGTTTTCACTTTTTAAAATGTTACAAACTAGATAACAATGAAATTTGTATGCAACATTGCGTGCTCGCTACACAAGCCCGCAATGTAATTTTTTTTTAATTTGGGAACTGTCTGTAAACAATGTACTTCGCGTCTCAGTATGGAGTTAGTAATGTCAAAATTTCCGGTCATTTTTGAGAAAATTACTTTATAGGCTTCTATGATTTTCAGGCTCTCTAAACATGCGCAATTTAAACAAACTCAATAAATCAAAGACCTTATATCCATATTGAGTTTAATAAAGATTCCACTGTATACCACAATTTTCTGCTTTGCCCAAAGTTCAACTATATGAAATTCCCTCAGGCATCAAGTCCAGCTTTTATACTTTATTTTTTAATATTGTGCTCTAAATATTAAATATCATAAACTGATCATAAAACAACAACGCTGACTTCGAGCCATCGGCGAAAGTCAAACGAGGGTACACCTTATCGCACCTTCGGTAGAACAAGGGCACAATGTACTATATGATTATAGGGGCAAGTGTGCCCTTGTCCTACCGAAGGTGCGTTATGTTTGTTTACAATTCCTCCCAGAACCTATATTTTGAGCTCAACAAGCGTCCATCTTCGTCAAAATGGCCGTCGACTCGAGAACCTTGTTTGTTGTCGGATGGATCGCGCAAACAGCCCGATAAAATACTTCCGCTTTGACGCAAAACGTCGCAACTCCCGCCAACAATCAAAACAAAAGGATCTCTATTTACTAAAATCAATAAGGTTGCATGTGAAATAGAAATCGAGTTGAGAGGAGTTAGTTTTTTTTCAACTTGGCAGAATGGGCCGTTTCCTTTGTGTACAGTCAATTAATTTGATTTCTAGGCCGAACTTGTCACAACAAGTCTGGTCTGGTCAGACATGGAGTCAGGTCTGTTTACTTTAAACCGGGTTTATTTTGAATTCTGTGTGTAAATGGGATCTGAGACCCAGTAATAGGTAAACAGTTTAAATTTTACCGCATGCTTTTCGTGATACATTGCGTTGCTGCAATAGCTCTCGGCTCCAAAATGTTAAAACAACCCGTCAATGAATTGCTACAAGCATGCGGGCTACCAACCAATGAAACCGAGTCATAATTGCCGCAAAAATTGTGATGTTTTGGCGTTTTTTGCTCGACTTTAACAATCGCTGTGTCTCTTAAACCGTAATAGGTAGACGCATTATATTTTCAAAAAGTGAGATACCATTGCCTCCATAAAAACAATGACTGAAATGAAATGGAGCATTTTGTTTGTGAGTCTGACTCTCAATTAGCGTATCTAAAATATCTGGAATGAAATACCTTCTATTAAAAATTTGGTCATAGTTGTTGTTATTCGAGATATTTTTTTTTGTCCTTTTGTTTTGGTTTAAAAGGATATTGATCAATTTCAATCTCAAATCCGATTCAACAAATTTTGTCGCGACCCCTTTACGATCACTGGCAAACCCACGCACCACAATGAAATCTAAGGCTGCGGCTCCACTGAGGCGGAGACGAGCGGAGCGGAGCGGAGCTGTGCCAATATTAACCAATGGAAGGCGCATGCGGTCACGTCGAGCGCGCCTTGCGCACGTTAGTTTAGATTCTATTGGTCAATAATGGTACAGCTCCGCTCCACTCCGCTCATCTCCGCCTCAGTAGAGCCGCAGCCTAAGCCCTGAAATTCACAGTAACCTTTACATTCAAAATTAAATTATTTAAATAAAAACAAAAAACCCGACTGCTTTAAAAAAAAACAACTGTAAAGCGAGAAACAAGCTATATAATCGATAGGTAAATACTTATAATTTACCATGCAATGATTTTTTGTTTGATACCTCGTTAACAAGTTATGCAATTTATACCAATATACTTAACTTGAATAGTGAAAAAGGTTTTCCAGGCGGGGACAAGCTATTAATCCAAATGTTTTTTGTTTCAAGAAAATACTTACATTTTATAATTCATTGCTTGTCCCCGCCTGCAATACCTTTTCCACTATTGAAGTTGTATGTATATTGTTATAAATTGCATTACTTGTTAACGAGGTATCAAACAAAAAATCATTGCATGGTACATTATAAGTATTTACCTATGTATGTTTGAATGTAATCACTTTATTATACAAACAAAAAAGATAATATAGCTGGTTTCTCGCTTTTCAGTTGTTTTTTTTACTGCAGTCGGGTTTTTTGTTTTTATTTAAATAATTTAGTTTATTTCACATTTTTTTGGCTGTAGTAAGAAATATTTATTACTTAACATTTAACGTGCTTTTTGATCTCCCTGCCTAAATGGTAGCATCAAAGTATTATAATGTATATATATTTGGAATGGGGTATTTACTAGCTTTCATTTGAGACCCATATTGCTATAATAAACAATTATTTTTTTTTAAAACCCCCTCTTTTTTTTTGCAGACGCCATTTTGAAATATTATATACCCTATGTCACTTCGGCAATTAAGACGAATCGAATGACACCTAGTATGTTAAAATCGGTCAAGCCGTTTAGGATGCAGAGCGTGCCCAGAAATAGACATACATACATACATACATACATACATACATACATACATACATACGCTCGAAAAACATAACCCTTCTTCTGACGCAGTCGGGTAAAAACAAAAACGACTGTGTTTCACAGAGTGACATCATCGCTTGCTAATGGAAACGTTACGCGTCGTTAGTCAAACAGAATTCATTGAAATATCAACTCTGTCAAGTTGCAGTAAACTTTAAAATACAGTGTGTTTGTTATCTTCTCATCATTGAGTGGGTGTTGATAAAGTCTACGCTTGCATGAGACATAGGATTATTTTTGGTGTGAATTTTAAATACTAATGCAGTGTTTACTTTTCGAGGACTATCTAATAGACAAAAATGCTTGGCCTAAACCCAAAACTTAATATTTTTTTTCTTTTTTTCAAATTCAGTAGCTTTATCTTGTCTAGGGGACACCGTTGATGTAGGAAAACATATCAATCTTATGTGGTCGTCTTGCACCGTCTTATATACTTACACACACATAGGTAGGTGTTCTTTTGTTTTTTTTTCTTTTCTCCCTCTATATCTCTCGCAAGATTTTGGTGTTTTCCTGCTGAAACTACACAGGTTATTTGATATATTTTTTAATTTAATATTTATATAATGATGTAACGCTAGACTAAGTATACTCGTACCATTGTACGAGTAACATAAATATATTTTAAAAACATTGGTCTCCTCTTGTGAAGCGCTGGTAGATTCTTGACGTGTAAAAGTGCCCGTGAGGCCTACTTACTGAAAAAATGTCTTTATCTTTATCTTTATCTTATCGTATACTCAAAGTCGTAAATGATCTTTATGCAACTTGTCGATAGTGACGATGAATCAAACAAATTTGGTTTCTGAGTCTGAAAGACAAAGAGATGCACGGATTTCGTCGATTTTAGTAAAAAAAATAATAAGTAGAGGGTACTTACTGCATTTTTTTCAAAATCCACTGGCTGCAGGAAGACATTACATTTAAGGACAACCTGTGGATACATTAGAAAACACATTTGTTGTTGTACTCCCGCAATCATGCAGGAAATTTAGAATAATGATGCATACATAAGTGGCACGTCACGTGTCGTGTGACATGACTGCATGCTCACACTTGTAGAAAGTACTATCTGCGAGTCTGATAAGATTTGATAATCTAGACACGCGGGAGGGCGTCCAGCCAAGGTCACGCAAAAGGAAATGGCAGCCGTGTGTGATGACGGAATGTTTCGAGACACTTCTGACGCTTCAATAACTCTAATTCTATTTAACATAAAAACATGAAATTGGGTTTTTGTATCAAAACTCTTTAGATCAACTAGAACCCTACATTTCATTAATAAGATGAAACGGTTTTTGAGATGTTAAAGTCTAAAAATCGGCATTTTTACCACTGACTGACTGACTGACTAATCATCAAAAACCTAACCCACTTCCAGGTGACCTAGAAAGGTGAAATTTATATATTCGACGAAATAATTCGAGTGTTCAAATTTAAGAAGTTATACGTTTAACTTTTTTACAGTGTTGTAGCAGAAAAAATAAGAATTTGCATTTTTAATTTGTTTTAGAATGTTTAATGTTTTTCCATGTCTTCCCGTGGAAGTCGTAAGAGGCGACTAAGGGAATAAAGGCATGTAGTACTGTTAGGCGATGGGCTTGCTACCTGTCACTAATATACACTGTTAAACATCTTAGCCTAATGGTGCAAATTGTGGTTACAGAGTTATCAACAAGTTTTTAGAGTTGTTGGTAATTCTGTAGCTCTGCCTACCCCACTCTGGGAATGAAGGCGTGAAGGTATGTATGTATGTAATGTTTTTAATAAATAAATATCAGGATTATCTACGGAACTTGGCAGCCATTTCAATTTCAATTGTTTTGTCGGTATGGGTCACAGTTTCCACTTACCATCAGGTGGTAAAAATACATGGGGCTCTATTTATGCTCGGAAAATTCTATCTTATTGCGTGTTATTTTATTGTTTTTAACTCGGTCGCCATTACTGTCGAGTAAATAAGAGCTATCGTGACGTTGTCAATACGATAACATGTCAAAAGCAATAAGGTTTTAATGAGAAAAATAAAGCCTCTGGGTGATTATTCGGCGTTTTAACTGCCGTTATTATTATCTTAGCATTATTATTATGTGTTCTTATTATTAGCATTATTATTATGTTATTTAAAATGGAATGCATACCATCCCCGGGTTCGTTGATTTTGACATCAGCAGTTGCTGGTAGTTATCATTATTTTCGCCAATATATTGAAGACAACAATGACGGCGGTTGAAACGCTCGAATATTCACCCCCTATGCAATCACTAGGTAAAATTAATAAGCTATTAAGTAAGTATCTTGTATACCTGCTCCTCATTTCACAATCCTAAGTAATAATTATAGGACATGGTATCAAGGAGGTCTCATTTAATCTGCGCCATGTATACTAAAATCGCCTATCACGTGTCATTCTCAGGATGGTGGAATAGGGTATGCTTTATTCAACAACACAAAGGAAGTTAAGGCTCGTAATAACATTTAGCAGCCGAGTTCCTCGCAGTCTAGACGGGTAGCTAGGCCGGCAACGACCGGCGCCGGCGGCGCACACCGCGTGATACTGGTTTAATAAGGACAACACCTTTAAAGAACATTTAACTTCAGAGGTCGGAGTATTAGGATTGGTAACACATCTTTTATCGAATTTCAGTTCATAGTTTGTATCGGTTCATCGAATGTAATTTCATCGAACGCTATTTTCTGCTGAAACCGCGATGTTTTCAGGGTATCTTAAATATTACATCCATACATACATACCTTCACGCCTTTTTTCAAAAAGAGGGGTAGGCAGAGCTACAGAATTTCCAACAACTCCAAAAAATTGTTGATAACTCTGTAACGACAATTTGCACAATTAGGCTAAGATGTTTAACAGTGTATATAAGTGACAGGTAGCAAGCCCATCGCCTAACAGTACTACAAGCCTATATTCCCTTAGTCACCTCTTACGACTTCCACGGGAACACATGGAGTGGCACAAATTCTAAGCCGGCAACCACACGGCAGTCTTAAATATTAAAACTTAATAATAACTTAGTCAGAAAAAACATAATGTAAACATTGTATATTGTCTAGGGGACACGGTTTCTGTAGGAGAATGTATCGAAACTTTTTATGCAGGTTGTCTGGTCTTACACCGTCACAAGTAAGTATAACTTTTATTATTAATATATATATATATATATATATATATATATATATATATATATTTATTACTGTTACTTATTAGTTTTTGTGACAATTATGAGTTGAGACAGTGGTCTCTTGCGAAGCGCTGGTAGATTTTTTACGTGTAAAAGTGCCCGTGTGGCCTACTTACTGAATATATTTTATCTTTTATCTTTTTTTATTAATTTACGAAGGTTAGGTTAGACAGCGACTATCAAAAAAAACCACTCATGCGGCGAGAAATGCCTTTTGATGAACTCGGGGTGATTGGAACGTAACTTTACTTCGAAGTCCTTTTATATTAGAACTAGAGATACCAAACTTTTGTGTATGATTCATTCGTTGATAGGCATTTCGATAAGTTAATAGGTACCCAGTAGGAATAGGTTACTTTCGAATATTAATTACACATAGAATGATAGCTTTGTAAGGATCACGGGAACACGGTGGATGCGAAAAGCACAAGACCGGTCTGAGTGGAGAGCCTTGGGGGAGGCCTTTCGGCTGACATGATGATGATGATAGAATGATAGTTCCATACAGCTGACGCGTCCAACATGAAACCACAAATGGAACCATGTCGGCGTCATTCCGGGCGACACGCACACAAGTGCACAAATAACAGTTAAATAGGGTTATTATAATGCTTATAAGAGGACTGTATTTACGTATTGTATTCTTACTAATATTATAAACGCGAAAGTTTGTATGTATGGATGTATGGATGTTTGTTACTCTTTCACGCTGCGACGGCTGGACGGAAATGGATGAAATTTGGAATGGAGATAGTTTATATCCTGAATTAACACAGGCTACTTTTCATCCCAGAAAATTAAAAAGTTCCCGAGTGAATGATGACAATTCGCGGGCAGAAGCTAGTATTTAATATATTAGGTATCTCCTTTGTGTTTTATTAACTTAAGTTTCTTTTTTATTTCGCTTACTCGTTGATTTAGTATAGAATTCCATTGGGAAGTCCGCCATTTTTTGTTCTTTATTGTGTTATGCGCAAATAAGTCTAAATACATAAATAAAAGAAAAAAATGGGCAAGTTGTGGTCGGTAGAGCTTAGTTTAACAATAGTCTCCCCCCCCCCCCTACCCCCTCCGCGTCGCACCCACCCCGCCTTCCAGCGTCTCCCAGTCGTACACGATTAACTCACTTCTTCTAAAAGACGTCGTTTATTACAAGATACGGCGCAATCCGAAACAAACCGATACAACTACAATTCAAACCAAGCTAATTTGAACTGTAACGCGCTACATTAAATTTGAAAATTCCGAAGGGATGAATTGACATGAAGTGTTTATAATTTTAAAGTTTAAAATGAGATACATTTATACATTATGTAAGACGGTTAAACAAATAAAGCTGCTCACTGAGATCTAAGGACGTAGGCTAATTTAAATTTCATAATAACGACGCTGGCGCTGCTAATTGGTTGTAAATCTGTTTATTTCTACAAAATCGTCTATTGTTTTTGTATGTAGGTGTGCGCAATATTCAGTAGCCGTGGTCCTGACGGGCTATATTAACGACACGCTGGTGGGTGATGATTGTGATTCTCTTTAGAGCCGCAGACGGCGGGTTCGAAGCGTCGCTGATGGCTCTTGAGACGTGAAATTATGAACAACTGTTGATTTGAACTGATTTAATCACAGTAAACACTTATCACGATATACAGTAATAAAAAATGAAATATGCTTGAAATATGCGTCCGCACGCTCGTGAATTGACAGGGCGGAAACGAAGTAGTAACCAAAAACAAACATAGATTTTAAATCTATACATAAACTAGATTCCTAGACTATGGTTATAAGGCCGGCGACAGACAACCACACATGGTTGATAAATTACACGATGATATAAAAGTAAATAAAAACATGTTAATTTTCCGTTAACATTCCTGCCGCCGCCAGGGGAAAAATGAACTGAATACTTGAAGTCCCTAATGAACTCTACTTATAGTATAAGGACACATGATATTGATACAAAAACATAGTTTAACATAAGTTGAAACACTATGAATAAACTGACATAATGAATACGTAATAAATGCACAAGTTTAACACTATATGAACAGACACATAAATGGTTAACTTAAATTATTGGTAGTTTACACAACTTGACCACTGGCCTTACAAGCTCTCCAGATTGAGTCTTTAATTTAACTGATCTAACAACTTGATCTGATCCTTTGAACAATTCTATAACTCGACCTCTTCGCCATTGCAGAGGCGGCGAGTTTTCATCAATAATAAGAACTAAGTCATTGAGCTCTACGTTGTTAGTATGACTATACCATTTATTACGTGACTGTAGTGTAGTGAGATATTCAATATGCCATCGTGACCAAATTGACTGATACATTTTCTGAATGACTTGAAAGCGTGATAATCGCGAGATTTTAGTTTCCCGCCAGTGAGCTTCTGGCAAGGCTACTAGTGGTTGACCAATGATGAAATGACCGGGTGTAAGAACTTCGAGATCACAGGGGTCCTCTGACATAGGTACTAGGGGCCGGGAATTAAGTATTGACTCAATTTTAGAAAATAAAGTAGATAATTCCTCAAATGTTAAAATGATATCGCCCACCTCTCTCTTGAGGAGGTTTTTAGCGCTCTTGACGGCAGCCTCGAATAGGCCTCCCATGTGGGGAGATGCAGGAGGATTGAACTCCCAACGAATACTCTGTTTTCTAAACTCCTCCTTGAGGATGATCTCGTTGTCCAACAAGAACTGATTGATCTCCTTTAGATACGAATTAGAACCAGTAAAATTTGTACCTCGGTCCGATCTGATAAGTGAAGGCAGACCACGACGACTGACAAACCTGGTGAATGCCGCAATGAAGGCCTCGACGCTCAACGAAGAGACGACCTCGAGATGAACAGCTTTTGTACCTAGACATACAAAGACACACAGGTAAGCTTTGACTGATTTAGCATTTCTTAATAAACTGCTTTTGACTAAGAACGGCCCAGCAAAGTCAGTCGCTACGCCTGAAAATGGTCGTGCGGCTGTGACTCTATCAGCGGGCAGATCAGCCATAAACGGTGGCTGAGTCGACGCATTAAATCTGAAACAAACCAAACAGTTTCGGATAACCCTAGACACTTGTCGCCTGACTGAAGTGATCCAATACTCTCGCCTGAGTATCGATATGAGCGCGTTTGTCGCAGCGTGACAATATGACTTGTGATAATATTCGATCAGTAATTGCCCCCACCTATGATCCTTAGGTATCAAATAGGGATGCCTTGCCCCATATGGCAATGCTGACTTCCGTAGTCGTCCACCGACTCTGATAAAGTGTTCGTCATCCACGAATACACTTAATTTCTGTAGTGATTTACAGAGCATTTTTCCTTGTTTGATCAATATGATTTCATCCTTGTATGAATCCATTTGAATTTTCTTAATCCAATGTTTCGTAGCTTCACGAGTCTCGTCGAGTGATAATGAAGACGTAAGATTCCGTTTCTCCCTCGGTAATCTGGCATTCCTGCAAAATCTGAGTACAAATGACGTAACATTGATGAGTTTACTGAACGAGCTGACGCGTGACAATAACGTCTCTTCCCATGGCTCGACAGGGGTAACAAAATGGACTAATTTCTTGAATCCAGGTAAGTCGTGAGGCATCGAGACTGGTAGTGAAGGCCATTGTGACTCTTCCCTCAGTAACCAGTCTGGTGACCACCATAAATTAAATCCAAGTAGCTCTTTCGCTGACAGACCCCTTGAAGCGACATCTGCAGGATTTAGTTCAGACCTTATGTGACGCCATGTCATGTGACGTTTGGAGTTCTGAATATCCTGTACTCGATTGCATTCGAATGTTTGCAGCATGTGAGGTTTGGTATTTAACCATGATAACACAATGGTGCTATCTGACCAAGCATTGATGCTATCAAATTGAATTGAATGGTCATACGACTCTGCTACGTGATTTAATAACTTGTACACTAGATGAGCGGCACTGAGCTCGAGCTTTGGTATTGTTTGCTTTGATTTCAGAGAAGCTACTCGTGATTTAGCTAAAAGTAAACGTACCATGACGCTCCCTGACGCATCCACTGTCCTGAGGTAGACGCTCGCAGCAAATCCGGCTTCCGAAGCGTCTCCAAACCCGTGAAGTGAATATGAGACAGCCTGCGTTAGTGCAACACATCTAGGAATCTGCAAATTCGACAAATAGTTTAAGTCTTGAATGAGTTCGTCCCACTGACGACATTGATGATGGCTGACGTGTTCATCCCACGATAGTCCATCTGAGAATAGTGATTGAAGGAACACTTTGAATCTGAACACAATAGGCGCGCAATATCCACACGGATCATATAGGCGTGCTATTGTACTAAGGATATGACGCTTAGTAATCGGTTGACCTAATGGTACATTGATCTGATATGACATTGAGTCTGATACTGGGTCCCATTGAATCCCTAACACTTTAATAAAGCTTTTATCATCAGTGTCAAACTGTCGGGGTTGCTCGCAGTGTTCTTGGGGTAAATCTTGCAGTAGTTTATTGCAATTCGATGACCATTTCCTAAGCTCATATCCGGCGCTTTTCATAAGCGCGATGAGTTCCGATTTGAGGTGTTGCGCGTCTGATAGTGAATCCGCGCCCGTTAGAATATCGTCGACGAAGATATCTCGTCTGATGACGTCTGATGCTAATGATTCATGATGATCGGCCTCCCAATCATCGGCTAGACGTAACAGTGTCCGAATTGAAATGAACGGACTCGACCGTAGTCCATAGGTATTAGTATTTAACTCGTATACCTGAATTGGTTCAGACGGGTTCTCTCGCCACAAGACGAGCTGATACCTCCTGTCTTCAGGGTGTATCCAGGTCATTCGAAACATCTGCTTGATGTCGGTTGTGAAGACTATTTGATGTCGTCTGAAATTCAACAATATTTGGGTAATATCATTTTGTAAAGGTTGGCCTGTATGAAGGCACTGATTTAAGGATGTCCCAGTACTTGAGCGGCCACTACCGTCAAATACGACACGGATCTTATCCGTTCCTTTTTTAAATATACCATGATGCGGTATGATGAAATGTTCTGAATCAAACTGAAACTCCGATTTTGACATATGACCAAGAGTTTCATACTCTTTCATGAAATCCTTGTATTTATTAGCAAATACTGAATTTCTAGCCATCTTTCTTTCCAATGATCGCAACCTATGAATAGCTAAGGCCTTTGATTCACCCAATGGTGGCCTTGTTGACAGTAATGGTAACCTAACCATATATTTGCCATCTGGCATACGTTGAGTACTTGAATTATACAACCTTTCACATTCCAAATGATCTGGATGAACAGCTGGCTTTGAGGGAGGCTCCTCAACCTTCCAAAACTTCTCCAATACTTCCTCCAGCCTGACTGCATGAAGTCCATAGTCTTCTACTGACGTGCCGGCTGACTGGGCGGGCGATGTCTCCGTCGACGAAGTCTGTGGAGTTGGTATGGCTCCCATGATGACGTGACCAAAGTATGATCCGTAAGCTGCTATCCCTGGAATGTTGGTGGGTATCTTAGAACCATCAAGCACATAGTTAAGTACATCTGCACCTAATATAATGTCAACATCTCTAGCTTTATCAAAGTTGCTATCAGCAAGTATGATATTTGATGACCTTAATTGATTCTTTAATTGAGTATCATATGCCGGAATATTTCCTGATAATGTGTACACTACCATTGCCATGGTACTAACCACTGGTAATTGAGTACTTACAGGTTTGATAACCAATTTGGCAATAAGGCCAGGTGTACTAACTGGTTGATGACCTACTCCATACAAAGAATTACTGTTACACTGTTGGTGCAAATT
This sequence comes from Acleris emargana, assembly GCA_927399475.2. Taxonomy (NCBI): domain Eukaryota; kingdom Metazoa; phylum Arthropoda; class Insecta; order Lepidoptera; family Tortricidae; genus Acleris; species Acleris emargana. Next base: position 149,127 of record OV656859.1, read on the forward strand.
TAAGTTATGAACTAATGAATGTTTGACAACTGAAACAGCGGCTCCTGTATCTAACAGTGCCCTGACCTTGACATATGTGCCATCACCTGACCTGACCATAACCATTGCAGTAGGGCAGATGGTTATAGGGAGTGATGGACCCTGAAGTGCACCAACAGCGACCGCATCTCATTCTTGATCAGAGTCCTGCGTAGAGCCGAACCTGAGGGTATTGAACTGTGTCTGAGCATAGTGTGCTCTTGCACCAACTGGCAGCCTACGATAATGATGCGCGCGCACCGGTGGAGCCTCCCATTGAGGCGCTGATGATGAGCCCGCGTCTCCCCGGATCACATCAGCGGCCTGCTGTGTGACCAGGCGAGCGGCAGGTTGATCCGGCTGCTGAGGAGCAGTGGTGTCCCCACCGGCATTGCAGATTAGCGAGTTATGCGCTGGGGATCCACAATGAGCACACCAGTTCTTACGAATACACTCATTGGCATAGTGCTTCCTCAAGCATCGATAACAATGCCCGGTCTGAGTAGCCCACGATCTACGGTTAGACCGTGATAGCTGTTGAAAGCCAGAGCACCTATAGAGAGAGTGTCCCTGGACACCACAAAAAGAACATTGAGGCCTCACCTGACGAGCTGATGATGATGGTCCTTGATCGGAAGATGATGACATCACCTGAGTGTGTTGATGGGGTTTGCCAGACGTCACTTGGCGTTGAGTTGGCCGCTGTACTGATGAACGCACAGGCGGTGGTGACACACGCTGTAGTGTCTTGGCATTCTCCGGTGTCAGTGCAACTGTCTGCTGCAGGCGGCACTGTTCATCCACCAACTCCAGAAGTTGGTGAATAGTAGGCAGAGTATCTCGGTCTACACCGTACCTCTCCTCAAACAATGCCCTAATGCGAGCAGGAAGTTTGTGTAATACCAAGTATAGTAGTATGTAAGACCACTCCTTGACAGGCTGCTTCATCTTCTCTAATGCTTGAAGGGCTTCCTGAAGAGGATCCTGAAAGTGAGCCCTTAAATCTGATACATTAAGGATTAAGGGGATGTTGACAATCCTACCAATGTAAGTGTCTAGCAAGACCCGCTGATTTTGGTACCTATTTTGTAACAGCTTGATGGCTACCGAGTAATTGGCATCATCTATAGGTAGCTGCCTGACTATATGTAGGGCTTCACCCTCCAAGGATGCCCTGAGATAATAATGTTTCTCGTAGTCGGTCATGTTTTCCCTATCATGAACAAGGGATGAAAACAAGTCGAAATATGGTATCCAGTCCATGAGATTGCCTGAAAACTTGGGCAACTCAATAGCTGGCAATTTCGCTATAGTGTGTGACAGCAGCTTTGTTCGAGGCGGAACAGACGCGTCGGTTTCACAGAGCTCCTCGATTTTTATGAGCAACCTATTTATCTCAGTAAATTTAGCCCTATAGGAAGCCATGTCGTCCTCATCTACCTCATCTCCGGCCCCCACTAGTAGCTCATAAGCTTGAACAAATAAACCGTAGTACTGGTTAAAATGTCGCCTAGCGACTGCGGCGGCAATAGAACTGGTTGTGTCACTCACCGTAGCGGCAAAGTCCACTAACATTTGATATTTAGAGCTAAATTGCGTACGCGCACTTCGTACCGACATTTTGATATCTCAATACACACTTACAATTAAATTAATTCACCGGTTGGTGAGAAATGAACTGAGAAGTTTGTTTATAAACACCGGTAACGATGATAATATTGATAATGAATGAATGGACTAAATAAATACACTGTCAAGTCAAGTTGACATTGACGTTGACAGGTAACATAAACTTAATGTCCATAAAGCACTGACGTCGCTGAGTGTTGCCAACCTGACAACCGTTACCGGTTGCTTATCCCGCTCCGCGCGAGATAACCTCAAATGAATGACGTAACAAATATGGCGTGTTGAATAAGTAGCCGATTGACACGGTACCACTTAATCACACACAACACACTGAGATGATCACTGATTCTATTGAATGAATGCAAATAACCACACTGATTTTCGATGACGATCGATACTTGCCGGGCGTTGCGACCTTGATGTTGCTTACGCCGCCTTGTTGATGAATATTGATGCTTGCATGGTGAACTCCGCGTTCACAAGCCGTTTTCCCCTCATGGGCCACCAAAAATGTGCGCAATATTCAGTAGCCGTGGTCCTGACGGGCTATATTAACGACACGCTGGTGGGTGATGATTGTGATTCTCTTTAGAGCCGCAGACGGCGGGTTCGAAGCGTCGCTGATGGCTCTTGAGACGTGAAATTATGAACAACTGTTAATTTGAACTGATTTAATCACAGTAAACACTTATCACGATATACAGTAATAAAAAATGAATTATGCTTGAAATATGCGTCCGCACGCTCGTGAATTGACAGGGCGGAAACGAAGTAGTAACCAAAAACAAACATAGATTTTAAATCTATACATAAACTAGATTCCTAGACTATGGTTATAAGGCCGGCGACAGACAACCACACATGGTTGATAAATTACACGATGATATAAAAGTAAATAAAAACATGTTAATTTTCCGTTAACAGTAGGTATTTAAAATAAATATCTATCCAGGGACCATCTCACACATATTGACCTAGTGCCAAGCTAACATCTGTGCTTGTACTGTACTATGGGTACTGAGACAACGATAAACATACTAAAATAGAGAAACACGTACTTAGTATCTTAATAAAATAAATAAATATCAGGGGACTATGTCACACCAATTGACATCAGAGAACCTCCAAGACTCAGGACCTAATACTCGCGCTCGTCACACAAATATTTACACAAACCACTTCCATACGAACCTTTTTCTGACAATAACGTATACAACATTTAAAAAAATCTATTTTGTGCACTCGTTCAGAAGTTATGCGAGTACATACATTTGAGCATTTATTGTTGTTAATATATATATAAATGACTATCCTTTTTCAGCGGTTGGGTCAATACCTATTTCCGAGACCACGTGTCTCTCAATATCATTTTGTTCGAATATTCGTCACTTCAACTGCCGTCCTATCCCTTTCAAATTAACTCCAGCCCCCTCCGATCTGGCAGGGGGTTAATATTGTCCGTCAAACGCATCCAATTAGCCGGCGTGCGCGCATCTTTCCGTGTCGCTGGACGGAGGGCCTACTGCACCGATCACAAAGGCGATGCATATTGCAAGCGTCCGTAGATTGAACACATATTAAGTGGACAGCGGCCTGTTTCCTAAATCCATTTTCAAAGGATTCGTACTTCTAATTAGAAACAGAACCCTTACACTCGCGTACATCTGTCCGTCGGTCCATCTTTCATAATCATTTTGCGTATTTTATGTTCTTTTTTTTGTCATCTATATGTACATCTTCTGGGCTAGCTGGAAGAGAATCCATTTAAGGATAAGTTCGCCTTTGTACATTAGTTTAATATTGTTCTTTTCATTTTTATATTTTTGTGCAATAAAGTGTTTACATACATAAGGCTGGAGTGACCGAACCACGAATATATTAATATTATAATTATTCAATATAAGGCTAGCTACGATGTGTTTAAGTGACATAAGTCCTATACTCGTAGGTACAGTCGACTACAAAGAGATGTATCCACTTTTTTACCTTATTGCATTGTTATAATGTCCGAAAGTGGATACATCTCTTTGTATTCGACTCAACAGTCAAAAGTGACCTTATCGATTTAAAACCCAAATTAAGGTAACCCATGATAGAAAATCGTGTTCAGTTCGTAGACATCGAGCATCTCGATGCTAACACAAACCAATTGACTATCACTCGATCCCAAGCCCTAGATATGAAAAACTCAATTCCGCAGGGTAGTGTTTTGGGTTGCATCTTGTTTTTGATTTATATCAATGATTTACCTAAACACATACATCAAAAGTGTGTGCTGTATGCAGATGATATTACCGTAGTTTTACAAAGTAGCGATAGCAACAAATAAGAACAAAAATTAAACACGACTTTTGATGAAATACTAAACTGACTTAAGGATCACAATTTACTGTTGAATTTATCAAAGACTAATTTAATTCAAATTAAACCACGACAGAAATTGCCATTAGATATCGATTATTCCTACGATAATAAAAAAATACCAACTGTGAATGTGTGTACGCTACTAGGAGTGGAAATTGACTCAAATTTGAGTTGGAAAGCCCACGTCGATAAATTGTCGATAAAATTGTCTCAGTTTGTGTATGCACTGAGCCAGTTAAAAAGATGTACAGATTTAAAAACATCTCTTTCCGCCTATTATGCGTATGCCCATTCTCGCCTTAGCTATGGAGTTATTTTGTGGGGTAATAGCACATGTGCTAAAAATCTGTTCACATTACAAAAAAAGTGTATTAGAATATTGGTTAATATAAATGAAACTGAAAGTTGTAGACCACATTTTATTCGATTAAAATTTTTAACACTAACATCAATATACATTTTTGAGATCTGTAAATTTGTAAGAAAGAATCCTATCATATTTACTAAAACAAGAGATACGAGGGCTGTTTGATAAGTCCTTTTAAAAACTATTTGTAAAACCTTTTTTCTGGTAAATGGCATTAATACTAGCAGGTGTAGTGAGGTCACCAATGTAACAGCTGATACATACAGCTGATACCTACCTCTTCTGTAATTATTAGATTAACGATGCTATAAAACTTTATAGCCTCTATTAAGTTTTATAGTTTAATTCCGCTGACAATGCATAACCATTAGTTCCACACCATTAACCTTAAGCCTAGATAATGACTAGAAACCATAGTATATAAACTGTACACTTTTACCAATAAAGGATTCAGTATTCTCCAGACTCTTGAGTTGTCATTATACCTCTCAACCTTCATGGCGACCCTGCCAGTCGGGCTGCTCGAGACAGCCCCAGCTTTAGACAGCACGCCGCCGCTCGGAACAACCAAGTAACCAGCTCCAGCCAGCAAAAACCAGCTCCAGCCAGCAAAAGCCAGCTCCAGCCAGCAAAAGCCAGCTCCAGCCAGCAAAAGCCAGCTCCAGCCAGCAAAAGCCAGCTCCAGCCAGCAAAAGCCAGCTCCAGCCAGCAAAAGCCAGCTCCAGCCAGCAAAAGCCAGCTCCAGCCAGCTCCAAGGGACCAACCAAAAAACCAATCCGCCGCAGCTCCAAGCACGACATGGAAGAAGATCCACGAATGTCTAACTAAAAAAAAAAAACAAGCGACAAGCAGCAGCAGCAACAATGCGGAACCGACCGGAGCAGATCGTCTAGCAACAAGCCTACGCAGCAGCAGCAGCCACCCAGCAACAGCACGCAGCCGCAACCGCACCACGGCGCAGCAACGTTATGAAGGTATCAATTTAAGATAGCCGTAACCATAACTGTGTAAAACCTTGTATTGTTCGCTTACCCAAAATTAGTTTGCACTAATTAACTAAATGTAACTAAAAATTAATTAATGACATCCATTCAGGTGTTATATAATCAATTAAAATCACTACAGGAGGATATTAGAAAGTTAGGACCCAAACGCCGAACTGAGGCAATTGGTCAAAATAAACTTCAACAAGTAAAAAAATTATATACGCAGTACGAAGTATACATAGAACAATATAGCTCAAAATTAGAAAAATCAGAACTTACTGTAAAAGACAGTGAATTAATTCAGTCTTACTTCCTAAAAATAGAGGAAACATATAGTAAAATTTTAGCAACATACAAACAAGACAACAAAAGTTTAATCACAATGACGTCCAACGACAGTTTTGACCTAAAAACAGCTGTATTATTATTACCAGCCATGGACGGCTCAGAAACAGTCACTAAACAACTAATAGACGCCTTAGATTTATATTCCACAATGATTAAAGACTCAGACTATAAATTATTAATTAATTTTGTTATTAAGACAAGGTTGACACAAAACGCGAAACTTAGAATATCCGAAAACCACACCAAAATAAGCGATTTAATTGATGAAATGAAGCTTCACCTTTTACCAGTAAAATCAGCAACCGCGATACAATCCAAACTAACGACAGCAAAACAAGGGAATAGGTCCATCGAACGATTCGGACAAGAATTAGAGGATTTGTTTGTAAACCTCACAATAACACAGGCCAATGGAAAACCAGAAGCCTATACAGTTTTACAGCCCATAAACGAAAAAATGGCAATTTCAAAATTCTCAGAAGGATTGCGAAATGATAAGTTGAGTACCATTATAGCGTCCCGAAATTACACCTCGCTCAAGGATGCTATACAGGGTGCAAAAGACCAGGAGGTGTCAGTAACACCCTCACCTGGACCGGAACAAATTTTCCACTTACGGAAAAAAGGATACAATGTCCGTAGACCTTACCGAGGACATTATAGTAGACCTATGGGTAAATACACTCGCCCGCAACCGGGTACAAGTGCGCTAAATAAACCCACAGGGAAGTACGCTCAAACAAATAATTCTCGACCACTAAGAACCTCAAACAACTTTTACACGCGTACACATACAAGTTACCGTGGCCGACGTCAAAATCCATCATACAGACGTCATCAAGTTAATACGGCGATAGGAACTGAACAAAGTAATAGCCATATGCCAGAAGATTTAAAATTTTTTCGTCCCTAAAAACTACATTCTAACGTATTGTCATATGAATTCAGTACAGTTTGCAATAAACGGCACAACGCACAAATGGCTTATTGACACGGGCGCAAGTCTAAGCGCGATAACACATGACGCAGCGAAATCAGCCGGTAACCATATGACACCCAAGACTACTCACATTAACGGAGTAGGAGGAAAAATAACGTCATACAATATAATTACTTTAAACTTACAAACAAAAAACCAAATATTTGAACATAAATTTCATGTATTCCCAAAATTACCATTACAAGCAGACGGAATCATCGGACAAGATTTTTTGAAAAAATATAAATGCGTTATAAATTACGAGAAAGAGACAATCACGTTAAATAAAAACAACGAAATAATTACAATACCATTAACTTTAAAACATAGTAATAACGAAATAAATAGTTCAAATCAAATACAGATACCAGCTCGAAGTGAATCAATAATACAAGTTTCAACAAACTATACAGAGGATTGCGAAATATTGTCAAGTGAAATTGCTGAAGGAATTTTTGTAGCAAATTCCATAACTTGTAGCAAAAAAGGAAAAATAACAGTAAAAGTTTTAAACACGCGCGAGAAACACGTAACTTTAAACAACTTCACACCACAAATAAGACCATTACGAGACTATAACTGTTTTTCTTTTGAAAAATGTAAACAAAGTTCAGATAGAGTAAAATTACTATTTTCACTTTTAAAACTAGAAAATTTAAATAAGGAGGAAAGCAACTCCATTGCTAGTATTTGCGCGAAATACGCCGACATTTTTCAACTCCCAGGAGACACATTAAATACCACAAACCTATACGAACAAAAAATTCGATTAAAATCAAATGTGTCACCTATATATAGTAAACCGTATCGTTTACCTCAATCACAAAAATCAGAAATAAATAAACAAATAAAACAAATGTTAGAAAATGACATCATAGAAGAATCCCAGTCGGAATGGGCAAGTCCATTACTCCTCGTTCCCAAGAAAACAGACTCGAGTGGAGAAAAGAAATGGAGATTAGTAATAGATTATAGAAAAGTCAATGACGTAATTGAAAATGATAAATTCCCCCTGCCAAACATCACCGAGATCCTAGATTCTTTGACCGGTGCTATGTATTTTAGCACCTTGGATTTAAACCAAGGTTATTATCAAATCAAACTAGATCCCGAAAGCAGAAAATATACCGCGTTCATAGCAAATAAACACTATCAGATGAAACGATTACCAATGGGACTAAAAACTAGCCCAAATGCTTTCAGCAGAGCAATGACCATAGCTATGTCTGGACTAAACTACATACAGTGCATAGTTTATTTAGATGACATCATTGTCATGGGTCGAAATTTACAACAGCATAATAAAAACTTAATTGATGTTTTCGAAAGATTAAGAAAAGTAAATTTTAAACTAAACCCACTGAAATGTAATTTTATGCAAAAATAAATTTTATACCTAGGACATGTAGTAACTCCCGAAGGAATAAAACCTGATCCAAAGAAGATTACAATAGTTCAAAATTATCCAGTACCAAAAAACGCTGATGAGGTCAGACGTTTTGTAGCTTTTGTAAATTATTATAGAAAATTTATTAAAAGTTTCTCCGAAATAACCCAACCATTAACCAATTTATTGAAAAAAAACGTAGAATTTAATTGGACTAAGCAGTGCGAAGATGCATTTAAAAAGTTAAAATTAACCATCAGTACCCCACCAGTACTACAATATCCGGACTTCTCAGATAACAACACGTTCACGATACACACAGACGCATCAGGCACAGCTGTTGGAAGCCTATTATCGAATCAAAATGGATTACCAGTAGCTTATGCAAGTAGACCTTTAAACAAAGCAGAAAAAAATTATCCCACAACGGATAAGGAATTATTAGCAATCGTATGGGCAGTGAAATATTTTAGACCATACATATATGGACGAAAGTTTAAAATTATCACAGATCACCGACCACTAATCTATTTATTTGGAATGAATAATCCATCAAGTAGACTCACCAAGTTTCGTTTATGTCTAGAAGAATATGACTTCACGGTAGAATATTTGAAAGGTAAAGATAATGTAGCTGCAGACGCGTTATCTAGAATAGAAATAACTAGTGAAGAACTTAAAAACATGTCAACACAAGTGATATCAGTGATGACCAGAGCACAAACAAAACGAATGAAAGAGCAAAACATACAAAATGACTCAAAAAATAAGGACTACCACCGTGATGGGTCTGATCAACCAAGAATAGTGGAACTCCTTAAAAAACCAGAAGACTTACCTGAATTAAGTTTCAATGAGCATGACTATTACAAAATACTCGAACAAAAAGATTGCGTTACGAGTCAAAATAATGAAATCGTATACTCGCCATCCTTGGCGACATTGTGTGTCAAGCCTAATATTCAATCGCGTACGAAACGAGCTTTTCTCGCGAGGGCATTAGGTGCATTTTGCAAGGCACAACAAATAGAGGAAGTATGCATACTATATAAAAATGACACCGCGTATATAATAACAGAGCTAGCTCAATGTATAAACAATTATGGTACAGGGTCCGGACCCCGATTATGTATCATTAAAGGTGTCACAAAAATAAATAATAAAGATGACAGACGTGTCATATTGAACGATTTTCATTTATTACCCACAAGCGGTCACGCGGGGATTCGAAGAATGACCAATAACGTGAAGCGTTACTACTACTGGCCAGGAATGGATAATGACATTATGAAATTCGTAAAAAGATGTCATAAATGTCAAACACAAAAATATCATAAAAATGTAAAACAACCACTATGTATTACTAGTACGGCCACAGCTTCTTTCGATAAGGTATTTTTAGATTTATGCGGACCACTAACTAAAGATACGAATGGGTATTGCTATATACTTACGTTACAGTGCGAGCTCACAAAATACGTAGAGGCATATCCACTTCTAAATAAGGAAACAGACACAGTCGCAAGAGCATTAGTTGATAATTTCATATTGCGATATGGAATTCCAAAAGAAATTGGAACAGATAAAGGAAGTGAATTCATTTCATCAACTATGCGCGAAATATGTAATATTTTAGGAATAAAACAATTGCAATCAACCGCTTACCACCACGAAAGTCTTGGTTCCATAGAAAATTCACATAAAGCTTTAGGAGCATTTTTAAGGATACAAACAGATAACCAAGCCCACCAGTGGTCAGATTGGTTGCAATATTGGTGTTTTTCATATAATACGACAATGCATTCAGCAACTAAATATACACCATATGAATTAGTGTTTGGAAAGTTATGTCGTATACCAAATAATATTATAACTCAAGTAGATCCAATGTATAATTACGATGCATATCCAATAGAATTTAAGTATAGATTACAAAATCCCAAGAGGATGCTAGAAATAATTTAATTAAGTCAAAAATAGATAGAAAAATAAGTTATGATTTAAAAAGTAATCCCATAAACTACACGATAGGAGATTTAGTATTACTTAAAAAAGAAGATAGAAATAAAATGGACCCAGTGTATAAAGGACCATATACTGTAATTGAAGATCAAGGTACGAATGTAAAAATATTAGTTTTAGGTAAAGAATACATTGTGCATAAAAATAGAACAAAACCTTACAGCATATAATATATGCTAAACCATAACAAAATCAGACTATAAAATACCATTACCAAACAAGGAACCGCTATCCTCAGATATAAACAGAGTTTAAGAATACGAAACCAATAAATAACGTAATTGCAAGCATGTAAATGCAACAATGTACTTCATAGCCATTTAAGGAACCTGTATTGTAACATAGCATAAATCAAACTGTAATCAGATTACATTAAGATATTTTAAGAAACTAATAATGTATACCATAGCCATAAGTAAATTAAGTAAACCTAAGCCAAAAATTGTTTTGTTACAATTTTTGTCTCAAAAAAAAAGGGGAAAGCTGTAGTGAGGTCACCAATGTAACAGCTGATACATACAGCTGATACCTACCTCTTCTGTAATTATTAGATTAACGATGCTATAAAACTTTATAGCCTCTATTAAGTTTTATAGTTTAATTCCGCTGACAATGCATAACCATTAGTTCCACACCATTAACCTTAAGCCTAGATAATGACTAGAAACCATAGTATATAAACTGTACACTTTTACCAATAAAGGATTCAGTATTTTCCAGACTCTTGAGTTGTCATTATACCTCTAATGAAATGAAGACTGTCAAAAATTCAGCAAAAAAAAAACAAGTTTTTGTCAGTTTAACCATTGTTTAATTGTGATCACTCGTAAATTTTCAACAACTATGGAAAAATAGGAATTTTGTGCCGTTTAAAACATTTTTTTATGAAGGGTCGCAGTGCTGCTACATTAAAAACTGAACTTGATTCTGATCATGGCACTAACGCACCAACGTTGCAGACTGTTTATAACTGGATAAATGATTTTAAACGTCGTCGGTCAAGCACATTTGATGCTCCACGCTCTGGTCGCCTAATCGAAGTCACTACTGAGGATGTTGTTGAAAAATTCCATGATATCGCCGAGTGAAGGTGCGTGAAATAGCTGAGAACATAGGCATCTCCACTGAGCGAGTACATAAAATCCTGCATGAAGATTTGGGTATGACAAAGCTGTCTGCACGATGGGTGCCACGTTTGTTGATGATCGAACAAAAACGCGAACGAAAGCGAATTTCTAAACTGTGTTTGGATATGATGAAGCGTAATCCTCGGAATTTTTTGAGTCGATTTGTCACTGTGGACGAAACTTGGGTCCATCATTATACACCTGAGTCAAAACAGCAATCAAAACAATGGATGGCGACTGGTGAACGTGCCCCAAAGAAGGCCAAGACTGTTTTGTCAGCTGGGAAGGTGATGGCGACAGTCTTCTGGGATGGCGAAGGAATCATTATGATTGATTACTTGGAAAAGGGAAAGACTATCACTGGCCGTTATTACGCAGAGTTATTGGACCGTTTCAATGCCGAATTGTTGGAAAAACGACCAAAATTGCCCCCCAAGAAAGTCCTCTTTCATCAAGACAATGCCCCAGTGCACACGTCAACTATTGCAATGGCCAAAATCCACGAGTTGGGCTTCGAGCTGGTTCCGCATGCTCCGTATTTGCCGGACCTAGCTCCATGCGATTATTACCCATTCTCAAATCTGAAAAGATGGCTTGGAGGACAATTTTTTTTGACAAATGATGACTGCATTGCATGTGTAAACGGCTATTTTGAAGACCTCAACAAAACGTATTTTTTGGAGGGCATAAAAAAATTGGAAACTCGCTGGAACAAGTGTTTGGCCCTCAAAGGAGACTATGTTGAGAAATAAATGTAAATTGTTTAAAAAAATTCAATCTTTTTTACTTTTTAAAACGACTTATCAAACAGCCCTCGTAATCACCTTCGACCTAACAATTTAAGAAAAAGGAACAACCTTGTAAGTTCTTTCACTAACATGAAAATAGTCAGCTCAGGGACCCACTACATGGCGGTACAAATTTATAATAAAATACCATCGATATTGAAATTAATAATAAAGGACATATATTTTGCAATAGATTGAAGGATTTTTTGACAGAGAACAGTTTTTACACTTTGAATGACTTTTTGGAATATAAGGGATAAGTTAAGTAATTATGTAATTTAATGTAATGTAATGTAATTTAGTTATTCAATAGGTATCTTAATATAATATGTATGAATTAAATGCAGTGCCCTAACAGGGTTTATGTTGGACATGAAATATTTTAAGACCATTTGTAAACACATAATGCAATAAATGATATGACTATGACTATGATTTGATCGAATTTCATTACATCGAACTCTATTTTCTGCTGAAACTATAATATTTTCAGAATATCTTAAAAATTAACTAGGTCACACTTGTGACTGCCAAAAAAAGTATAAGTACTGCTTTTTGATGAAATTTCGATGAGTTCTATGAAATTTCTGTCTGCGAAACCAGGGAACACCGAACATTCTGCGTAATGATACATACGTACACCCCAAATTAAATACAATTTCTGTAAACAATTTAAGCAAAAGCTTTTTACTAACAAATGTTAAAAGTTGCTGGTTTTTCCCGACTGATGGAGGGTTATTTTATTTTTCTGTATGTGTGGCTCATTGTTCCCTTAAAGGTGTAACGAATTTGAGTCAAATCAAGGAATGTATTAAAAGTCGTAATGAAACCGACTCAATTAAAAGCAGACAAACATTCAATCAGGTTATAAGCTTGCTCTGTGGGTCAAACGTTATTTCCAGATTTGTCTAAAATGCGTTGTATTCCAAAAAAACACATTTTTAATATTTTCCCACAGTTTTTTTTTCGCTACACTGCTACTGTGATCCCCCCCCCCAACCCCCCCCCCCCCCCCCCCCCCCTCCACCCCCCCTGCCCGCCGGCACTTCCCAGTACGGCAACAGATCTGAACCCTTGAAGCCAGTCAAAGCATACTTTAAATTAGCAATTTAGGTATATCCGGTACTTCTTAAAGGTTTAAAAATAATGTCCATTGACGTCATTTCCGCCGCGGAGCTGGTCAAAGAAACCTCATTTCCTCAAAGCTCGCGCTGAAAGCTACAACTCCATCCAAAGAGCTTACGGTACAAAGTAACATCTTCCTAGAAACGTATTTAGTTGTGGCTAGTAAAGTACTGCCGTTCCTTTTAAGAAGGCTAAAGTTTACTTTGTAAAGATAGAGTTTGCTTGAGAAAATTTCTAAAGTTACAAAATTACTTCGAAAATAGTAGTGCCCTGAAAATGCGAGGAATTTTCAAATAAAGTCACAATGTGAACATTTTCGATGTTCTTGAATGTTCTCTAGGGTAATTTCAGATATTTCCAAGCACACCACATTTTTGGAATTGTTCTTCGTCTTGGATAATCTTACCTTGTGTAAATAGATTCACTGAGAGGTGATTTTATAACGAACAAATTAACGAAATCGAAATCCAGCCAGATCGCTATCACCATTTCCATTTTTGAAAACCAGGCAAGAGCATGTCGGGCCATGCTCAGTGTAGGGTTCCGAAGCCGTTACTACAAACATATAAGACCTCGCGACAAACTTAACTTTGCCGTTGGAAAACTTTTATCCCCATACGTCGACATAGCTCGCGGTCAGTTTACCAACACCGCAAATAAGTTTTCTATAGGTATAAACATTTCAACCGTTTGTAACTCAAGAACCTCAAGCTCAAGCTCAAGCTCAAGCTTAACTTACCTTTTTCAAAATAAAAATTAGTTACGTCCAGCCCTCACTATATGATAATAAAAATGTATAACCATTTACCAAATTCCATTCAAATAAAAATCTAGAAAAGCCAACGATATTTATTAAGTAATTAAAATTATTTCTCATCAGCAACTCAACAAAAATTAGCGCATTAAAGCTTAATATTTCATAAACGGATACCACAATCTAAAAATTGTTTTTACGCAATATTTTTAAAACACATCCCCTCGTTATTTGTAGGGTAGGTACATTAAAAAAAACCACTTTGTTGGCGTGACTAATATCTATATTTCTGCCAAATTACAGCTTTCTAGTACTAATAGGCTCTGAGCTAGGCTGCGGACGGACGACAGGACGGACGGACGAATATAGCGAAACTATACGGGTTCCTAGTTTGACTACGGAACCCTAAAAATGAAAAAGTATATGGAATGAACATAAGCGCTGGACGCAACTATTCGGCAGCCTACTTCAATCCTATTATGTATGTACATTTTTGATTTTGATATTCTATAACGACAGCGTTCTTGCAATACATCTTGTCAAGAGCCACTTATCGTTTAACCTCCCGCCAAGCAGCAGGTATTCGCATTGTTTGGTTTCCGTGAGGGAATAAGACGATCAGCGATATCACCAGCATGGAGATATTCCATCTTAGTCCTCAAGGTTACCCACCGTCTTGATGATATTAAAGTCTTCCAAATTCGAATGTCTATGGGTCCCAGATCCTACCCACATTAGTGCTCCGTGCGCTCGTCTGTCCTGTGCCATTAAAAAAACATCCAAACCTTTTGCAGCATTTCAAACACAGCGGGGAAGTCTCATTGTGTCTCCCCTGGCACAGCCCTCACATCCCCGACAAAGCGCAAGTTATGCCACATCGTGTCGCCGGCGACCGTGACGCAAAGTTCCCGAGACGTGTTTCGCGGACAGCGTGCCACAAAAACTCACCCCCACCACCCTCGGTCGCCCCCCTTGTGATAAACTTGATTTATACAGTCGAGCAAAAAGTTGCAGCGACAGCAAACGATATATTAAACGAAGTGTTGATATGAGCCTGGGTCGATGGGTCCACAGTGCAGTGGGTTGGGATCCCGCGGGGTAGAGACAATTAAATCGCTCCTTTTTCAAACTTGTGTTTGGAACGACGAATCATCTTAAACTGACTCTGAGGGCAGCCGAAAGTCATTGTAATAATGGGTATGCAGCTATTCATTTTTATAAACTAAGTAGGTATGTATGTAAGCACTGTATTGTACCAAACACAGAAATTCAAATACAATAT
The DNA here is from genome assembly GCA_927399475.2 of Acleris emargana. Taxonomy (NCBI): domain Eukaryota; kingdom Metazoa; phylum Arthropoda; class Insecta; order Lepidoptera; family Tortricidae; genus Acleris; species Acleris emargana. The sequence goes on from OV656859.1 coordinate 164,303, forward strand.
TTACAAGATTTGGAATTTACAGAGTGTATCGTCGTGTTGGAAGGTTTGGTTCAGGGATTGATAGTCTGGAACTAGATCGATGTAAATTCCGCTGCATTTGAGGTTTGAAATAACGAGAAAAATATTAACACAGTCAAAATCAAAAATCTAATTCAAAATAAGTACTCAGTAGCTTTTCCAAATGCGGACTCTTACACATTGTTAATATGGAGCGAATCTACGACCGCTTCAAGCCATTGTTGTAATATTTAAGTTTGTATTCGTCTGTATACCTATAAGTGCAGTATATCGTTATCTAGTCACTATTTGTACAAGGAATCCTAGTCTGGGATTAGATCGAAGTCAATTTAGTGGCATAATTATGATAATGGAAATAACATGTTTATTTTTGGATAAATTCCTCAAACATGTTGCATGTGTCTTTTATTCCAACTTGCCAGTAAAAAGGTGATCTGAAAGCTCAGACTCCTCAGTGATACCGTAAGAAGCTGTGACCTGGATAAATAATTGCACTCTCGTATTTCTATCCGCGGAGAAGATAGAATAACTCAGGATGGGATTAGAAGCCGAGCCCAAGGTTAGTTCACACGTGCGTGTTACGCGGTACGTTGCGCGTAACATGTTACACATCTGCAGAGAAGCGTAAAAAGAGGAATGTAACAAATAGATAATGCAAATTACAGGATTGCTTACTGGCTGATAATGATGATAATGATAATTTGTCACTGTGATCAAATAGTTTGTAGTATGTGATAAGCAAACTGGGCTGCATTTAGTTTTGCTTTAAATTTGTTTTCGCGCTGTCGCGTACTGCGCATGCCTAAGCGAAAATAAAGGTTTTTTAACGTGCACATATGCGTTAAGTTGGTAGTGATCACTTTGTTAGTTAAGTGATTACTTAAAACCTCTTCACACATATCTACATGGTATTTTGTTATTAGCATATTTAGTAGGTAGTACTATAATGAAAGTAAACGAACAGGTTTTTCTTTAATTTTTAACACTTTCTAACATCTTACGTAAAAAGAAGGGTCAAATAAGGTTAACATGTGTATCTGTGTACTCATTTATGCCATCGTAGCTTCTAAACTAAACGGATCGACTGGTTCGGACCAGGATAGCTCAGCGGGATATATCAGCTTTGAAAGAAGGGGTCACCGTTCGGGGGTGTTTTTCTATTTAATTGTTATAATATGTGAGCGAACCGTCCATTGTTTTGGTTATGGTGATACGGTTAGTTTGCCAATACCTATTTAGAAGTATTAGAATAGAATAGAGAATATAATAGAAAATATTTATTGCGCTTAAATTTTAGATATTTTCACAATGTGTGAATAGGTTGCGACCTATTGGGAGTACGATGCTGGATTCCTATGGACCCACGGACTGGTTTTGCTAGACAGAATACATTGCATTCGCTAACCTGTAATACCAGCCTATTTTAGTTGAGTTATCGATGCGGATAAACGTTGGTATAACATCTGTCACTTTCTGACTTTTATTTAAGTGCCACAGTGACGGATGATCACCACGATGCCCTTCTCCATCACTCGTCATTTAAGACTAAGTCGATAGAAAGGGATAGAGGAGTACAGAAAATAAATTAAATTTGAGACCCACTTTAGGTCAAAACTCAATCTGACATCCTACAACAATAAGATTGAGTTTCCTATAAGTTACAAATGATTTGGCATCTCTAATGACATTGACGATTTTAAGCATTTTTTTTTGAAATGGGTGTCAAATTAACGTTCATGATCGTATTTTCGATCTTCGATTTTCAAAATAACGCCTCTGGTACAAGTGTAACACCCTCGTCTGCGCTCAGCCCTATGCCCCACGTATCGGTGCCCCGAGTAACGTTACACCCGGGGCGTCGGCGTCAGCATCAACGCCACGTAACGTTCATTGGAGGGGGCCAGGGGGGGGGGGGGGGGGGGGCGGGGGGAGTTGCCGCTTTGTACCGCTCTGTAATGATTCCTGACAACAACGCGCTTAAGGCACGGCTGGTTTAAATATCAAATCATAATCGGACGCTTTGTGTTTAAAGAACTTTATTTTCTCTAAAGAAATATATACACATTTCACTTATACAGAGAAAACATAGACGGCTTAAAGTAATGTTTTTGAGTGAACAAAGATTTACAATGTAAGCAACATAATTTAAATTAAAAGGTGAGATGAGCTTAAAACAGAATATTTACAAAAGTGGGCATGCAATTAATAAATAACGTTTATAGTTGCTGATTAATATATACTAGCTACGTTACCAAAAAAAATAAAAAAATAAAATTTAAAAAAATGGGCATACAGGAGGTAGTCGGTTGTAAAAATATGCATTTTATTGCGGGTATGCATACATACACGGCTTACAGAAAGCGAAAATAAAATGGACAATAAGAGGCCCGATAAGACATTCCTTTGTTCCTATGCAGACAGTGCCAGGACCGGACTTAGATCTTGTCCATTACATATTGCAGTAAATTTCGTTTAAAACTATTGAAACTTTTGCAGTCTTTTATATTTTTAGGTACTTTATTATAAAATTGTGCTCCTTCATAAGTTATGCTTTTTTTACCAAATTTTGTCCGCGCTGGTTGGAGAGCTAGTTCATTAGCGTTCCGTAATGGACGTAGTCCTTTCTCGAATTTGCTTTTGAAGATCAATTGCGAGTGGATATTTTTATGTAAAATTTTCCTTATTAAAATGCAAGTGTTATAGAAGTAAAGCTGGGTGAGATTCAAGATTTTTGTTTCCGAATAAATTTTGCGGCTCGATGTAAGAAACTCATATCGAAAAAGGGTTTTTATAATTTTGTTTTGGGATACCTGTAGCTCTTTTATTAAAGTTTTATTTGCACTACCCCATATTTCTATGAGATAGTTTAGGTGGGAGTTTACAAGTGAATTATATATGGTGTAACATATCTTTCGAGGAAGGCAATGTGCAGTGTTGTAAAGTCTGCCCCGTAAAGATGATAACTTAGCTTTGATCTTGTTTATATGTGATTTCCAAGTGAGTTCGCTGTCTATAATTAGGCCTAGATACTTTTCTTCCGTTGACTTATTTAGTTGTATGTCATTAATTTTAAGTGAGATATCATCATTTTCTTTTTTGTATTTTGACTTAAATATTATATAGCTGGTTTTGGCAATGTTGATAGTCATTAGGTTGAATTGAAACCATTCATGTAGAGTATTAAGGTCTTCCTGAGCTTTGATTCTAATCTCGTCCATAGAGTTACCAAAATAAAAAATGCATGTGTCATCCGCGTACAAACTTAGCTCTCCATGTAGCGGTAACTGGCATATGCTATTAATGTAAATTAAAAACAAGAGTGGACCTAAGATTGAGCCTTGTGGGACGCCGCAGGTGATAAGTTGGGGAGTGCTTTGAGCGGTCTCTATTTTGACAATTTGGTAACGACTGCTTAAATATGATTCAAACATTTTGTATGCAATATCTGTGACGCCTATATTCTTAAGTTTGCCTAGAAGAAGTGAATGACTGACTGTGTCGAATGCCTTTTTTAGATCGATAAATATTCCTAGGCTAGTCTTTTTGGCATCTATGTTGGCCTTAATTTTAACTACTAAGTCAATTACTGCAGAAAGTGTACTTGATTTAGGGCGGAAGCCGTATTGGCTCTTAGAGAGGAAATCGTTTTGCGTCAAATAGGTATTTAGCCGCTGATGTATGACTTTCTCGAGGATTTTAGAAATTATGGGCAATACTGACACTGGTCGATAATTTCCGGGATCTTTTTTATCACCTGATTTAAATATTGGCGTTACTTTGGCTGTTTTTAGTGAGTCAGGAAAAGTTCCACTGTCCAAGCAGTTATTAATGCATTTCGTAATTTTTGGTGTGATATATTGATTTATACATTTAATGGATTTGGTCGTAATTTTGTCTATTCCCGAACTGCAGTTGATGTCCAGATTATCTATTATTTTTTTAACTTCTTCTTCGCTACATGGGTGTAAATTAGTCATTAATACATCATTGTTGTATAAGGTATTGCCGTTTGACACCGTATAGCCACTTTTATGATAATGGGTTGGTATTTCACTAGCTAAATATGAGCCTATTGTTGCGAAGAAGATGTTAAAATGTTCACAAATTTCCTCTTCATTTGTAAGAATCCCAGAGGTTGTGACAAGTTTTTGAGGAACGTAGTTAGATTTAATTTTATTTATGGATAAAGAGTTTATTAAATTCCACATTTTTTTTGGATCGTGTTTGCATTTGTCAAAAGCATCATTATAATATTGATTTTTGGTTTTGTTTGTAAGAATTGTGGTTTTGTTCCTTTGTGCTTTAAAATTTTGTGATAATTCGTTATTTTTTGGATTTTGTTTAGCTTGTTGCCAGAGTTCGTTACGTTTGTTTATATTAAGAATTATGTCCCTGTTGATCCAGTCTTGTTTTGGTTTATTGCATATTTTTGTTTTTGTAATGATACTACGTTTTACTAAGTTTATTATAGAATACTGGAGGTCATCTAGATTATTGACTCCTTCGCCACTGAAGTCCATTTCATCCGCTAGTTTTCTGAGTATTTCATAATCGACTGCTTCGTATTGCACTTTCAAAAGTCGTTTCCCGCTTGGCTTGAATTTTTTCATTCTGACAATAATTTGCTTGTGGTCCGATAGTGAGGAATCAAGTACCGCGATCTGAATCCTTTTGTCTTTTACGCTTGAGAGGATGTGGTCTAGAATACTTTTGGTAGTGGATGTTTCACGTGTTGAATGCTGCTCATCAAGTTTATTGATAATTTCGTATCCATTCTCATTAACCATATTTGTGTATGTCTTGGAATTTTTGTCTTTTACTAATAGGTTAATGTTAAAGTCGCCAAAAATTATAGTTTGCTTTTTCTGGGGTAGCTGTTTCTCGAAGTCTTCCAAAAAAGTACTCATGTTTGTATCCCCTGGTTTATAAACCAATCCTATGTTTAAGTTAAATTTTTGCGTGTGTACCCACAAGTAATTATTGCCATTCAGGTATTTCGTTTCTGTTATGCTGTGTTTTATCCTTTCGTGTATAAAAATGGATACTCCTCCTCCTCTTTTGTCCGTCCTGAAGTTATAGTAGTGTACATAATTAGGTATTGCCAGAAAGTTGGCTTCCTCTTCTGTCTTTATCCAGGTTTCCGTTAGTAGTATTAGATGAAATTGGGTGCTTATAAGTCCTATTATACATTTTAGCTCGTCCAGCTTACCATGTCTTGCAAGGCTCCTGATATTAGTATAGAAAAAATTGAAGGAGTTATCCATAGCCTTTAAATCATCGTAAGCTGTCAAAGTCTGATATGACAAGAGATTCTGATTAGAGTATTCGTTTTCGCTGGATGTATTTATAGATTGTGTTGAGTGTTGTCGTTTTTTGACACTATTTTAGGGTGGCCCTTGATATATTTAATAGTTAGATCCACTTCTCCGTCGTCTAGTCTATTTGAAAGCTGTTCTCGTAATTCTTTTAAGTATGACTGTTGCAGTGGAGTTTGGTCTGAGAAAAGTTTAACTGTGTTGTGTGGAAGTTCATGCTTATTCCGTAGAATTTCTTTCACTGTTGTAGCTGCATTGAAGCAGACCTTGAGTGCACGATTCCCCCCTGCCTTATACTTTCCTATTCTCATAATCTTCCATGGTTGTGGCGGCTCTTCAGTTTTCAAGATGGTTTTGAGAATATTTAAAATTTCATTCCTGTCTTTCATCTGTCTCTCTTTGGTGCTATCTGATTGAGGTTCTGGTATACCGATGACTATGATGTTATTTTGTCGTTCCGTACGCTCTGATATTTCGTGGATGAGTTCCTCTGCGGATGATTGAGACTTGATTGAGGGCTGCATATAGTTTGTGTTAATTTCGTTGATTTTGTTCTCTAAACTTTTTATTTTCGCCTCCGTGTCTTTATTCTTATCCTTTAATTCGCATATTTCTGTTGAAACTTTTGCGTGCTCCAATACGAGGAAATCGGTTGTGGTCTGGATGTTTTCAACTTTGGCTTTTATCTGCATCATATCTTCGTGCACAGAAGAAAAATACTCTTTTTGTTTATTCGCAAACTGCTCAAACATATTTTTCATTTCTTGCCCCAAATTGAGTATTTCATTCTTGCAGTCACAGTCCGTCTCTGGTTGTTTACGTTTGATTTTGCGCTGAGTAATGTGTTCCTCTAGCTTCGACAGATCGGGTTGCGAGCTACTATTTGTTGGCGATCTACTTACGTACATTTTAGCGATATTTTTTGGTGCCGAGTAGAATAAGTGTGTAGATAAGGATCTTCGGTTATTGTCGCGAGCGCAGAATTGGGTTGCCGCAGCCGTGCGAGGGAGTTAAAAAATAGCAACTGTCTCGTTTACCCGAGGTGAAGCTTTGACTAATGAGTGTCTCTTTTTGGTTAGAATAAAATAATAAATGCCAGGGGACAATGTCACACCAATTGACCTAGCCCAAACAAAGCTCTAGGAGTGTACTATGAGTACTAGATAACTATATAAATACTTATAAAGAGACATATACTTAAACACAAATGAAACATCCATGACTCTGAGTGTTGATGAAACTGTCAAAGAAGTTAAGATACGAACAAACTCACAGACAAACCAAATGACGTTTGATTATTTCACTACAGTTCAATTCAATTTCGATCTTCGTTTACGACACACGAGTGACAAATATAGTGTCAGTTACGAGTGCGAGCGAGATAACGATAGCCAGCCAAAAGCTATAAAAAGCTGGGAATACTGTCCATCTGTAAGAAGTCCGTGCAGCTGTTTATGACAACCACTACACTCGCGAATGTCCGTGCCACGTATGAAATAACAAGGCAACCCAGAAAAACCAGTTCATGCACATCTAGATACTGTCGCATCGTACCGTGGTGCACGGAGCCGCGGCGCAGCGAGGGCTGAGCCGGAGTGATTGCATAAAGCGGGCCAGTGCAGGGCGCGGCAAACGATGCACTTTTTTTATTCATGTAAATTCCTTAGGGTTCTCAAAGACACTAGTAGTAAGTTGATTGTTTGTTGTGTTTTTCCAGGTATTGGATACATACATATACAGGATGTCCCACGGCTATGCCACATGGAACGAAAGTACCTTAAATATAGTAGATGGAACATTTTACTGAGAAAATGCATGTTATGTTCACATGTTCGTGTCATGTCTTTCATTTATTTCTGACTCTATGTTATTTAGCAAAAAATAATCCTTATGATGAAGCCTTTCGATCGGTATGATAAAGCTACAGGGTAATTATTGAAAAATTTATGAATGCAGTTTAAATTGTTTTTTAAATTCAAATAATGACATGTCATCTTTCAGTAAAATGTTCCATTTACAATATTCAAGATACTTTCCTTCCATGTGGCATAGCCGTGGGACGCCCTGTATACATACAATTACGGCTCTTTCCCGTAGGGGTAGGCAGACACCACTTCCTTCCACTTGCTACCCAGACAAACTTCCCTCGCTTCCTGCACACTCATGAGTCTCTTCATACACGTGCGTCGGTTGAGGCTATAGTCTCCAGACCTGGCCCTTTCCTAATACGTCCCCGATCTGACCGGGCCGCCTGGCCGCCCTCTTCCAACATCATTCTTCGTCATCATTTTCTCTCTCTATCTCCCTCTTAAGATTTTGGTGTGTTTTCCTGCGGAAACTACGCAGGATATTTGAAATATTTTTTGATTTGCTATTTATAGATTCATATAATGCTAGACTAAGTAGTACCATTTTAATATTAAATATATTTAAAAAAAATGACTGACTGCTGAGTTTCTTGCGGCGTTTCTCTCAGCAGTGGTCTCCTCTTGTGAAGCACTGGTAGATTCTTGACGTGTAAAAGTGCCCGTGCGGCCTACTTACTGAATAAATGTCTATATCTTTATCTTTATTCCCGTTTACTCTTGCCTCATATATCTGTTTCATCTATCTCACTTCTTCCATTCCAAGGATAAGTATTTAAAGTCAGGTTTCTGCTGGCGTGCTCTTCCTGTGATACATGGTATATTTCAAGCAGGGCGTACTAAAGATGAAAAGCATAATGTATGTATTGGTAAATTCATTTAAAAGGCTTACATGTTTTGTAATTACAAGAGATTTCAATCAAGATGTACCGTGAATTAATGGCACGTAATATTAGGTATTTTTTTATAAACAATAGTGGCACCACCGCTCTTTGTGAATTGAAAACACAAAGAAATGTGAAATAAATATTAATAAAAAAAATATTGGCTTCGAAAATATATTTAACACGTTCACGGACACAGCACCATCCTCGAAATTGCGTGTTATGGCACAAATAAATTTCATACAAAAAAAATTACGGCCATGGACGGACTGCCACATTTAACGTTTGTTCAACATTGTGCCACTTTATGACGGAAAATATATGTATGTAATTTAGTACAATTAGAACTTTCCTAATATGGGCAGCTCGTCCACAGCCGTTACGTCCACAACCGTGATGTGCCACAACACGCGTCGTTCCCGTTTAAGAGTAGTGCATGAGGTTGAGGTTGCCCTAGTAGTTTTTTGATGTGACACTAGCGGCTTGTGTTTAAACCAAAAACGGCACAGAGTCCTTGCTTCCTATAAATGCTATGGGAAATAGCCGGCCGTGGACGGAGTGGCGTTTTTGGTGAGATTAATCACATCGGCCACAGCCGTAGTGCCATATTACGAGGGTCTCAGTTTACGTCTCTCGACGTACTGTCCGTGAACGTGTTAATTTATCAGCTGTAAGCTGCAAACTAGACTAAAAAAGGGAATCTTTAGTAAATTTGTTATTGTGTGGTGAGGCTTGCAAACATGTAAGGATGTTTCAATCATGCATGAACGGCCAAACGGACTTAGATGAAATTCGGTACTTAGAGATCATAGTCGATGTCCTTAATTAGGACGTATATACTTAAATGTATTTTGCTCTGGCATTTGAGAGTTTCCAAGGAAACCCAAACCATTAAAACAACTAATCAAAATATAACATACGGGTTTGTGGCACCCCTAGCCCTAACCCAGCCAATCAGGGCGCGTGCTTTGTGCCGGCACAATGCTCGGCTCCGCCGGAAAAGGCCGACAAAAAACGAGGAGCAGTTCGTTACTGAAGTGCTGTTTCATTATTTCAGCACAACACAAAAAGGTTATGAATTTGAACTGGAGCTGTCCCCGGGGCATGCCGTCCGTGTGTTCTACCGGCAAAGGGATGGATTATACAGTTTTTAAATTAAGAATGTATAGTAACAATCAAAATGGCACAATCAGAACTGTATAATGTGTTTTTCTCAAACATGCTATGTAATGTCGGCGTTATGTTAGTTATTTTAGGCTTCAAAGTGCCACGTTCCCGACGGAACAACTCGAGAGAACTGTAAAGGAATTTCATACAAAATTGAAGGCCTAGGCCGGGAAGTAATTTTTTTTAAATTTTAATATGGCCCTGACAGCTGGTTTTATGAACAGGCTGAATAGCTGAAAATTGTTTTGTTTTTGTATCTGTGTGGTTCGGACCAAAAATATCCGCGTTAATGCCTATTACACAAATGTTTTTTGAGTGATGTTTTTTTTTATTTCATTGCATATGTTTGAGAAAAGCACTATACATACCTCGCCGTGAAAAGGGGTTGCCAGCCTCGTAACTATCCGACCTCGCTTCGCTCGGCCGTCTATATGAACTCGGCCTGCAACCACCTACTTCCCGGCGTCTGTAGTAATGTACTATTAATTGCCATTCTAACTACCATGTCTTATCAAAGGGCTAATAATCTGGAAAAAGTAAGAAATAACAACTAAAACGATAATACCCTGACTACGTGTTACAACATGTTACGATTAAATCAATTAGGTTACCAACAAAGTATCATTTGTCATTTATTATCACGTGGTTCACCACCTGTGCCAGTCCCGCCGGCGACTTATACACGTAACATGCACAATTGCACGTGACCATTCACTGTTCTTGTCTAATTGGCATTGTTCATATTTTTACAATTATTCTATTTTTAAAACCATTTCGGCATTATTAAGTTTTTGAAATATTTGTCTATTTCGGATATTTCAACAAAAGTATACCTATTAAACCTCTGTTTGACTTTCGTTTTCGGCTTGAAGCCCTCCTCGGAATATCTTACAGGTTAGGCGAAACCCGCATGAAATAGTATGATATAATACTTGCACTATTGCACTATTACGATCACTTTTTATCATTCGATATTATTTTATTGTTTTAATTTATCCCCGTGTGGTTGTCGGGTTAGAATAGTGACACTCCATGTCTTCCCGTGGATGTCGTAAGAGGCGACTAAGGGAATAAAGGCTTGTAGTACTGTTAGGCGATGGGCTTGCAACCTGTCACTAATACGCTGGTAAACATCTTAGCCTATTTGTGCAGAATGTGGTTACAGAATTATCAACAAGTTTTTAAAGTTGTAGGTAATTCTGTAGCTCTGCCTACCCCACTCCGGGATTACAGGCGTGAAGGTATGTATGTGTATGTATGTATTTATTAAAAAATTACAGCCCAAATTTAAAAAAATCATGGCATCCATAAAATATCTGCTAAATAAATAAAGATATTAGAACCGAACTATTGGGTCCGATACAAAATTAATTTAAATGGTCTCTTAAAATGACCTAAACCGTGAGTTGTTTTTTTTGGTCTATCCCAATTACATTTACTTTTCTACCGTAATCTGTTTACGTGATGGTGTTTATTATTTCCAACGGATGGTATTGACGGGGTCCACTACATAATTCCAAAGAATCACAATTCTGAATTTACCTATTTCCGACCGCAATTTTTTCACGACGCTTATAAATCAAACCTAACCTAACCTAAGTATGTCAATTAAATTATGAATTTAATCTAAAATAGCTCCAGCGTAACATAGCTTTCGGAAAATGAATATTCGGAAAAAATATTCGGAATTTTAAGGTGTACCCGGTATTTAGAGGGCCTGTGTGATCGTTCGTCTTCCCCATGTCATACCAGAAAAACAACTCGACGAGCCTCGCCTAAATGCTGTAAAGTGCAATATTAGTAGAGTTATGCTTGGTTTCACGAACTTCTAATCCACGAAGCCTCGCCCTACTACTACAAATTTTTTAGAACATTAATATCCGTGTGGTTTCCGGGATAGAAATAGTGCCACTCCATGTTATCCCGTGGATGACGTAAGAGGCGACTAAAGGAATAAAGGCTTGTAGTACTGTTAGGCGATGGGCTTGCAACCTGTCACTAAAACAACCGTAAACATCTTAGCCTGATTGTGCAAAATAATTGGTTACAGAATTATCAACAAGTTATTAGAGTTGTTGGTAATTCTGTAGCTCTGCCTACCCTACTTTGGGAATGAAGGCGTGAGTTTATGCAATGCAAAGTATTTTCAATAGCACACCGTCGTTAATAGGAATGTGTTGATTTGCCAAACATCATATAAGTAAAGTTTGGTCAGCTCATAACATACAATTTACACAAAGTATTCTATTTCCCTACCCTTTCTATCACAAGCACTCCGTCCTTGTCGCATTTTCAATCACGCTGGATTGAATACCAAAAGTCGTCGTGAAAAGTGAAATGATCTCCCGAAGAGCTTATTTGGAGGATTCCATATTATTATAATAAATCATATAAATATGCGAGGTCCGGGCAGGGCCGGGTGCGATCGAAGTCTAGGTTTATTGAAAACTAGTTTTTACAAATGACTCTGTCCGTGTGGAATTCGGATGTTCCCGAGAACTGTAAATTTTAGGGTTCCGCAGTCAAACTTGGAACCCCTTATAGTTTCAGCACGTCCGTCTTTCCGTCCGTCCACGGTTTAGCTCAGAGGTTCTTAGTTCTAGAAAACTGTATTTTGGCTTGTTTATACATATAAGCTGTAGGTAATTCTGTAGCTCTGCCTACCCCACTCTGGGATTACAGGCGTGAAGGTATGTATGTATGTATGTATGTATACATATAAGTCACGCCGACAAAGTGCTCTGGTGTTACGGGTTCCTTACACAAAGCCTCCGCTATCCACCGACGTAGGGTCGTCCATGCTTCTTGCTTGCGAGTCGTAGGACCTTGTGCAGGGTCCGTCCGGATCGCTACCACCATGTTATTCATTAACATACTGCCAAACAGTAGTGTTCGCATTGTTGTGTTCCGGTTTGGGGATAAGACAGCCGGTGAAATGACTAGTATAGAGGCATTCCATCTTAGTCCTCAGGGTTGGCAACGCATTTGCAGTCTTACGATTGCATTGCAGTCTTGTGAATGCGAATGTCTAGTCACAGTTCCTACTTACCATCAGGTGGCCTGTGTGCTCGTTTGTCTTCTCGACGCCAAAAAAAAAAAAAAAAACCTCCTGCTGTTTTGAACTGTAATAGTTATTACGGTTCAAGAGATACAGCTGTTTAGTTAGTTAGGACGGACGGACGGACAGCAAAGGCATATTAATAGGGTCCCGCTGGGTTTCCATCGGACACGGAACCCTAAAAATTAAATGAAATAAAATGCTGTCTTGTCTCCTTCACTCGTGATCTCTGCCCCGATGACCGCCGTCAGCAGTAGCCGTCAATACCGAATAAAATTGATATCACATCGCCACCCCGCCCTGACCTCCCCCTCCGCCCCCTCACCCTGCACTCTCCAGTGATCCGGGGGCGCAAGGGATAGGTCAGGGGTCAAGTTAACCTGGACTCTCCATCGAGAATGTTTTATTATTTCTAGGGAATTCGTTTTGGGACGAAGAGTTGTAATTTAAATTGGTTGGTATTTGCAAGAGATTTAAAGATCAAAATCGAAATATCGTTTTAAATAGCAGGTCTAACAGCTTTATGAGTCGTCTGCATATGTTTGAACATTTTGGTACAAGCCTGCTTATTATGATTAGGTGAACTTGCATGAAAGGTAATCTCTTGCCACGTCTGTCTGTCTTTCTGTCTTTAAGTCTGTTTATCCGCTAAATCATCCAAAACGAAGGTACTAACGAAATTATTCCAGTTTAAAGAACGATATTAACCGCTATCTTGAAACCGGTTCTGAGCCCTGCTTCGAACAAGGCTTTATGACGTTCAAATTTCAACCTTAATATTACACTTATAACTCGTCTGTAAACGCATACACGTGAGCACACTCAATTCCTTAGCTGTCCTCATAAACCAATAGGCGTTATCTCAAATTCAATCGCCAAGGCAGATTCAATCCTCCCCCGACAGTAATAAGGTTGCATTTCGACAGGACTTTTTTCCGAGATACGCCCATTTGTTTTAACAGGACAAACTATACCTTAAAGCGGCTGTTTAAGACACAGCCACATCATTTGACTCAGCTTATGTAAATGCGCGTGACTGCGGCGGCTGCAGTCGGCTGTGCTGCATTATGCAAGGTACGAATGAGGGCGGATTTGCAGAGACGTGGGGATCCCCCGGCGGCGTTATTGCCGTGTTTAAGCGGTTACGGCTTGTACGTGCGGTTAGGTTTAACGGACTGATGGAACTGTTAGGAAGAAACTTAATTTTGTTTAAAAAAAAAGGAATTACATGAAATACCTCTAGGGCCAGTATTGTTAGGCGATAGGCTTGCTACCTGTAAATAATATACACTGTTGAACATCATAGCCTAATTGTGCAAATTGTGGTTACAGAGTTATCAACAAGTTTTTAGAGTTGTTGGTAATTCTGTAGCTCTGCCTACCCCTTTCTGGGAATGGCGTGAAGGTACGTATGTACCTCTAGAGCTCCATACTAGTCACCGGTGGTCCCACACCGGAACACAATGCAAATACTGATGCTTGGAGGCAGGCAGGCAGGCTAGTGGTTGCCGTCTGAAACTGTAAAGTAACCGGTAAAATGTTGATCCAAATCCGTAGAATACATCTTCTACATGATGGGTCTACGGAAAGAACATGTCTAGTCACATTAGTAACTTTTTGAGATATCGCGAAAGTTAGGAACCATGTCATTTTATATGTAATTTTCGTGTAGAGGTTTTTAAAGAGTGAAAAGATACAAGTTATATGAAGATTTATATCTGAATCTGAGTGGTAAGTTATAGTTCATTTTGTCCTCTGCATTTTGAGATTCAAAACACATTTCCAAATAAAAGTGACGACATGTTCTTTCTGTGGACCCTTCACATTAAAAATGAATCGCTAAATGTGTTGCTGAGCGCAAAACTCGAGAACGGCTGAACCGATTTGGCTGATTTCTTTTTTGTTGTGTTCGTCAATGTCAGGACAAGGTTTTTATGAAAGATAATAATGAGAAATCCACCGGGAAAGTCAAGAATTTGCAGCGGGGCGAACCCGCTGGCGGGTCGCTAGTAAATTAATAAAATTGCAAGCCAGTTCATACATAATTACTCAATACTTACGACACGTTTTTTTTTATTGCATAGAGAAGACAAACGAGCACACAGGCCAACTGATGGTAAATAGAAACTGTGGCCCATAGACATTCGCATTCACAAGACTGCAATGCAATCCTGAGACTGCAAATGCGTTGCCAACCCTGAGGACTAAGATGGAATCCCTCTAAGCTAGTCATTTCACTGGCTGTCTTATCCCAAAACCGGAACACAACAATGCGAACACTGCTGTATGGCGGTAGGTTAATGGATAAGATGGTGGTAGCGATCCGGACGGACCCTGCACAAGGTCCTACAACCCGTAAAGTTAGAGTTTAAAACTAATTAAAACAGTGTGTATTTTTCGTTATTCGACCCCTAATAGGAAATTGATTCGCTATTGATAGAGAGAGCATCCCAGATGCCAAGTGGATAATCTCACATACCTAGTTGAGTATCCGTAGTAGCCCAGTAGAGCACTCGCAAAGTTGCTTCGTTGACAACGTTCACTGATATTATTATTCTTAGAAAATGCTCGATATCCTACTAATATTATTAATCTCCAAGTTGCGAACTGATAAGAGAGCTATTATGAATGTGCGGTCGGACATGTTTTGAATGTTCACAGTTATTTGACGTGAGAAAGTGCCCGTGCGGCCTACTCACTGAATACATACATACATACCTTCACGCCTGTAATCCCAGAGTGGGGTAGGCAGAGCTACAGAATTACCTACTACTTTAAAAATTTGTTGATAATTCTGTAACCACATTTTGCACAAATAGGCTAAGATGTTTACCAGCGTATAGTGACAGGTAGCAAGCCCATCGCCTAACAGTACTACAAGCCTTTATTCCCTTAGTCGCCTCTTACGACATCCACGGGATGACATGGAGTGGCACTATTCTAACCCGGCAGCCACACGGGACTTACTGAATAAACATCTTTTATATTTTTTTCTATCTCTATTAGTTCTTACATATGTGTGTGCATTGTTTTATTGTATTAATTTTTATTTGATCGTGGCACTGTTGTGCGTGTCACTAATGTATGTTTCTTAAATTATATCTATTTGTGAGTTCATTTAATGGGCTGTGTACCTGTATTTCAGTTACTATTTGAATTGTTACAGCTGTTGGTTCTCCTCAAATAACTAATAAATAAAATTAATAAATAATGCAAAAGTTCGTGTGTTTGTTTATTAATCCTTCTCGCTGCAGCGGCTGGACGCATTTTAATGATATTTGTTGCGTATGCAACATTTATTGTGTATAACTTCAAAATGCATTTATTAATTGTTCCAAAAAGGTTTATAATTTTTATATTTAATTTCCATGTTAATTCATTTAATTATTTTACCATCATAAAACTCATAACCTTTCAGATCTTAACGTAACAGAATGTAATAACAAAACGCAGATTTGGGCTTCTCCCTACCACTAAATTTAACGTCTTGTTAACTTCAAAATTATGCAAATCACTTTCCCTCACCACCTTCGATCTGCTTAGGCACTATTTCTGTACAACCAGTACCTATTAAAATACAGTACATTTAAATAGAATTTTATTTTCAAAGCTGTTAGGAAATCCTCTCGTCAGTAGTCTGGGTTCCGGCAGCTACAATATTGGAAATCGAAATAGCTTATGGTTTATACCCTATATTAAGAAATAGGCACATGAAAAGATAACACATGAAATTACCCGAGGGAATAGCTATAATCGAGAACTACGCGGACCAAGTTGCGGGCCGAAACTATTTTTATCAAATCAAAATGTCTTTGTACAAAACATTCCATGATCAAAACACGGACAAACAAACATACTATTCATATCAGCGAGAGCGTGTGTAAGTTATGTCGGTACGTGAAACTATTGCCTCTGCAAATTATTACCCATGGAGTTAATAGAAAATCAATCGGGTCGTTTTGATACCTACACACACAGCTACGAAATAACCGGACCTTTGGGTTTAACATAAATGAACTTTATCATCAAGGCGATAGGGACGATACGGGGACGGGGTGTTATGTTTATTTCTTAAATATAAAGGTGGATTCACAATGCAAAATTGCAAGCGTGAAAAACGCCATGATTAATCACGCGAGTCGTGCGTTTTGTTGTATTTTAATTCAATGAGATGCATACAAGTACATTGATGATTTATTTAGACTTTTGGAACCACTTTAGTTATGTTCGTAACGCATTTGTATCGTTTTTTGTCTACAATTTTCCCCAGGCCTTTTGATTTATGATGCTCGCATACTGTAAAAAACACACACGCGTAAAAACCACTGCGTAAAAGTTCAGATAACAGTTTAATACGTCACCACTTCTTACTAACATATTTTTCTCAAACATGCTATGTAATGTCGGCGTTATGTTAGTTATTTTAGGCTTCAAAGTGCCACGTTCCCGACGGAACAACTCGAGAGAACTGTAAAGGAATTTCATACAAAATTGATGGCCTAGGCCGGGAAGTAATTTTTTTTTCATTTTAATATGGCCATGACAGCTGGTTTTATGAACAGGCTGAATAGCTGAAAATCGGTTTTTTTTTGTATCTGTGTGGTTCGGTTCAAAAATATCCGCGTTAATGCCTATTACACAAATGTTTTTTGAGTGATGTTTTTTTTTATTTCATTGCATATGTTTGAGAAAAACACTATACATACTTCGCCGTGAAAAGGGGTTGCCAGCCTCGTAACTATCCGACCTCGCTTCGCTCGGCTGTCTATATGAACTCGGCCTGCAACCACCTACTTCCCGGCGTCTGTAGTAATGTACTATTATTACTTATATTTTTTTATATAAATTTAGAATATTCTCATGTAAGCGAATTTCTGTAATTCTTATGAGAATAAAGTTTTAACCATACTAACACTTTTCGGCGTGGCTAGGAATGTGACAGCGCTTTTACTTGTATCATTATCATTATACATACATACATACATACCTTAGGGCCTTCATTCCCAGAGTGGGGTAGGCAGAGCTACAGAATTACCAACAACTCTAAAAACTTGTTTATAACTGTGTAACCACAATTTATAATTATAATTATAGATTCGGCTTAAAGGCGTCCACTGCTAAAAAAATAGTTCACTCTTACTTAAGTCAACCATATTTACATTGCAAAACTGACATCACGCTATTTTACAAAAACGCGCAATACTCCAGCGATTTCCTCGCTAGCTTATGTGCATTGTGAATTATCCTTAAGCAACGGCTGAGGCTGGTCGATCCAAGATGGCCGACCATAACTCAAAAGCACGCGCCCGCGCCGCCGAGGGCGGGCTCAAGTGGCGCAGCCTCCGGCACGAGCGTCTATCTATCTTGATTAGGTCAGCCTAGTTGGTAGAGACATTGTCTGTGAAACGAGCGATCCTGGGTTCGATTCCTGGTTAGGGTAAATATTTGTGTGATACGCACGATATTTTATTCAGAAGGATGTTGTCTATGTATTTATCTAGTATTTAATTTTATTTGTGGTTGCCGGCTTAGAATTGTGCCACTCCATGTCTTCCCGTGGAAGTCGTAAGAGGCGACTAAAGGAATAAAGGCTTGTAGTACTGTTAAGCGATGGGTTTGCTACCTGTCAATAATATACACTGTTAAATATCTTAGCCTATTTGTGCAAATTGTGGTTAAAGAGTTATCAACAAGTTTTTAGAGTTGTCAGTAATTCTGTAGCTCTGCCTACCCCACTCTGGGAATGAAGGCGTGAAGGTATGTATGTATGTAACTTTTTACTTCTTTAAATAAGTATGTACCTTTTGTGTCTTATAGAGAGCAAGGCTTAGTTTAACAAAAACTGGATTAAGGCGGTTTTTTTCTTGGAAAAGTTCTGATTAGATCATATGGTCATAATACAAACTGTCAAACGAGCACACAGGCTATAGTAGTTGGAACTTTAACTTTACTAAAAGGTACCATTTTTAACGAAGCAAACTAAAGCTGAAGTCTTAAAAGATAAATTATCTTATTGTACGTAACGTCAGGAGATTGAGGGCTGAGAGGATTTCCCAGAAACTCGTATTAAACCGATATTCTCAGAAACATGTAATCGAATAAACTATTAATAAGATACAAACGAGGTAAACAATGGCACTTCGGCGAGCGTCGGTGGGCAACAACAGTCGCGCGCAGACAGACGCCCCGTCGCCGATATTGGTAATAATAAGCTAAAAACAGATAAGCAATAACTTGTACCGGAATACAATATATGTACAGTCAAGATCATACATATGTGTTAAATCATAAACCATAAATCTTTATTCTGTATCGAATTTGGGTATTTATAAATTGTTACAAGCATTTAATTATTAGTATCACCAAGTTCTATCTTTACAGATGTATACACAATTCACTTACCAAATAAGCAAAACGATTATAGTACTTTGTCCTAATAATTATAGAAAAAAAATGTTGAATAAAATTAGCATTGAGTCCATTTCAGTCAGGCATTACTCATTAAAATTAGCATTGAGTCCATTTCAGTCAGGCATTACTCATTAAAATTAGCATTGAGTCCATTTCAGTCAGGCATTACTCATTAAAATCAAGTCAGGTTTATATTCCAAAAAATCTTTTACACTGTAGAAATATTTTTTCCAGAGCCACATTTTTAGTTGACTCTTGAACCTTATTTGACTTAAAACTATAAGGCAAATTTTTGAAAATGATAACACACATAATGTAGCTATTTTTTGTTATTCATTTTAGTTTAGCACCAGGCTTGTACAATTTGTGCAAATATGGTATGCTATGTGCTTTGTTCACTTTAGTACCTTGTCTATTTAATGTCATGCTTAAACTGCCATACATGAATTATCACAGGGATTAAAGTGACAAAGTACTAAAGTGTATACATATTTATGAACTCGACTGTATATAGCACAAGTACAGAGGCCCACTTCTCAAAGCGTATTAGTCTAATAATATTAGTGTTTTGTCTAGTAAAAAAAAATAGAAAATGAGACAAAACACTTATATTATTGGACTATACTCTTTGAGAAACGGGCCTTAGGCATCTGTTCTACTCATAAAAATCATTTTCCTGTGATATTGTTATACCGGAGCTTTATAACTTCAGCAATAACCAAAACTCCGTCAAAGAAAAGCAAATATAATAATAAAAAACCATACAAAAACAAACTTTGATGCCTCGTGACTTGTTTTAAGAAAAACAGTGACGTTTTGTGAACACGAGGAGTGAAAAATAACATCGTCCATAACCAGTATTAATAAATAAATAAAAATCAGGGAACAATGTCACTCCACGTGCGGTAATCAGCTTCGCAATATACTGAATAAGGTCCAAATAAAAAGCACCCGAAACCGACGTACGTGCATGAAGAGATTGATGAATGTAGAGGAAGCGAAAGTGGTATGTTTAGATCGGTGCACCTGGCGTTCCGTAGTCTCTGCCTACCCCATTGGGAGACAGGCGTGAAGTTATGTATGTATGTCTGTATATTTAACATAACATAATGTTTAATTACTTAAACCTATCTAATTAAAAGTGACCAATTATTTAAAACAAAAATACAAAACTTTTCCAAATTAATGTTATTATTTTTTGTCCTGCATTTTCTAAAAAGTATAATAGCATTTTGTATAAACATTTTTAGCTCCACAATCCTCTTAGGGAAATTATATCGATACCTTTGGGTTCAATTGGCGTATAAACCAAAATGGCCCAAATGAGTTATATACACAGATTTTCTCGGAATTTTAAGCTCTATCGAACTGTATATACGGTATGTCTTAATTCGCCAGTTGAAGGTTTATACGACCCAAATTGTTTAACCCAAAAATAGAGAAAATTTTAAAAACATTGAGGTATCAAACAAATCTGTTTTTTCAGGAAATTTATTTTAACGTAACTACAATCTTTGTGCCTACTGTAAGACGTTAAAGCAAATTATTCAATTAATGGTTTATACGTCATAGTAATGGTGTACGTAAATTATTTTTCGTTGGCCGTATGTCCACCTCTTTAATATTTGGATTGACGTAAAAGCCAACATATATTTGAATGTCTCTTACGTCAATGAAATTCTACAGCATTTCCTAGTAAATCATCATAATACAACCGATTTTACCATTACGAATACGCATCGCAAACAATCATTCATTATGATATTCCATCATAATGAATGATTGCTTGAGTTGGAAAGCCAATACCACTTGATTGTTGACACTTGAAGCATCAAGACAAGTGCGAAGCCGTTCGTTAGTCCAGTTCTAAAATATTTTTTACTGATTGTGATGTGATTAATAACTACTATTTTTTGAAAAATGGAAGAGAACGACAAAAAGAATCAATTGGATTATTTTGTTTAGAAGAAGCTTAACGCATTATATCAACGCAGTCAACCAAAACTTTTAAGAAGGTGCGTACCTAACTATTGTTTGTTTAAATCAAATGGAATTTTTTTTGATGGTGATACAAAAAGGATAGTTGCGACGTGCATTGGAAATGGGTTTTATAACCTTATACCCACTAATTAAATGGTTTTTACGCCAGTGAATTAGACACGTTGCGTCTTTGAAATGCATGTAATATCTATTTGGTATTAGGCTGTGGCTAATTTGTTAATATCAATATTTGGTTTGTTTGAGAATTGATAGAATTTTGTTATAAATAGGAAATGTAGGATAGGTACAAACACTACTATTATCAAATTACTATCTGCTTTTTGCCGAGACGAGTTGTAAAATAATGATGATTCTGTTTTTTACTATTATTTATATTCCAATCGTACTAATATTATTATAAATGTGAAAGTCTGTTCGTTTGTATGTTTGTTACTCAATCACGTCGGGTAAAAGGCAGAAAGGGTTTGAATGAAAAATAGTATGCCAATTACCTGGAATTTTATAACGCTATTCCCGCGGAAACTCAATTTATCGCATACGAAATCACACTAATGGGTTTTTTTTCATTGTTTTAATAACTGTCCATTCACTATGGTCTACTGCTTTATGACAAGGGCGTATAAACCACATAAATTGTTAAGTGGTTTATACACCCTTGTTGCAATCTCATATTACCTTTTACGTCTACATGATTTGTATAAACCAAAATAAATTTGTACATACATCAGTTTTTTGGTTAAAAACATAATGAGTCGTTAAAAATAATGTTTTAACGTCCTTTTTGTTTGAGTCATGTTGTTTTACGTCTACTATTAATATAACAGTAAACACCAACTTACATAATGAAACTCCTTCGTTAGACCATACCTATGTATACTAATGACGTAGCTTCATCTACTTATACAATTTGTGATAACCTTACCAACCCAATCCCTGAAACGAGCACAACAGGGACAGGCTATACAAAAAAATCTGATGATACCTACTTAAATAATGATACTCTTTCTATGCATGATTTTAATGCTGCAGATTCTGGTAGATTGTTTTATAAAAAATGTGATACTTACTTCAACGGCGAGAAAACTTTTTTTATGGACACTGCTAATGTTATACCTGGGTGTTCTAGTTCAGATGATAAATAAACCCTTGGTAAATAAGTCTAGTCGACGATCAGCACAAACTTTGAAGAAAATTATTGATGATTTGTCAGTCGAAGAAATAGGTGACTATTCAGCAGGGAGTTCAGATGATTGGGCTCAAGAAAATGAAAGTGAATCGAGTGAAGAAGAAACTTATAGACCTGCAAAAAAACAAAAAAGACAAAGGAAGCTCAATTTCAAGAAAATTACTTAATTAAGAAAAAATGGATTGTTAAAATTAATAAAAGGAAATATAACAAAAAATGTAGAGAAGAAGGAAAGATATAATATGAAAACCAACAAGGTAAATCTAAACAAGAGAGACAGATGAAAAGTAACCCTTGCCTCCCCAAAAAATGTAAAATGGGTTGCTTTAATATCACTGAAGAAAAACGAACCGAATTATTCACATTCTTTTGGAAATTAGACATGCAACGTAGAAAAGACGTTGAAGCTGTTGAAAGTTGAAAACTCTTCAACGTTTTAGCATCTTTGTGAAAATGGCACTATTCCTAAAATGTATCATAGGGATTACCTAGATTTGCCTAATGGAAGTGTTGTTGATAACCTCACTTTGACCGACGCAGAAGATTAAGACGACAATGTGGAAAATTAATTGTGTCATAACCAGATCCTTCAACTCATTAAAACTTATGATGTGATGCGTCGGTGCTAACATTACTTAAATTATTTTCTGTTTAATAATAAAAGACGTAAGGCTACTTTTAGACGATCAGGAACTTGCCATCTGTCAAGATTTGTCGATGGCTGATGTTGCCTTGAAGTTGGCTAGTTGTCGTTCGTTTGAATGCAGCCTTACGTGCTTTATACATACATACATACATACCTTCACGCCTTCATTCCCAGAGTGGGGTAGGTAGAGCCACAGAATTACCAACAACTCTAAAAACTTGTTGATAACTCTGTAACCACAATTTGCTCAATTAAGCTAAGATGTTTAACAGTGTATATTAGTGACAGGTAGCAAGCCCATCGCCTAACAGTACTACAAGCCTTTATTCCCTTAGTCGCCTCTTACGACTTCCACGGGAAGACATGGAGTGGCACAATTCTAAGCCGACAACCACACGACCTGGCTAACATTACTTAAATAATCAAATTGTTTTCTGTTCAATAAGTAATAAAACATTCAGATGAACGGCAACTTGCCAACTGCAAGGCGACTTCAGCCGTCTACAGATTTCGGCGGTTACTGTTGGCAAGTTGCCGTTCGTCTTAATGCAGCCTTAGGTAATTACCTTTACATTATTAGGTTAATTACCTTAGCAAAAGTCCAGTCGTTAATGTTTTTTTTTTTGGTTTTCATAAAAGGAAATTGTCATTTTGTTGATTATTATATGAATCTTTGTATTTCGCGTGCAAAAATATTTACTAAATCTGATTTAGTTCGTTTTTTGAGATAATTATTGCTTTATTGCTAAAAATCTCAATACAGAGACAAATATTACTATTTCAGTATTGTTGACTATTAAGTGTAGCATTTCAAAATTACTTACGTATTATTAAAGTTATTTCCAAACTAGCAGTTAATTTTTTTATACAGATTGATATAGAACTTAATTATAAAACTTACTAAATGTACCTAATTAAATTTTGTTTAATTTATTTCACAGGTCTATAAGAACAAAAAGTATAATTATGACGTGCTTTACGACAACATTAACTTGAAACAGTTTATCTTAAGTGACAATACACCCCATAAGTTTTTTTTAGTACCAAAATTTCATGGGCGTAAAAGCCAAGAAGTGCTATTTTCTTGGATGTAAATCCTCACTAACTTTTGAACCGAGCAAGACCGGTAGATATTGATAATTTATTCTTTTTCATGGCAAAATTTTAAGCAACATTCACATACAACATTTTTATTTACATTTTAAAACAAAAAAGTTACACACCAAAATAAAAAATAAAAATCGTTTTTTAGCTCTCCTGAAAAGTAGGATTTTGGTTTTTACACCAATTGAACCCAAAGGTATCGATATGGTAAGGAGGTCTCGTAATGCACAGTGCAGAAAAGTTTACTGAATAGCCAGTTGTGAATTACAGATTAATTTTCACAATTATACAATTTGAACGCGTCTGGGATCCTGTTATTAATTTGTTCAGCGACCCATTCCCCATCATTTTTTTTTTGCAAATGTTGTGGTGCGATGAGAAGTGACTTATTAGTCACAATTTTATGTTTATTTCTAAGATTAAAATTATGTTTGGCTGTGTCAAAAACAAAAGCGTTTTTAAGGACAAGGCTAAGGATTATACTACAGGTATTCTGTATGTATATTACAACCCAGTAACCTCACAAGTAACAACCCCGTCCCTGATGAAGCTCGGCCCGACACTCGACACCGGACACCCGATACGAAGCCCTCGCTCCGCTCGTCGTCTATATTAACGAAACATTGACGTATTATATACGGGACGCTTTAGTCGTCTTTATTTCACTATGTTGGGAAGAGAGTGATTGTTTTATTATGCGTGATAATGTACCGTTTGAAGTGATGGTTTTACACACTCCATTTTTTTTATGTGTAAGGATGTAAAATCTGGAGTCCTAGTAAAAAATGGTAAGTAGACAACTCGTAATAAAAAAGGGTATATACGTGAACGGAGTATACTAGACTTAAACCATTCTCCCCGTGATCTTCAGAAGATATGAGATGCATCAGATAATAATATCTCTATATTATTTTGATGCGGTGATATACATTGTAAAACATCGCTAGACATTTTTATGTGAGTGTTTAATACGTGTAGGGTGCTAACATACATATTCATATCAGCGAGAACGTGTGTAAGTTATGTCGGTACGTGAAACGATTGCCTCTGCAACTAATTACCCGTCGAGTTAATAGAAATCTATCGGGTCGTTTTGATGCCTACACACACACAGTTATGAAATAACCGGCTTTGGGTTTAACATAAATGAACTTTATCATCAAGGCGATAGGGACGATACGGGGACGGGGTGTTATGTTTATTTCTTAACTATAAAGGTGGATTCCCAATGCAAAATTGCAAGCGTGAAAAACGCCACGCGTGTCGCGTTATGTTGTATTTTAATTCAAAATGATGCATACATTTACATTGATGATTTATTTAGACTTTTGAAACAACTTTATTTGTATCGTTTTTTGTCTACAATTTTCCGAGTAAGGTGCAAAGTTAGTGTAGACTCGTATGAATATAAAATTAAATGAGTGTTACGGGACAATTTCGCACAAATTTATCAGGGCCTCGATTCATCACGGCAATAACAATATCGTGTTTGAGCTGTTATCGTATTTTCACCGTTTTGATAGCTCTTATTCACTTGACAGTAATGGCGGCCAAGCAAGGCTTTTGTTTTTATAATTTTTATTTTTTATTTTTGTGTGCATGTGAAGAAGCGGACTGAAAACCAGCGCTGCGCAGACGCAGCTGCGCCCGCTCCTTTTGTCACTCGACTGAGATAATTTAAAAATATATTCAAATCATTAATTGTACTATCTGTCTATTTGTAAATTTTTTTTGGTGTGTGACACTACAACATTTCTTATTCTTATACTTGTGCCCGCGTGGTTGCCGGGTTAGAATAGTGCCACTCCATGTCTTCCCGTGGATGTCGTAAGAGGCGACTAAGGGAATAAAGGCTTGTAGTACTGTTAGGCGATGGGCTTGCAATCGGTCACTAATACGCTGGTAAACATATTAGCCTGATTTTGTAAAATGTGGTTACAGAATTATCAACAAGTTTTTAGAGTTGTTGGTAATTCTGTAGCTCTTCCTACCCCACTCTGGGAATGAAGGCGTGAGTTTATGTATGTATGTATGTATCAGTGGCGAAGCGTCACGTAAATAAATAGGCAAGCCGGAGCAAAAAAAAGGTGTATGGCGTGTGTGCTTGTTTGCCCCTTCCGTGACATAAAAAAAAACATACCTACCTTAAAAAATGGATGTCGTCTTTCTAGTTCTCAAAAAGCAGTGCTGAAGTGTCGCGTGCGTTAAAAGTGCGCGGAAAGCCAATTCTTGCTTTCCAAGTAGTACGACCGTATCAATTAAACGTTTCAATAAATTTCGATTACGTTCCACTTTACGATTGTGGGCCTCAAAATTATTACCAAAAAAGTTTAAATTCTACTGTTACCAAATTCATGTAATAATATACAACTCTGTATAATATGTTTCTCGCTTTGAGCATGTTTTCTAGCTGAATTATAGAAATTAAAATATAGAAAATAGAATAAGTTTTTTTTTCTTGCCTTTTTCGTGCTTATTATGATTGAATCTTAGAAAAAATACAAATTTATTTCCCTATTTCTGGGCGGTTTGCCCTTCGGGAATATATAAAAACTAACCTAACCTAACCTATTTTTTTTACATACTTTAATTCAAACCGTAATGTTTCAGTAATAATTGATTTGAGAGAAAAGTTTGTTTAAAAAAATATGCTTGTTTTAGTATATTCTAAACAATTAAATCATCATAAATAGACCTTATATTGACATAATTTTCAAGCATCAAAATTTTTTAAGTCCCTGACGCCTTGAAAATGACCAACATTTGAACCCCTATAACTCGACCAATTTTGATTTTAGAGAAAAGTTTTTTAAGTACAACGTGCTTATTTTAACGTGTTCTATACGATAAAATCATTTAAATTAGGTGTCATAATGATACAATTTTGCCGAATTTTTTTCTAAGTCTATAATAAATTGTGAATATCTGCAAAACCTGTTCGATTCCAAACACTGCTAGAATCGGAAAACAGCAAAGATGAATAGCAAAATAATTTGTTTAATTTGCAGCTGCCAGTCAGCCAATTGTATTTATCATATAGGTAATTCGCTGTGGAAATGTTTGAAGAATCCATCTCTACGCCTATAATCAATTTTTATGTCTGGGCGAGCGCGTCCTAACTTAATGACATGTTTCTTATTTTCAAAGGATAACTTTGAAAAACATGTTTGTTCATTAAGTAGGTAATCTGTAAGACAACACTCAATTTGAACCAATGCGGCCATTTGTACTTTGAGTACAGGCAAAAATATTTTAAAACCAAACCACGAATATAACCTAAATAGATCGAAGCAAAAATAACAATATTTAGGTACTTAACGAAATATAAACAAACCTCCGTTGTCGCCACGAATCTGCAAATAACACAATCCAAACAGAAAAACATTCACAGAACACTAAACAAGCTAAATTTCACTAGTTGAGTCTCATAAAACACAATAAGTTAAGTAATAACACAAATTTAACTATAAATCAAAACAAAACACCGCGTATTTTAGCGCGAGGACGCGAAAGTAATGGCGTAATGAAAAAAGTAGTTGAAGGTCGTGAGGCCAGGGGGGAGAGAGACGGTTGAGTTGAGTTGAGTGTCCTTGGGAAAAGAAAGTTAACGCATGCACTTTAAGTTCAAAATTGGATGCAATAAGCCGTAGTTCGCTGGCCGGACTTGCGTGCTTCTCCCTCTTGCGTGCTCACACAGGTGCCGCTGTGTCTGTGTGCGAGTTTAAAGCTAATGTAGCGCTATAATTTTATACCATTTGGTTTGAATTTGTTAGTGAGGTCCGGCGCCGAGTCACCGACTTGTATGGCGGTTTTAATTGTGGGTGTAAGTTCGAGCGCGCGTAGTGAAAGGTAACTGAGCATGTGTGCGTGTATACGAAAATATTGTTCTTGTTTCTTTCTAGTAATATAGGTTAGTGAATGGGTGCGAGCGAGTGATAGATTTCGGCTTGGTAAATAAATAAATTTGAATTGCGGCGTTAGTGCGTGTTCATTCATCGTATTATGAAGCAAGGTAAAGCTATAGTACACCGGGTTACTTTCGGTTTTACGTTTTGTTGTTTGTATACCTAGTAGTTACCTACTCTATGCATAGGAATTTTTAGGGAAGCCGCTGGGAATCGGGTTGTATGGACGCTTCGCTACTGGTATGTATTCTTATACTTAAAATACGCGATCAAATCGAAGATTTACTTACTTTTTTTAATAGTGTGTATTTCTGTATTAAAACATACAGCAACAGTTTTTGTTGCCATTGTGAACTTTATCCATCTGTAATAAGCCTGCAAAAATGTGCGGGTGTGGTAAGAGATGTTAATAAACCCCAATACTTACTTTAGGGGGTCTCTATTTCTACTAGGTAAATCCATACTGCTTTTGACTTAAAATTACTGTCAACATTTTGATAGCTCTTATTTACTTGACAGTAAATGGCAGTCGAGTTTAATGTACTACTATGATACGCACGTCAAATCAACGTGTATCAGCGAAGCTGCGTAGCACGTAGACCCACTACGGCGTAGAGCCACTACGGCTCGGGACGCAGGACGCAAGGCGCAAGACACTAGTCACGAACGTAATGCGGAACGGATTCCGATCGATTCTCCTATTGTAGCCCGAAAAACTTTAACCCTATTCTACTTTCAGTAACCCTTAGATCAAAGCCCTAATTTTTGCTTCCCGAATTTACGTTGTACCTAAATTTACTAGCCCTAATTTTAATATTGCAAAATATCTATTTTCCTAACAGTCATTGGCCCTTGTTTTAGCATTCCGAATAAACGTAATACCTATTTTTATATAGGGATCTAAACAACTGTAATTAATGTCGACGGAGCTCCGCTGCGCGGAGCTCCTATTCCGCGTAGTTATGGCGCTTCGCGCCTTGTCACAACTCTAACCTAACCTAACCTATATGAGTAAATTTGCCTAATTGAGTATTTGTTTTTCATGTAGTTCAAACAATCGTTAGCTCTCATACCTATTAGGTCTATCAATCATTAGGAATAACAATATTAGTTTCACTAATATTAGAGCATTTAATGTTTGGTACAAGTAATCTTTAGGGTATACATAACTTTAGGTCTAGTAATCAATTAGCATATACAAGTTTAGTTTTCATGACATTAGGGCTAATGAAAATTATATCAAACGTTGGTATGCCTAATGAAATTAGCTTTTATGATATTAGGTCTTGTGAGGGTGAACCATTCCGATAACACACTGAGAATAACAGATATTCAGAGACGAAACATCATAAGAGACATTAGGGTGTTGAAGCATTTATTTGCTGTTTTACTTGTACTCAGTTCGGTTCAGTTTTCAGTGCTCGGTGTTTTGAGTTAGCTGATGAAAAGGTCTCAAGATTTATCTTTATGCTTTGAGGTATATTAATAAAATGCTTATCCATACTTTTTTAATAAAGAGAAAAGTGTTATATTTTTTATTGTTACCGTGCGTTTTTCGAGGGCCTTCTTGCCACGCACCTTATCTATGTGGAATCAGCTTTCGGCGTCTATATTTCCGACCCAATATGACTTGGGAGCCTTCAAAAAACGAGCCTACTCTTTTCTCAAAGGCCGGCAGCGCACCTGCGGTTCCTCTGATGCTGCGGGTGTTTATGGGTCGCGATGATCACTTACCATCAGGTGGCTCGCTTGCTCGTATGCCCCATTTTCAAATAATAAAAAAAAAACTCAAAAAATCCTGGAACCATTTTAAAAATGCCTTCTAGCTCTAAACAGTTTCGGCCCACTGCAACTCAGATGCGGTATACCTTTACTTCCCAGAATTTCATATGCCCGAATATCACTTGCCATAATTTACAAATGGCATAATGTTACATCTTATAATTTCGTATGATATACTGATTGTTTATCATAGTAGTCAAATAACAGAATCTTTGTTTCCCATAATATTAATTTCAATAATTTCATTTTTCATAATCATTTTAATCCATATTTGTCACATGCCATAATGTCATTTGCCATCCGTGTAAATGGTAAAAAGTGATGTTTGAATAAGGCAAAATTTACCTACATAGGTTAGGTTAGGTTAGAGTTGCAACAAGGCGCGAAGCGCCTCAACTACGCGGAATAGGAGCTCCGCGCAGCGGAGCTCCGTCGACATTAGTTTCGATCATTCATTTTAAAGACCAATTCCACAGCTCCGAACACAATTGATAATAAATATCGCAATTGCAATGCACCGCCATCAACGTATTAAATATTAAAAACATACCCACACCACAAATAGGAAAAAAAATCAAGCGCCTACAGAATTTTTTAAGCAAATGCATAGCCAGGATGGATTCGGAAATAATTATGGCGTTTAAATATTCTATTAAATAAAATTATTGCACTTAATAATATGAAAAACATTACGTATGGCATCAGTATCATTACGGCATCTAACTTTCGGGAAAACAAGAGTATGTAAGATAACTTTTCTGGGAAATGTAACATTCGGGCATATAAAATTCGGGCAAAAGAAATTCGGGCAAGTGAAAATTATAGCAAATGAATTTCGGGCAAACAATAGATAATCCTCAGATGCTTTAACTTCCGCAGTGATTTCCACTACTGTTACTCCGATCCGTCCATCAAATCAATTTCTAGGCCAAATCAATTTCAACAAATTAAATCAAATTAATTGCATCAAATTAATTTCTATGGAACCGCGTCAAAGTGACGAAAGTGAGTCAAATTCTAGAAAGTTTATGAAAATGTTAGTGATTATGTTATTTTTATTTAACGACGACTATCTCATGACTGCAAAGGGTGCCAAACCTAATGACTTAGATGAAATGCCTCTATGCTAGTCACTAACCGGTTGTTCACCCGCAGACCGAAACACAACAATGCAAACACTAAGATAGCGGTAGTACCCTTATACAAGTTCTTTCCACGACTAAAAATACTGTGACATAGTTCCATAGTGGTTCTAAAATCCATTTGTTTCACTATACTTTACTTTTATTCTAAAATACCGTTATCATCTTATCTTTATTGACAAAGCCAAGCTAAATACCCAACATTATGCCCGTTGTATGTTCATGTATGGGTGTTACTCATATTACCATATCCGTCCGTCACCGCGACAGGTGACGCTGCGCTGCCGGCGGGACGTGGCCTAATATAATACGTGACCTAAATCGCTCTTGCCACGACAACGCAAACTCAACCTTACCCAACCTAAAACACGTTAGCATTTCCTTTGCTCTTAAGCTGGTTAGACTACGTGGCTTTACTATCTGAATTAGGTTTTGGCTTTCTGGGAATAAGGTTAGTTTTGGGTTGGCGGGGAGAACTCAAAGAAAAAGCGTCTGGGTTGAAATGTGAGGTAATGAGATTTTTAACCAACTAGCTGATATGGAGAGACGTGACCGCTCGCATTGCATTTTAATATTTCATTTCAAAAGCCAAGTATTTTTCTGTAAATACTTTGTATTCGACCACGCGGGCGTAGGGGTTGGTTGCTTGCGAAGCTAACAGTCCCGGACTCGATACCCGGTCATTATTTTTCCTGAGTCTTAGTGTAGTGTGACTTGCTTGAATGCAACTTACACACATCTTTCACATCCAATAATTTTCAGCTGACATTCTCACACCAATTGAGTCCCTAAGTAAGCTTTAGGATTGTACTATGGGTAGGTACTAGACACCAGAACATGTCCAAGATTCAGAAAAAAATATTTGCGCTCATCACACAAATATCTGTCTTTACCGGGATTTGAACCCAGGACCGCTAGCTTCGTAGGCCGAGTCACTACCAACTAGGCCAGCGCGTCGTCAAATATTAAGATTAAGAGTTAAGTGTCCATTATTGGTGCCTGTCAGCTGAAATGATCTACTGGTTTATGTTTACGAAAAAACTCATCAAACTCACCTTCAATAAATTGGAAATAAATATTATGAAGGTTGTAGGTAGACGGAATGGAGCCACATTTTTTTCTTAATGATACAAAGGACGAGGATGTTATTAAAAACCTAAAGCCGGGTTGGTCCGTCGCGGGCTCGGGCTCCAGGGGGCTTCGGGAGCCTCCGGGGGGCTCCGGAGAGCCTCGTAATAAAAACTGATCAGACGCTTTCAATTTGGCCTGTCAATACCAATTTAGGGGTCCAGTGGCAATTCACAATTCAATTTAATTTTTGATTGATTGATTTGATGATTGAATGGATTTCAAAATCGAATTGAATGGATGCGATTCCTTTGCCAATGCAAAAAATACGACTAGTATTGCAGTTTTGAATATGGAAGCCAATTTGGATGTCTGTCTGTTGGTGTCAGAGGTGCAGTTTGAATTTCCTTTTTTGTCAGTTTGTGAAAGAGCTACAAAAGCGACCGCATTACAGTATAGTTTATTTGTGCCGATAGATTTTATAAACGAAAAAGCATAGCAGTTGTTTCTTTAAAAAAAAAACCAATTGATTTTAACGAGTTTTGTTAAATAAATTCATCACTTGAGTTTTTAATTTTTCAGGGAACTTTATGACATATTATATTTTTTAATAATACATATTTAAATATTTGAATAATATTATTGATGTAGTACAATAAATTGTTTAAATACATACATACTCAAACATACATCATTATATTATTGTACGCTCATTCCCAAAGTACTATAATTTGAAAATACCAGATTACACTTTATACCAGATTCCCAAAACACCAGATTCAAAATAAGGCTTAATTTATTGTACTTACCCTAAATTATGAATCCGGTGTTTTGGGAATATGGTATAAAGTGTTATCTGGTATTTTCAAATTTTGGTATTTTAGGAATGAGCGTTATTGTCGCATTGTAATTTTCTTCAATAACCAAATTGATAAACAAATTTTGATGAAATTCTGTACAGCGATGAAACGAAATTCAGTTCAAGATTTAAAATAAAAAAACTGTGACGGAACCCGTTCTTCCCACCAGGTCGCCCCCCCCCTTTCTCCCCCCGGCCCCGCCGGCCCCTCGGCCCGCGGAGGCTGTGTGGCGCCGACAGCTGTGATTGCAGATTGACGCGACTGGTTGCTAGAGGGGCGCAGGTTCGAGGTCGCCGTGTGTCTTGTGGCTATGACAGCTTCAGTGAACCTTGTAATCATTGCCGAGATAATAAGAGGCTAATAATAAAGAAGGAATAATAAGACTTAAAAATTTAAAATTATTGTTAGGCGATGGGTTTGCAACCCTGTTTGTGCAAAATGTGGTTATAGCATTAACAACAAATTGTTAGAGTTGTTGGTAATTCCGTAGCTCTGCCTACCCCACTCTGGGATGAAGGCGTGATGGTATGTATGTATGTATGTATGTATGTATGTAAAATTATCGAAGGAACGATAGGAGTTGGAGTCATAGGTATTTACGAGAAATCGTGGTTTTGGATTTGTTTGCATATAGTTAGTATTGACCTTGCCTACGAAGCTAGCGGTCCTTTGTTCATTTCCCGGTTTGGGCAATTATTTGTGTGAAGAGCGGCGGGTAGGTATTCGGTTCTGAGTCTTAGATGTTTTCTATGTACTTAGTCAAGTAGTAATGTCTCTATATAAGTACATGTATAGGGCTCCCTTGTTCTCATAGTTCAAGCATAGGGCTTAGTTTAGGATAAGGTAAAATTGTGCGAGATGGTCCTTCGAAATTTGTTAATTTATTATATTTTATTTAATCTAAGAACATACACACACCTTACATCTTTCTTTCTTAATTCTGTAGCCCTGCCTACCCCACTCTGGGGTTACAGGCGAGAAGATACATAGGTATGTATTTATGCATGTATGTAAGTAAGAAATACAAGGAGTTAATTTAACTAATGTGGTTTACTTTAAATTTACCTACTTTTAAAGCCATTAGGTTTCACCCCCTGCAATAACCCTATTTGCGTCCTAACCACTAGCTTCATACTAGGTACAAAACCCTCCCTTTGCCCGTGCTAAAGTACAAAATACCGTTGATTTACAAAAGGATTGAAACGTTTAATAGCCGTTTTATTCATTCATATGAGTGGAATAGATATGAATTTAAGAGCTCCGACTACGCACGCTGCCTTGGACACTATAGTGTCCAAGGTGAGGTCACGGCCAAATAGTGTTGGGTACTGTAACACCCAGGGTGAAGCGACAGACCACGGCGTGAGCCAGCGGGTGTAACGGTTTAGTTTCTTTGTGTTCAAGAGTAGGTATTTATATTGTATTGTGTTGTCTTTCAAAAATGCATAATTTGGATAAAATTGACACACAAATACGAAGTTGGTGTCATAGCTTGGGTACGACTTATTTCATCAGGAAAATTGTGTAGTTCTAAGCAGACAAAGCCGTAGGCTAAAGTTAGTTTCGAAATATGTCAAAGCATCAAACACTAATCAATCTCCACCGAAACTTTAATCATAACGAGTTCCACCATCACGCTATTAGCGCTTGGATAATCCATCATTTACCACCAGCACTCGCGTGGACCTTAACACGACGTGTTACGGTTGAGAATCTATTAGCAATTAGAGCATAGTCAACATGAGTTATTTAAACCAAAAATACCTTATTTGCCTTATTCATGGTTTTTGGATTTTCAATTGTATTGAAGCGGTTTAAGATTCAAATTGAAATGTAAGTATAACGATTTAAGTCATTTTGTTCTTAAACATTTGAAATGAGACTATGGTTTGTAAATGTTGTCAAGCGAGTTTGAACCTTGTCGTAGCTGTATAGGGTCGTTCGAGCGCTGGAGTTAGAATCGTCTACAGGGTAAACATTCTTTGGATCAGACGCGAGACATTCATTATGCGCTCACAGACGGATAAACTCTAGAAATGACTTTCATATAATAATATTTATAAATAAAAAAATATGATATCATAAAATGGTGATAAATAAGTCGAACAAGCTTCAGCATTCAAATTGAAAAATAATGAAAGAAACCTAAAGTTTTTTCAAAAAAATATCTCGTATGCCATTTGAAAATTAAAAAAATCGGTACTTGATGAAAGATCATTAACTCTCCACCTTTACGCGCAGGAGTCGTTGTGAAAAACGCTTAAAGGTCACAGCACACATATCAACTCGGAAAGGGATCGTCACCCTATCAACTCGAGCCGTTCAGTATCATTACCATTACCAATTGGGCAGGACCCAATACCATTGTTATGTCTTAAGTTAAGTTTTTCTGAATAAACATTTTCATTTTCATTTTTCATTTGTATGAAACTCCCTACTGCAACGCAGACTAATCGGAATCGTAACGAAGTCGCCTCACCTAGTAGTGGAAAGGCGAGGCGGTGACGATCCCTTTCCGAGTTGATATGTGTGCTGTGACCTTTAACTACTAAATAATAACTGTTGTCATTGTTCGTCGATTTTACTTTTATATTTTTAACAATATGGCGTCTGGTCGCGGCCATATTGAATCTTAATTAATGTCATATGTTCAGTGACATTGACAAGATTAAGACAAATTGATTGACATCATAATCACCAAAATCGGTCCACGCGTTTAGTTTCTAGAGTACCACAAAGGAAGAAACATACATACAAACATTTTATAGGCTGATAGATACCTTCGGCAGTCGGGTAAAAAGGTTTTCGTTCATTTTGCGTTTCAATTTTTATTTTTTTGTGAACCTTAAAACCTAACCATCTAAACTTAAAAATGTACAATCCGACGAATGAATGGAAATAAAAAATCATGAGGACGGCGATGAAGATGAATATAAAGAGCGAAATGAAGATGAATATGACGATGAAAATGAAACTGCAGTTTCGATGCATTGCCAACCGCACTAACACTGCGTGCAATCTGTTTAATTGGGATAGACCAAAAAAATAACATAAGGGACCGATTTCATTAATTTTGTATTTAACCTAATAGTTTTGTTTCAATATCTTTATTTATTTAGCAGACATTTTATGGATGATATGATTATTTTAAATTAGGATTCTCATTTTCTAATAAATTACAACAATGAAATGATATACAGGGTGTCCCAAAAGTACCACGCCACAGTGACACCGGAGGTAGGTCAGCTCAAGAGGAACCTAACCAGCCTAACATGACCTCAGTAAAAGTGGCGTGGTACTTTTGGGACACCCTGTATAATGATAAAAAGTGATTGTAATATTGTATTAAAACATACTATTTCAAGCGGTTTTTGCCTGACCCGTAAGATACACCTAGGAGGGCTTCAAGGCGAAGTCGAAAGTCAAACAAAGGTCAAATATACTTTTGTCGAAATAAGCGAAATAGAGAAATATTTCAAAAACTTAATAATGCAGAATGGCTTTAAACCCCTATTCCTCGAAATGGTTTTCGAATTAGAGTAATTGTAAAATATTATGAACAATCCCTATTGCAGACGTCTGTTTCGGCTCTCCGGATAAATAGCCGATGTGCCTTCCAGCGGCGTGCGTCCGCGCCGTATGGAGATGCTGCGCGCCCCTGATTCGCCTCTAACACAATTACAGCTGCTCGGGAGCTCCATTTATCGGCTTTGATCTCGAGCTTTTGAGCTTAATTCTCTTTTAACGTATAAAAGTAGGAGCTTTAACGAACGCCAACGAAATGTCGTTACGTTTTTATTGGCAATTATTATTTACTGCGAGGTTAGGCTTGCGAGCATTTTCTAAAATTAAGCTCAGACTGTTTTATCACAACTTGTGCTTTTTTCATCTCATGTTTTATTGCGAATTAATTACATAATCCCCAGGCACCTATCTGAATTCCAAAATGACTTTCTCTCGTATACCTCTCTAATTTACGACGACAACAATATTTGTTGACGATACGCGCTAACAGTTGACTAACCCCGATAGCTCAGAGTTCCAAAAACACTAAACAAAACGCGACTATTAGGAGAGGAAATAAAATGAAACTAGATAAAAACGTTAAATGAATGCTGCACGTTGTCGAGCCAGTCGCCCACCCGGTTCGCGGGATCTGCGACCGACCCTCCAGCCCGGGACCCTTCTACCTCGATCTGTTCGATGGTTGCGGCGAGTCGTTTCTGGATCAATTCCTCTTGAATCGCCAGCTCACGACGGTGCAACTCGGCGAGCTGCTCTGCCGCCTCCAGTTCTGCTCTCCGCCTTCTTACCTTAAGATCCGTGGTAGAAGCCACGGATGCAGGCCTCGACGCAAACGCAACGCGGTCACGATCCGCCGGTCGTTGCGCTCCTTGCGCGAGCCTCTCCTCCATACGCTGCTCGGGTACTCGGATCGCGGGTGGCGCGAGCGGTGACACTCCGTAGGTGTCCCGCGGCTGCGCACCCCATCCGACATTGCGACTAAACTCCCCCCTGTCCTGGTTCGGGGGTGAGACTGGTGAGTCGCCCATCGGGTTCATCCGCCGAAGGGTTGGGTTTTCCGTCCCGGTTCTGAGGGGGCCCGCTCGTTCCGCGGGTGCTCCCTCGACGTTACCTCCTCGTAGCGGAGTTTGTTCAAGTAATCTCTGCCTTTCCTCTTCTAAGCGCTGCTCCATCAGACGACGATTTTCCTCGTCCTCGAGGTTATCGCCCGCCTGGCTCCTCGTAACAACCATATTTATGGTTTTACGTGGTTTCACAACACAATCACAAATCCTAGTTCGCGGATCCGGTTCGAAGGACCATAAAACTGTTGACGACCGCAGGTTAAGATCCGGTTCGAAGGACCATAAAACTGTTGACGATACGCGCTAACAGTTGACTAACCCCGATAGCTCAGAGTTCCAAAAACACTAAACAAAACGCGACTATTAGGAGAGGAAATAAAATGAAACTAGATAAAAACGTTAAATGAATTTAAATTATAAAAACAGACAAACACTTTGATATTACATTTAAATAAACACTATAGACTTTAAACAATATAAACAAAAACGATTTTACTTTAGGGCAGAGAGATTAACAAACACGCATGCACCGTATACGACGAGTGCAGTACGAAACACTACGAATACTAAGAGCTTGTAACGAGTACTAAACGAAACTAAACGAGTATTCACTGCGAAACCGAGTACTAATCCGAGTAGTAACTAACTATGAAACCGAGTACTAATCCGAGTATACAAATCCGAGTATTAACTAACTATGAAACCGAGTACAAACAATTAAAATATTGGCTCCGTATTTATAGTATTTCATACAGGTTCAAATAGTGCCTTCACGTCCGAGGAGTCCCAAGCCTCTGCACAAATCAAAAGCCTTAGCTCAATAAACTTAATCGGGACGACCAATCAGAGCGCCTGCATTTCCGGGCGCTTTCCACTCGACCTTCGGGTGGAAACATCCGAGGTTCTTCCCCGTCGCCGCCCGTAAATACCGCCTGCGTCTGATTGGCCGCACGCTTTATCAAATTATCCTAAATTTGATTCAATATTTCCTTATAAACTAACACATAATCAATCATACTTCCTATCTCGCTGCTCGGATCTGATTCGTTTCTTCCTGGCTTAGGTCCGGCTCAGGATCTCTGACCCGATAACCTTTTCCCTTCTAATATCGGAACTAGGTTACCGGGTCAGGAGGACAATAGCCGCGTTCGGCGGTCTATTTTACCTAAATTTTTGGTAGTTATTCTAATGGGATCTAGCTGAGGGAGCAAGGATCGGTTCGGGGTACAGTCCAGCTTGTAGTTCGGGCTGGACTTTACCTAATTTACACATAAAAAACTTAAATCTATACATCGTTCATCCACAGCTCGTAATACTAGGTGGCTCCCTAAGCTAAATCCCCATTCTAAACCTAAAACTAACTAAAAAATCTTTATTTATATACCTAAAATCTACCTAATACTATATAAAACACTTATATACTAACTTAACTATTTACAGTATCCTTATATACTAGGGTCACGTCTAAATACGTCGCTGTCGGCTAGAGTTCGGCGGTGGCTGTCGTCAACACTATCCCCCCGTCAACATGCCATGTTGACCCGGGTGCAACGGTACGACAGCCAGCTTCGTCGTCGGTCTCCGGAACACGCCGCCTCTCGTTCGGACGTCCGCGCTCCGCACGCCGCCATCTGGTCCAGGGTAGGTCGTCTCGACGACTCCTCGTGGCCACACGTTCCGTGGCAGGGTGGGGTCGACCACGATCACGTAGTCCCCAACCTGCAGTTGTCGCTCGCCCGCCGCGGATGAGCGTCGCGGGGCAAGCGTCGGCAAGTATTCCCGGACCCAGCGGGCCCAGAAATGGTCGGCGAGCGCCTGGCTGGCTCGCCAGGTTCGGCGATCGGCTTCCACACAAGGGCCAGTGAGAGGGACCCCCGTGGAGCCTCCCAGTAGAAAATGGTTCGGTGTTAAGGCTTCTTCGTCGGCTGCCTCAACCGATACGTGAGTGAGGGGCCGAGCATTCACAGTGTGCTCGGCCTCGGCGAGCAGCGTCCATAGCACCTCTTCCTTGGGCGCCCTGGACGTCAGTGTCGCCGTCAGCGCCGTCTTCACGGAGCGCACCATGCGCTCCCAGGCGCCTCCCTGGTTCGGAGCTCCCGGCGGTATAAAGCGCCACTCCATCGCGTTCCGCTGCCCGTACTGCTGCATTGCTGGCAGCCACTCGAGGTAGGCGGCGCGCAGCTCCGCGTCCGCACCCCGGAAGTTGGTTCCGTTGTCACTGTAGATGACCCGCGGCCACCCCCGTCGCGCGGCCATGCGCCTTAGCGCCATGATGGCCGAGCCGGTGGACAGCGAGTGCGCCAGCTCCAAATGGACTGCGCGGGTTGTGAGGCACGTGAATAGCGCCACCCAGCGCTTTTCGTGCCGTCGCCCGACGGTCACCATCAGTGGTCCGAAGTAATCCACCGCCGCGTTCGTGAACGGTCGGTGGAATGGCTCGATCCGTGCCAGTGGCAGATCTCCCAGCGCGGGCACCTGAGGTCGCGCCCGGCGCAGGATGCACACCTGGCACGCGTTCGCTACTGCTCGTACTGTGGGTCTTTCGTTGTTCTGGGCGCTTGTTCTTTGTTCTGTGATGCGACGCTATAGCGCGGGCTAGCCGTGCCCCGATAAGCGCCGCCTGCAGCTCCAGTCGCGGGATGCTCAGCGCCTGTGTCGGCGCGACCTTCGCCTTCGCCGCGACGAGACTCACCTCGGCGTCGGTTCGCCAATAGGCTACCGCAGCGTAAGCCTGGGCGCTCGCGTCTACAAACATATGTAACTCACGCGGCGATCGCCCCGTGTCAAAGTAACACCGCGGCACCCGCAGCGCAGCCAAGCTGTCGAGCGCTCTCAGCCAGTGTTCATCACGGCGTTCTGGTCCCTCCAACACATCATTGTTCAGGCTGCGTCCTTGGACTGTTGACGCAGCATCAAATTTATTGGGGTTAGTGACCCCAAAATGAGGTAAATACCACTCTATTTTCCCGTTCTGGGTGAGTTCGTGGTCTTCCACTGGTTCGGCGTAACCCTTGACCAGCAGGTTATCGACCTGTGCGGCATACTCCGTCGCAAAGGTCGGATCACGGTCCATCTTCCTTTCAATCCCCTGTAGCCGCCGAAACGCCATTGCGTACGTCGGTGGCATTCGGGGTTCATCGTCCCGCCACAGTTGTCCTACCTCGTAGCGGGGTCCGTCTATTTTCTTCACGGTTTGAGCGAAAATCCTCTCAGCTCGTTCCTCGAGGGGGCGTTTCTTATCGATCAACTTGATCCCCAACGAGTCTATACTAAAGTACCTTTTCAGAGCTTCGTCCAGCTCTGGTTCACGCGCCGCTAAGTGTAGCGACGTCTCGGCATGTTCGGTTCGGATGAGCCGCGGTACCGTACCGTACACGACCCATCCTAGGTCGGTTCGTAGGGCTGCGGGCTCGTTCATGCGCCCTGTCCTCAGTTCGTGAGGGATCATTATGTGCCAGTGATCGGCACCGATAAGCACATACGGCACTCCTTCCTCAAATGCCGCTTCGTTCAGGCCGGCGAGGTGCTTGTACTTACCTAGTTCTGTTTTATTTAGGCGCTGCGTTCGTAGGCCTAGGTTCGGTACGGTCCGCAGCGTCATTTCGTGTACAGGTCCATCTCGGATTCCTCGTACCTGCGTTGTCACCCTTCGGCTCCGTTGGCTCGAAGTCATGTATCCCACACCTTGAATGTGTAACGGTGTCTCGGGTCCGGTTGCTCCGATCGCCTCCGCCAACCTTTCATCCACAAGGCTAACGGTGCTTCCCTCGTCGAGCAACGCGTGTGTCTTGACCTCGCATCGCGGTCCCGAAATAATAATGGGTACTACCTTTAACAACACTATGTTTGCGACCATATGGGGGTTCTTGTAGGTCGCCGCGAAGCTCCGCTCTGGATCATAGAGCTCCGTCGGTTCGTTGTTCGTTGCGCACGCCGCGGCGCGCTGCGTCCTTTCTCGTGACGTCACAGCGCGTGCCGACGATGCGCGGGGCGGCGCTAGCGGCCTAGCAAAGCGTGGCGCCGGCGCTAGCGGCGCTTGCACAGGTGGCGCCTGCACAGGTGGCACCTGGTATGTATGCTGCTGGTTCAGGGGTTCGTGCAGCACGGGATGGTGGGGTCGCGGGCATCCGTTCACACCGCACCCTCTCGCCGGGCATTGCTCCCGACGATGTTTTTGATTAACACATTTAAAGCATACCCGGTTCTGTCGGGCCCAGTCCCAGCGGGCTCCAACTGGCATGTTAAGAAGTCGGCGACAGTCAGTCGTATTGTGACCGCCTCCGCAAAACAAACAACTACTCACTGTTTCTGTCGTGTAGGTTCTGTTGACTCTAGGTGGTTGTGGGCGACGGAAAGCTCCTCCGCCGGCCGGGATCGGTGCGCGTCGAGTGTCTCGCTGGATCGGTGGCGCGGGTGTCGTCCTCTTTGACGGCGCCCGTGCGTGCGAGAACTCCAACTCGGCGTCGCTCTCATCGAGTAAAAAGTTAGCCATCAGCATTAACTCACTCTGTTCTAGAGTATATCTTTCCTTCGCATATGCACACCATCGCGAGCGCAAATGCGGACTCAACCTCTCTGTTATCTCCCTTATTAGTAACGGGTTAGCTCCGTAACTCCGTTTGTCTAAGTTCACTAATGTCGATGCTATGTTCATGATTTTTGTCGCGAACG
The DNA here is from genome assembly GCA_927399475.2 of Acleris emargana. NCBI lineage: Eukaryota > Metazoa > Arthropoda > Insecta > Lepidoptera > Tortricidae > Acleris > Acleris emargana. Next base: position 205,975 of record OV656859.1, read on the forward strand.
CATTTAAATCCGTTGCGCTCGGACCAATTATAGGCATCCTCTTCAGTTCCTCGATCGCTCGATCAATTAGCAAATCTGTTCTACCGAAGTTCTTTTTCAACACTCTGACAATTAGTTCTGGTGATGTCGATGACGCGAGCATATGATGTACACACTGTCGCGCCTCACCTTTCAAAGCGTGTCGTAGCCTCGCAACGTTCTCGTACGGCGAGAACTTGTACCGCTGCGACGACTGTTCGTAACTATTTAAAAATGTGAGCCATTCGCTCGGATCTCCGGCAAATATAGGCAACTCATATACTTGCCTTGGTGGCGGCCTCATCATCGTCTCGAGATGATCCGTCAGTCGATCAATGGCGCGGCTCCTTCCTTCTGATCTGTCCCGCTGACTGTGCGGGGTTCTTACCTCGTCACGTGTTCTCCTCGGCGATGGCGAGTCTTCACGTGACCTGCGTGGTATCGGCGCTGCTCTCTCGGGCTGCACGTTGTCGAGCCAGTCGCCCACCCGGTTCGCGGGATCTGCGACCGACCCTCCAGCCCGGGACCCTTCTACCTCGATCTGTTCGATGGTTGCGGCGAGTCGTTTCTGGATCAATTCCTCTTGAATCGCCAGCTCACGACGGTGCAACTCGGCGAGCTGCTCTGCCGCCTCCAGTTCTGCTCTCCGCCTTCTTACCTTAAGATCCGTGGTAGAAGCCACGGATGCAGGCCTCGACGCAAACGCAACGCGGTCACGATCCGCCGGTCGTTGCGCTCCTTGCGCGAGCCTCTCCTCCATACGCTGCTCGGGTACTCGGATCGCGGGTGGCGCGAGCGGTGACACTCCGTAGGTGTCCCGCGGCTGCGCACCCCATCCGACATTGCGACTAAACTCCCCCCTGTCCTGGTTCGGGGGTGAGACTGGTGAGTCGCCCATCGGGTTCATCCGCCGAAGGGTTGGGTTTTCCGTCCCGGTTCTGAGGGGGCCCGCTCGTTCCGCGGGTGCTCCCTCGACGTTACCTCCTCGTAGCGGAGTTTGTTCAAGTAATCTCTGCCTTTCCTCTTCTAAGCGCTGCTCCATCAGACGACGATTTTCCTCGTCCTCGAGGTTATCGCCCGCCTGGCTCCTCGTAACAACCATATTTATGGTTTTACGTGGTTTCACAACACAATCACAAATCCTAGTTCGCGGATCCGGTTCGAAGGACCATAAAACTGTTGACGACCGCAGGTTAAGATCCGGTTCGAAGGACCATAAAACTGTTGACGATACGCGCTAACAGTTGACTAACCCCGATAGCTCAGAGTTCCAAAAACACTAAACAAAACGCGACTATTAGGAGAGGAAATAAAATGAAACTAGATAAAAACGTTAAATGAATTTAAATTATTAAAACAGACAAACACTTTGATATTACATTTACTTAAACACTATAGACTTTAAACAATATAAACAAAAACGATTTTACTTTAGGGCAGAGAGATTAACAAACACGCATGCACCGTATACGACGAGTGCAGTACGAAACACTACGAATACTAAGAGCTTGTAACGAGTACTAAACGAAACTAAACGAGTATTCACTGCGAAACCGAGTACTAATCCGAGTAGTAACTAACTATGAAACCGAGTACTAATCCGAGTATACAAATCCGAGTATTAACTAACTATGAAACCGAGTACAAACAATTAAAATATTGGCTCCGTATTTATAGTATTTCATACAGGTTCAAATAGTGCCTTCACGTCCGAGGAGTCCCAAGCCTCTGCACAAATCAAAAACCTTAGCTCAATAAACTTAATCGGGACGACCAATCAGAGCGCCTGCATTTCCGGGCGCTTTCCACTCGACCTTCGGGTGGAAACATCCGAGGTTCTTCCCCGTCGCCGCCCGTAAATACCGCCTGCGTCTGATTGGCCGCACGCTTTATCAAATTATCCTAAATTTGATTCAATATTTCCTTATAAACTAACACATAATCAATCATACTTCCTATCTCGCTGCTCGGATCTGATTCGTTTCTTCCTGGCTTAGGTCCGGCTCAGGATCTCTGACCCGATAACCTTTTCCCTTCTAATATCGGAACTAGGTTACCGGGTCAGGAGGACAATAGCCGCGTTCGGCGGTCTATTTTACCTAAATTTTTGGTAGTTATTCTAATGGGATCTAGCTGAGGGAGCAAGGATCGGTTCGGGGTTCAGTCCAGCTTGTAGTTCGGGCTGGACTTTACCTAATTTACACATAAAAAACTTAAATCTATACATCGTTCATCCACAGCTCGTAATACTAGGTGGCTCCCTAAGCTAAATCCCCATTCTAAACCTAAAACTAACTAAAAAATCTTTATTTATATACCTAAAATCTACCTAATACTATATAAAACACTTATATACTAACTTAACTATTTACAGTATCCTTATATACTAGGGTCACGTCTAAATACGTCGCTGTCGGCTAGAGTTTGGCGGTGGCTGTCGTCAACAATATTGGTTTTGACCTGTGGGGTTATTATGACGTGTCTGTGCCATTAATTTTTCGCTGAGAGAAAAGGTCAGAGCTATATAACTGATATAGCTCTGTCCTTTATACTCGCCTTAAAATGAGCCGCATAGCTATGTCATAATAACCCCTCTGTTGACAGTAAATAGCGGCCGAGATATAACAACAGCATGACAGGTCAAAAGCATTATTGTTTAATGTCGTATAATAAAGGCCTAGTTTTTCGTCTAAATATCAAAATATTATTAATACTAAGGGAATAAAGGCTTGTAGTACTGTTAGGCGATGGGCTTGCTACCTGTCACTAATATACACTGTTATACATCATAGCCTAATTGTGCAAATTGTGGTTACAGAGTTATCAACAAGTTTTTAGAGTTGTTGGTAATTCTGTAGCTCTGCCTACCCCACTCTGGGAATGAAGGCGTGAAGGTATGTATGTACATATGTATGTGTATTAATTTGATTTTATCGTCCCAAAACGCTGTAAATCCGTTTTTTTAATATTTTGCCTCTACATTAAAAATTAAGTATTGTTAAGAAATTTGCGTTTGGCCCTTTCATCATTATATGGCACCGCGCTTACTGGTATGTACGAGTAGCATATATTTATGGTCAAATCATTTCAATTTTTCAACCCCCATTTTAAATATTTAGAAAAATAAATTCGTATTGTTTTTACTAAACACAGATACGAGTATGTGTAAGCAAGTTACATACAACAATGCCAAACAAGTTGATAGCTCTCTTCTAAAGTTTCGGAGAAAAACTGTTGTGACATACAGACAGACAGACATCTCACCGTAAGAGTTCCTTTTTTACCATTTTGGTACGAACCCTGAACATGCGTAAAAATTAAGCGACATAAATGGTTAAACATCTTAGCCTAATTGTGCAAGTTGTGGTTACAGAGTTATCAACAAGTTATTAGAGTTGTTGGTAATTCTGTAGCTCTGCCTACCCCACTCTGGGAATGAAGGCGTGAAGGTATGTATGTATGCATACATGTTTTCTATTATATTCTATTGTAACAGGACGCGCCTTGGAGTGACCGAGCCCGAGCCTTTTGCCTCCTGTGGTTTGGGTCCCTGCACTGAATAGGTAGTGTGCTTGCGATTAGGATTGTTGTTGTTTTTAAAGTCTTGATTATCTGATTGTGAAATCTCTGTACCTGTGGTGTAATAGTGAGTGTAATTTAGTTTGCCTGTGTGCAAAAAATATTTGAATTTTGAATTGAATAATTTAGAGTCTTTCAGTTTTCAAAACATTTTAATCTAGTGCCCAAAGTACAAGCCTAGATCTTTCTTTCTTTTTCTTTTATGGCATAGGAAGGCATACGAGCACACAGGCCACCAGATGGTAAGTGGAAACTGTGACCCATAGACATTCGCATTCACAAGACCGCATCCAATGTTAATGCGTTGCCAACCCTGAGGACTAAGACCGGAACACAACAATGCAAACACTGCTGCTTGGCGGTAGGTTATTGGATAAGATCGTTAGGGGCTTGGTCATTCGTGAAATTGTGACTTGGTTAATTCTAGAGTATTAGTGAACCAGTATAAGTCAACTTAACTCGTACTAAAAAATGGTATTTACATAAACAGATTATACCAGACTACCATTTTTCACTTGATTTTCAGGAGTTTCACCCTTTTAAAAAGGTTGTCTTCCAAGAGAAATGAACGCCGGTCCAGCCGCGGCCGGCTCGACCCGCCGCGCGCAATCCCACGTCGCCGTAAACATTGAAACAAACGGTCGAGATTGGGGAGAGGTTGGAAATTCCAATTTATTTTTGAGGTTATATCAGACGTTTCGTCGTTGTCAAATGAAATTCGTCCTTAGAATCACGTAAGGATATTTAAAAAGTAGTTCAGAATTATGTACGATAGCTTGATTTTATGTTATACCGCCATATTCTGCTGAGTTTTTTTTCATACCTATACATACATACCTTCGCGCCTGTAATCCTAGAACGGGGGAGCTACAGAATTACCTACAACTTTAAAATCTTTTAACGATTTTTTTCAAAGATATTTTTTCGGAAATATATTTGTAGCACAAATCGCTGCTTAAATACAAAAGCGCCACAAATCAAAAACAAATATAGACTTTAAGTATAAAGTATTCCGAATTTAAATGCAACACAAACACATTTTGTTTTCTGTCGCTTTTGTATTTAAGCAACGAAATGTAGTTTTGAGTGGTTTCATCATCAAGGTAAGATTAAAACTAACTTTATTACTACTTATTAAAAGTTCATCATAATCGTAATTCGTAATTAATTTTATAAATGCGAAAGTTTGTGTGTTTGTTTGTTACTCCTTCACGCTGCCACGGCTAGACGGATTTGGGTAAAACTTTATATGGAGAGAGCTTATTACCTTGGACTAATTCATACGCAACGATTTATTTTAAAAAAAGTTCCCGATGGAATAACCATAATCAAGATCTATGCAGACGAAGTCGCGGGCAGCATTCAACTCGCGCACTGAGGGTTTCGTACCGCCACACATAAGTATTATTATATTTCGGTACTTGACGAATATAGCTAGTAATCATAGATGTAGGAATGCAGCATAGTTCAAGTTACTTTCATTGAAGTGGTTTCTATAAAACTCAATTGAACATGTCTTTAAGATCTCAATCTACAGAAACGTAACCTAATCCTAATATCTCCCACTTCTTCTTTATTTCACGACGTCTCTTTGTTTCCGCGACTCGTCCCATCGCTTCCAATAACGCGTTCCCATAAAACTTGCGACAAACGATTGCGACCGACCGGGACTTCTCTCCCGTCTTTAGAGATTTCACAATTGTATTAAAGGCCACTTGCACAGAAAATGTATCAATAGGTTAAGATACTAACTCGAGTTAAAATGATAGTTTTCGTATGAATCTGACGTCAAAGAAGCTCATCAATTTAAATGCTGCTAAATGCACCGTGCTACAAATAGGAAACCGTAATCCGCACGTTACATATAACCTAGGAGAAACCCAACTTAAGCCAGTCGGAGTACAAACAGATCTGGGAGTCAAGGTAACGGAGGACCTCAAGTGGGAGGAGCACATAACAGCAATCACTAAAAGATCTAAGTCCTTGATCTATCTCATCAGGAAAGCCTTTGGAGTCTTAACCCCAGAACGAATCATTCAGATTTACAAATTATATGTAAGACCCAATTTAGAGTACGCTTTTTAAGCATGGAGTCCTTATTTTGCCAAAGACATTGAGCTACTTGAGAAAGTCCAACGCAGTTTCACCAAGATACCGAGACAACTTAGAAATAAATCTTACGAGGAAAGACTGCAGGTGCTGAAACTCACTACTCTAAAGGATCGTAGAGAGCGTGGTGATTTAATAGAAACCTATAAAATACTCACAGGACATTACGATTTACAGGAGTTTCATAAACTGTTCAAGCTAAAAACCAACACTCGTCTCCGGGGCCACCAATTTAAACTACTAACTGAGCTTTCACACAACAATCCTCGCAGACACTTCTTATGTAACAGAGTAGTGAAAGCATGGAACAAACTGCCAGAACAAGTAGTCTCAGCACTGAACGTCAACCAGTTTAAAAACCGACTAGACCAACACATAAGCAGTACAAAGAACACTTGATAAAGGAACAGCTGGATACAGGCATCTACCAGTTTTCGCAACTGCCGCCTGATAAATAAATAATAATAATAATAACTTAGTCGAGATAGTGTTATATTATAATTATAAGACACTGTTACATTTTCCGTGCAAGTGGCCCTAAGTGTTTCGTGTGAGGGTTAAGAGCTATGAAGCGCTTACTATTGCTATGTAGACAAATCTATTAACCTTTATTAATAATAATAATCATAATTTATTTAACATAATTTACAATATTTATGAGGGGTAAAAAATGAAATATTATTTATTTTATCCGACTGCGTATAATCAAATGAGGGTGAGTAATGACCAGGGATCGGAAATTCGGATCGATATTTACCTAAAGTTGGCAAAATCCCGGAAAAAGATAGGCAAACAGGGCGTCGGCTTCTTAAAAATATTATTTTAATATTATAAGTTCCGGGATTCTGGGATTCTACAAAATGTTAATATAATAATTACTTTACATGTAGGATAAAACATACAGTCAAATTCGTTAGGTTAATGAGTTATAGGTAAATTAAATAACATTTGGTAAATCTATACATGAAAAATTACTTCAAACAGTTAATATAAATAATTGATTATGAATTAATGCCGGTGCAATTTATTTATTTTGAAATCCCAGAAATTTTAGTAATGAATTCTATGATTGAGTCCGCCTCCATACAACTGAACAACAAAGCCGGTGCGAAAGTATAGGTAAATATCGATCCGAATTTCCGATCCCTGGTAATGACTTTAAAACAATCCCTGTATTTATTTTGAACTAGTTTTTACCTGTGACTCCGTCCTCCGGAACTGACAATTTTTTCTGGAATAAAAAGTAGCTGATTTCCTACTATAATCTATCTTTGTGCTAAATTCCATCCAGATCCATTCAGCCGGTCTGGCGTGATTGAGTAACAAACCCATCCATGCAAAAAGATTAAACTGTCTAAACTAACCATAATATTTAAAGTGGAAAATCAGTATCAAAAATACAAACGTTCATGCAAAGTACCATAAAACGTTTTCATTTATCCAATCATATTAAATATACATTTTCGAGGGGTACAAAATGTACTAAACTATTCCTAACAACATGCACCGCAAACTACTCCAGCGCGAACATCGCCGACGTAAAGTCCCCCCGGAGTGGCTCCATTTTCTCGGTCCACTAGTGGGTATTAGGGGAAATTTGTGGCCGGACCCGCGCCGCTCCTGAAGTGGGCATATCGCAAATTGAAACACGTCATATTTATACATTGCTGACTAATATTATACAGTGTCCCTTTGGCCTTGGGGCTTTAAATGCAACGATCAATTCTACTCGCTTAATTGAACTACTTTTGTTTTGCAACATGAAAAAATAACTTTAGTTTAGATATTTAATTGATGTTAAAGTCTAATTGTAAAATCAGTCTATTACATACTGGCCTAATCACTATCTCATGGTACGGGGGTGACATTTCCTTGGTATGAAGGCTAAAGGAAAATGGAGAATTGGATCGCGTACATTGAAAATTAGATTTAACTTGTATGATAAAAAATAAATTTAAACAGAACATATTTTTAACAACTTACAGAACAAAAGAAGTTTAGTTTCAGGAGTAGAAATGATCTATGCAATTAAAGCCCCAAGGTCAGAGGCACCCTGTATAAAATATCATTGGAGATGGTTAGATACAGATGTAGTGAATAATCTTTTCCCATCGTTTTTTGTCGAATAAGGTCGTATTTAGCTTACTTTCTCAAGTAGCTTTAGTATCAATCAATAAGCCAACTGAGAAAGCAAGATAAATACAAACTTATACGACAAAAAACGATGGGAAAAGATTATTCACTACATCAGTAGTTGATGTAACTTCAGTATTTTTTGCAGCCTTGATTTCTGGCTCTTTGAAATAATATACATATGAATATTGTAGAAATAACTGAGAAATTTCCAATGTTACTGATGTTAAAACATTTGTATTATGCAACTCTTTCAATATTCAATTAGTAGATTGTGAATTTGAAATCAACTACAAACAAATATAAATCAATTATTTGAGCAAACTTTCGTCAGCCACATGAATCACTAATATTTGCATTTAATTAAACCGTGCTCGCAGAACAAAGGCTGCCCCTCCCGGCTAGTGGACTGATTATTTTGTAAATCCCATTAAATACAACGTGTCACGTGCGACTGGATTGCTGGAGTCTCAGTCGAAGTGAATAACTCTCGTAGTCAATATTATTGTGATTAGAAAGAAATAAAGTACCGTGTGGTTGCCGGCTTAGAATAGTACCACTCCATGTCTTCCCGTGGAAGTCGTAAGAGGCGACTAAGGGAATAAAGGCTTGTAGGACTGTTAGGCGATGGGCTTCCTACCTGTCACTAATACAATTAATACACTGTTAAACATCTTAGCCTTATTGTGCAAATTGTGGTTACAGAGTTATCAACAAGTTTTTAGAGTTGTTGGTAATTCTGTAGCTCTGCCTACCCCACTCTGAGAATGAAGGCGTGAAGGTATGTATGTATGTAAGAAAGAAAGAAACAAAGAAAATCATTTATTCGTGACATGCATAACAAAGAACAGATTAACAAATACAACAAGAAAGTAGCCACGATATGGTTCCAACTCAGCGTAAGGGTGCGACTCCACTGAGGCGGAGACGATAGGAGCGGAGCGGAGCTGTGCCAATATTAACCAATGGAATCTAAACTAACGTGCGCAAGGCGCGCTCGACGTGACCGCATGCGCCTTTTATTGGTTAATATTGGCACAGCTCCGCTCCGCTCCTCTCGTCTCCGCCTCAGTGGAGCCGCACCCTTATGCTGGCATTAAACTCAGCGCTGGTCTTCCGTTGGAACCTATGCTTTTATATCTTGTTACTTACGTATTTTATAAGCAGTAAAAGCAACAAGATTAAGGAGAGTATATTAATTATGATCGACGTAGCCAATACTAAACCACTGGGCAACAAGTCGGACTCACCCACTGAGGGTTCCTTTTAAGATAATTATGGTTTTATCATTTTTTAAGCAATAAAGGCCATTTTAGGGTAGTCAAGTCACCCTTAACTGTAGTCCAGTTTAAAGTTTTTTTTTTTTTTTTCCAAAACTGTAAAACTTGGCGACTTGTTTATTTTCCCCGTAAAAGATTTTGTGGTCCATAATCTTCGGAGATAAGACAAAAAGTAATAAAATTGAAATCAACACGAAAATAAAATTACGTTTTATTTTCAATGAAAAGTATTTATATGCGATTACTCGGTACATTAAATTCGTTTAAGTAATATCAGTGCTATATATAAGTCCAAGCAATCCTCGGTGCACTATTTCGGCGCTGCGTGCACGGAATATAGGCCAAGGGGGTGTGGGAGGGGGGGGTCTGCACTGATTGCTTTAATTCAGAATGATTTCATTTGGTATTAATTTGCAGCTGCCAGCCGGACGGAGCTTAAAATATAGGTTTGCGTCGGTCGCGTATTTCACGTGATGATCCGGCCGGGCCGCGCGGGGCGATATGGAAGCCGTTCGGGCTAACTAACACATTTAATCATTAATCATACATACATACATACATACTTACATTAAGTCACGCCTGTTTCCCAGTTTATCATTATGTTTGCAAACTTGTGGGAGGACCTTGTGCAGGGTCCGTCCGGGTTGGTACCACCATCTTATCCATTAACCTACCGCCATGCAGCATTCGCATTGTTGTGTTCCGGTTTGGGGATAAGACAGCCGGTGAAATGACTAGCATAGAGTTATTCCATTTTAGTCCTCAGGGTTGGCAACGCATTTGCAGTCTTGTGAATGCGAATGTCTATGGGTCACAGTTTCCACTTACCATCAGGTGGCCTGTGTGATCGTTTGCCATCCCATGCCATAAAAAAAAACTAAATTATGTGTGATTTGCTACCTGTTATTGTGATTTTTTATCTTTAATTGTTAATTTAAAGTTATACTGTCTTGTAAACGTTTTAAATCAATAAAATAAATACATAAATAATCGTGCATAAAATGTGTACATTTTTTACTTTACAATATTATGGAATATGCATGGATGTTTAAAATAGCACTTCTCATCAAAATATGAAATACCGTAAGAGACATCACCAAAAGTGAAATTAAAATTTAAATCGGCCAAAAGCATATCGATATGCACTGTGACGTCATGTAACAGGTCGGCCATACAAACTCCATGTTTAATTCCGTCTTGCTAGAAAGTTTCTTGGTATACTTTTATTGCTATTCAAAAAAAGATTTTTCACTACTGTTTGTTACAAGAATCAACTTTTATTGAAGCTGTGAGCAAAAGGTATAAATATTTCCTTTTAAAGACGCGTCTGGTTAATACAAAACGAGAAAAGGCATGTCGGACCATGCTCTGAGTAGACTCTGAGTATGGTCCGACATGCCTTTTCTCGTTTTTTTTAAGTCTTAAATCCCTAATATCGTGTGTATATTTATCTATCCCCCCCAAGTTTAAACTAATTATATTCCTCGATGCTGGCCCAGCTGTCGGCCAGTTTGACAAGGATCGCGTAATTGAATTCAGTCCATTTTATTAGAGATCCAATTAGAATGGCAAATTGACCGCGGGCGGAAATTAACCAATTAAACAGTTCTAGTAATTACATAGATTTGTCTTTAAATTGATGTAAAAAAATTGATCTCCAATTCATGTTTGTAACCCCCAACGCGAAAAGAAGGGGTTGTATTAGTTTGACTAGTGTGTCTGTGTGTCTGCCTGTGGCGTCGTAGATCTTACACAGATGAATCGATTTGGATGTGTTTTCTTTTATTTGATAGAAGGTTATTATCAAGGATAATAGGACACACGCCCGTTATTTTGAAAACTTAACCCTGTTCTGTACAGTAGAGACTTCCTAATGATATTTTTTTTTTAGAAGTTTACTCAAAATATTATAATTTAATGTACTTCAACACATTTATCAATAAATTACCTATTCTTCTATCATCGCGTGTAAAATGTAAAATATGACGTGTAAAAGTGCCCGTGCGGCCTACTTACTGAATAAACATCTTTTATCTTTTTTTTTAATCTTTCGCATTAGACAATACTTGATTTCAATGACTTTGTTTACTACTGGCCATTTAGATAAAATAGGTAATATTCTAATATAATATTCTAATATACAGGGTGTCTGGAAAACCTTCGGAGAAATTTTAACTGTAGATAGGGTGGATGATTTGGATCATCCCTATATTGGTAACTTTTGTTTAAGTTAATATTTGACTGAGTTACAGACAGATTTATCATCGACTTTCCTGACGATGCTCTCAGTGTGCCCCATCTTAACTGATTCATTCATAATATTGGCGGTGATACTGCAAAACCGCGTAAGTAACAAATTTATGATAGAGCAAAATAAACCTTACGGTCTTATTAAAAAGGTGCATTTTGCTCCTTATTTAAAATGTCAATTACGCGGTTTTGCAGTTTCACCGACGATATGTGTCACAACGTAATGTAAATAAACAAGTTGTTCCTTATGAACAATGTTTCCAATCATGGTCAAAAGCTCCATGGAGTTTAGAAAACTGACACATTATCCTGTAATGTGAATGAAAAGACGGTGTCTGATAAGGGCTATTATGTGAAATAATCTAAAACTGAAACTTACGATTATGATTTTTACTCACACTTTTCTCACACTCACACGGCTAAAATAGCACTTGCACTCGTAGGCACATTACTTCTTTTACGAGATCATGAATCATGGCTGTATTTCATTGATTTGTACCACTATCAGGGCTTCCGACGAATAAAAAACACAATAATTAATTATTGACAATTTGACATATTATCTTTTTAAATCTTGGACCATTAAAACTCTTTATGAAAAGAGTTTTAGGTTTCATTTGTAAACAAAAAATCCTACCTACATGTTACGTTTTATCAAAATTACATTTAAAGCTGGCATCATACATGTTGTTGCTAGATATTCGTATCATAGAAGAAAGAGAAAAATAGGATCACTTTGTAAGAAGAGGTCGACGTGATTACACTCTGTGGTAAAAACCCTTAAAAGAAAAAGGCCACTACACTCGCGAGCAAAAAAATCGACTCAAGCTGCACGCTTGCGTTCTCCGTCCAGTATTTCTTGACCCATCCATGATATATTAATAAAAATGGTATCAAACGAAAAGTGATAATGTAACGATTAAAAAAATGAAAAACCGTGGAAATCCATCCACGATTTTTCAAGTTATGCCTTATTTTCCGATATGTGGGTCATTTACTCGTTCCGAAACGTACGAGTTGTGCCCCCTTTAACCCCTATAAATAAGGGGGTGGAGGGGGAAATGTCATCAGTCACTTATCAAAAGTTGACCGGTACACATCTCTGCTAACGACCCTACTCAGAAGCCTTGGAGAAAATGGATACCACCATGACTGAAGCCGCCCAAGTCGTGGCCTTGCTGGAAGAGGGACACAACCAACGCTTTGTGGCTGACCAGCTGAATTTAAGCCAGTCAGCAGTATCCCGAGTCTACCGACGGTATCGGGAGACTGGGGCCTTGGTACGAAGACCAGGTTCTGGCCGCCGGAGGTGCACATCTGAGAGGGATGACCGCTTTATGGTCACTACCTCTCTCAGAAATCGGCACCAGACCGGCGTTTCCATCCAGCAGCATCTTCAGGATGTAAGAGGGGTTACTGCCAGCGAGTGGACAGTAAGGCGAAGGCTTAAGGAAGCTAACCTGACCCCGAAACGGCCCGCCACGGGCCCCAGACTGCTCCCACGTCACCGCCAAGCACGCCTGGAATTTGCTCATCAGCACAAAAACTGGACCATTGAGCAATGGACCCCAGTTCTTTTTTGCGATGAGTCCAGGGTGTGCTTGAATGGCTGTGACAGACGGGGGAGGGTCTACAGGAGGTCAGGGGAACGGTACGCACAGTGCTGTTTCAGGGAAACAGTTGCCTATGGAGGGGGTTCCGTCATGGTGTGGGCGGGCATTTCCATGGAAGGGCGTACCGAGCTTGTTTTTGTACCTGGTGGGGGCCGTGGCGGTGGTTTGACCGCTGCCAGGTACATCACCGAGATCCTTGAGGAGCATGTTGTTCCTTACGCCGGTTTTTATGACAAGGGGTTCGTCCTAATGCAGGATAATGCCCCTTGTCATACCGCAAGGATCACTCGGGCCTACCTTGCCGAGGTCGGCATACCCACCATGGACTGGCCAGCTCTCAGCCCGGACCTGAATCCCATTGAGCATGTCTGGGACTACCTGAAAAGACAAGTTCGGAAGAGAGAACCAGCTCCGTCAAATGTTACGGAGCTGAAGGCAGCTCTGCAGGAGGTGTGGGATGTCATCCCCCAGGAGCTTCACAAAAAGCTCATCAGATCGATGAAAAACCGCCTGGATGCTGTGATAAGGGCTAGGGGTGGAAATACAAAATATTAAATTAACAAATAAAATCTTATTTTTCTTAAAATGCCGTTTATTTCACGACTTCCTTTTAATTTTCATAGTATTTTTTTTATTCGTCTTTGCAAAACCTGGTCGCATCAGTTGTGGAACCTGGCATGACTGAAAATTATACATTTTTGAAATTGTTACTTTATCAGCTTTCGTTTGATACCATTTTTTTCAAGATATTTTGGATTGGTCAAGAGATACTGGGCGGAGAACCCAAACGTGCAGCTTGAGTCGATTTTTTTGCTCGCGAGTGTAAAGCCGGCTACTCACACACCTGCTGCAGGGGCAATATGGGAATTGGACCCTTGATTGCCTCCTTAATTGTGATGTGTGTAGGCAAGCAGGAGCAATTTTTAGATTGGGCCTGCGGCAGGGCGGCAGGGGCGCAAGACCTTCCTAGCTCCCTAGATTGTGTCTACCGCCCTGCAAGGTTGCTGCGTGTGTAGTAGGATTGGGGCAATTCCAGTCAGTTCATTGGTGACAACCGAGCGGAGTGGACAAAAATGGAAAAAATGGTGTTACCATAGCCAGGAGCTCTTCAAAAGAATCAATATCCATTCGCAAAAAGTTTCTAAGATCATCTACTTCCAATTCTTTCATAATATTCATGTGGCACAATTTGCTTCGTTTCTGCAACCAATTCTTCACCCAATATCTTCTCTTCCTTTTTTTTTTGGTAGCACCACAGAAAGTGCCAAGGCGATACCAATCCTCTGGTGTTTCGACAATACAGGAGGCTTTCTCGTGGACGTGCGTTCAGCGGGACTATCAGTTACACACTGAACGGCAGGCTAGTGTGTAGAGAACAGCCTAAAATTGGTCCAACCGCCGTGCGACCGGTATTGCCCCTGCAGCAGGTGTGTGAGTAGCCGGCTTAAGGAACACCCAGAAAATATAAAACGTGGACTACAATCACAATCAGTCAAGGAAGCGATGTCACAAGCGAAGCGATGTTTGGTTTGGGGTTTGTTTTGTTTACTTGCATGTGATGTGACTTCACATCACACTCACAGGTTATAAAGTATTTCTAACATCACATAGCGTTTTTGCCACAGATTAAATTTCAAAAAAAATCCTTATTATTTCGTGTAATTTCCAAAAAAATAGACATAATTTAATGTGAAATAAAGTGAAATACGTTATTTTACGCTAGTATCAGATAGGATGACCACAATTTGTAGTATATTTTCAATGTTGTCAAATAGCCTATTATAATAAATTATGCGACGACCTTTATATCCATCGACAAAATGTTTTGCACTTGGACTTTTGACTACTGCCACAAATACCATGCGGATCAAAAGGAAATAACCAGCAGCCAGCAGCGCTTTCTCCCCGTCTGGTTGCCCTGAAAATCAGCGCGTGCAGCGTCACGGCATGTCTGACACTATGATGCTGAGTAGCACCCAATTTGGTGCATTATTATTTTATAAAATAGTTTTAAGGTTTTGTTTTAAATTATTTTCTCACTGTATTTAATTTGATTATTATTTTTCTGTGGTTTGCACCAATAAACGATTTTCTTTTTCTCCTTTTTTTTCTTCAATACGGAGAGCAATAATCGGATCGTTCAATCCGTCTATTTGAACTTTGAGAAGTCTATGAATTTATGGCTGTCATTAGATGTCAGTGTTAAATTATGTTATTTTCAATATTCACGTCTTCAATATTTTTGCTGTAAATCAGTTATATGGGCTACTTTAGAGCAGAAAACAATGGTAAATGGTTAGATCTCGACAGTAAAAGACGGACGATATGATCAGTCTCGGCAAAACATGAACAAGAGACCTAGTGATTTCACATTTAAAACCAATTAGTGTTCAAATTGCAAAAACGAAAATACAGTAAGTTGCACTAAAATTACTCATTTATTTTTATTATAATGCTACCTTGATTTTTGTTTACATGGAGCGAACTGTTTGTTTACATGGAACGAACTGTTTGTTTACATACCATGTGACAACGTATGGTCTCAGGTCATTGACCTCGGACATTGAATTTTGACGTAAGATATTACGAACTGTTGGAGTAGTATACTATCAACGTCAAAATGTCAAGGTCGAGATATCGGCTGCGATACATCAAGTAACAAAATGAATATAATTAATCCTTCTTTTTTTTTTACATTAACAGAAACAAAAATGAACCATACCCCCGTGATCAGAATCGTGCCAACTATTACCCCCCCAAATTTCTCCGAAGGTTTTCCAGACACCCTGTATATAATATATATATATAATATTCTCACGTCGATATAGGCTCACAAGTGAAAATTTGGAAAAAAATATGGTCATTATTTTCCATTGGCGAAAGTGATTTATCGCCTTAATCATCGTCATTTGAATAATTTGTCACTGGAAACATATAAATTATGGTACTTAAAATAAATTTATAAAACATTACTTTTGTCCTTTGTTTTGTATTGTCACGAATAAACTATTCTTATTCTTATTTAGTACCTATTTTTTTTTATTAATATAAGGAAGTCTCTACTGTACAGAACAGGGTTAAATTTTCAAAATGACGGGCGTTTGTCCTATCCTTGTATTATCCAGCGGTGGTTCTTAGCGAGGTGTCATGAATATTTGTGTATGATAATTTGTGTTAGACCGTTATTTTGAGTAGTGGATACAAATGCATTTTGCTGAGTGCCAGTTACTTGTACATGCCGTTAAATAATGTGCAAGCTGTAGTTCCGTTTTACAGGCATGTGTTTTCCTGGGGTCAGGGCTGGGCAGTATTTGAATTACTTCTAATTGAAATACGTATTTAAAATACAAATACGTATTTAGTATTTGTATTTCAATTACTACCTAAAAATGTAATTTGTATTTCATATTTTAAATACCCGACGCCGAGGTATTTTGTAATTAGTATTTCAAATACTTATTGCATCAAAATACATTTTAACAAATACATTTAGCGATCTTATTATAAATGATAAATTGATAATAAAAATTAGCTGATTCGTACATAGACTATAAACACTAGCACCCAGAGCAGTTAGGCCTTATTCCCACGGGCGTTGCACCAACGCCAAAATGCGCACTAGTGTCAAATTGCTGCTAGTGCTATGTGCTACCTGATTGGTTGAATTGGACATTAACGCACGTTTTCGCGTTGGCGCAACGCTCGTGTAAATGTATTTTGTATTTTAGTAATTAGTATTTTAATTAAAAATGGTTAAAATACTGTATTTTGTATTTTATATTTCAAATACCCGTCTAAAAAATATTTTATATTTCGTATTTTAATTACATGCGAAAAAGTAATTTGTAATTTGTATTTCAATTAAAGCAAGGTGTGTATTTTGCCCAGCCCTGCCTGGGGTCCATGTTGGGCAATGTGATTTGTACTCCTAATGATCACTGTTCCTAACATTTTGTTTCTTAAAGTTTTAACTGCAAGTTTAACATTACCTGCTATTAAGCATTCCTTATTTGAAGGTTAATGGTACTATTACCGTAAAAGTACTCGAAAAAAATTACAATTTTTTGATTAAAAATAAGTTTATTGTATTATAAATGTTCAATTTTATGAATAAAAACAAATCTACCTAAAAAAGATATGATGATGAATAATAGTGTAACAGATGGTTATGTTGAGAAAATATAGGAAAACAAATAGTAGTATCATAGATGTTTATTGCAACGGACATTATGAAGTTGAATGATTAGGAATTCAGAACTTAAGGAACGGTGTAGTTATGAGTAGGATGTAAAGTTTTAGGAACAACATTTACGGACTTCCGATAACCGACATTGAAAAATGAGTTTAACTTTGGAGTTCAGGTTCCCTGGCCGTACAGTCAGCGTCAAAAGAACCTGATCACTTAAATACCTTGTCGCTTTACTGTCACATAAGCAATGTCAAACAAGATTGGCTAATGTGTTAATGCGATAAAGTAAAAAAGTAGCTTGAAGTGACCAGTTACTTTTGACGCTGACTGTACCATGACCGGCCAATAACAAAGCAATCATGACTAGGGTTCGCTATTTCCTTATTATATACCGTGTTTTTATTGTTTTACAATAACTTCGGCATATTACTAGGTACAACAATAGAAACTAAGTAGATTTTTAAATAAGTTGCAAAAAAAAAAAACTGTTAAGAACAAAGTAATTAAATGTTGTATCTTTGGTAATTCTAAAAGTGCCTTTATATTTAACTCATAGTCAGTGTCAAATACATCAATGTTGGCGTGACATACACAGACTGTTAAGAGCCTTTTAGACCAGTTCAACGTGATTAACTAATTAAATTTAAAAAAATAATATCTTTAAAACCGTTAAAGTTATCACTATCGTAAATAAAAAAAAAAACACGGTGTGTTCATGACACTTTGATTTTGACTTTCAGTATGGATATGTTTCAAAATGAACTAAATACATTTTAGGTTCGGTTATTCAATACCTGCTCATATTTGTTTGTTTTTAATGCTTTTACAGCAGAGATATCCTTCATACCAAAATGTATTTAAATTGGTTTACCGGTTTAATTAATAAATGAATTTCAAATGATAAAAATACTAAAGGTCAAATTCAAAGTGATATGTATTACAATAAATAGGAAACAGCAACTCCAGGGATTCTAGAACCACGATTTGCCACCCAAAGTCTTAATAATGACACATTCCGCAACCAATACCTATAGAGTTTCTGACTATTGTTAATGTTGGCAGCCGGAAAACAATGCTAAACTTATTTGTTTGTTTTACCGCCGTCAACATTACCAATATCCAAAAACTTCATGGCGGTACGATGTGTCAGGATGGACTTGCCACCGGCAACGGAATGGCACGAAATATATAGTACAGATAATGATTGATAATCAAAGAGCGGAATTCTTCATAGCAAAAATCAAACTGTCAGAGGGATTGACCTAACTGTTTTATCGACTTATCGATAAATATTTGTCACTTAACGAAACAAAGTTAAAGTAATGAAATCAGGCTGTTGGATATATATACAAACAAATTAACGGTGTCCCTAATTAGCTGACCGCCACTGTATTTTAGTATAATAGTAAAGAATAAAACAAAATACTTTTTTTTTAATTTTCTATATGAAACTTATCATTAAAAATTAATAACAAATATTGCTAAGAGTAGGTAACTAATCTTCATTCAAAACAACAAAGTCGAAATCTAAATCTGTACTAAATATGTTTTCTTCATCTTCCCTGTAGTAAAAGAAAATAGTCATTATTTTTTCAATATTGTCACCTTTCAAATTACTCCTTTTTTCATTGTAGATCCATTTATAAGATGAAAACGAGCGTTCTACCTCAGTTTAAGTAACAGGAGCATATTTGTAGTACTCGATAACGGTGTTTTGGCTGTAATCACTTTTTTCTATAAAATCAGCATATCAGGTCAAATGTTACAGAATAATCATTTAAGTTGATTATGGATACCTAATGCGATATTATTCCGTAACATCGATAAGTCGATAAAACATTCATGGGAGAGATACAACGCTACACAGAGGCAGCGAGATTAGTAAGGGTACTGTCGAACGAGAGAACCTGCCAACTGGGTAGCCTGATAGTAGGATCGACCGAACTGACGGACCCCAAAGAAGTACTGCAGCACATGGTAAAAACACACTTTCCCGATTGCAGGGAGGACAACTTACATGAGGCTACAGTAGGAAAAAATAATAACGAGATAAGGGAAGCAGGGGAAACGATGAACCTCAAGATAAGTGATGAAGTGGGGGAATGGGCTATAAACTCCTTCGCCCCCTACAAAGCGGCAGGACCAGATGGAGTGATACCCGCACTACTACAAAAGGGGTGGAAATACATCTGGAACCATCTGAAAGAAATTTATGAAAGAAGTCTGGTGCTAGGCCACATCCCGAAAATCTGGAGCGAGGTAAAGGTAATATTTTTACCTAAACCAGGCAAGAAAAACTACAAGGACGCTAAATCCTTCAGAAGCATAAGCCTCTCATCATTTGTTTTGAAGGCATTGGAGAAGATCATAGATACACAGATAAGGACAAGCATGCAAGGCGGTAGACTGCCCTTACACGGGCATCAACACGCCTACATGGAAGGTAAATCAACAGAGACAGCTCTGCACAACCTGACTACAAGGATAGAAAGAGCATTAGAAGACAAGGAGTTGGCACTGGGATGCTTCTTCGACGTAGAGGGAGCATTCGACAGAGCTACTTTTAGTGCAATAAAGAAATGTATACGGAGGGATGACATAGACCCCGCAGTCAGGAGATGGATAATGGCCATGTTAGAAGAGAGAGCGATCACAGCACAACTGGGGGGAGACTCAATAAGGATAAAGACGAGCCGTGGATTCCCACAAGGAGGCTGTCTGTCACCACTCCTATGGTGTCTCCTACTAGACTCGCTCATAAGAGAAACTAACACAAGAGGTATACACATGCAAGCGTATTCGGATGACGGGGTACTCTTAGTGAGGGGAAAAGTCCTCAGTGTAATGAGAGAAGTCATGACAAGAGGGATAAAACAGGTACTAAATTGGTGTCAGAACAGGGGACTAGACCTGAACCCGACCAAGACGAAAATAGTACTCTTCACCAACAAAAGGAAGCTGCCCGTCCTAACACCAATAAAAATAAAAGGTGAAGAGATAGAAACACTCAAGGAAATAAAATACCTTGGAGTAGTACTAGACAGCAAGCTGCTATACAAGACACATGTAAAGGAGCAATGCAGAAGAGCCACTATAGCCCTGTGGCAATGCAGGAAAGCCATAGGAAGGAGATGGGGACTAAGACCAAGGATAACGCAATGGATATACAGAGCGGTGGTCCTACCCAGACTCCTTTATGGAGCCATCGTGTGGTGGCACAGAGCAAAGATAAAAGATATAGACAAAGAATTAACAAAGGTTCAAAGACTAGCATGTCTGATGACAACCGGGGCAATGAGAACAGCACCTACACAAGCCCTGGAGATCATGCTAGGATTGAACCCGGTACACATAGAGGTGGAGAAGAGAGCCACAGAACAGTGGTATAGAATAAAAGCGAGCAGGGAGTGGATCGGGTCCGAGATGGACAAGAGACACGCAAGCATACAGAAAGAGTCAATGTCAAACATGGATATGCTCATGGTAAACAATGACCTAATCAAGAAAAGAAAGAGGTTCGACAAGAAATACAGAATCCACATAGGAGAGAGAGACAGCTGGGAGAGAGAAATACCACAACCCAAAGTGACATGCTTCACAGACGGTTCATGGAAATCCTCAACCAAAAGAGCGGGAGCGGGCATATATAGCCAAGAATCAGATGAGCACACGACGATACCACTAGGGGGCTCCACCAGTGTGTTTCAGGCAGAAGTCTTCGCCATCATGAAGTGTGCCCTGAGCCTCAAGGAAAAAAGCAATGTAACGGGTAGTCACGTTATAATATACTCAGATAGCCAAGCGGCACTCAAAGCACTAGACAATCCGGTGATCAAATCATCTCTAGTACAAGAGTGTAGGAATGAACTGAACACTCTAGGCACCACATCCCATGTAACACTGGCGTGGGTGCCAGGACACAGTGGAGCAGTGGGAAACGAGAAGGCAGACGAACTTGCCAGAGCAGGTGCGGACCAACAGTACCTAGGCCCGGAACCGGTATTACCAATATCGGAGATGGTAACCAAAGGAGTTATCGCCAGAAGAATGGAAAAGAAAACAAATGAGGCATGGGGGATGACGCAAGGGTGCAGACAATCCAAACTCATGATAGGAAGGGTTAATAAAAACAGAAC
This sequence comes from Acleris emargana, assembly GCA_927399475.2. Lineage (NCBI taxonomy): Eukaryota > Metazoa > Arthropoda > Insecta > Lepidoptera > Tortricidae > Acleris > Acleris emargana. The sequence goes on from OV656859.1 coordinate 227,282, forward strand.
AAGGTACCTTCTAAACCTGGGTAAGTACAACCTAAGCATACTAACAGGAATTCTGACTGGACACTGTCCGCTCAACAGACATCTGACGGTAATAGGTATTAAACAGAACCCTCAATGCCCACACTGTGGCAAAGAGGAAACTAGTCAACACGTCCTAGCCGAGTGTGTCATGTACTCGTCACTGAGATACCACACATTCGGAAAGGACGTTTTGTCCACAGAAGATCTCAAAAGCATCAACTTACGGGACGCATTGTTGTTCTGTAGGAAGACAGGAAGATGGGATCGATGCTGGATGGGAGCGCCGCCGGGCCAGTAACCTGAGGCACGACTGAGGGGAATAGGGCAGAATGAACGGGCAACCGAATCGACTGCCCGCCTGCTTCGGCTGGGCGTCCCCACTTATCATCATCATCATCAAGTCGATAAAACAGTTAGGTCAATCCCTCTGACAGTTTGATTTTTGCTATGAAGAATTCCGCTCTTTGATGATAATACATACCTTTGTCAACAACTTCCATAATGGTGTAAAAGATTAATACACAAACGATCCCGAGATATATGTCGTACACAAACTTTCACTTTAATGACTTCCTGATAACGCTAATTACGAGTGGCAGATGCGTTCACTTTGAAGGTCCGAAACGTAATGATTATTTCAAATAATTTGCAAATAATTTATAGTTTATGGATGTATGGCTACTATTGAGTAATTAGGCATAGAGAAATTATAGCTGGGCTATACCAACAATCTGGACGTATGGCCTTCTACGGGACCACAGTGCGGCCGGGCACTACAGTTCAGTACAACTCCTCAAAACGAGTCCTGCAAAGCCCTTAATGTTCGACCACAAAACTACGTTATTTCCAAACCAATTGAACATTTTTTTGTCGTAAGAATTCCGACCTCGACTGGAGTGACGCAAAAACAGAAATAACAGGGAACTCCCCTTTTAATGAACCCTCGACCCCGGCGAAAGGGTGCACTTGAAGGAATGACGAGGCAAAAGGGATGTTACTGACAGAACAAAACTTTTTTTTCAGCTTCTAGTTAAAAATACATATTCATTTTAAAACATCCTATCGCATTATAGGCTAACAATTGGACTGACAGACCGAGTAAGACGCAGCTATCTGTTAGAGAGAGAAAGTTATATACGTCTCCATTCTAATACGATGAACTGACAAGCCATAATCAGCCTTTTTGGTATCCTTACGAAAAACAATAGTTGAGTATTTCGAAATTTCTTGGCCTGAGTCATGAAGCTCCGTGATCATGGCTACTAATAATTTAGATATACAAATAAGAGACAATTTAACACAGATTGACCTAGTCCCAAACAATCAAGACTTAAATAAAGAAATAAAATAAACAAATAAATATCAGGGGACAATGTCACACCAATTGACCTAGACCCAAACTACGCTCTAAGTTTGTACTATGGGTACTAGACAACAATTATAAATACGTATATAGAGAAATATATACTTAAATATATACTTATTGCCGGGTTAGAATAGTGCCAATCCATGTTATCCCGCGGATGTCGTGAGAGGCGACTAAGGGAATAAAGGCTTGCAGTACTATTAGGCGATGGGCTTGCAACCTGTCACTAATACGCTGGTAAACATCTTAGCCTATTTGTGCAGAATGTGGTTACAGAATTATCAACAAGTTTTAAAAGTTGTAGGTAATTATGTAGCTCTGCCTACCCCACGCTGGGATAACAGGCGTGAAGGTATGTATGTATACATAGAAAATATCCATGACTCAGGGATCGGAACGGAATCATATATTAAGAATCAATACTCGCGCTCATCACACCAATATTTGTCTATACCGGGAATTGAACCCAGGACCGCTCGCTTCGCGTATCAACTACGAGTGGACTAAGCAGCTCACAGACCTCGGTAACTATAATCCACAACACACCCTTTTTATCAATCAAGGCTAACTGGCGCGGTGGACTCATTTTTCATTTAGAAAGTTACTTACGAAGAAAACAAAATAATAATTACTTTATTTTGGTACCTAAATAATTTACTGTTTAGATTTACACGAAATATAAAAAAAAGGACGGAACTTCAAAAGATCCTTCGGAAAGGCTCATGTTCATTAGTGGACGTAGTTTTTTTTGGGTCTTTAATAAAATACCCCACTTCCCACTCCCTCTTATCATCAGGTAGCTTGTGGCCTCGTTAACCTTCCCTATGCTATAAAAATACCAATTAAATATATTAGAAAGCAACCTTTAAAAAACCCCACGGCATATTTTCATTTTTTTTATTTTTTTTACGTCTTTATCCTTTTCATCTTCATTGCTTTGATGACAACAGTATAGCCCATCTCTCTCTCACAACCGAGACGAATCTAACGACACCTCTCTCAAAATCGTTCGAGTCGTTTAAGCTACAGGAGGTCACAATGGAACATACATACCTACATACATTATCAGTTGGTTTTGCCTTTCATTAATACAATGAAAGTTGACGACGCGCTGGCCTAGTTGGTAGTGACCCTGCCTACGAAGCGAGCGGTCCTGGGTTCAAATCCCGGTAAGGGCATATATTTGTGTGATGAGCGCGAATATTTGTTCCTGAGTCATGGATGTTTTCTATGTATTTAAGTATTTATTTCTCTATATAAGTATTTATATCGTTGTCTAGTACCCATAGTACAAGCCCAGAGCTTAGTTTGGGGCTAGGTCAATTGGTGTGAGATTGTCCCGTGATATTTATTTATTTAATTACTATTGCCATAAAGTAACGCCAAAAATTAAAGGAAAATAAATTTACCAACAAATGAATTTCTTGACTAACAAATGTACTTACACTGCTAACAATCCTGAATAAACAACTAAACGGTACCCTTCAACACTCTCACAACGAACGAACAATCCAACCACCTCACAATCCAAATGATATCTCTCTCACTCCACAGCCATCAGCCATCAACCGAGCGAGACAGGGTCGTGTTGGACGCAGGTGCTCTCAGAACGGTGTCAAAGTACTCGACGCGAGGACTCTTCAAGTCTTCAGAGGGTCGCGATGTGGGTTAGCACCTCCAGTGCCACTGACACGAGGGCGTGCTCCGGATACATGCGATTCGTAGTTAGTGGCCGCGAACGTCAGGTTGGTGGCCTGGCGCACTTTGGAGGCATTAACTACGCCGAGAGTCGAGCGTCGACTCGGTCGTTCACACTACGCTATCATGTAGTGTTTAGCATTTGTTACATAGACACATATTCCATAGGATTTATTAATAAATAAATAAATATCAGGGGACAATGTCACACCAATTGACCTAGTCCCAATTTAAGCTCTAGGCTTGTATTATGGGTACCGTAAAATGTGCCTACTTTGCTCCCCCATGGGTAACTATGCTCCATAGTGACTTTTTCGTATGTTACTTATAAGACAAGGCCGATGACCAATTTTCTTAAAATAATTGATGTATACATCCAGCTGCGCAGTGAATGAAAGCACTAGAATGATTTACAATACAGAATACCTTAATATAACGATGGAGCAAGATTACCCGTGGGGGGCAAAGTAGGCAAATTTTACGGTACTAAACAACGATATAAATACTTATATAGAGAAATATATACTTAAATACATAATAAACATCCATGACTCAGGAACAAATATTCGCGCTCATCACACAAATATCTGCCCTTACCGGGATTTGAACCCAGGACCGCTAGCTTCCTAGGCAGGGTCACTACCAACTAGGCCAGCGTGTCGTCAATTAATTAATTTGTGGAAGGTTCATTTTATTATTACACATGTTACTGAGTCCCAGACTCAGCTCTAGGCTTGTACTGTGGGTGGGATCAAAGACTCAGCCACCAATACTCGCTCTCATCATACAAATATCTGCCCTGACCGGGATCAGATCCCGGGACCGCTAGCTTCGTAGGCAGCATCACTACCAACTAGACCAACGTGTTGTCGTATAGTTGCCTAGTACAGTCTGCGTCAAAAGTAACTGTTCACTTCAAGCTACTTTTGTACTTTATCGCATTAACACATTAGACAATCTTGTTTGGCATTGCTTATGTGACAGTAAAGCGACAATAGATTTAAGAGATCAATTTCTTTTGACGCTGACTGTACAACGTAATCAGAGTGTGGCGTGTGCTTTTTCCGGGAGCCTTTCGTTTCGTCATAAAGTTTTTGCCAAACCGATTCATTTCCCAAACATATCATTTGACCAAACTGCTTTTTATCCGAAACTGTAAATATTTCAGGATTTATTTCAGGTCCATCGTGTACAATCCTATAGGTTAGGTTAGGTTAGTTTTAGAACAATCCTGAAATATTTACAGTTTTGGAAAAAACTGCGTTTGTCCAAACAATATTTTTGGGAAATGAATCAGTTTGGCAAAAACTTTTTGTCGAAACGACGGTAACCCGATTTTTACTAATATTTTTATTTTTATTTATTATTACTATGTATTGTGACGCGGCACTAAAATGCTAAACATTTGCTTTTGGTTCAGCACAAATGCAAGTATTGTGCATCGGAAGCATGTTGGCGGCGATGCAATAAGAGGGCATTAGCGCGCGGCGCCACCTGGCGGCGGGCCGGGGCAGCACGCGCGCGCCGGCTAGCACACGAGCACAGAACAGTACGATATATCACATCGACAAGTTGATTATACCAGACACCAAAAAGAAAACGTTTTTATTGAAAATGTTCGAAAAGATACCGTACAATGCATTCAGTGACATAAATGTTACAACCCGTTTAATCTTTAGTTAAAAAGTATTTAAAGCCATCGACAACTATTATATCTATACTTAGGTACAATTTTGTGAAATATTATCTAATCATACCTACATTATTTCTACATGTTTTTTCTGAAATAAACCATGACTAAATAACAAAAGGCCTGGCTCATTTCTCTCACAGGCCTTTTTTCAGTAACTATCCTACATACATTTTATTGGTAATTTAGAAACTGTTTTTTTTTATATATCCTCCCATACATGTATAGCAAGTCTGAGATTTTATTATAACATAAAAATTGTTTTTTTTTTTCCTACTGTTGTTAGCTGGTCACTGCGTCTCACGATCGGCTCAGGGTCTACTTGTACAAGGCTTCCCACTCAGTGCGCGCGCGACTCGCGCCACTCGGCGTCGGCACTCCGCCTAGATAAATACCAACAAAGAGGAACGTTTCGTGTCTTTTAAGGAACAATGTATTTTAATGCTCGTAAAAACCTGAATATTGTGCAGTAGAAATACTATTTTATTTATACATAATATTATACTAGCTGACCCGGCAAACGTTGTTTTGCCATGTATAATATTTAAAGGACCACCCTTAACATTTAGGAGAATGAAAAATAGATGTTGTCCGATTTGCAGACCTAACCGATATGCACACAAAATTTCACGAAAATAGGTCAAGCCATTTCGTAGTAGGCAGAGCTACAGAATTACCTACAACTCTAAAAACTTGTTGATAATTCTGTAACCACATTGCACACGATTAGGCTAAGATGTTTACCAGCGTATTAGTGACAGGTAGCAAGCCGATCGCCTAACAGTACTACAAGCCTTTATTCCCTTAGTCGCCTCTTACGACTTCCACGGGAAGACATAGAGTGGCACTATTCTACACCGGCAACCACACGGGGCATTTTATTTATAATTATACCCATTATACGCGTTTTTACCTAACCTAACCTAACCTAACTAACAAATTTATGAAAGAGCAAAATAAATCTTACTGTCTTATTAAAAAGGTGCATTTTGCTTCTTGTTTAAAATGTTACTTAGGCGGTTTTGCAGTTTCACCGACGCCTTGATTTAATGGCGATCTGAACTGTCAACGCTGATATCCTTACACGGCTGAACCGATTTTCATAATACTGACCTATGAACCATCCTGATTATTGCATGTCGATACGAAACAACATCAAAAAAAAAAAGTCATCCATATTTAGTCGTGCGACAAATGACTGATCATACATGGACTTTACATACATACATACATTAAATCACGCCTGTTTCCCAGAGGGGTAGGCAGAGACCACTTCTTTCCACTTGCTACGATCTTGACAAATTTCTTTCACTTCTTCAACTTTAAATAATAAAAAAAAGATAAATACTCTAGATATAATAGTGACTGCCTATTTCAGATATTATTGATAGATTTTATCGGATCAACCAATTTCCATGAAATCTGGCTATGCACCATCCCGATTACTGGCTATCTTAGAAAAAAAGTCAGTTATGAATGGCCAAGTTTCGGCCACAGACAAACACACAAATTACATTGACACAGTGTAAAACTTCTTATTCCCCTCTTTTTGTTTTGGGGGTGAATCAAATGTAACCATTCTAACATTAGATAGATAAAATCCCCCGGTATAATGGCGACACCTTCTTTCGGAACTGATATCTCTGCCGTTCAGGCTCAACCGATTTTCATGAAACCTAAGGGCCAGTACACACGGACAGCATTTCAACTGCAACCCAGCTGCAAAGTGGCAGTTCCAGGGCTGTTCTGATCGAAAAAACCATTGTGCAGTTCGCTTGCAGGTGTCGTGCAGTTTGTTTGCAGTTTCGATGCAGTTGCACCAACTGCATCAGAACAGCCCTGGAACTGCCACTTTGCAGCTGGGTTGCAGTTGAAATGCTGTCCGTGTGTACTGGCCCTCTAAGAACCCCCGCTAGAAAACCTGCTTTCAAATATAAAAAAAAACTATCTAAATCGTTTCTCTCGTTTAAGAGCTACGGTGCCATAGACAGACACATAGCGATCAAACTTATAACATCCCTCTTTTCGTGATGGGGGTTAAATGGAATGAAAATAAACAACACCAGTTATGAAGTTTTAGCTTTGTGTGCTTCTTTTAGTAGATGAGAGAAACCCCGGTTGAGTGTAGGAAATAATCTGTTTAATTCATTTTACAACTAATATATATATATCTAAAACTAAGTCACAAGTATATCTTAAACTAACGAGGTTAATATTAATAAGTAAGAGAGAGAGGTCGAGGAGCGAGACAGGGCGGAGGCGGCCTCACGCTTCTTGCGGGTATATTGCGTTCTTCGCAACCACAACTACCCGGCATGCAAGAAACACTTGATGCGAGTGATGCGCGCGGGACCTGTGGCTATAAATATGAGCCGCGCACAAGATTCTGCCTTTCCGCTCCTGGTTGTCGAGGTGACAATGTCGTTGCTCAGCTGCACGCTCGCTCCGAAGATGTATATGGAAAAATATCCTTTTCGGGGCACGCAACAACTGCTCTTATTAGAGCACCTTCGACGTCATTGATCAATCCTGTTTCTTGAGAAAAGATCGTCTATCAATCACTTTCTCCTACAAAGTAGTAACGTAACGGCATAGTACTCATATTTCTGCCGATTTTTTATAGCTATAACTCACAAGATAATCACTTTGCCGCACCCAATACTCGGCCCGAAACCAATGCATATAAATAAGAGAAAGGAACCCAGGTGATAAATAAAGGTTCTATTGGATCTAAATCCAATATACGGGCCCTTGGATGTACGGCCGTGATATAGTGGGGGTGAGCTGTACCAGAAGAATGCCTCCAATTGCCCTTTTCAGGGTTCCGTACCAAATTAGGAAAAACGAAAACGTTATAAGAGGACTTCTCTGTCCGTCTGTCTGTCAAGACACTTTTTTCCGAAACGGCTTGAGCTATCGGGCTGAGTTTTAGATTTTTTGTAGCATTTAGTAGTTCAAACAAAACAACTTTTGAAATTTCATTATTTTTATTTTGGTAGAAAAAAAGTTACTAGGTAATTTTGTTTTGATTTAAACTGTCATGTGATTTATTACTTGAAAATTAAAATATATAATTAGGATAATTGAACTAATTATTTTTTGCGTGAAACGCGAATTCAAAGACGATTGAAGATAAAAATCTCGAAAAATGACATAAACTAGTAGTAGGAGATCTGAATAGGAGACGACATTCACCCAGCTGTTTATTCGATAAAAAGTATTTTATATCAATAATATGGTAAGGTAATATGGCGAATAGGTGGGCTGAAAAAAATTAGTCCAGTTTTTGGCACTTGTCCCACCAAGAGCGAGTAAGCGATTAGCTATCGGCGATTTTCTCGCCCAAGAAACGAACAAAATATAAGGATCCTGTGTTAGTAAAAGAGACACGTATACTAATCGTTCATCGCTGGCTGTTCACACTGCCGGCGAGAACACTCGCTCTACTAGTTGGTCGCCGCGATAAGAGCGATAAGATAAAACTAGCTCAGCGATACTCGCTCGGCGATACTCGCTCGGCGATACTCGCTTGGTAGTTAGAACTCAAGCTGCGATACCAAAGCGGTGATTTTACGAGCGAGTGACGCGAGTAATAGCCCGTCGCACTCGAACACTCGCCTATAGCCGAGCGATAAACCTATTGGAGCTACCACTCGCTTCTCGTCGCTCGCCCACTGGTTTCTAGTTTATTGTTCTACTCGTTTATCGCTCATCGTCGGCGGTGGGACAAGTGCCTTTATATAATAAAATAAAACTAGAAACGTTTTTTTTAAATTATTATTGCTTGTTTTATAGTAAAATTACATACTACTCGAAAGTACGAAGCATATAGAATACGCTAACGTTAGGTTGACTATTTTTCTCATCATAACTAGAGGATAGGTAGGTAAGTTGGTACTTATAATTTGCACTAAACCTAACGTTTGCATATTCTATTAGTATGTAATTGGTCTATCAAACAAGCAATAGCAATTAAAATAAAAGTTTTTTTAAATTATATTTGCCATATATTACTTACCTTATTTAATTTGATATCAAATCCTTTTTTATCGAATAAAATGGCAGCTGGGTGAAGGTCGTCCCTTATTCGAATCTTACACAATAGGGGAAAAAATAATTGAATTGATCTTACTTATACATACCTAAATAGATGGTTTTTAGCCAAAATATAAAATACACTACAGGAAAATCTTTAAAAAATCCTCCCACAAAAAAAGAGAAAATGTACAGAAATGTTAGTTACATCTCTGCCCAGGGGGCGACCATAACACGGCTAAGCAATTTGGTTTGGAACGAGTATCAGGGACAGAGCTGTAGCAGTTATATGTCTCCGTCTCTTTGACTCACTGTAAACTGAACTATGTCATGGTAACCCCTCAGAAGTCATATCTGTATCTTGAGGCTTCTAAAAGAGAAGGACAGCAAGCAGCAGCAAGACTCTATTGGTATTTTTTAAACAGGCATAGGATATTTATTATCCCAGGAAACTCATACAATTGGCTCAGGGACTACGATAAATGACTTCTACGCGAACAAAGTCGCGGACAAAGGCTAGCACCTAATAAAATATATAGTTAGTATTTCTGCCCGCCTAGTACTCTCCTAGCACGTCTGAGTGGGCAGGATAATGGGATTTTTATCTTACGCTGCAGAACAGCCTCTTAACCGGCAGAGTGGACTCAGCTGGATAACCTCTAACACTGGCCGGGTATTTTATGAGACCATGCGGGTGCAACCCTCTGCAAGGTAGGCTAGGATCGCTACTACTTTCTGATCGCCTAGTACCAACGTTTGTACTAACTCTTGTGTTTAGGTATTGAGAGAGAGATGGCTAACGAAATGGCTAGCAAAAAGACATTCCGCCACATCGGGAAAATAAATAACAGAGTAATTCCATCTTAGTCCTCAGGGTTCGAATGCATTTGTAGTCTCAGGGTGTAAATGTTTATTTTACTTTTTATATTACTTTCTTATTGTACTTTTAAATATTTTCTTTTTTATTTGTCACGAATAAATAATTTTCTTTATTTCTTTAAGTATTTCTTTTCGTTTGCCTTCTCCGTGCCATCAAAAACAACGTGTTACTGTTCACGACCAAATGTAAACAATGTAAAATTATGGTTTAAAGTTATGATTTAATATTTCACTAACTACAACTACATGTTGTAGGTTACGGGATGCCTGAAATGTTCCTAGGCTTCTGTTTCCTTGGGATCTACAAAAAAATATTAAAAAAAATGTAAACTGTAAGTATCTTGTCTTTGTTGGGCTAGCTATCCAGAGAGGTAATGTAGCCAGTGTCACAGGGACCTTGCCGCGGGCGGACCTGCTAGAGGGGGTGTTCTTTTTATAGTGTTGATTATTATTTACATCTTTAATATTGGAGTAGCTTAGTTTTATTTTAATTTAAATAAGAATCTTGTTGTTTTTTGTAAATCTATTTTTATGGCAACGGTGCTTTCTGCTCACGACCACATAGGCTACCTGGTGGTAAGTGGCATCTAGGACATTTGGATTCTCAAGACATTTGTCTTCAGACTACAATCCTAAGCTCCAAATACGTTGTAAACCCTGAGGACTAAGATGGAATTCCTCAATGCTAGTTTATTTTATTTGTTCAGCAATATTTTGGCACAGGTTAAGTGTGTATATACATACATAAATACATTAAATCACGCCTGTTTCCCAGAGGGGTAGGCAGAGACCACTTCTTTCCACTTGCTACAATCTTGACAAATTTATTTCGCTTGTTCAACATTCATACATCGAGTCATGCACGCACGTCGGTTTCGGGTACTTAAGATTCGGCCCTTTTCCAGTATTTCTCCGATTTGATTCGAAAAAGTACGCATAGGGCGGCCCCTTCCGACCCTCCACTCACTTTCGATCTGTATATCTCTTTCGTCAATCTTCTTTCATCCATCCTTTCCAAATGACCGAACCATCGAAGCATGTCCTTTTCAATCTTTTTCTGTCACTACATCTTCTTTTATTCCACATTTCTCTCTGATATATGTATGTGTATATAATAATGTATAGTTACATATAGATAAAACAAAGTTAATATTATAAGTTAGACCTCAACAAACAGGATGACTGTACGACACATCAAGGATGGCGGCGGCGCTTCAGATGTCTCCCGCACGCCATAAACAACAATTTAGAGAAAATATCGTGCGAGCGAAACTACAAAGAGACTGGAGTCGGGACGGACGCGGGAAGCCTTCCTGTGTTACGTATCTCAATTTTTTTTTATGGCATTGGAAGACAAACGAGCACACCTGATGGTAAGTGGAAAGTGTGACCCATAGACATTCGCATTCACGAGACTGAAAATGCGTTGCCAACCCTAAGGACTAAGATGGAATGCCTCTTTGCTAGTCATTTCACCGGCTGTCTTATCCCCAAACCGGAACACAACGATGCGAACACTGCTACTTGGCGGTAGGTTAATGGATAAGATGGTGGTAGCGATCCGGACGGACCCTGCACAAGGTCCTCCCACAAGTCAACTAATATCACGGTTACAATGAAACAAAATGTATGTTTTATATCAGCTTGTGTCGGCGACTCCGTCCGCAAACAAATCTTTATTGCTGTTCCCACAGGAACCGCCTCTATTTCTGGGATAAGAAGTAACCGTTCGTTCCGCGGGCTATAAACTTTTTGTTAAGACTGCACCGAGCAAACGTCGAGCGTCCAGTGGCGACCTCAATACTATTATTGTGTTTTCTGATAAACGAAAGAATTTCCATGGAATTGGACGATGCTTTTTTGTAGCGCAAGTAAAAACACAATTTATGGGATACGTAAAAAACTTTGATAATAGTTACCCTTTGAGTAGTCAGCTTAACGGGAAAAGGTGGCCACTTTTTTCCGTTTAGTTGATAACTCGAAGGTCAATTGTTAGTAAACTATGGGATTTATCGTATAAGTTGTGTTTTTATTTGTAGTACAAAAATGCATCGTCCGAATTCAAGAAAATACTTTAGTTTATTAGAAATCTCAATAATAGTAATGAGGGCGCCACTGTACATCCGGCGTGCGCTCGGCGCAGTCTTAAACAATATTGATTTTAACGTGTTATTGTACTGTCAACGTTACGTCCTCTCATTTACTTCAGGCTCCTAGTGAAAAAGAAGTTAAGTCTTCTGAAGATCAAGGTGATAAAGGATTTAAGTACAGTACACTCCGTTCATGTATATACCCTTTTTTATTACGAGTTAAGTCGACTTGTACCCTTTTTTACTAGGAGCCCAGAACTGACATGTCAAAGGCGTCGTCGGTGAAACTGCAAAACCGCGTAAGTAACATTTTTAATAAGGAGCAAAATGCACCTTTTTAATAACACAGTAAGATTTATTTTGCTCTATCTAAATTATTTTCTTGGATGTTTTGTATGTTTTTTTATTTATTAGTGTCTAATACCCATGGTACAAGCTTCGCGTGTTAGATTTTCGTCGATTATTTATTTATTTATTATAATTTATTAGATCTAATAACTTGCTGGCAGATCATTCCCACACTTGTCTGGGAGTGAAGAATTCCACGAAACGACATGGGAAAGGTCGTTCAATGTTCAACTGACTTACCGGACAATCAATAGTCACCTGCACCTCGCAAATACTATGATATTTCTCCTTCCTTTAAAGGTCTGTCTTTAACGGTACTTTTCCACCGTCGAGGGAAGGCGTTCTTCTTTTTTACCGACGACAGTAGCCAGTCTCTCATCTTATTAAGCGTCTCATTAGAGTATGGGTAATTATGTTTTTCGTGTTTAATATACGTCCATACTTTTACTTATGTAAGAGTACCAAATAATTATGCTCTTTCTTTAACCCACGTTTTTTTTAATAATATAGTTTTCCGTAGAATGCCGTGACAGAGTGGTCATCTAATACTTGGTCTCGACTGAAAACGGCTACTCTGTCACAGGGTTTCTGGTAAACCATATTAAAAAGAATAAAATATTAATGCAGGACGGGAAGCATTAATTCATTTCAATAAAGAATAAATGCAACTTTTTTTGAAATCGAACACTTAAAACATCGTCGAAAATCGACGGTTTATGGTCGGTAAAAAAGAAGAACGACCCAATTCCCTCCTCGCGCATGTTTGTTGGAAATGGTTTCTTAATAAAAATTACAATTCTCGCACCTCGATTTCTCTACACTGACGACAGATGTAAACATTGACTACACTTATGTCTGGTAATATAAGCAGGGACTGGTTACAAAATAACACCGAACAAACAAAGACCCGGCGGAATTTTGATATTAGTTTCTATCACGATACCCAATAAGCAGGCGAGCGCGAAAATAGTTCTAAAACAACTCGGGCCCTCTTTAAATTACGTCCAAGACAATAGATAAAAAGCCTCAAGCAAAGAAAGGGATAGAAACATACGATTATCGTAGCTCTGTCCTTCTCACAGCTTAGGGCGTAAATAGTTAAAAAGATTACACTGACTATTTTTAGACTATGCTGGCTGGTCATAAAAACATTTGCGATCATTTTTTTGCTAATTAAATCAAAAAACCCGAATGCGTAAAAACTTTGTAACTTAGTAAGTGAAATGTGTTGGACCGTGATCTGAAAAAAAAAACAAGTTGGTACAAAAATTTATTAAAATATAAAACGCCCCGATATATTTATTGCTATTACATTTTTTATCACATTTTTTTCTTTTTATGGCATGGGAAGACAAACGAGCACACAGGCCACCTGATGGTAAGTGGAAACTGTGACCCATAGACATTCGCATTCACAAGACTGCAAATGCGTTGCCAATCCTGAGGACTAAGATGGAATGCCTCTATGTTAGTCATTTCATCGGCTGACTTATCCCCAAACCGGAACACAACAATGCGAACACTGCTGCTTGGTGGCAGGTTAACGGATAAGATGGTGGTACCAACCCGGACGGACCCTGCACAAGGTCCTCCCACAAGTACATGCCAGTAATAAAGTACAGAAAGCATGTCCTTGAAGTATTTTTCGACATCGAATTTAAATTCGCTCCATAACAGGGCAATTCTAACATATTTGCTGCATTTTGCTTCAAAGGTACTTCTAACTACCCGCGAATACGCCTTCAAAAGGAGGCAAACCGCAGAAACGTGAATTATATAAATTTATTGTAGAACGCATCGCAACTTGGTGCGGGTAGGCGGCGAAATGTATTGTCTTTATGTACAGCTTAGAGCAGCTAGCGCTCATTTACAAACCCGATCTATTTATTTATTTATTCTATGGCATAGGAAGGCAATCAAGCACACAGGCTACCTGATGGTAAGTGGAAACTGTGACCCATAGACATTCGCATTCATAAGACTGCAAATGCACTGCCAACCCTGAGGACTAAGATGGAATGCCTCTATGCTAGTCATTTCACCGGCTGTCTTATCCCCAAACCGGAACACAAAAATGCGAACACTGCTGCTTGGCGGTAGGTTAATGGATAAGATGGTGGTACCAACCCGGACGGACCCTGCACAAGGTCCTCCCACAAGTAAGTGCGAGTTCGCGCTCCGAGGATTTTGTACCGCCTCATAGGAAGTAGGCTTTTTAGGGTTCCGTAGTTAAACTAGGAACCCTTATAGTTTTACCATGTCCGTCCGTCCGTCCGTCCGTCGGCAGCCTAGCTCAGAGACTCTTAGTACTAGATAGCTGTAATTTGGCATACATATACATATTAGTCACGCAAACAAAGTCGTCAAATAAAATCGTAATTATTTTTTTACTGTACTCTCCCCTACGCGTTACGTGGGAATGTTTTTTTTTTCTACCCCCACGGTTATTTAATATTAAGCTTTAAAATACAAATTTTGGTTAGAGCAAAGTGTCCCCCCCCCCCCCCCCCCTTCAGCCAAAACTACAAATACTACAAATCTTAAAAATATCTTAAATGAATGTAATAGGAATACTATCACTACTAAGTAGACTTCAGTGTTTATTGAGTTACAAACGGTTTAAATGTTTATACCTATCGAAATCTTATTTGCCTTGTTGGTAATCTGACCGCGACCTGTCGATGTATGGCGATAACAGTTTTCCAACGGCAAAGTTAAGTTTCGGTGCGTAAGAACCCACACGGTGCGTGAGGCGGACTTGCACTTGACCCGTGTAGGTATCGTTAGTGTTCTCAATTTAAGTCTATCACAGATGAATAAAACGTCACAGAACCACATTAATTTAGCTTTCGTTTACAAATTAAGTAAACGTCAAATGTCAAACAAAGTAAGATTTTTTTTGATGGAACTGAAGATGAAATGCAAGATTATATAAGTTACTATTAAAACCCTAACCGTTTATTGAACGAAATGAACCCTCTGTGCCCGAGTTTCTCTAGAAGCTTCCAATCGTTTGTGCGTATTCGAAGTAGGGTGATATTACAAACTTACAAAACACACGCTAACTAGACAACCAGGTGATTTTGGACCTTATTGCATGAAGCAAACGGTTCGGTTCGGTTTAAGAGACGGTGCGGTTAAGTTGGCAGATTGTCATCAATCGAAGTTGGAAGTTTCTTCCATCGATTATGTTCGTGTGTTACGACCCTAAGTGTTCGTTGGATTTTATCTGTTTTTATCATTTTTAGGGTATTTCATAAGTTCTTTGGCAAGTGTAACGAACCGATTCCAAAATTGGTTTGAAGTAGAAATGGGTGATAATCAGACCTAGGAATATGCGGGGCAAAATTAAATGACAGCTAGGGATTGCCTACATCGATAAACTAAATTATCGATGCTATTCCCATATTGCTAGTGATCACTCCAAGTATTGTTTGTAAACATATTTATTGAAAATGTGAAAATAAAACAAAATAGCAACATACGAGGGGTGTTCAATAAGTTTCGAGAATCAGTATGAACCATCTACACAATGATATTCTTTTAATGTGGAATATACAATGGAACTAATTAAAATTAAATAAGCGAAAAGAAAAATACATTACTCCTTTGTATTTTTTTTTATAACTAAACAAAAAACATCAGTATAAACAATTTTACAAGACGGCAAAAATAAGAGTGTGTTTTGTAATAATTTGGAGCGGTGTGGAGAAAGTTCTGGTTGACTAATAAAAAATATTTTTATTGAAAATGAAACCTTGATTTATTATTATGATTTAAAGAATAAATAAATTATCATTACAGTGGTTTTTTTTATATCCAGCTCTGTCACCAAAATATAGGGTGTTTTTTTCAGCCTTTATTAGGATTATTGAGACCTCCAAATAAATACTGTGACATTAGTCCTTAGCAATTGAGTTCAAATAATCTAGGAGAGCTATATAAAATTATCCTATAATAGTTATGGGAAAATATTAAAAATAGGCTAAAGAAAAAAAATTACGAATTTGCGGCATGAATTGTGCTTCAGAGCCGTCTAATTGACAAGGGTGCTGCTCTTCGACCAAAGATCAGAACTGATAATCGCTCTCCCCGTTATTTAGCCCTAACTATCGACTACTACTTCTCATTCACTAATGTTCAGAAAAACCTACGTAAAAATCACGAGCTGGATGACTTAGTGAAGGTACAAAATTTGACCATTTTGACCTCCAAAAGTAAAATTATTTTTATAGTGGTAAAATAAAACAATTGAATGACGTTAATAAGTGGTTGGAAATATAAAAAGTGTGCTTATTCCAATTAAAAAATAACGATTTACATATCTCCCATTTTTAATACCGATTATCAAAACTTATTGAACACCCCTCGTAATTCTGGTTATTGTAAATTTTAAAAGGATTTTTGAACCTTCACTCATAATCATCTAATTTTTTTTCCCCATTGTGTATTTCAGAATTACTGTCCCATTTACTAATTGTTAAAGTAAACGATCAGAATTTGTTCCAAATTTTCGCGCGTTTTTTTTCGCAGTCTCGAATGATGAATGCATTTCAAGTGGCTAAAAGACAATCAATTTCTGTGGAAGTGGTAGGGGGCAAGTTAAAAAAATACACACTTACAAACAATGCTGGGGGCGATCACTAGTATATGGGAAAAGCATCGATAATTGAGTTTATCGATGTAGGCAATCCCTAGCTGTCATTTAATTTTGCCCCGTATATTCCTAGGTCTGGTGATAATCAAAATTTTTCCCCATCATTTTTGTACCGACTGTCCGTTTTTAGGATTCTGTAGCTTGCTATTAACTATACGTAGGAACAGACAAGAAAAAAAGAAAGGTCACAGTTTTGTCTCTGTTTCTCACAACCATTAAAGCAGTGACACTGTGACGATATGTTGCAATTATATTTTTAAGATTAAACAGTGTATTTTATGATGTTGGGAGTGTAAGAAACTAACTCATTTATTTTAAAGAAGGGTTATGTACATACATAAACTCACGCCTTCGTACCCAGAATGGGGTAGGCAGAGATACAGAATAAAAACTTGTTTATAATTCTGTAACCGCATCTTGCACAATCAGGCTAAGATGTTTCCCAGCGTATCAGTGACAGGTTGCAAGCCCATCGCCTAACAGTACTACAAGCCTTTATTCCCTTAGTCGCCTCTTACGACCCATGCCATAAAAAAAAACCGCCGTTATAACCCATAATCAAAAAAAAAAACAACCTGCTATCTGTTACGGTTTAAACGATACTTTCTCTGTTATTTTAAGTTAGGACGGACGGACAGTTTAGGCATTTGAATAGGGCCCCGCCGGGCTACCCTTCGGGTACGAAACCCAAAAAAAAGAATAATTCGTTAACAACAAAGCAACAAATCATCTTAATTTCAAAACTTTACAAATTTAAGTTGTTTTTCTTTTTGCAAAACAATTCACACCTGACACCTTGAAACTTACGTAATTTAGTATTCAAAGGGCAAACCGAGTTTTTCTTATCATTCAGTGCCGGCCTTCTTTATTATCATACTAAATCGACACGATATGGAGGGCTTCGGCTACAAACGTGTTCAAATATGGCGGAAGTTACGACGTAAATCGCACCAGCTGTGCGCGGAAACGTTTATTTGCTCATAACTAAAGTTCTTTCACAGATGCTCCCGCGCAAGAATATTCTCGTTTTTTAATATTATTATCAACAATTTGTAAGAAGATGGAATACTTTATAAAACGCAGCCAATCCACAATAGATGGAAATAACTATAAAATAGAAAATTATAACATCCCCACTTTTTGCGTTGGGGGTTGAAAATCCCCGATATATTGGAGACCTTTCAGAGTTGATGATAACTCTAAGGAGGATTGTGAAGCTAACAATTCCATACAAAATGTTTCTTTCCAAGATTTGTGCCTGTAATGCCGCTAGAGGTCGCGGCCAACCAATTCGTTACGTCATGTGTTTTAAGATAATAATATTATTTTTTCAGATGTCTATTACATACTTACTAGCTGTTCGTGCCCGGCGTCGCCTGGGTGTTCTTTTTCAAACAAATCTTGCCCTGGCCATTACGAGGACAACGATATTTTTAATTATTCGTTTATTTTAATCGAGACATTCTTAAGTTGAAAAAGTTTAGTAGTTTTTTTGCTGTAGTAGTTGGAACACACAACTCTAGCAAAAGTAACAACTTTGAGTTCAATATTTCCCAAACGGCCCGCTAAATCAAAAAAAAAAGAAGATTGTTTTAGAGCTATCTTATGATACCACACTCGATGTTATAATATTTATTTATTTATTTATTTAATCTTTATTGCACAAAAGAATACACTTTGTATACAAAAGGCGAACTTAATGCCGTAAGGCATTCTCTACCAGTTAACCTTTGGGCAAAGCAGAGATTGTGGTGGCGGTGCAACATAGGGTCTAACATATATGTTGCTTAAACGTAATAATATATACCTACATACCAATATATTAAAATAAATATAAATACATAATATAAAAAAAAATATAAAAATGAGGATAAGCACAAAACATTACAGATAACACCATCAGAGAAACAAGATGATGACTATTCTACCTACAAAATGAAAAAAAATCGCGAACTTTCTTTTTAAAAGCAAACTTGTTCGGAGCTTGCTTGATATCAAGGGGAAGGTCGTTCCAAAGTCGTGCTGCTTGAAGTGCGAAAGAGCTGGACATGAAGCCTGTGCGGTGAAGAGGGATGGATAGTGTGAGATTGCCAGAGGATCGTAGCTGACGGAGGTGGGTGGAACCAAGAAATTTAAAAAAATATTTTAGATAATCAGGAGATTTAGGATCGTACAGGATGTTATATAGGAAACAAAGTAATCGCATTTTGCGACGTTGACGAATAGGAAGCCATTTAAGTTGAGAGCGGAAGGAAGACACATGATCATATTTACGAAGACAGAAAACAAAACGAATACAATTATTAAGAAGGCGATCCAACTTATCCAGTTGTCCCTCGCTCAGGTCCGGATAGCACACGTCACCGTAGTCAATGATGGGGAAAATTAGGGACTGCACAAGGGATACCTTGGTCTTAATAGGCAAAAAGTGTTTTAATTTATTAAGACAATGAAGAGAGCCCATGACCTTACGACTTACTTCGGCGACATGTGTTCTCCAGCTGAAGGAGTTGTCGATGTAAATACCGAGATCCTTGACGCTGGAGCTAAATGGGATATCAATGCCATTAAAATTTGGTGGTTGAACAGCATCGAGGTTAATTTTATTCAGCTGGCCTGAACTACCAATGATAATAGCCTGACACTTGGTAGGGTTAACGAACAAGCCAAACTTTTCGGACCACTGCAATATATATGTCGGAGATCGTCATTAATCTTGTCGATGGTAGATTGTAAGTCGGTCACTTTACAACAGTCATACAGTTGGAGGTCGTCGGCATACAGATGGTGGGAACAGCCAAGATCGGGTGTGATAAAGTTAATGAAGGTGGAGAATAGCAAAGGAGAGAGAATACCTCCTTGTGGCACGCCAGCAGCTAAGTCACACCAATCGGAAAAGGACCGATCGACTCGAACCGCCTGCTGACGCCCCCGGAGATAAGAAGAAAACCAAGTAAGAACAAGAGGTGAAACATTAAGATACTTAAGAAGTGCTAGGAGAATGTCGTGGTCAACTGAATTAAATGCATTGGAGAAGTCAATAAGAATGAGAACTGTTACCATACCATCCTCCATGCTCTGTCTAACATCCTCTGTAACCTTGAGCAACGCTGTACAGGTACTGTGGCTAGGACGAAAACCAGATTGATAGGCACTAAGAATATTCTGGGAATGGATAAAACCAGACAGTTGTTTATGTACAACCGCTTCCGCAATTTTAGATACAAATGGTAAAATAGAAATTGGCCTGAAATTGTTAAGGGACGTGGGATTACTAATTTTGGGTAGGGGAAGTACGAAGGCTTTACGCCAGAGCAAAGGAAATTCTCCGCTGATAAGGGAAAAGTTGATAATGTGAGTAATTATTGGGAGTACACAGTCGAGGACCATCACGACCATGACACGACTCACATCATCACACCCCACTGCCAATATTAAAAAAAAGTTACCTTGCTTTACATAGATTCTCTAAGTAAAACCGCGGACAGATGGACAGGCGGACTTGGCGAAACAATAATGGTTTTTAACTGTAGATAATCCACAGCATCACCCAGATTGCTGAGCCGTGTACGAAACGAATAAACCTGTTCGGCGTAAAAGCAAAGTGCTGTAAGTGTTATTTTTAAGGTTTTGCGTGAAACCCTCTGCCTAATGGAGCTGCAGGTTAGTAATATTAATACCTAGGGTTGAGAAAAATTCAATTATTATAAGTATTTCTAACGTCCAATGAATAAAGTTACCTAATCTAATAAAATAAGCGTTACTGAAGGCGGATTTGTTTTTTAAAACATTTATTTTATTTTATAATTTTTAGTGGTCAAAATAAGCTTATGAACCTCCACTTCTTTGTTGATATTAAATTTAAGACATTTCAAGCTCGCCGCAAGCAACGCCGCGGGAAAGTCATAGTCATATTTAAACAACTAGGTAAATGTTCTTCGTTGTAGTCGCTTAACCCTATACTTGACATTGGGCATTCTTATGCACGTTACTCTTTAAAAAAATCTAGGGAGTAAATTAAGGACTTAGGAATCATTTTTAATGCGCATTATTTTAACTGATATTCCAATAATTCGGAGTAATATTATTTTGTACTGCTAGGTAAATCCATTTTGACAGTAGCACGCAAAATAACCGACCGAAATCCTGCGTTTACGCATCGTGTCATAAAAATAATTAATTTCATAAAATTTTTGCTTTAATAATGCAAATTTATTGTTATTATAGTATAAGTAAGTATATTTCCAACACACAATAGCAATCTTGGTATATCAAAACTACATAACAATGGCCTCTAACGTTACATGAAGGCATATGTATCTTTAAATGCACAGCGCCAGCTACACCATTAAGTAAGGTTTATCCTACTATGTATCTTTAAAGATACATTACCAGGTACGCTATACTTTTGCTATGTATCTTTATGGATACACAGCCAATTTGCGGTTTAAAAATAACTATTTATAATCCTCTTTTTGTGGGTATAAACTGTTAGTTATGCTTTATATTTCAAAGTTTGAGGGCTTAATACCGAGCTGGTACCATTGTCAACCTATTTTGAGAGTTTTTTAGTACTAAATTGGCAACCAGGTGTCTGAATCCATCCATATCGATAATGCTTTCATGTTTTTCGAATCATATTGTTATAAAAGTTCCTATTTTTGTCGCCCTAAGTTAAAGAAAGCCTAGTCTATCCCTAGACTTATCCTAGTATTGACCTAGCGCATTTGTAAGTATATACACTCGGGTCTTTTTTTAGCGTTTCAGAGACCCTATGTAGCATCCATTGACATAAAAATGTTTATTTTTATTAAAATGTTCCTATGAGATGAAAAAAACACCAAACAACTAACTGCCCCGATTTTTCTGTATGTCCTGAATGCGGTTTGTTGATTTTCTCGAGCTAGCATTTCAGTCATCCGTACATTTTCAGCGCTGACTGCAGTTGTGCGACGGCCACTTCTGTCTGTCATTTTCATGGCTAGCTTTGAACCTTTTGAAGTCATTAGGCCATCTGAAAATATTTTCCGAAGAAGGCTAAAGTCTTTGTGCGCAATATTCAGTAGCCGTGGTCCTGACGGGCTATATTAACGACACGCTGGTGGGTGATGATTGTGGTTCTCTTTAGAGCCGCAGACGGCGGGTTCGAAGCGTCGCTGATGGCTCTTGAGACGTGAAATTATGAACAACTGTTGATTTGAACTGATTTAATCACAGTAAACACTTATCACGATATACAGTAATAAAAAAGAAATATGCTTGAAATATGCGTCCGCACGCTCGTGAATTGACAGGGCGGAAGTGAAGTAGTAACCAAAAACAAACATAGATTTTAAATCTATACATAAACTAGATTCCTAGACTATGGTTATAAGGCCGGCGACAGACAACCACACATGGTTGATAAATTACACGATGATATAAAAGTAAATAAAAACATGTTAATTTTCCGTTAACATTCCTGCCGCCGCCAGGGGAAAAATGAACTGAATACTTGAAGTCCCTAATGAACTCTACTTATAGTATAAGGACACATGATATTGATACAAAAACATAGTTTAACATAAGTTGAAACACTATGAATAAACTGACATAATGAATACGTAATAAATGCACAAGTTTAACACTATATGAACAGACACATAAATGGTTAACTTAAATTATTGGTAGTTTACACAACTTGACCACTGGCCTTACAAGCTCTCCAGATTGAGTCTTTAATTTAACTGATCTAACAACTTGATCTGATCCTTTGAACAATTCTATAACTCGACCTCTTCGCCATTGCAGAGGCGGCGAGTTTTCATCAATAATAAGAACTAAGTCAATGAGCTCAACGTTGTTAGTATGACTATACCATTTATTACGTGACTGTAGTGTAGTGAGATATTCAATATGCCATCGTGACCAAATTGACTGATACATCTGATCATCAATTGACTGAGACAAACCTGGTGAATGCCGCAATGAAGGCCTCGACGCTCAACGAAGAGACGACCTCGAGATGAACAGCTTTTGTACCTAGACATACAAAGACACACAGGTAAGCTTTGACTGATTTAGCATTTCTTAATAAACTGCTTTTGACTAAGAACGGCCCAGCAAAGTCAGTCGCTACGCCTGAAAATGGTCGTGCGGCTGTGACTCTATCAGCGGGCAGATCAGCCATAAACGGTGGCTGAGTCAACGCATTAAATCTGAAACAAACCAAACAGTTTCGGATAACCCTAGACACTTGTCGCCTGACTGAAGTGATCCAATACTCTCGCCTGAGTATCGATATGAGCGCGTTTGTCGCAGCGTGACAATATGACTTGTGATAATATTCGATCAGTAATTGCCCCCACCTATGATCCTTAGGTATCAAATAGGGATGCCTTGCCCCATATGGCAATGCTGACTTCCGTAGTCGTCCACCGACTCTGATAAAGTGTTCGTCATCCACGAATACACTTAATTTCTGTAGTGATTTACAGAGCATTTTTCCTTGTTTGATCAATATGATTTCATCCTTGTATGAATCCATTTGAATTTTCTTAATCCAATGTTTCGTAGCGTCACGAGTCTCGTCGAGTGATAATGAAGATGTAAGATTCCGTTTCTCCCTCGGTAATCTGGCATTCCTGCAAAATCTGAGTACAAATGACGTAACATTGATGAGTTTACTGAACGAGCTGACGCGTGACAATAACGTCTCTTCCCATGGCTCGACAGGGGTAACAAAATGGACTAATTTCTTGAATCCAGGTAAGTCGTGAGGCATCGAGACTGGTAGTGAAGGCCATTGTGACTCTTCCCTCAGTAACTAGTCTGGTGACCACCATAAATTAAATCCAAGTAGCTCTTTCGCTGACAGACCCCTTGAAGCGACATCTGCAGGATTTAGTTCAGACCTTATGTGACGCCATGTCATGTGACGTTTGGAGTTCTGAATATCCTGTACTCGATTGCATTCGAATGTTTGCAGCATGTGAGGTTTGGTATTTAACCATGATAACACAATGGTGCTATCTGACCAAGCATTGATGCTATCAAATTGAATTGAATGGTCATACGACTCTGCTACGTGATTTAATAACTTGTACACTAGATGAGCGGCACTGAGCTCGACCTTTGGTATTGTTTGCTTTGATTTCAGAGAAGCTACTCGTGATTTAGCTAAAAGTAAACGTACCATGACGCTCCCTGACGCATCCACTGTCCTGAGGTAGACGCTCGCAGCAAATCCGGCTTCCGAAGCGTCTCCAAACCCGTGAAGTGAATATGAGACAGCCTGCGGTAGTGCAACACATCTAGGAATCTGCAAATTCGACAAATAGTTCAAGTCTTGAATGAGTTCGTCCCACTGACGACATTGATGATGGCTGACGTGTTCATCCCACGATAGTCCATCTGAGAATAGTGATTGAAGGAACACTTTGAATCTGAACACAATAGGCGCGCAATATCCACACGGATCATATAGGCGTGCTATTGTACTAAGGATATGACGCTTAGTAATCGGTTGACCTAATGGTACATTGATCTGATATGACATTGAGTCTGATACTGGGTCCCATTGAATCCCTAACACTTTAATAAAGCTTTTATCATCAGTGTCAAACTGTCGGGGTTGCTCGCAGTGTTCTTGGGGTAAATCTTGCAGTAGTTTATTGCAATTCGATGACCATTTCCTAAGCTCATATCCGGCGCTTTTCATAAGCGCGATGAGTTCCGATTTGAGGTGTTGCGCGTCTGATAGTGAATCCGCGCCCGTTAGAATGTCGTCGACGAAGATATCTCGTCTGATGACGTCTGATGCTAATGATTCATGATGATCGGCCTCCCAATCATCGGCTAGACGTAACAGTGTCCGAATTGAAATGAACGGACTTGACCTTAGTCCGTAGGTATTAGTATTTAACTCGTATACCTGAATTGGTTCAGACGGGTCCTCTTGCCATAAGATGAGCTGATACCTCCTGTCTTCAGGGTGTATCCAGGTCATTCGAAACATCTGCTTGATGTCGGTTGTGAAGACTATTTGATGTCGTCTGAAATTCAACAATATCTGGGTAATATCATTTTGTAAAGATTGGCCTGTATGAAGGCACTGATTTAATGAGGTCCCAGTACTTGAGCGGCCACTACCGTCAAATACGACACGGATCTTATCTGTTCCTTTTTTGAATATACCATGATGCGGTATGATGAAATGTTCTGAATCAAACTGTTACACTGTTGGTGCAAATTTAAGTTATGAACTAATGAATGTTTGACAACTGAAACAGCGGCTCCTGTATCTAACAGTGCCCTGACCTTGACATATGTGCCATCACCTGACCTGACCATAACCATTGCAGTAGGGCAGATGGTTATAGGGAGTGATGGACCCTGAAGTGCACCAACAGCGACTGCATCTCATTGTTGATCAGAGCCCTGCGTAGAGCCGAACCTGAGGGTATTGAACTGAGTCTGAGCATAGTGTGCTCTTGCACCAACTGGCAGCCTACGATAATGATGCGCGCGCACCGGTGGAGCCTCCCATTGAGGCGCTGATGATGAGCCCGCTTCTCCCCGGATCACATCAGCGGCCTGCTGTGTGACCAGGCGAGCGGCAGGTTGATCCGGCTGCTGAGGAGCAGTGGTGTCCCCATCGGCATTGCAAATTAGTGAGTTATGCGCCGGGGATCCACAATGAGCACACCAGTTCTTATGAATTCACTCATTGGCATAGTGCTTCCTCAAGCATCGATAACAATGCCCGGTCTGAGTAGCCCACAATCTACGGTTAGACCGTGACAGCTGTTGAAAGCTGGAGCACCTATAGAGGGAGTGTCCCTGGACACCACAAAAAGAACATTGAGGCCTCACCTGACGAGCTGATGATGATGGTCCTTGATCAGAAGATGATGACATCACCTGAGTGTGTTGATGGGGTTTGCCAGACGTCACTTGGCGTTGAGTTGGCCGCTGTACTGATGAATGCACAGGCGGTGGTGACACACGCTGTGGTGTCTTGGCAGTCTCCGGTGTCGGTGCAACTGTCTGCTGCAGGCGGCACTGTTCATCCACCAACTTCAGAAGTTGCTGAATAGTAGGCAGTGTGTCTCGGTCTACACCGTACCTCTCCTCAAACAATGCCCTAACGCGAGCGGGAAGTTTGTGTAATACCAAGTATAGTAGTATGTAAGACCACTCCTTGACAGGCTGCTTCATCTTCTCTAATGCTTGAAGGGCTTCCTGAAGAGGATCCTGAAAGTGAGCCCTTAAATCTGATACATTAAGGATTAAGGGGATGTTGACAATCCTACCAATGTAAGTGTCTAGCAAGACCCGCTGATTTTGGTACCTATTTTGTAACAGCTTGATGGCTACCGAGTAATTGGCATCATCTATAGGTAGCTGCCTGACTATATGTAGGGCTTCACCCTCCAAGGATGCCCTGAGATAATAATGTTTCTCGGAGTCGGTCATGTTTTCCCTATCATGAACAAGGGATGAAAACAAGTCGAAATATGGTATCCAGTCCATGAGATTGCCTGAAAACTTGGGCAACTCAATAGCGGGCAATTTCGCTATAGTGTGTGACAGCAGCTTTGTTCGAGGCGGAACAGACGCGTCGGTTTCACAGAGCTCCTCGATTTTTATGAGCAACCTATTTATCTCAGTAAATTTAGCCCTATAGGAAGCCATGTCGTCCTCATCTACCTCATCTCCGGCCCCCACTAGTAGCTCATAAGCTTGAACAAATAAACCGTAGTACTGGTTAAAATGTCGCCTAGCGACTGCGGCGGCAATAGAACTTTTTGTGTCACTCACCGTAGCGGCAAAGTCCACTAACATTTGGTATTTGGAGCTAAATTGCGTACGCGCACTTCGTACCGACATTTTGATATCTCAATACACACTTACAATTAAATTAATTCACCGGTTGGTGAGAAATGAACTGAGAAGTTTGTTTATAAACACCGGTAACGATGATAATATTGATAATGAATGAATTCCTAACCTAAATAAATACATTGTCAAGTCAAGTTGACATTGACGTTGACAGGTAACATAAACTTAATGTCCATAAAGCACTGACGTCGCTGAGTGTTGCCAACCTGACAACCGTTACCGGTTGCTTATCCCGCTCCGCGCGAGATAACCTCAAATGAATGACGTAACAAATATGGCGTGTTGAATAAGTAGCCGATTGACACGGTACCACTTAATCAAACACAACACACCGAGATGATCACTGATTCTAATGTAGGTAATGCAAATAACCACACTGATTTTCTGTGACGATCGATACTTGCCGGGCGTTACGACCTTGATGTTGCTTACGCCGCCTTGTTGATGAATATTGATGCTTGCATGGTGAACTCCGCGTTCACAAGCCGTTTTCCCCTCATGGGCTACCAAAAAATGTGCGCAATATTCAGTAGCCGTGGTCCTGACGGGCTATATTAACGACACGCTGGTGGGTGATGATTGTGGTTCTCTTTAGAGCCGCAGACGGCGGGTTCGAAGCGTCGCTGATGGCTCTTGAGACGTGAAATTATGAACAACTGTTGATTTGAACTGATTTAATCACAGTAAACACTTATCACGATATACAGTAATAAAAATGAAATATGCTTGAAATATGCGTCCGCACGCTCGTGAATTGACAGGGCGGAAGTGAAGTAGCAACCAAAACCAAACATAGATTTTAAATCTATACATAAACTAGATTCCTAGACTATGGTTATAAGGCCGGCGACAGACAACCACACATGGTTGATAAATTACACGATGATATAAAAGTAAATAAAAACATGTTAATTTTCCGTTAACAGTCTTCTCTATCTAATCTTCAACAATGAAAGCTTAACAATTTAGAGAAAACAACTTTTAAGTCATACGTAGATCGTCCACGAAAATGTTTTTGCTTACGCTCCAGCGAAGCAGACAAAAAGCGGGAAAAGGCGGACGGGATGAACCGAAGAGTTAATATTTCCTCATAATTTCTGAAAATTATAGTATTTTTTTTACGAATGCTCGTAATTTGCGAATGTTGTTATTCACATTATGTTCTTTTTCCCGTATCAGAACTTTTAAAGTGACCTACGTGGTTTTCTTCGTCGTGGGTCTACAACTCGGAAATAATAAATAGCATAATCTAATGAAGTTGGAGCACTTTAAAGTAGTAATTATGTATTTTTTTTATTTTTTAGTTAATATTTCTCAAAAAAGTTGAATTATTGATATCAATATTTAATTTAAAAAATAAAAATAAAGCAAAAACTCAAGATTTCACATTAAATACAGATTGTTGTTACG
This sequence comes from Acleris emargana, assembly GCA_927399475.2. Taxonomy (NCBI): domain Eukaryota; kingdom Metazoa; phylum Arthropoda; class Insecta; order Lepidoptera; family Tortricidae; genus Acleris; species Acleris emargana. The sequence goes on from OV656859.1 coordinate 255,358, forward strand.
TTAACTGCTGAGCAAGTAAATTAATAGTATTTTATCTTTTAAATAGGCCTATTTTCATTTATTTATTTTTGATTTATAATAATAAAAATATTTTTTTGGGTACTCGTTTTATGACGGTGTGTCTCCCTGGATACATATACTTTTATATGTACATTTGTAACGACATGGCGGTGTGCATTTAAAGATACATTCAATAAAACACAAATTAAAAACCATGAATTTTTTATATTATTTTTTCAGCCCTATTTGGACTCCGAAAAACACGATTCTTAAAAAAAACCAACAACATTTCAGAAAAAATTGTCTTGCCAAGTATAGGGTTAACTTCAGGCTTAATCCAGATATCTTATCGCCGCCCTTGAAATAGGCACCGTTGGGGAGTTCCCGTCCCATCCGTGGTCTTCATCATCAGTTCCATTTCACCAAATGATACTTACTGAATGCAAATTATAGATTTGTTACTAAACTAACAAACTTAAAACTAAACTAAACTAAACAACTTGAAACTAAACTTGAGTAAGGTGTCATGATCTTCATCACATATTGTTTTCGTATATATTTGAGTAGGTTATTATATGCATGTATTATACATATGAACATATTATTATCTATGTATTTTATAAATTTTAGTATTAAGTAGGTATTTAATTCATTTTCAACACTGTTTGCACCTTGTATTCTCTGTTAACCATGAGGTTGACTGGTAGAGAATGCCTTTAGGCATTAAGTCCGCCATTTGTACTTTTTACATATGTATTGTGCAATAAAGTTTAAATAAATAAATAAATAAAAATACCAAAATCGCTATACAATATTTGAGGAGTTCCCTCAATTTCTCACTGATCCCGTCATCAGATTCAGATTTGGTGACAGTGGGACCACCTCGGAAGTATGTTCTATAAAACCAAATAATTTATTTTAAATCGGTCCACAATTTATTTACATTTATTCACAATTTATTTTGTCGGAGAAATCGTAAACCCTTCCCGTTGGAAAACTGTTATCCCAATACATCGACACAGGTCGCGGTCAGTTTACCAACACCGGAAAAAAGATTTCCATAGGTAAAAACATTTAAACCGTTTGTAACTCAAGAACCACTGAAGTCTACTTAGCAGTGATAGTTTTACTATTAAATTCATTATTATAATGTCATTTAAGATATTTTTTAGATTTTTGCTTTTGTAAGCTTGGCTGTGGGGGGGCTCAGGACAATTGACTTTAACAAAAATTAGCGATTAAAAGCTGAATATTTCATAAACGGACACCTTAATCGAAAAATTGTTTGCACAATTCGGTAATATTTTTGAAAAACCTATCCATCGTCACTCCACACTATGGGGTAGACGAGAAAAACAAATACATCCCCATGTTACGTGCAGGGGTGGTACACTAAAGGAAATTCTTTTTCAACATTTTATTTTACCACGTTGTTGGCGTAACTATTTTGTATAGTTTTGCCGAATTACAGCTTTCTAGTAAAGTCAACAGCAAAAGAAACTGATGAAATAGGGTCTCAAAATAGTATATAGAATAAATGAAGACAGATGTCTCTGATTATTGTAGTTAAGCATAAGTAAATTAGCTCGTAATGTGTCATAAGTAAGTGACATGCCATTCAAATAGTTAAAGTCATCACTGAGTGTTTCAAATTAAACTGATTTTATGAAATTGCAATAGTCAGTAGTAGTACTACCAAACTATCAAATGTAAGTAAATATGAATGTTTGGGCCTTCATTGTCTTCTCAAGACCACCTCGGAATACAAGTCAGACGTTCGGTGAATGTCGGTTATACTCGTAAGACAAACACGCGAAACAACTATAACACCTCTCATCTCCGTCAAGGGTTGAAATAAGTTCCTACTACTTCGCTTTGTTTTTTTTTTGCAACATTCAAAATACATCCTTTTTAACTGCCGTGATTACCCTAGTTTTCATTTGGAGATTTTGTCATTTTGACTTTATCTTGTTGGACACTTGACACTAAGGTAAAAAAAAAATATTCATTCATTGAAATTTTCTGTAAAGAGACAGTTATGGCATCGTTTATGATCATTTTCTTTTGACTAATTAAATATTCAGTTGAAAATGACACTTTGTTTATAATCTGTTATATCTGGGGCGTCATGCTTGAACATGTTTTGAAATGTTAATTTTGATCACTTACTTTTGACGTTGACTGACTAATAGACTCTGAGCTAGGCTGCGGACGGACAGACGGACGGACATGGCGGAACTACAAGGGTTCCAAACATACATTATTATTATTAACAGACATACAGTGGAAAGTATAACCTCCTCCTTGTTTGAAGTTAATAAGAGTATTTGCGATAAATGGATATGAATTTGAAACCTATATCCTACTAATATCATAAATGCGAAATTTTATGTGTATTTGTGTGTGTATTAGTTTGTTACTCCTTCACACTGGAACAGCTGGACGGATTTGGATGAAATTTGGAATGGAGATAGCTTTATACACTACAAATTTTACCGGAATCAACGTGGACAAAGTCGTGGGCAGAAGTTAGTTCAACCTAAGTGTATTCTTTATTCTAGTAGTAGTAGGACAATCTTTCGCCAAGCAGCAGTGTTCACATTGTGGTGGAGATGAGTCAACTAGTGAAATTACTAGCATAGATGCTTTCCATCCTATTCTGACCTAGACCCTAATTTTTATTTTATATGCTGGAGGAAGAAGCTGTAGAGGGAAGGTAATGGATTGACCTGAATATTTATTAATGTTTGTTTGTTTACTCACTCGTAGAGGCTTAATTTGGAGTCAAGTCTCCTTCCAGGTCGTCAAGCTGTTCAGTTTGAATATTGTTCAAATGACGGTGTTTAGTCATCCTATTACCAGGAATTAAGAACCTGTAAGTGTCTGATCCAAATTGGCTGGCCTTATGGTCAAACAGAAGTTAATGGAAACGAATGGCCCGAGTTCAACAAGCGATGTGTCGTTAGATGTCTTACCGTCGCAAGTGTTTCTGGGCCACCGGGATGGTGGAAAGAAAAAAAAATGGGTACTCCTCCAAGTTGGTACCCACAGTGTCCCAAATCTCCACGTTTGATGGTATGGTTATGATACAGACGGTCATTATTACAATAAGGATTCTGATTTACAAGCATGCTTTCTGCTATTAGATATCTTTAAGGTGCCTTATCCCTTACAGCACAGAGTGATAAATAGTAGCACCTTGCAGGTTAACTGTCATTGAAAATAGACCATGCTTCTGTAACTCAAACATTAGCAAAATCAAATTTTAAAATTTACATAGGTACCGTGTATCGGGGTTACTTTGATCAAATTCAAAGTTTAACACGAGTTTTTAAAGAAACTAAAAGACAAAATAATAAAATAAAAATATTCAATAATCGGTTTTTCTTGTTTTGTCGACTTGACTAATTAGAAAAAAAAATAGACCTTTAGTTTCCCGTAAACAAAAAATAAAAACACTATGATCAAAGTTAAACTACGAATGGGGTTACTTTGAAAACACTAAATATTTGAGTGAATATCTCAAGTAAACCCGCTGAAAATCACGTAAATTCTAAAGAAATATAGAATAGATGTTGTTCTTTTCCGATATCACTAATTAGATTTGCTTAACATATGACACCATTCAAATAACATGCTTTTTTGAAGTACATTTGTACATTTGAAGTTTTTTTGCCTCGAAAATCAAGACAAAAAGCACGCTAACTGTTCATATTTTTTTTATATGAAAATAGGCAGTAACATGCGCACTACTTTAACTTTCGGAAGGAACAGCTATCGCCGCTACCAGTGGCGAAAAAAATATTATGGGGGCGTATTCCAACTCCTCAAAAAATACATGTTTATGTTGAATGGTAGTTGCTATCAAATTCAACCCGTAAATTAAAGTAGCCCCGTCCACTGGTACACAACAACACGAGTTGTTTTATCTGGGATTTAGCTAGGAAGATTCTTGACTTGATGCTAAGATCAGTCTACTAAGGCTAAGTAAGACCCGACCCGCTCGGTCTAGAGTTCGATAAGCTGCCCTAGTTGCCGGGAATCACGTTCGAAACGTAATTTTCCCACTTACCCACTTGTTCCAGCCAACCTTCAGGTTAACGTAGCTACGAGCAAGCTACGTGCTACGTGCGTTTAGCTACGAAAAATTGGAAGAAGAAAAAATATTTTTCATTTGTGATTATTATCCTCAGGATGTGGTCAGCAAAGGTCTATACGTGGCCCCTTATGCCTGCGGATATTTCGATAAGAGAGCTCATTTGGAGGTTTCGTAGAATTTTAAATAAATAAGTTAATATCAGGGGACAATGTCACACCAATTGACCTAGTCCCAAACTAAGCTCTAAGCCTATGGGTACTAGACAACGATATAAATACTTATATAGAGAAATACATACTTAAATACATAGAAAACATCCATGACTCGGGAACAAATATTTGCGCTCACCACACAAATATCCGCCCCTACCGGGATTTGAACCCAGGACCGCTAACTTCGTAGGCAGGGTCACTACCAACTAGGCTAGCGCGTCGTTGGATAGAATTCTCATTCGAAAGAATAGGTAATTTTAAGGGTTTTTTTTATTTGACCCAATTCAAATTCAAAATTCAAAATATTTATTCATTAAATTGGCCACATGCGGGCTCTTTTACACGTCGGACAAGACCATCATTGCGGAGAAGGAGCGCCGCAAGGAACTCTAGCAGAAGGTCATTTTTTCCATCATAAAAACATAATTATACTTAAAAGTAAGTTACATTACTCTGGTCTAACTTTAGAATATATTAACCACGTTTAAGGATTTGGTATGCATGGTCTCTCGTTAAACAGGTCCCTGGCCGGCTCATTGGTTTTTTAACTTGGTTCATTTTCATCCTAAATTCTCATGACTTGCTTCTGACACCTACTACACTACAATGTCATTACACGTTACATTAGATGTCATAATACTTAATATTTATGCAGGGTTTTGTTTTTGATAGAAAAAGTTTATTTCATAACAAAGTCGAAGTGAGAGGGATTTGTAACCTGTGGTGCAAGGGAGAAGAGGAAAGAAAGATCGTACTAGGTTTAAAGTAAAAAAAAATGTGCTCTGGGTACTAGACAACGCTATTTAGTACAGTTGAGTTCATAAATATGTACACTTTTTAGTACCTTGTCACTTTAATCGCTGTGACAATTCATATACGGCAGTTCATACGTGACATTAAATAGACAAGGTACTAAAGTGTACCTACACGGTCATATTTATGAACTCGAATCCGTAGTTTTTTTATTTAAAATCGATTATGAACCGGCAATAAATATATGTATGAGATACAGTCGCATAAAAATACCGGTACAAAACATATTAGTAAGTAAGTAATTGGTTTTATTTCCCAACTTTTTATCAGAAAATTCAGAAGCATTTTTTTCTAACTCAAAAAAAACTTGTTTACTTAAACACCCTGTTGCTCCTAAAGTAATGATGTTAGATTAAAAATGAACATAACAAGTTTTGTAGAAAATTGTATGTAAAAACTTTTGTAAGAAAAAATCATAGTGATATTCGTGGTTTATCATCAAATTGTCGACACTTATTTCGTCGAATTTCACTTAAAAGTCAACATTTCATGTATTTTCATTACGTCGACAATTCAGTTTGTGGAATAGTCATTGCAAGTAATTTTAAATCGTGTATTTTTTTTGTCGGATGATTCATTAAATAGTTGAATTATGTAATGGAAAACGTTTCGTGATTTATTGTTCCAAGTATTTTTAATTAACATACAAATTATTACAAGGGTTATTATTTAAATTAAAGATAGTTGGCATACACACACTTACATCTATGGCATTATGTTGAGAACGGAACGCAATGCAATCGGAACGGGAGCCTGCCGGTTGGCAAAAATATGTTTGCCAAATGTATAATTTCCCAACTTTTTCATTTGCCAACCCAATGTTGTATAAATATTTAATGATTTATTTCAGTACCATCGTGTAGAACCCTAAAGATTAGGTTAGGTTAGGTTGGACGGGAAGACATGGAGTGGCACTATTCTACCCCGGCAACCACACGGGATAATATATTTTTATTGTGGATAAAAATCCCCAATGATGAATCCAAGGGGTGTCATATTTCGGCGATTCCGTGGCCGCCGGCTTGCTTAGACACTGCAAATAAATACGTTAGTTTTTAACTTATTTTAGTCATGTATCTTGTATTTTTCTTTTTTCCTTACGAATATAACGGGCTGTGACAACGGCCACGCCGGCACTGAGCACGCGTGGCTACGGCACGGCGCTAGGTTAGTCGCGTCATACTGTCATACATAACCTTACCCTATGTTTTCCGAAAGCTGAATGTACAATTCTTTTCATACACATGGGAATTTCCGTTTTGAGTGCAGATTGAGTGACAGAGATGACGAATGAGTGTAGAGTGGGAGGTGACACGTTGAGCTTCCAACAGTTTCCTTATAGTATTTTCTCCCAGCGGGAAATAAATACCTTATTCATACAAAAAAAAGATTGGTTTGTAAATAGACTACTTATTTATAAACGCTTAAGTGACATTGTCCGTTTGTTTTTTTCACCATCGCGGGTTAACCGCTAAACCAGTTTTTGATGAAGTTTTGTTTGAAAATTGTTTGGGCCCTCAAAAGGGTCATTTTCATCATCATCATCTTGTATTTCTCTCTCTCTGGCTTTATTAGAGTGACAAAACGTTCACTAGTGTTTTGTACAAATAAGCTGAGTGGAGACCGTTCTGGTGCCTAGGTATTAAACTATCATTCTTTAAAAACAAATATTTTTAAAGCGAAACTTATCAACCCCCACTGAAAGGAAAGGTGTATAAATTTAACAAGTGTATATTATACGAGTATGTACAATGTTATAATATGTCTGTGGGATCGTAACTCGCAATCATATGGAAAGATTTACACACAATCTAGTAAGGATTTATTTACATACATACATAAACTCACGCCTTCATTCCCAGAGTGGGGTAGACAGAGCTAAAGAATTGCCAACAAGTCTTAAAAAATCTTGATAATTCTGTAACCACATTTTGCACAAGTAGGCTAAGATATTTCCCAGTGTATTAGTGACAGGTGGCAAGCCCATCGCCTAACAGTACTACAAGCCTTTATTCCCTTAGTCGCCTCTTACGACATCCACGGAAAGACATGGAGTGGCACTATTCTAAGCCGGCAACCACACGGCATTTTATTTATTCATCAATGTAATGTTACAATATAAATTGCATTGCATATCAAAAAATACGAAATTACATTGATATCGTCAACATTTATACAAAAATAACACTCAAATAATCAAAGACAATTTATGGTCAGTTTTCGACGTCAATATACAAAAAGTAATAAAGGTCAAACAAACAATAATAATTTTACAATTTAAGTTGCATATATTCATCGATGGATTATCCAATAAAAGGTTTTCCAGCAGCAAATATAACAAATTTTAGGTAAATAGTAATTTTAGTTAGTTTATTTCTGAAAGTGATACATGAACGATCAAACATATCAATAATCAATGTCAAATTATTATAAAGACGGCACAGTCTGAAGAGGGGCGCATTAATAGTTGAATTATGTTAGCGTTGGTTAAAACAAATAGTTTTTGGTTTCTGGTTAACTTCTTTGTCGCTCGAAACTGTACATGGCCAACCAGATCACCGCACAGTCGAGATCATCGTGAACTCTTTTATAATAGTAATAAGAGGCCCATTCCATTGAGTTGGCGAGTCACCGCCGGCCATGTCAACCAAAGTAATTAGCATTGGCCAGGAAGGCGCCGTAGTTTCATCAATAGCCTAGTTCACCAATCCATATATGTTCATTCATAGAGCCTATTTTGAATACTTCCATCCATCTTAAATAGTCCTACACTAACCGTTGGTTGTCCGTGGGAGCATATTTATAGTTTGAACTCAAGGACAATCGCCGGTTGGTGTCCCATCACTAGGGTTAGGACTTTTGGTGGCATATCGTGGTTCTAGAATCCATGGAGTCGATATTTCCTAATTATTATAAAACAAGACACTTTGATTATGACCTTCAGTATGGTAATATTTCAAAATGAACTAAATATATTGTTAGTTCAGTTTATTCATACCTACTAATATTTGCTTGTTTGTAACGCTTTCACAGAGCAAAGATATATCCTCCATACCAAAATTCATTCAAACAGGTTTAGCGGTTTAATGACATAATTAATTTTGAAATATTAAAATACTGAAGGTCAAAATCAAAGTGGTATGTATTATAATAAATGTATGTATTATAAAAAAGAACCACGATATGCCACCAAAAGTCCTAACCCTACCCATCACTTTACTAAATTAAACTTGTCTAAAGGGCCTCTGTGTGTTGGCTTCGGCTCCATGTACGCCTTCCAAAGGTCCGGGACTCACAATAGTCCCGTGATTGGTAAAGACATACAAATAATAATAATAATAAATGTTTATTTTCAGACTTTACATCCATAGGGTTAGTTATAGAGTGTTACCAAATCTGTGAAGTTTCGTCTGGTATATAGTGAGGAGAGGTTAAATTCGCTGAGCCTGTCTTGGTCTAAAGGCATAGACCGAGGGATTCCAATCCTGTGGGAACGAGAAATAGTATGATCGAGGTGGTTCTTAAAAATCGGTTATATCGGCTCTGGAGACATATTGCTTTTTTTTAAATAGTTATTCTAACAGTAAAGTTACCACCTCTTCACGTAACTTGTAAAGCGGTCGATTCATCCCGCCGCCGTCGGCTGAGCCGAGCCCCGACTCCGATCGGAGATTATGACTCGGCGCGATATTTCTCGCCGGAGCCGAGTTTTATCGATACTGTTCCATCTATCGGTTCCGTTTTCGAGGATTTGAGGGATTTATCATTTTTTATACGCTGACTTGAATTTATTCGTTTCTATTTCGGTTTTGTGTTGAGAAAATTCAGGGTAAAGTTTAGAAATAAAAGGAATTTTCTAGATTTTTACACACTCAGATTTGCAATTTTAGGACTGCGTTTGTAAGATTGAAGTCTTGAGATTGCAATTATCTTCGGATCAATAATTCAGATCTTACTTACCGTCAGATGGTCTGTGTGCTTGTTTGTTTTTTCCATGATGCCATAAGGCTCTAAGGGCGAGTCGTAAGATGAGTAGTTAACTCAATTAATTGTAATAAATCGAAAAAAGGATTGAAACTTTAACACATTTCCTTGAGACTTGACCATTAGTTACGATTTTTCGTCAATTAGTTTGTTTAACTACTGATCAAACAACAGGCCCTAAGTATGTGTCGGTACGGAACCAAAACGTCGTAATGTTAAAGTGCTTTGGATAATCATCTATCCATCGTTTACAATGCCCTACTTATTTTATTTTATTTTTATTTATTAAGGAAAACAAACAGCTGTTACCGAATAAGGTGCTGTTCGCAAGTCTGAAAAACAAATTCGAGGAAAATGAAGTACCCATTTGAGCCCTCATGTGGCCAATTTACTGAATAAATATTTTGAATTTTGAATTTTGAATTTTTTAACTATGGCGGGATTGTTTTGGGTTGCGCACTTACGTACCGTGTAAATGTAATTATTTATATAAATGACGCGTTCAGGGTGCTGCATGCTGGTGCGGCTGCCGCGTCGCTGCTGCAGTGCGTCAGGCATGTTCGCGGAGGCGCGCATCGATTGCTTCTACACCACTCTGCGCGTCTCTGCTGAGCAGAGTGCGCGGTAGCGGCAACAGCATCCTGCACATGATAGCGAGTAGGTGTGATTGCCCCTCCATGGTTCACTGTATGCAGCTCCATGCAGGGAGCAATCGTACTTATTAGTAATTGTGTTTTAGTTTTTAGCTGTGAAAGTTTTGTATAATTTTAATTTTAATTATGATTAAATTTTTAACTTAAATTTGGATTTTAATTTAATGTTTATTTAAATTGGTTGTGCAATATGGAAATGTAATTTCTGATATAAATCTCCTCGTTTACAATTTTTTTTTAGTCAGGACGTCGTTGTTGTTTTAATAGTGTAATCAATCTTGCGTTTCATCTCGGTGGATTCACAACGAAAAAAAGGCAGGTAAAGGGTTTTACCTTTTTTAAATCCAAATATACTTTTCCGTGATCTAAGGAAGATCTTTGGTGATCCCCGGATATACATATACAATAGGTATACGGTTGTATAGCTCCTGTAGCGATAACAGTAAACCAAGGCCACAGTAACCTAACGTCAATAAAAGGGCTACAAATAATAATTGGGTCAGTTTATTTTATCTACAATCAGACTGGTTAAATCAAGCAGAGATACAATCACTTGTAAAGAACCAGTGTTAGTTTATATTTGGCATGTTTGTCCATGTCAAAATATTATACATACATACATAAACTCACGCCTTCATTCCGAGAGTGGGGTAGGCAGAGCTGAAGAATTATCAACAAGTCTTGAAACTTCTTGATAATTCTGTAACCACATTTTGCACAAGTAGGCTAAGATGTGTGTCCCAGTGTATTAGTGACAGGTGGCAAGCCCATCGCCTAACAGTACTGCAAGCCTTTATTCCCTTAGTCGCCTCTTACGGCATCCACGGGAAGACATTCCTTAATGTCTCTTTATGTGAAATAGATGTATCTACCTTTCTTCTTTTTGGACTAGGAGTCCTTCGCCAGGGACAAGTGCATCCACTGCGACGGCGGTTAGTGCAAGTGTAGACTGTAGTGAAGTGTAGTTTGACGACGCGCTGGCCTAGTTGGTAGTGACCCTGCCTACGAAGCTAGCGGTCCTGGGTTCAAATCCCGGTAAGGGCAGATATTTGTTTGATGAGCGCGAATATTTGTTCCTGAGTCATGGAGATTTTCTATGTATTTGAGTATATATTTATCTATATAAGTATTTATATCGTTGTCTAGTACCCATAGTACAAGCCTGGAGCTTAGTTTGGGACTAGGTCAATTGGTGTCACATTGTCCAACTGATATTTATTTATTTATATTTACTTCTCCAACTTGTTTCGCCTTACCGTTTTAATTATGTGTTCCATCGAACCCGCGTCAGTCGAGTTTCGATTAAACCGGACCCGCGCCCCGAGCCCGAGCAAGGCCATTTTAAACCTAGCTATAAATCACGAGGCTCGGAGCCAGGAGGGGCTAGAATTGTATGACCTTTATCGTCCTTCTTAAGGTCGAAATCACTTAGAAAAAAATCTGAATCAGAATTTATGCATTCATTCATTAATTCAATTTTGTTTTTGTTTGAAATTTATGCGAATAATATAAAAGCTGTACAATCAGATAAGATTGTCGCAATCAGCCAGTATCCAGCTGCAATAATTAAAAACACATTACGTCGGTGACACTGCAAAACCGCGTAAGTAAAAAATTTATGATTGAGCAAAATAAACCTTACTTTGCTATTAAAAGGTGCATTTTGCTCCTTGTTAAAAATGTTACTTACGCGATTATGCAGTTCCACCGACGATTACTTTTTTTATAAATATTATTTAAAAAAAAAATGTATTTCATTATATAACAATCATCGGAATAATAAAATGTCAAACATTCGGAAAAGTTATTAATCTATATATATAAAAATCAATGCCATTTTTCGTTGTAATTTTATAACTCAAGAACGGGCTCACCTATCCAAACCAAATGTTTAGTCTTTGTTCGGACTATTTAGTAGATGGTTTATGTGAAGTTTCCACAAAATCAGTCGAACGGTTCTTCATTTATCACATTTTTTGTAACAAATGAATTGAAAGTCAGAAATTTGCAGCGGGGCGAAGCCGCTGGCGGGCCGCTAGTTATCTATAAATTTAAAACGCATCACAAAACACGCAAATATTAATATCACAGATTGAAGCCTTAGTTTTACTGTAGTTTGTACGGTGTGTGTCAACAAACTGAACTTAGCTCAAAATAAAGGTCGTGACGTGAAAAACTGTCATTTTTGCCCAGTGATCTGTGAAAGGTAAGACAGGTAGTCAACAACGCCATTGAGGTTTCTTGCGGCGCTTCTTCTCCGCAATGATGGTCTTGTCCGAAGCGCTGGTAGACTTACTATTACCGACTTATAAAATAGCCTTCATGTGGCCAATTTACTAATATTTTGATTTTTTTATTTGAATTTTGAAGACCCCTTACGTCCTGTCAGCCCAATGAACCCTGACCCACTATTGGAACGGTGTCACGGTAACTTTATAAAATAACTAGCTGACCCGGCAAACGTTGTTTTGCCTTATAATTCTTATAAATTAGAAATGAAAAATAGATAGTAGCCGATTCTCAGATCTACTGAATATGCATATAAAATTTCATAAGAATCGGTCAAGCCGTTTCGGAGGAGTACGGTAACAACTAACATTGTGACATGGAAATTTTATATATTAGAAGAAGATTGTTTGACACTTCTGACAACTTGAATCATACATAACGTCACTGTGGCACAATTCTATGGTGGATGATAGTATTTTACTACCTAATTTAGACGATTTCGTTTAGGTAATTTTTAAACTTTAACTAACAAAGAAAAAAGTGACAAGTCACAAAAAAATGTTCGTCATCACAAAAAAGATAAACAAATGAATTATTGAATTAAATTGTGTCTTAAAACATTTTAAACTGAAAAAAAAGTCCGACTCGTGAAGGATTCGAACCTCCGCCCTCCGACGCTCAACAGTTTGTTTATGTCGGCGCTCTTACCTACTGAGCCAACGAGTCGACACGAGTATCGGCGAATCTGGGAACCACTACACGCGGCGTGACGTCAGCATGACTACCCTAGGGCGAAACAGGGTAAGTAAATTTATACGCTATTTACCTACGCAATACGGTTCAACGCAACGTTTTATATTGACTGCTTCGGTTATGTATGTATGAGGGACATAATTGTTAAATTAATATCGTTCGCTGACTATAATCCTGATAATTATTTCCCAGAACGTTGTCGTTTTAGTCGTTGGTAATTCTGTAGCTCTGCCTACCACACTTTGGGAATGAAGGCGTGAGTTTATGTAGGTATGTATACATATACAGGGTGTATTGCAAGTCGTGTGCCAAATGAATAGGGTGGGTAGCTAAGGTCACTTGCAACACGTTTTGGGCCAATTAACACTCATCTTACCCACGGTGTTTTTTTTAAATCTTCCAAAAGTTAACCATTTTGTTCAACTATCTTTTTTTTTTAATGTGACAGCACAAAAGTAATTGTATTTTTTTTATCTCTAATGTTTGCGCATTCCAATGAAATGTTATTTTTATTCATATAGTAAACAAATAAAAAAATATTAGCCAACAAAGTGTGAAGGACAGAAAATAAAAAATCCTCACGGTCAACTTTATGGCACAATTAAAAAAAAATTAGAAGCTCCTCAGATCTTCCAACATCATAAAAACTTCTCCAGTTCCTGACAATTCTTACGGTATACCTCATGTCTAAAATCACGTTCAGTTTTTCGTCAAAATATGGTTTCAATCTAAAATGGTGGTTTTATTCGGTCAGTAGATCCAACCAGTTAAATGGGCTAAATGCACAATACAAAACGCAATTTATTTATTTGTTTTGTATTGTGCATTTAGCCCATTTAACTGGTTGGCTCTACTGACCGAATAAAAGCACCATTTTAGATTGAAACCATATTTTAAAAGATTCCGAGTTTTTTTTTTTAAATTATAAAAAAAAACACCGTGGGTAGGATGAGTGTTAATTGGCCCAATACGTGTTGCAAGTGACCTTAGCTACCCACCCTATTCATTTGGCACACGACTTGCTATACACCCTGTATATTTTTTATGTAACGTTGTCAATTTAAAGCTATTTATTTATTTGGATATGGGTTGTATTAAAAAGGGGTTGTTCATGGTTAGTTCGTAGTTTTTTCATTAATTAATAAGTATTTTATTGGTTCCGTAGTCAAAGTATAGTTGCACTGTCTATCTGTCAAACAAACTGTTTTAAATTAAGTTTTTAACTAGAAACAATATTTATGAAATCTGCCTATTTATAGTTTTTTTACCGTTTGTTTTAGATAAAGTTTTGATACTTTTACATACATACATACCTTCACGGCTTCATTCCCAGAGTGGGGTAGGCAGAGCTACAGAATTACCAACAACTCTAAAAACTTGATACTTTTAATTTACGCAATTAAATTTATTTATTTATTTTTCACATCACATGCTCTTAAAATTTTACTTTAGTCTCTGCGTATCGGGACTAAAGCTCCTTTTTCATCTCTAGGGTATTTTTTTATAAATTCACTTTGGAAACCCTAAGCTAATTGAGGATTATCGCCATTTTCAGTGATATTTCAATTTTCAGGGCGTGGAAATAACCTCAAAATGACCAGCTCAAAAATATATTTAAAAATGATTTAATTTCCTGAAACACGATTAATGATTACGAATATGAATCCATTTACATACATACATACATACATACATACCTTCACGCCTGTAATCCCAGAGCGGGGTAGGCAGAGCTACAGAATTACTTCAACTTTAAAAACTTGTTGATAATGCTGTAACCACATTCTGCACAAATAGGCTAAGATGTTTACCAGCGTATTAGTGACAGGTTGCAAGCCCATCGCCTAACAGTACTACAGGCCTATATTCCCTTAGTGGCCTCTTACGACATCCACGGGATGACATGGAGTGGCACTATTCTAACCTGGGAACCACACGGGAATCCATTTAATTATTATTAAGGATGAATGCATTTTAGAACGCATGATCCAAGTAGTTCGTCGTTTAATCGTTTTCAAGTGGGAACCTGTTGCCAATTTCCAAATTTCTAAGAAATGTTCTTATAATCAATACCCGGCATTGTCGACGTTCTTTCACGAAAAAAAAACAGACGTCAGTGCCGGGTTGAGCAAGAACGATGTCCGGGGAAAATTCTATAACGAGAGCTCTGGTTTGAATTAGTTAGGTTGCAGGTTGTGGCGGGCTCTTTTCCGCAACTGGGCGACTTAGATATGCGCCTATTTTGCGTGTAGGTTCGTTTTAGTTTAATATGCTGAAGAATATCGACTGGATTATATCGTCAACCCTGATCGAAATGAGTACACGAATACTGATATTAGTACCAAAACAGGAGAATGTCTACCAGACTTGCATAAACGGCTATATCTTTTGTTACGTTAACGTAGAAGTTTGATTTTTTAAAGATAAAGATAAAGAGACATTTACTCGCAACAATACAAAACCACATTAGGTACATAGATACAAGAAGAACAAGACAGAGAAACAGTTGCGAAATGGTCCCAACTCAGCATTCGCTAGCCGTAAAGCCAGCACTGGTCTTCCGTTGGAACCGCTTGGAGAAGTGACGGATAGTGACACACTTACTTTTACGTTATACACAAAATAACGTAAAATGAAAAACATCAAAGATCAAAATTAAAATAATTTGTTCGAGATTATCTCAAACGACCATAAGAATAACACCCTGTTAAGGTTGGCAACACTAAGGAAACAGAAAACAAAAGACTAGTCTATGGGAATGTAAACACAGCAAGCAATGTAGGTTACGTAACAATAACAAAAATTGGTACACTTTTAAGAAACTAAATAAAAACAATGTTTTGTTGGTTTTACATGTACAAAAATTAAACTACTGTGCAAAATAACAAACAAACAGTCTACAGAGTGACAAACGGACGGCAAGAAAAGGGATACAAAAACACAACTACTGAGTCGAAAAAGGATGAACACAACAGCTGTACTATGTACGCGGCACATTATATATTATCCGAAATAGGAAAGAAGCCAAATAAAGAAGGAAACACACTTTTTCACAACTACAAGGGACTGTAGACCTGAGTATATGGTTTTAATTTTAACTCGATACCTCCACGCATTCCGGAGATAAAGAGTCTTGACAGACAGACAGACAGACAGACAGACAGACGGATGGACAGACAGACGGACAACAAAGTGATCCAATACGGGTTCCACTTTTTTCATTTGAGGTACGGAACCCTAAAAACGGCGTTCGGTGGTCGCACGAATAACCGAGTGAACGCGGCGCAGCTGATATAAGGTCTAATTCTATGGAACTTGCTAACTATGTAAACAAACCGCCATATTGAAATTGTCTCTGAATGATGAATTTACTAGTGATGGGCAATAATGCTTTACTTATGTCAAACCATATCGAATAATAAAATACCGAAAGTAAAAAACAAGTAGTTACTTATTTCTAATTTGTTTAATCACGATTTGAAGAAAAATCTGTACTTGAAGATGATAGATCACCAGTATTTATTACAAAAAGTGCCGTTATATCCTCTGTGAGTGTGATCAGCGTGTGTTAGGTAATGTGTAGGGGCCTTAATATATCGCCAACTTTAGCCACAACACTACCCAACATAGACAAATTATAGAATTTAAAAGAAACAAAAACGTCATTCGATCAGGCCCTAATAACCTAACTTATGAAACCATTTAAACTTTTAATGAAATATCCAAGATAGTTATATATTTGGTGATTTTGTATTTTACAGTAACGACCGTTTCAATAGTTTATGGTTTCAGTGGTGTTTGATGAGGCGGTGTGAAAATTCAAGGAGAAACAGTGATGAAACAAAGTTAAGTCTTTTGTTTACATAGTTAGCAAGTTCTATAGAAATACACTATAGTCAACTCAACTAATTGTAAAATTTTGAAAAAGGAATCGTATATTTGACACACTTCCTTGAGATTTAACCATTAGTTACGATTTTTAACAATTATTTACTATAAATACTGATCAAACAACAGTCCCTAAGTAGACTTGAGTGGTTCTTGAGTTACAAACGGTTTAAATGTTTATACCTACCAAAACCTTATTTGCGGTGTTGGTAATCTGACCGCGACCTGTCGATGTATGGGGATAACCGTTTTCCAACGGCAAAGTTAGGTTTGTCGCGATGTCAAATGTGTTTGTAACCCTGCACTGAGCATGGTCTGACATGCTCTTGCCTGTTTTTTTTAAGATAACACTATTTTGAGAACAACCACAATAAAGGTGAAAACTTCCGAATATTCACCTTGATACGATTTTTCATTGATGAAACATTTAAGATTATGCAATAATTTAAATGCAAAATTATTTTAATGGTTGCACACGGAGCGCTTTATTTGTCGAGTCACCAAAGAACCCTGTCATATTGACACCGAAATTAGTCATGACAATATTTGTCATTACCTTCAAATTTAGTGAACGTTGAATAAAATAAATACATACATACGAGGGCTGTTTGATAAGTCCTTTTAAAAACTATTTGTAAAACCTTTTTTCTGGTAAATGGCATTAAACACTGGCAGGCACAATCTTTCAAATGAAGACTGTCAAAAATTCAGCAAAAAAAAAACAAGTTTTTGTCAGTTTAACTATTGTTTAACTGTGATCACTCGTAAATTTTCAACAACTATGGAAAAATCTGAATTTCGTGCCGTTATAAAACATTTTTTTATGAAGGGTTGCAGTGCTGCCACAATAAAAACTGAACTTGATTCTGTTCATGGCACTAACGCACCAACGTTGCAGACTGTTTATAACTGGATAAATTATTTTAAACGTGGTCGGTTAAGCACATCTGATGCTCCACGCTCTGGTCGCCCAATCGAAGTCACTACTGAGGATGTTGTTGAAGAAGTCCAGGAATCATTATGATTGATTACTTGGAAAAGGGAAAGACTACTACTGGTCGTTATTACGCAGAGTTATTGGACCGTTTCAATGCCGAATTGTTGGAAAATCGACCAAAATTGCCCCCCCAAGAAAGTCCTCTTTTATCAAGACAATGCCCCAGTTCACACGTCCACTATTGCAATGGCCGAAATCCACGAGTTGGGCTTCGAGCTGGTTCCGCATGCTCCGTATTCGCCGGACCTAGCTCCGTGCGATTATTACCTATTTCCAAATCTGAAAAGATGGCTAGGAGGGCAAACATTTTTGACAAATGAGGACTGCATTGCAGGTGTAAGCGGCTATTTTGAAGACCTCAACAAAACGTATTTTTTGGAGGGCATAAAAAAATTGGAAACTCGCTGGAACAAGTTTAGTGTTTGGCCCTCAAAGGAGACTATGCTGAGAAATATATGTAAATTGTTAAAAAAAACAACAATCTTTTTTGCTTTTTAAAACGACTTATCAAACAGCCCTCGTACCTTCGCGCCAGTAATCCCAAAGTGGGGTAGGCCGAGCTTCAGAATTACCTACAACTTTGAATAAAATAAATAAAATAACATAATAACTTTGATCTCTGATTTCAAGCATTCCCCACTCGTCGCTAGGCACGGAACTGTAATAAACTGGTGGGAATAAAGAGCGAGGAGTGGTCAACGTTTGCCTTGCAGGTCTTCCTTAGGTTGAACAAGGACAGCAATCAGCAAGTTTTAAACCTTTTATTCACGGTCAAACTTGCTTGACACCAGAAACAAAATGATGTAGCATTAAAATAACATGTGGGCACTATTATAACGAATAGGTTATTACTATAAGCATTAAATCCACCTTTTGTACACATTTTTTGTGCAGTAAAATATTTAAATCCTCAGGGAGTAAGGGCACACCAGGCAAGGATGTCTCGCGAATGCACAGCAATGTAGGTTACTTTTAATGTTTATGCACTCCTAGTATGAGTGCATCGTAATTACTTTTTCTCAAAAATGTTTTTTTATTTTTTTTACTTTCCTCATAATCGAAATGAAAAGTAAAGTGTTTAACTCAATTGAAAGTATCTTACACTCTCGAAATATTTTGGGCTGCAATTGATTCAGATGAGTATGAGTATGAGTATGATCACTTTCATCCCTTAATTAACAATGTACTATTAAGCGTTTCAAAATGATCCCTTAATTAATGAGCGGGCTTTCAAAAGGTAATAGGAAAGATAATTGGTGCCATATGTTGCTTGACAGTGAATAGGCGACTTTAAATGAATACTAAGAAATTGAATACTATACCGGCAGTTAAGCGGGGTCTAAACTGCGCTTACAATATGCCCTGTTAGGCAAAGCGCGCATCACGATTTTTTGCCGTGCGAAAATTTTGTCGCAGAAATGCAACGTATGGGTTTATATGTCAATGCGCGCATATACGAGAAAAAAATCGCAGGGATTTTAAAATTGTGATTTGTCACATTTTGCCGCGACGGCTCGCGACGCGATTAAATCGCAAAAGTAAATCGCATCATATTATAAAATCGCACCCCGGGCGCCGCCAAGAGGTCTAACCATTTTCAGTAATTCGTCAAATTTTTGAATCTTCATTTAGCCAAAGAATTTCTAAGGATATAGTCAAATATCATTGTATTTCAGATAAAAAAAACCTTTGATATATATTTGAGCTGTTAAAGGATGTGTCCAATATTTATGTTTTTTTCTTCCTTTTACTCTTCCGAAGGAAGCAACTTGTACGAAATCCATGTTGATAATGAACAATCCATCGACTTTTTCAACGTAACGCAATGCGCGCAATTAATTTTTTACGATATTTTACAGCGCGATTCTAAAATCGTGTCGTAAAAACTAAAATCATGGTGCGCGCGCTTAGCCTTTTGTGTTTCATATTGTTTTCGAAATCACGTGTGTGTACTTGGATATTAAACCTTCTGTGTTTGTAAAAACTAGAACTTGATTAACTAAATGACCCCGTTATTCCCCTGACATTCGAGCCTGAATATTACATCTTTGCCATTTAAAAACGAAGTATAACCTAAAACGTGCCGTGTGGTTGCCGGGTCAGAATAGTGCCACTCCATGTCTTCCCGTGGATGTCGTAAGAGGCGACAAAGGGAATATAGGCTTGTAGTACCTACTGTTAGGCGATGGGCTTGCCACCTGTCACTAATATGCTGGTAAACATCTTAGCTTATTTGTGCAAAATGTGGTTACAGAATTGTCAAGAAGTTTTAAGACTTGTTGGTAATTCTTTAGCTCTGCCTACCCCACTCTGGGAATGAAGGCGTGAGTTTATGTATGTATGTATGTAGGTACGTAAGACCTTTTTTGTTAATTGGTTTAAGTATGAGTAATAGCTATAAGATGTTCTAGAACTTGAAGGCAATTGAATTTTGGTATTGTTTTTTTGTCAAACGATATTGGCAAAGAAAGAGAACTATAATTATAGCGAAAAAAATATCGTCGGTCTAAGGCTATCCGGGCGGATGCAGGCGCACTACCACTTAAGCCACCAAGCCCCTACTTAAGATCCACGAAATCCACGAAAAGCAGGCGATCACTAGCAGTGGCCTAATATACGCTGATGATGATGATGATGAAGTAGGGTCTTGGTGGCATAAGTGGTAACCTTTAACTTCCCTGCGCAAGCACTCGCACTACGAAAAAACGCGCCATATTTAATTCGTTAAGCCTTACATTGGTCAAGGACAGTGGAGTGATAAAGTAGAAAGCGAAGCGATTCTATTTGGATCCACTTGACTGGCAAGGCAGCTTGACTCGCCACGGTCCGATCGGTTTACTCTACTGTACTGTCCGTTGGCGCTGACCCGTGTACATCGGGCTAGTGTAACTAACAAGCATTGCAAGTATTTGACACTGTGTCCTCCGCCTTAAATGCTACATACAGGGGGCAATTATCGTAGCTATCCGTCGTTCTGGGGGGTTATTATGACCTAGCTTTGCAGTTCATTTTACGGCGAGCGAAAAGGACAGATCTGTAGCATTTATATAACTCTGTCTTTTTCTTTCAGAGTAAACTGAACTGCATGGCTATGTCATAATAACCCCCCTGATGTTAAAATCGAGCGATGCACAATGGATTGTTCGTTTGTGGCAATATCCAATCCAGATTTCAATCGAATTAGAAATCGTCACGATATCGATTCAGATTGATCGTAACGACGGATCGTTCCGTAAATGGGGCCCTTTAGCTATACAATTCAAATGACGCTGTATGTATTTACTAGTTAATTATATGTTCGAAATGAAACACATATCTTTCAGCATCGAACATTTAATATTCTAATCGTAATATTTAAAAGTTAAATGATTAAGAATTTTCAGGGGCAAGGCGCAATTATAATATTTTAAAAGATAAAGTACGGACGGTAGTGGGGATTCTTTAAGGGCGAGGCGCCGGATGCTGTAACAGTATGCAGTGTTCGCCTAACCGCCGCTGTAAGCGCTTCGGTTTGCTAACTGCATTGAATTAATTGTGAATACTTAATTTAAATTATAAGTGACGGGAAAATGTCGAATTTATTTATGTAAGTATTTACTTTATGCTTTAATCCAGATTTCACGTAAATTTAACCGTATTTTTGACCCGGGGGAAATGCCTATGCATACTCGCCCCGACGGGGGCTAGGATAGGTCATGTCCGAACCCCCGGAGCGTTGCGCCGATCGCTTTAGGAGGGGGCTACGTTACGTAGCCCCCCAATACCGGATGCCCTTTGGACTCGTCTTCCGGCGGGGGCTTTTACTAGGCCCGTTCCACGTTAATTAACCCTGGGTTAACCCTGGTTAATTAATTTACGAATGTCAGATTGAGAACGGTCCATTTTAACGAGTTAGGCCCGAGTTCACCAACCAATTTAACAGACGGTTAAGTCTTAAGCAGGTGTTAGTCAACCATCAAACCGCTAACCATTCGTGTAAATTGTTGGTGAACATTGCACTTAACCTGTTAACCTAGGGTTAACCGGGGGTTAACAATTACGAGTTAGTATCAAATGGTCGAAAACATAAGTGGTCACGGCATCAACTCGTCTCAAAAACATTTGGACTGGGGTATAGCAAACGGGGGCCGTTTCTAGGACTTAGTTTTTTTTTTACAAAGTTCGTAAAATGTTGTGTAATGCTCATTTTTTATAACCGTGTCAGGTAGAATGGAATAAAATAAGCATTTTTTATTATTTAAACTTTTTCTCGCAGGTCAATAATTACCGCAAAAGTTAGTAATTTATGTATCATGTAGTTAGTACTAAAATAAGCATCTTTTGCTATACAGGGTGCCTCTGACCTTGGGGCTTTAAATGCATACATCAATTCTACTCCTGAAACTAAACTTCTTTTGTTCTGTAAGTTGTTAAAAATATGTTCAGTTTAAATTTATTTTTTATCATACAAGTTAAATCTAATTTTCAATGTACGCGATCCAATTCTCCATTTTCCTTTAGCCCTCGTACCAAGGTAATGTCGCCCCGGTACCATGAGATAGTGATTACATGGCCAGTATGTAATACACTGATTTTACAATTAGACTTTAACATCAATTAGTTATCTAAATTTAAGTTATTTTTTCATGTTGCAGAACAAAAGTAGTTCAGTTTAGCGAGTAGAATCGATCGTTGAAATTAAAGCCCCAAGGTCAGAGACACACTGTATAAAGCATTTCTCCCAGGTCAATATTCACTACCTAATCATTTTATTTTATTTTTAATATTGTATGGAGTTTTCGTGGTCCGTACGTATCCCGGAATTGGGAAACACGGAATCGAAATACAAAATTGTTTTGGTCGGCGTTGTCGTTAGAGGTCATAAAAAAGGTAGGTTAGGTTAGATTTTATATAAGTCCGAAGGGCATACCGCCCAGAAGTAGGGGCCCCGCGAAGCGGGTACCCGTCGACATCTGGCTTTAACCATGGATACCTTATTAACCATAAATAAATCGATGGTCCATCCATAATGTAACTTTTTACCCATAAGGAAGGAATGTTCACCCAATCCAAAATCGCCCCAGATTTGCTATACTCTGGCCGTTTGTCCAACTTGTAACCGGTCTGTTTAGATAAATAGTCTTAAGATCATCTAGACAAATTCGCTACTAGGTTAAAAGTAATCGGCCTATAATTAAATAATTGTACTAAAGTCTTACATTGTATAAAGCGTTATACCCTACACAAAAGAGGTTTGTTATCTTTGATTGATAGGCCACTTATGGAACATGCCATTCCCATAATTATCCAATAATTAATTCACTTTTTGACCACTTGTTACTTAAACCGTCGCATTCGACGTTTCAACAGAGGGCGCTGTTGTGCAAGACAGCTAATTTAAACAGCTCCGTATTTGTTATTATATTTATTATTTAATCTGATCCATTTCCCAATTACAATATATTTTAATAATCGTAAGAACGTACACCGTGCACTGATAAATAAAAACATCTGGAAAAAATGGCTCCAGCGAAGGCAAAATCGATGACAAGTGCGGCGGCCGTTAACAGGTTGGTGGAAGTGATTACAAATTTAAATACGGAGATAACTGAGATGAAACGCGATATAAAGTGTTGTCATGATGTAATCTGCGATCAACAAAAGCTACTTACGTACCAGAGCGGATACATCCAAATGATACTTGGCCTTATCTCCAACAAAACTGGGCACACAACACTACACCCACAAAGGATTTCACTCAGTGAATCTGGCCCCCAAGGCATGGTATTCTTGAGTGATGAGCAGCCACCTTCCTCTGTTGCGACCAACATCGACACAGCGGTAACGCCGCCCACACCGACCCCTCCAGAGACGGCGGGCCCGGCGCTTGTCCCCAGGCCACAACAATGTCCCTCGCACCCTATTACATCGGCCTTTACTACAATCACGCGCCAAGGCGTGTGTTGTCCAGTGGCTCCTGCTGCCACTGCGGCTGTTGACGCGACTGCAGTACCGATGCAACTGGCACACCAGGCCTCTCCACCTCGAGCCCCATTCTCATCAGGTCTAAGAGCGGCTGCCCCCCGTGTTGTCAGCCTCCACGTTTTTAATTTAAGTGAAGGACAACCACAACGGAGGACGTCGTCCGCCATGTCCAGGCCCAGATGAATATCTCAGCGCCTGTGTGCGAACAGCTGATCGTCACTCGTGGCCACTACACGTCGTTTCGCCTGGATGTGCCGGCTGACAAGCTGAAGATAGCTAGGAATGTTAATAACTGGCCAGAGGGAGTGTCTGTACGCCTCTTTAATGTTGTTGAGCAAAAAAACAAAAAGTGTCACATTAAAACCAAAGTAGTCACTCAACTTGTTGTAATTCACCAAAATGTTCGATCCATTTGTGGCAAAACTTCACTATTAGATCTAATATCTAGCATGGAAAACCCAGACATACTTGGTTTTAGCGAAACTTGGTGCAAAAAAAGTGATATTGAACGGGTGAGGTTATGTGGGTACACTTTGGCAAACTACTACTGCCGAACGCGCATCGCTCACGGCGGTGTCGCGCTATATGTTCGCGACGGCGCATGGTATATCGACAGCGAAATGACTTGCAGGGCCTATCCGTTCAATATCACTTTGAATGCACTGCAGTGCTGTGGAAATTTGTTGTTATAAATTGATAATTATTGTTTTATATAAAACTGGATTAGGTGACTTCAACATTTATTTAGAAAAATTAGAATTATTATTGACTAAGATAACTGACAAAAAGAAAAGGTTTCTTCTTGTTGGTGATCAAAATGTGGATTATTTATCTGATAATTGTTTGAGGCGGCGGGTAGATGACGTACTAAGTTGCTATGGTTGTGCCAATACCGTTAATTTTCCAACTCGCGTGACTGCAGACTGTGTATCGTCCATTGATTGCGGCATTACTGACCTCGCTCGCGACGACCTAACTGTATCACCAGTGGACACTGCCATAAGCGATCACAACGCACAGCGGTATGAGTTCGCCATATGGCATGAAAGTCCAACAAATGACACAGTTCAACGTCGATTATTTAATGAGGAATCTATCTACTTTTTCTATTATGACATTTCTAATTATGACTTTTATTTTATTTACGATAAAACTATTGACATTAATATTAAATTTGATAAATTATTTTCGGTTATGACGCATTATATTAATATTCATTTTCCTATTAAAACTATCAAATTAAAAAATAAAAGCAGTGCCGTCCCATGGTTGACCGACAAACTATTGGAGTACACTCGTAAACACATCGATCTACACGAAATACGGCGCCAGTACCCTAATAATGACATTATAACAGACTGTATAAATAAATATTACAATTTAATTAAATGTGAAACATTGCGTGCTCGTCAAACCTTTATCGAGCAAAGATTGGCGGGAAGCAGAAATCCTTGCAAGGAAATCTGGACCATAGTAAATGAAGAGATAGGCACAAAAATTAGGTCACAAAATATAAAACTTAGAGACCCGACAACGCAAACTATTATATCTGATAATGACATTCCTGATACATTTAATTCCCATTTTTTAAACATAGCCTTAAATTACACCGTTGACAGTGATAAGTCGTTAAGCCAACAATATCTCCGCAGACACCTGCGCGCCGCGGACGTGCCCGCGCTCTCCCTGCCCACCGTCACCAGCGACATGCTGGACCGGGTGCTGCAGTGCATGTTAAAAACGCGAAAAATTTCTGACACCTATGACATATCACTTAATATTTTATTATGCATTTGGCCGATTATTGGCAACGTATTACTTAATTTAATTAATGAAGTTTTTGTTTCTGGTGTATACCCTGACGTACTTAAAATGACCAGAGTGTGCCCTGTGTTTAAGGGAAAAGGGGACAAGTGTGAGGTCAACAACTATAGGCCGATAGCGATAGTTCCAACCATCTCTAAACTAATAGAGTCAATCCTGTCGTCGCACATAATGAGCCACCTCGAGGATAACGACCTACTGACGGACCAGCAATTTGCGTATCGGCAGAAGATGTCAACGACCGAGGCAGCGTGTAAATTTTTTGACTGCGTTGTTACTGGTCTGGATGAGAGGTACAAGGTGGCGGGTATCTTGTGCGACTTGTCCAAGGCCTTTGATGTGATCAATCACGGAATGCTTCTGGACAAGTTGCATCACTACGGCATCAGTGGTGTCAGCCACCGTCTACTCACGTCATTTCTGTCGGGCCGTAAACAGGCAGTCAAGTTATCCGCAAACGGAATAAGGATGCAGTCTATGACCGGAAGTGTGAGTCTAGGTATCCCTCAAGGATCTGCTTTAGGAAACACACTATTCCTAATTTACATTAATGACCTTCCGACAGCCATTACAGCTGGCCTGTCAGTGCTCTTTGCGGATGACACGACTGTCGTGGTTAGTGCCCGCACGTATGAACAACTCGGGGAGAAAATCCATAGCGCGTGCCATCAGTTGCAAACGTGGTTTTCGGCAAATGGTTTGATTTTAAACTTGTCGAAATCCAATACTATGGTTTTCTCAGGCCGAACTATATCACTTCCTACGTGCGTGGCAAACAGTCCGATGCCGATATGCAATGAGTGTAGGTTCTTCGGCTTCACACTTGACTCTAACCTTAACTGGAAGTGCCATGTGGACAAACTTTGCGATAGACTGAGTGGTGCCGTCTTTGCGTTGCGTAAACTGGGCAGGCTTATTGCAAATGATGCATTAATACAGGGTGTACTTTGCACATTTTCACTCCCTGATGTCGTATGGCTCGCTACTATGGGGAAACTCCACGGATGCCAATAGGGTGATGATAATGCAAAAGCGCGCCTTACGCACGTTAGCTGGGGTGAAACCTAGGCACTCTTGCAGGGGCCTTTTCGTAACGTACCGCATATTGACACACTACTCAGTTTACATTTTCCAAATATTGATGTTCGTGAGACATCATATTTCCTCCTTTGCACGCATTGATATTCTTGGCAAGGAGCTCCGCCACACCGGGCGTTTGAGAACAGTTCCTCGTCGCATGGCACTTGCGGGTAAGAACCCGCGTGTCATCGGTCCAACATACTACGAGCGTCTACCCGCTCAACTTAAAAATGTACAATCCGACGAAGCATTTAAACATCAGCTAAGAAACCTTTTATTGGATAATCCATTATACTCCGTGGATGAATATATGAAGCTGGACATGTAAATTTATTATTTTGTTGAAATTTATTAATCATTGTATGTATTGACATCGGACGAGTGACCATAATTCGATATTTAATTGTTGTTGTGTTAATTAATTATTCTTGTATTTTTTGATTATTAGTATTTATGTTTTGACGATCTCAATGTAATTTCGTATTTTTTGACATGCAATGCAATTTATATTGTAATATTACATTAATGAATAAATAAACTAAACTAAACTAAACTAAACATTTCGGGCGTGTTTCGGGGTGCGTTTTACGGTGGCGTATGAAATTAAAAAGTGACAACATCTGTCAAAGACAAAATAAATCCTTGGAAAGATTATGGTGGCCCTACATGCGAAGCACAATTACGTAAAAGTTAATACCTACTTATTGGTTAGTGAAAATATTTCTGTTCTGTAATAAAATAGAGTATAGCAATTTTTTACTTTAATCTACACGCAATAAAGTATCATTTCATTTCACCATTTAGTACACACTTGCAGTTTAAGCCCTAACTCATTTTGCATGTGATTGGTTATCAATTAGGTATTTAAGAAAACTGCTTAGTTAGAGCTCAAAATGCATTAGTCTCAATTAATTGGTTTAACTGTCTATGATCCAGCGCCCAACAAGACATTGTTTCAGACACAGCTCATCTTAATAAAATAATGCAATTCAATAAATAAATACAATATCGAATGTAGAACCAAACTTGGCACCTTTTCAGATGCCACTACCGATACTTTTGGTTTCATAAGAGACCGTGGCCATTTTTGTACTTGTAATTCAAATTCAAATTCAAATAATTTATTTTCAAATAACTAAGATTCATTTGGTTAGTGACAAGAAGAGATTATCCTTACATCTACATTATGTTAGTGATATATTGAATAATATTATATACATTTCTACATAACCTTACCATTACGAGTCACCTGGGTCCGAACATGAAGACTAATGCAGTGATTCATGTACGGACGCTGTTGCGGCTGGCGCGCACTCTGCTCAGCAGGGACGCGCACCGCTTGCGCAGAGTGGTGAAGAAGCAATCGGTGCGCGCCTGCGCGAACATCCCCGACGCGCTACAGTAGCGCGGCAGCCGCAACAGCACCCTGAACGCGTTGTTGTATTGGACGCGCAGGGCGTCAAACGACTTACGAGTGTACTGGGCCCACAGGGTGCAGGTGTACAAAGATGTACTGGAAGCCTTGAAAAGGGTCACTTAAACCGGTTTTGAACATCGGGCAAACCTGTGTGCGATCATTTTAGCTCGCGCCGCTAGAGCCCTACGCGCCATTTCCATGTCTGTATCGTCCTTTAAGTCTTCGGTGAGCAGGTGACCTAGATACTTAAATTCTTTTACTCTGGTGAGAGTAGTACCATTTAGGTTAAGGGGTGGAACATGCTGTGGACATTTAACGCCCGCTTTGAAGACCATGATCTCACTCTTAGCGACATTATATATGAGACCATGATCTATCGCATACATCTCGCAAGTTCTAACCAGCGTTCTTAGCCCGCACATCGAGGCGCTCAGCAGCACCATATCGTCCGCGTAGCTAAATGTTATTGACGCATACGTCATCCACGTGGCAGCCGACATGCTGGCTGCTGAGCGCCGCGACCAGGTCGTTAACGTACAGGTTGAAGAGCGAGGGTGACGTCAGCCCCCCTTGCCTAACCCCGCTCCCCAACCTGTAGGTTTCAGACACACTGTCTTTCCACTTTACATAGTTCTCCTGATTAGCGTACCAATATTTAAAGTCCCGTGTGGTTGCCGGGTTAGAATAGTGCCACTCCATGTCTTCCCGTGGAAGTCGTAAGAGGCGACTAAGGGAATAAAGGCTTGTTGTTGTACTGTTAGGCGATGGGCTTGCAACCTTTCACTAATACGCTAGTAACCATCTTAGCCTATTTGTGCAAAATGTGGTTACAGAATTAACAACAAGTTTTTAAAGTTGTGGGTAATTCTGTAGCTCTGCCTACCCCACTCTGGGATTGCAGGCGTGAAGGTATGTATGTATGTATGTGTATTTAAGAACCGATATGATATCTCTTGACAAGCCAATGACACCTAACTTCTCCCACAATATATCATAGCTAACTAGGTCAAATGCCTCAGATAGATCTAGGAAACAAGCGTATACGGACGTGCTTCGCTTCGTGTAATATTTGACAGTATGCTTAAGGCACAAAATTGCCGACTCGGTAGACAATCCCAAACGAAACCCGAATTGGTTGTCGTGCAGCACTAAGTGTTCATCTAAATGTGCGTTAAGCAAACTGTCAAACAATTTAGCCACAATAGTAGCTAACGAAATAGGCCTATAATTACACTTGTCGGCAACATCCCCAGTTTTATTCTTAGTTATTGGCACCACTACTGTCCTGAGCATATCGCCGGGTAGGTGCGTGTGAGACATACACATCGAGTAAAACAACGATAACTCCCTTGGCAAGTGAGGCCCAGCGTGTTGCAAATGCTCGATGCTGAGACCGTCATGTCCGGGAGACTTGCCTTTTGTCATACTATTAATAGCTCGCATAACTTCCTTTCCCGTTAACCTAGTAGCGAGCCCCTCATGACGCGTCTCAGAATCCAGCATCGAAACAGACGGTCCTAAGGGCGACTTCACAACAAAGTGATCCCTAAACATATCAGCAACAGACAAACCTTCGACGCTCACGGAAAGACCTGGCTTGGTGTTTAACTTATTCGTAGATTTCCAAAATGCTCTAAAGTTATGATTGGAGTGGTGAGATACCAAAATATCCATTTTTATTTGGTCCTGATTATTTTGGCACCATCGAAGACGCGACTTAAAAATCCTTTTAGTTTCCTTCATTTCGTCAAAAATACCACCACTATTTGGTTCACCGTACCATAACCAAGTTTTAAATGTTTGCCTGGCCACCCCGTGGGCCTCAGCGACATGCTTGTTCCACCCCACAACACATTTTCCCGAGTTTCCTCTTCTCTTCTCGTTTCTACGACTGGCTGTCGCAACCCCAGAAAGAGTGAAAATAATCTCAATATATATATTATCTAAAACTGCTTTATGGCTTTGATTACTACACAATTGATCACTACACGTTATAAACTCCTCTGAAAAATTAATAAGTCTTAATCTATCATGACATAATTGCTTAAAGGTCGATATTTGTTCATGGTCTCTCTCTCCCCACATTACATTATTTTGCGTTGGCATGTAGGTAATTAATTAACTTAGGTCTTAATGAGTTAACGTTGCAACTTAACATAAGCGGAAAATGGTCTGACCATACAACATCATATTTCACAAATACATTGTCAACAGCACAAAGCGCCGAGGAAGTCGCCAGGCAGCGGTCCAACCATCTCTTAGAGCCGTGTGCGTCGCTAATCTATCTATCTATCTATCTATCTATCTATCTATCTATCTATATCTATATATATAAAAATTACGTGTCACGTTGTTTGTCCGCGATGAACTCCTAAACTACTGAACCGATTTTAAATTTGATTTGCTCACCGTGTGCAATTCGACCCAACTTGAAAGATAGGATAGCTTACATTTCAATTTATAGTCGCAATATTATTTTATTGTAAATTATTTGTCTTTATAAGGCAAAACAACGTTTGCCGGGTCAACTAGTATATATATAAAAATTACGTGTCACTTTGTTTGTCCGCGATGAACTCCTAAACTACTGAACCGATTTTAAATTTGATTTGCACACCGTGTGCAATTCGACCCTACTTGAAAGATAGGATTGCTTACATTTCAATTTATAGTCGCAATATTATTTGTCTTTATTATTTGTCTTTATAAGGCAAAACAACGTTTGCCGGGTCAACTAGTGAAAGTATATGTATTGGACCCTAGATCCAAACTTTCAGTGTCAACACATGTCCATAATTGTTCGCGTGAGAAGTTTATAAGTTCATTAAAAAATGGCTTACCAGGGTGTGAGTTAAAGTCTCCCAGAACAAACACTGACTCAACATTACTGTCGGCGACAAGAGCACTCACCGCACCGAGACAGTCCGTAAACTCAGACAAGTTCTCTGCTTTATCCGTAGGCATATACACGCTAACAACCAGTAAAGGCCTATCCGCTATCACTATCTTAACTGCACATACGCGGGCGTTAACGCACTTAAGCACTGGCACATGAAAGAAGGCGGACTTTCTCCACAGCAGAGCTACTCCACCGAATGGCCGACCTCGCACTATTCCTGCTGAGGTATCCATAGCTGATGTTCCCATGCTGCCAAGCCAAACTAGCTATCTATGCCATCGAGATAAATCACCTGGCTGCAACCATGTCTCCTGAAGTGCAACTACGTCGCAGAACTTACACAACTCCCTAATGTCTTCGATTGAGCGCTTAACATTTTTGCAATTAAAACTTGCTAGCTTATATGTTTTATCCATTTAACTGCTTAGAATAACCGTTGACAGAAGTTGTGTTCGATCTAAAATTCTGGGCCCATTGTTGTTTTTGTTATATATAAACGATCTACCGAAGGTCACGAATCACAATTGTATCCTTTTTGCTGATGATACTACTCTACTCATAAGATGTAACGATACCTTGTCATTTGAAGCAAAAATTAATAAGGCTTTAGAAGAAATAATTATTTGGCTAAATAACAATAATTTAGAAATTAATCTAAGTAAGACGAAAATTATGCAATTTCAAACATACAAAAGTAAACGCATTTCACTAGATATTAAATACCAAGGTTCATATGTAGAAGAAGTAAAGTCAACCTCATTTCTGGGTATAACTATAGATTGTTTTTGCAACTGGAAGCCTCACATTGATAATCTACGCATTAAACTCGATCGATTTGTATACGTATTACACCGTATTCGCAACGTAGTGTCAGAAGCAGCAGCTATGTCAGCATATCATGGCTACGTGGCATCCCTTTTAAGGTACGGCATTATTCTGTGGGGAAACTCGGTGGATGTAGACATCATTTTTAAAATACAAAAGAAATGTATCAGGGCAATAACAGGGACAGACTTCCGAGAAAGTTGTAAACCACTATTTCAAAATAGAAAGTTGTTAACATTGCCAGCAATGTACATTCTTGAAATGTGTGTTTTTGTTAGGAAACATCAATCCTTTTTTAAAACCGTTACAAGAAAATCAAGGCGAGGGGCATATAGGAATAAATTGTTTATGCCCAAAACGAACCTAGCTCTTGTTAGAAAGAATGTTTACGGAATGGCAATACTAATATTCAAGGTTCACTAATGTTTTACCAAAAAATTATTGACAAATGGTCATTTGACAAACAACGTTTCACCAAATGATCATTTGGCAAACGAGACATTTGACAAAAGTATCATCTTACAAAAACTCACTTAGCAATTGATCATTTAGCAATTAGTTTACTTATTTCTACAACCTCGAAGGCCAAGGCGGGAGCCAAGCTCCCGCCTTTGCCTTCTAACCTAACCTATCCGAGTCGGTCATGCCCTGATTCGTCTTCCTCGTAAAATGTAAATTTAACTGTTGATCATTTGGAAAAGTAAGTCATTTGTAAAATGACTAGTAGTAAAATGATCAATTGACTTAACATTTTTTTGCAAAACGTTGTTTGTCAAGTGTAATTTTGCCAAATGACTTTTGGTCAAACGGCAGGACACCAATATTCAATACGCTAACCGATAGTTTTAAGGAACTTCCATTCAACTTGTTTAAAAAAAAATTGTTTTGTCACCTGGTTGAAAATAGTTACTACTCTGTTGACGACTTCATGTATAATTGTAAATTATGAGTACTGACAAATCATGCAATTTATTTAATTTATTAACTTCGTTACTATCCCTGTATATAATCGCTATTTTTTTCAATTATTATTATTTTTAGATGACATTGAATTTTGTAATTATTTTAAGCATGTACCTTATAACTTAAATACCTAATCATGAAATATTTGTACGCCATATTATGGTAAAACAAGGAATGGAACTATCCTATATTTGTGTAACATCTTCTTGTACACTTGTTTATGCAAATAAAAACATTTGAATTGAATTTGAATTTGAATTTGAAAGTGCACGAATTTTCGAAATATAACTCCCTGCGGCCATAGGTCTTCTGCTAAGAACATAGCTGTACCTCCAGTGTAAAGGGGTTAAACTCAAAAGTGTTGATTTTTCAGGAGCGCCAAAAAACGTTTGAAATCAGTTTTCTTCACATTAAAACGTAAAGAAGTATATTTTTAACTATCATTTTAGAGAGTAAAAATGGTAAACAATAAGTTAACTGTTAGTTTACGGTCCTTTTTGCAGTAAAAACAGAAATATTGGCTTTCATAACTTACTTACATCCTTTTACACGAAAAATGGAAATGTGTAAAAGGGTATAACTAGAGCTTAAATAGTGAAATTAATTGCTTACGTAAATGTGGTATTGTGTAAAGAGACAATTTTGCAAACAAATTTTGTACAAGTTTTTAAGAACCACTAAAACATTGTTTATTTAAGTAAGTTTAAGACAAAAAAATAAGATAAGAAGAAAATAATCATTTATTCATGACATAAAAAATGAAATACAAAAATAAATTACAAAACAAAATACAAAATGAAATAGAAAAATGAAGTAAGTACAAAAAAAATGCAGTAGAGCAAACATTCGGAGAAAGAAAACATAGAGCAATGAATTAAATTACTTGAAATAAAAATTATTGTTCTATATTTTCGTTCTCTCTGTCATGCAGATCAGGATCTACAGCGGATATGTTCCATTTCTTTGTTCTACAGTGTTTTACAGTGGGTCCAAATTAATTTCTGTGATATCTTTCAAATCGTTTCTACTTCCATTTATTTCTTTAACAGTGTTTTCTTCGTTTACTTCAGGGCTCAAACATATGTCTGAGGTGTTAGATTCCATTTTACTTCCGTTTTTATCTTTTGATGCTATTGCGTCAACAATGTTTCCATCATTAACTTCTGCATGTGAACCTATGCCTTCAAGCATAATTCAACCGTCAGAATCAAGTAATGAACTTGAGTTTAGCGCTCTTTCCAGGTGTGAGAAACTCGCCAGAGGATCAAAAATGTCTAATATATTCTGATCAATCAACATTTCAATAGAGTTACCGAATTTATTTATTATATCCGATGATATACTATCATTGTTTTCATGCCTCGCCTTTTTATACGGCGCTGAATGTATTTCGTCATCTGTATCTGAAATTTCAGAAGGGCCACTATTTGACTCTACTACACATTCGGGTTGTTTTTGCAAGCAAATTGAAGCCACATCGTCAAGAAGGGCAGATAAAATGTCGATACATATGTTTTCAGGTGTCAATGAAACTAAATGACGGCCTCGTCGCAGCATTGTGAAGTCGTTTCTTACCCCTGAAACACCAATATATTTATAATTTAAAACTTAAAAGAGTTGCAATAGATTAGCAGTACTTTTATACACCTATTTTTTAAAGACTTATACTGCTCCTTCGGTAACTGTTGATTTTTGTCGGAGGTAACATGTATTTCATGTCCTTCCACGGAACTCAAACTATCTTAATACCAAATTTTCATTAATCGAAATTGGTTAACGTTGAAAGCGTAACAAATAAACAAACAAACAAATAAATAAACAAACTCATTTTCACGTTTAAAATATTCAGTTATTAACAAAAGTTCTACTCCGCTACTTGAATTTTCTTTATACGGTTGCGTCAAGTACGGATTAAATCGTGGATTAAATACTATGAAGTATTTACTGTTCGTAAAATACATTGGCCGACATTAATGAGATAATTACTAAGCTTATGAGTTTGACCTAATTAAATAAAGCAACTTACTAAATTCCTTTATAGATTGAGAGTTATTTATGATGTTAAAATGACATAATAACTTGCATTTTACTTAACGTAATAGTTGAAAAAGCACAAAGTTTAAAGCAAAATCATACGGCATTTAGTTTAACACCTTTTGTCATAATAAAATCGAAATTAATATTCAAGTGTTACTTTGTGTAAAATGGTTAAACTTACCGCTCACTTCAATATGCGTCGTCCAGCTTCGGAACACAAAACAACGTGTCTATCCCCCTCCCCGCACCATCCGCCGCGCGGTTAAAAGACTTTCACCCTTTTGCACAAAGCCGGCTCCTAATTTTTTAGTTAGAATTTTAATGCGAATATGAAGTTTACCTAATGTATAAGTCAATTTAATAAAATGTTTCTGTGAAAAGTGGCCAATATTAACTTTGACAAGTACAGTGAACATAAATTAGCATGTGAAGAACGGTTAATCTTGTTATTGATTAATTTACATGCAATCGTATTGAATAGATTAATTGTGTTAAGTGATCAGAGTAAAATAATATCACTTTACACAAATTAATTATCTTGAAATGGTTTGTGAATATTGATTAATCATGAGATTTACCACTTTTCACGAAATTCGCCCGGTGGAGTAATATGGTCTATGTTTAGTTTAATTCTTTTACACAACAAGTTTTCAAAAATGTATTTTGTTTGTTTAGATCAAACAAGACGTTAACCATTATTCATTAACACAATTTAAAATATCATTATGGTTAAAAAGATAAAATAAAAATTGCCCGTTTTGTACAAAATAGTTGTGATTTTTTTCATACTTTAACCCTTTTGCACAACTAATATCTCAAAAAAGAATGGTCGTACAACCACGAGAGTAAGACCGAACGATGCGCCATGATGAAATATGTACAATGCTAGCAAAATCCACTATTGGGTTAAACTCGAGTTTAACCCTTTTACACTGGAGGTACCTTAGGTAAGTACCTTGTGTTCACAAACAAAAAACTTGTATGCATTAATGTTTTTATTGGGATTTAACGTTACGAATATAGTACTGCTCACATAGTGTAGATGCTTAAAGGTGACTCTTCATACTATTCATTATTTTTCTCACGCAGGAAGCTGATCGGTGTACCTACCCGCACAAGTTGCGTTTAAGTGGAGATCGAGGAAGTCATATCAGAAATATTGTTTACAGTCAAGGGCATAAAAACAAACGCAAGGTTCTCTTAATAATGGAGAAAATATGTGTATATGTTTTCACCAAGTATGGAAAAACAAACTTTTGTAATGTACAAAAAGTTGTAATGAAAAAAAAAATTGGCAATTAGCTTTAAAAACTTCCTAATCATGTAAGAAAACACTGAAAAAATATGAATTATTACATGAATTTAGGGGTTTTTATATAATGGACATAAGGAAAAATGGCAAAAATTCCGATTTAAATGATTAATATCTCGGAAACTAATAACAATTGCCGAACATACATAGGGTAAAATCGATAGCTTATGAGCTGCTCTATCAGCCCTAGGCGGGTTGAAGTCAGTTTCTGGGATACCTTGTATATATACGTTCCCAACACGTCAAAAATATCTATACACATTTATGCCTCTAGCAATAAGGTCCGTATATACATGTATTTGACGCGATGGCTGCATATATATAAATGCCCTTGACTGTACTTACCCAAATGATAGAAATAATTCTACTATTACACAATTTATCTTTTTGATAATTTTGTTAAACCTTTAAATATTGTTACATCATTGAATCTCTAATCAAAGAACACTAAATGGCACATCATCACATACTTTATAATTATCCAGGTTCTAGACATAAAGCTTTATAGCAATACTTTAGGTATAGGTAGGTATTAGGCAAGCCTTGAAGTCATATGCTATCGGTACTTTCCATTCCTTCCCATCCTGATTGCAGCCGAACTATGAGTGTTCAGTCCTGACTTAATACT
This sequence comes from Acleris emargana, assembly GCA_927399475.2. Taxonomy (NCBI): domain Eukaryota; kingdom Metazoa; phylum Arthropoda; class Insecta; order Lepidoptera; family Tortricidae; genus Acleris; species Acleris emargana. The sequence continues at coordinate 291,935 of OV656859.1, forward strand.
CAAAGCGGCGTGATATTATTACTAACAACATAAAGGTACTCAAAGAACAGTTTTGTTTTATTACAGAACGTGTACGGAACTGAAGAGAGGTCCAACATCTTGCTTCGCGGTCTCAATTTTGGCTGCAGATGTAACTACAGAAAAACTAAGTGAAACATTTGAAATTGGGAAGTTGGCTAACGTTCAATTACAATTTAAATATTCTTCTCTGATGTACAGTCGTAGCCTTCATATTTGCGTGATTTTTAGAAAGAATATATTGTCAGGAAATTCATTACCTAAAATAACTTTCTCCAGTGAAACGCTTGAATACTCCGCAAATTCTTTTTGCACAAAGAATTGGTCGTCGTTGCCTTTAGGTAACTTGAAATTAACCCATATTCAAATGGAAACAAGCCAAGTCAAAAATATAAGCATGTACACTACAAAAATGAATTTAATTGTGCATGTGTCCACGGAAGATATTGTATCGAATCCGTTGTTATACGAAGACCAAGATTTTACAGATTTTGACCTTTTAGCAGCCGATGGATCCGTGGCTGTACACAGAGCCTGCCTGGCGGCTCGCAGCGACGTGTTCAGGAGGATGTTCGCTGGAGAGTGGAAGGAGACAGTGGAGAAGGGCGTCGAGGTGAAAGACGTCACCAAACAGACCCTTCAGGACTTAAAAGATTTCATTTACCTGGGCAAATTGCCTAATGACGGCCTGCAGCCACTTATAGTTGTCGCAAAAAAATATATGATTACAGATCTTGTTGAAGCCTGTGCCAAAAAACTAGCTGAAACGGTTTTGCCCGAAGATCTGTACTCTCTCCATGAACTGACGGGTTTCCCAGAGCTGTCGTGTGCCCTCGCAGAACTGACTCCGGACAGAGTCGTTCACGCGGCTTATGAAATTAAAATGGCCAAAACGAACGCGGCCTTAAATAAAGATATAAAAGCTGAAGAATAAAGATTAGGTATGATTCTGTTAGATGATTGCGTTCAATAAATTTTCACCGACAGTATCAACATTGCAATGCACGGCATGTTTAAGTTAAAGAGTTTTTTTGGCAATGTTAAAGTATGTCTCTTATCTCTGTTCTTAATATTTAAATTGATCGATGATAATTTACTGGAAGTCACCTTACTTATCCGTTATTCAGTGTACATGCACGTTTACAAGATGTCAAAAATATCCAAACGCCCCTATGTTACTGACAATAAGTTCTTTGTTTACATTTTATTTGGCGTGATACCCATAAATGGATTAGTACTCTCAACTTCTACTCTGCGTCCATGGCCATAGTTTCAGTTCGATGGTTTTCACTCTCATTGTATTAAGCATAGACATTAATAAACAAGCGTAAAACACGAACAGACTCCTATTTCCCGCGTCACCAAAAGACGTGTTTAACGTCTGTTTCAGTCGGCAAGTAGCGCATGTTTGACAGATAAATTTAGCCCTTTTTCTTTTTCACACTTAAAAAAATACAATGAGAGAGCTACACGTAACTCGACATGGCACATAAAGTTAGTCGTCGATTGTGAAACATGCCCTTAATGTCTTTAACGTCGTAATGTCTGTGATTTTAATCAATATAAAACGAATCTTCGAGGAATGACACAAATACTGAATTACGCTTTCGCCAGTGCGACGCACCGAGCAGTTGTAACTCTACGAGCTTTCAAAATGGTTTTAAGTTTTAACGGTCTTTTCTGTCGCTATCACTTTCGCACCCGTATTCGTGCCGTAATAGACTGCCCTCTCGCTTGCGCAGTCACTTTGTCTGTAACGCTCGTGTCACCAATGGTTCACTAATGTTTTACCAAATCATCATTTGCAAACTATACCATTTTCCAAAAACTTTACATACTTCCCGCCGCATTATTTAAAAAAAAATGTGGTCAAAAGTCAAACCTAACCAGACTTATATAACAAGCCCATGTAACCACTGTAATATATAATGAGTAATGACTTTAAGACTTATGGTTTATGCATAAACACGTTTTTCCGAAATGAAACTGGTAGTATTGTTAGGCGATGGGCTTGCAACCTGTCACTAATAAGCTGGTAAACATCTTAGCCTATTTGTGCAAATTGTGGTTACTGAATATTCAACCACTTTCAAAGTTGTTATTCTGTAGCTCTGCCTAGCCCACTCTGGGATTATAGGCGTGAAGGTATGTATGTATATAAACTTGTGGGAGGACCTTATGCAGGGTCCGTCCGGGTTGGTACCACCATCTTATACATTAACCTACCGCCGAGCAGCAGTGTTTACATTGTTGTGTTCCGGTTTGGTGATAAGACAGCCGGTGAACTTACTAGCATAGAGGCATTCCATCTTAGTCCTCAGGGTTGGCAGTGCATTTGCAGTCTTAGGATTTCGGGCTTGTGAATGCAAATGTCTAGGGGTCACAGTTTCCACTTACGATCAGGTGGCCTGTGTGCGCGTTTGCCATCCTACGCCATAAAAAAAAATTAAAAAAATTAAAGTTTGTAAAATGATATAGGTACTTAGTGTGTCATTATGATGATTTGGTAAAAAGACAGGATACATTTTATGTCTATAGCGAAAAGAGCCCCTCGCGTACTTATCGAACTCTTTATTCGAGAGATAGCGCTCGCTTATTGGTTGTGTATTTGTATTTGGACTGTTTTGAAACGTAAAACTAATACAGCAATTTTATTTTGTATTCTGCTGGGAGGGAAGTTTCATAATAATGTTGTCCAATATGGAACTAATTCCAAGACTGAGGGTCATATTAATAAACTGATCTCGCCTGTAACGTCAGTCTCGAGCGTCAAAAATGACGGATATCTATGACTTGACGTTTACTTTGACGTGCAGTCAGTGAGCACTTAAGATACCATTCGGTTTGTACTTCTCTCTCACTCTCAATAAGAGCGTATGAGAGCGAGTGGGAGACAATTACAAACCGAATGCTATTAATTCTAAGTGCTCACGAACTGTATCTTGTGATGCGACGGGCATCTCAGCCAAGACAAGTTTATTAATACGCCCTTAATTCTGTGCCATTAATCATTTTTTTTGCATGTGGGTCCATTTTTATTATTATTGATTATTTGAAACTAAACATTATGCAAATTTTAGTAATATTTGTAGCATAGGTTGTTTGCTTGAGAGTGTTTTAAGATCTGATTACGCATTATGGAGAATACACCCAACAAAATGAGAGCCAACTAAGAGAGATTTTATCTCAGTTGACAAAACATGAATACATTAGCTATATCAACCAAAGCTGATAAAACAACAGCAAAATTCAGTGATTCAACTAACAGCTTAGTTGATGTATCTAACGTCTTAGTTGGTGTATCTAACGTCTTAGTTGATGTATCTACCGTCTTAGTTGGTGTATCTACCGTCTTAGTTGATGTATCTTAAGTCTTAGTTGATGTATCTTAAGTCTTAGTTAACGTATCTACCGTCTTAGTTGAGGTATCTTAAGTCTTAGTTGATGTATCTACCGTCTTAGTTGGTGTATCTAAAGTCTTAGTTGATGTATCTACCGTCTTAGTTGATGTATCTACCGTCTTAGTTGATGTATCTACCATCTTAGTTGATGTATCTTAAGTCTTAGTTGATGTATCTACCGTCTTAGTTGATGTATCTTAAGTCTTAGTTGATGTGTCTACCGTCTTAGTTGATGTATCTTAAGTCTTAGTTGATGTATCTAAAGTCTTAGTTGATGTATCTACCGTCTTAGTTGATGTATCTTAAGTCTTAGTTGATGTGTCTACCGTCTTAGTTGATGTATCTTTAGTCTTAGTTAATGTATCTAAAGTCTTAGTTGATGTATCTACCGTCTTAGTCGTCAGGCTCGTATAGAATAAAGACGCTTATGCACAACGTTCACAATATTGTTAGAAGCAACCAATGATTTTTGTTCTGTGTAGTTTTGAGTAAACGTCGTTGTTATTGTTGTTGGATGAATCAGGAAAAAACCTGAAATTGATACGTTTGCCTGATTTTAAAATACTAATTTAATAAATGTAACTTTTATTTTTAACTGTTTTGTTTTAATTTAACGTCCCTATACATTGTAGTCAAGTTTACTGGTGAAGGCAGGTCTCCCTCAGGGCTCTCCCGATGGTCCGGTTTATGCTACTCGAATCTATGCGTTTCTCGCTATCTTCACCTGATTAATACGACAGGGACAGATATACGACTCTTATAGCTCTATCCCTTTCTGGACCTTGACAAGCTTTAGTAGGTAATACAGCATAGTATAGCATAGTAGGTACAGTATACACCGTGTGTAACGTGAACGCGACGTAAACGCTTAAACTAGAACGCATCCACTCTCTCCTCTCTCGCTCATCCGCGTGCTATCGCGCTCACCCTCTAAGGGGGCTCTCTCTTCTTCCGGCTACCGAGCGCGCCGCACGCGCTACGCACCGCGTTGTCTTGACTGCCCAATACAAGATCATACAACAAGAACCTTGTTTGATTTAAGAACCCGAAGAACCCACCACCATCATCTCATCTTCTACATTGGCGCTCAACTCGTGGCCAGAAAAGCAACGCAACGTGCTTTTAGTGCGTGTGACGCAACATGAAAACTCGCGCACAAGGCCGTGGAGACCCCGAAGCCGCCGACGACATGCAAAATCCCTGTGAGGAGACAGAAGGCGCGATGGGGAACGACGAAGGAAGAGAGCCCGACGCCGCACGTGGTGTGCATGATAACACACACGCCTCGGCCACGCCCTCGCCACAATCGCGCGCGCGCTATGTACCTAACGCCGGCGCCAGCGGCGACTCTCACGTGATCGGGATGACCGAACTGACTGAGCAGTTTTCGAGCCTACTAGCGAACATCATGAGATCCGCTAAGCGCGACGCGACACCATCGGTGCCCTCGCCCTCCTTCAACAACGGTTCGTGGAGTACGCTAGCGAAGTGCACGGCTCGCTTCGACGGACGCGGTGACGCCATGGCCGACAGAATTGAAAACTTCATCGACGCCGTGGAAACGTACATGGAATGTACCAACGTCAGCGAGGAGCATGCCCTGCGGGGGCTGAACATGCTCTTCACAGACGACGCCGCGACCTGGTGGAGAGGCATAAAGAAAAACATCTACACTTGGACCGAAGCCACGACGCGCATGCGCGCCATGTTTGGTGCCCCGCGTCCTGCATACAAGCTGCTGCGTGACATCTTCGCGCAAGAACAAAACGACGAACGCGCCGAAACGTTCATCTCGCGATTGCGTGCAACTTTTGTTAAGTTCCCTTACGAGATCGACGCGACGTTGCAGTTAGACATTGTGTACAGTTTGTTAAATCGGAAAGTGCGTAAATGTGTCCCACGCGAATCTGTAAACGACATCGAAGCGCTATTAGTTAAAGCGAGGCACGCGGAAGAAGCGAGAGATGAGGTAGGACCCAATATTCCCATTATCAGTGGTAACCGTATTCAAATTCCCGCTCCAACTGTCAAACCGCGCGACGTTGCCGCTCTTACCACTGCGCCTATTACGAGTTCTCGGACAGAACTCGCCCCCTCTAGCACTAACGAGCGTAAATTCAAACCTCGTCCGCGCTGCGGTTATTGTAAATCTTTCGGGCATAGTTAGTTAATTTACTGCATATTAATGAGCGACACCATCTTGTCAAAAGCCCCAAGAGAATCGTGGTTAGCGTTACGTAATAAATAATTGTTGTGTTGATTTGTATGCCATAGAATAGATAAAGCCTAGTTTAGTTTTCTTTTTTTATATGCCACAGACTACATCAAGCTGCGTGGAGCGGTGTTTGCGCGACGGCGTTATGTAGTTGCGTGGCGTGTTTTTGTTTTTGCCTGTATTTTAGTTTTATTTTAGTTTTCTTTTTATTTTAATTTTCTTTTTATCAGTATCTTTGTGGTTTTTTTTGTGATTCGTGTATGATCGTGGCGTCATTGCGCCGTGACTTCACCAAATGGTCGCAACGGAAGACCAGCGCTGGCTCTGCCAGCAACACGCTGAGTTGTAACCATTTCGTGACAAACTGTGCATGTGTCCAATTTGTTTGTTATTATTTTATGTGTTCATTAATTTGTCACGAATAAATAATTTCTTTCTTTCTTTCTTTCTTTCTAGTATAGACGAGTGTCGTAAAGCTCAAAATAAGGATGTAGGTAAAGCTAGTAGCGACAACAACGAACCTAGGTCTACTATTAGGTGTTTCGGTTGTAATAAACCAGGAGTAGTTAGATCAAGGTGTGATACTTGTAATAACAAACCTATTGCGTCGCAATCAGTTGATTTCCTGTCACTTAATAGTTTTGAGTGTACCGACAACTTGCGCCCGCTTGTAAACGTGTCCATCGCGGGGCGACATGGAGTCGCCTGCTTGGACACCGGCGCTACTCAGAGCGTAGCTAGCCCTGCGCTGCACAAGATCCTGGCGAACTCTGGCGTCGTGTTTACGCCGTCCCAGCGGACCGTAGGTTTGGCTGATGGTTCCAAACAGGTACGTGACGTTCTTAATGCTAAGGTGCTTGTAACTATTGGAGGCCACGAAGCAATGGCCGATTTCCTTGTTTTTCCCAACAGTGAAGGTCGAACCTTACTTGGTAATGATTTTATTTCAAATGCAGGGATAGTAGTAAATATTCCCCAATGCTCTTGGCATTTTCAAGATAATCCGGAGCGCTCATTTGAATTTATTCATGCCCCAGTAATGTTGCAAAGTGATGAAGCTCACATTTTATCAGCGGGTGTTCAAATGAATGTCCCTGTAATGTTGCGAGGTGATGAAGGCCACATGCTATCAGCGGGTGAAAGGTCAAAACTTAATACCTTTATTTATGAACAACAGGAGCGGTTTGCTACTGAAGGCCTGTCCACTGACTACGCAACTCACCAAATCAAAGTCGGAGAGAAACAGCAGCCCATCGCCTGCCAGCCATTCAGGTTGTCCCCGAAGCGGAGGGAAGCTTTGAAAGAGGAGCTGGACAAGCTGCTGGCTGCCGGTGTAATCGAAGAATGTGAGTCCCCGTGGGCCGCCAACGTAGTCATGGTCCCAAAGAAGGATGGAGGTATGCGTCTTTGTATAGATTATCGTAAGCTAAATGAGGTAACAGAGGCTGACAAATACCCATTGCCTAGGATTGAAGACATCCTACATGCTGCGAAGACCAGTAACTACATGATAACACTTGACCTCCGTTCTGGCTATTTTCAAGTAAATGTGCACCCAGCTGACCGTGATAAGACTTGCTTCATCACGCCAATTGGAACGTTTAGGTTTATCCGCATGCCGATGGGACTCCGTAACTCAGGAGCTACTTTCCAAAGGCTTATAGATCGGTTCAAGTCCAACCTAAACTTAAATAAAAGTACCATTCTGGCATACTTAGACGACATCATCGTGTTATCACCTGATTTTGAAACTCACCTGCAGGACCTTCAAACTGTCTTCGACAGACTGGCCATGTTCAACCTTAGGGTTAACCGCGATAAAAGCTGTTTTGCTTGCCAGTCTGTCAAATTCTTAGGTCATGTCATTGTCCCAGGTGGTATCCAGATGGACCCAGACAAAACCACCGCAATTACCGCTATGGCTCCGCCACAAAATATCAAATACCTAAAGTGCTTTTTACAAACCTCTAGCTGGTTTCGGAGATTCATCCCCGGGTACGCAGACGTCGCTCGGCCGCTCACCGACCTGCTAAAGAAGAACAACACCTGGCGCTGGAGCGAGCCGCAACAGCGGGCCTTCGAGACAATCAAGGAGCTCTTGACGACGGCACCGATCCTACGGCAGGCCGACGAAACGCAGCCCTTCGTGTTGCGCACGGACTCTAGCGGATATTGTCTCGGGGCTGTACTAATGCAGGGGGAGGGGCACGATGAGCGGCCGATCGAGTACGCGAGCCGGCAGCTAATCGCCGCCGAGCGGAACTACACCACTACCGAGCGAGAAGCCCTAGCGGTAGTGTGGGCCGTCAACAAGTTTAGGGGCTACATAGAAGGTGCACATGTTGTTGTTAAGACCGACCACCAGCCTCTCAAGTGGTTGATGAATAACAAGTCACCGAGCGGTAGGTTGGCCAGATGGGCCCTTACCCTTCAGGAATTTAACCTGCGCATAGAGTACACGCCGAGCAAATCAAACGTAATTGCAGACATTCGCGAAAACCAGTTAAAGGACCCGGAAGTACGCAAAATTGTAGACGACCTCGAGTCCGACGACGCTCCGTTTAGGGGGAGACAGTGGGCGGATCGAGGCTACGTACTCTCCGACGGCATCCTGTACAGGTATGCACCCGATTGTGACGACGATGAAAACGCTTGTCTCGTAGTTCCAGAGCACGAGCGCGCTGCGGTGATGGCGGAGTACCACGACGCGCCCACCGCCGGCCATCTCGGCGCCGAGCGCACGCTGCAGCTGGTGGCGCGCGCGCACTACTGGCCCGGCATGCGCGCCTTCGTCGCCGACTACGTCCGGCGCTGTGCCGCCTGCCAGCGCTACAAGGCCGACAACCGCAAGCCCGCCGGCCTCGTCCAGGCGCCCGCCACCACACGGAGATTTGAGGTCGTATCTGTGGATTTATTTGGACCCTTACCTGAGACCGCCGACGGTAACAAGTGGATACTGATCGTGGAAGACGTGAGCACCCGCTGGGTGGAGCTATTCGCTCTGAGACACGCGACTAGTCTCGAGTGCGCTAAAATACTCACCTCTGAAGTCTTCTTCCGTTACGGCGTCGCCCGCCGCATGATTAGCGACAACGGCGTCCAGTTTGTTGGCAAGGTGATGCAACAGGTTTGCCACGCCATGGGCATCAAACAATCGCTCACCTCTTATTACCACCCTGAAGCTAACCCCATAGAGAGAAAGAATCGCGATTTGAAACCGCAGCTCGCTATTCTAGTGGGCAGCGATCACGACACTTGGGATGCGCACCTAGCGGCGATCCGTTTCGCGATGAACTCCGCGACGACTGCTAGCACCGGATATTCGCCCGCTTTCCTTACATTCGGCAGAGAGCTCCGCGCCCCGGCTGACGCCGCATCAGACATGCGCACGATCGTGGAGCGCGACTGACCAGGGGCCGCCGTGGCACCGCTGCTGCGCCGGCTGGCCGGCACGCTGCTGCACGCGCGCGACGTGCACGAGCGCGCGCAGGCGCGACAGAAGGCGCACGTCGACGAGCACCGCCGCCCGGCGCCCGACTACGAGCCCGGCACTCTTGTACTGCTCCGCACGCAGGGGTCTAACGATGCAGGACGAGGTCAGACACCCAAATTTATTCCTCGGAGGGACGGTCCTTATCGAGTGCGCGAAGCCGTTGGAACCTCAACGTACGTACTCGAACGCTTAAGTGACAAGGTACCGTTAGGGAAGTATCACACCTCGCAGATCACCCCGTTCGTTGGCGAGGCCCAGCCGGCCATTCGCGAGAAGCGCAGGCGTGGCCGTCCACGTCGCTATTTAGATTAGGCCGCGTTTGTTTTTAGTTATTTTTATTTTTTGTTATATGTATTAGCTACCACGAACACGAGGACGTTCATTCGTGCTAGAGGGGGAGTATGTAACGTGAACGCGACGTAAACGCTTAAACTAGAACGCATCCACTCTCTCCTCTCTCGCTCATCCGCGTGCTATCGCGCTCACCCTCTAAGGGGGCTCTCTCTTCTTCCGGCTACCGAGCGCGCCGCACGCGCTACGCACCGCGTTGTCTTGACTGCCCAATACAAGATCATACAACAAGAACCTTGTTTGATTTAAGAACCCACCACCATCATCTCATCTTCTACACGTGTTTTTTTTTTATTTATGATAACTTCGGCATATTACTAGGTACAACCATAGAAAGTTAGTGGTAGATTAGATTTTTAAATATTGCAAATTTATTTTCTGTTTATAACAAAGTAATTAAATGTTGTATCTTTGGTCATTCTAAAAGGGTATTTAGAGTTAACATATAGTCAGTGTCAAATACGTCAATGTTGGCGTGACACACACAAACAGTTAAAAGCCGTTTAGATCAGTTCAACGTGATTAACTAATTTTTTAAAATTAAATACCTTTAAAACCGTAACAGTTATCATTTTGTCTGTCTTCGGGAAATTTACTTTATTTGACCTAAAGAACGTTCTCTTAAAGTTATTGTAAATAAAAAAAAACACGGTGTATAACGGCCTGTGTTGGCTCTTATTTGCAGCATGGGTTCGAACAAATTAAATAAGGCTCCTGCGTGCTCGTTGTTTTTTTTATCACACGTAGAAAGCAAATGATCACGCAGCGGCTCTAGCGTGGTTGCGTTTATCGCGTGACAAAAGGTGACTAAAGCACCCGTCACTCTCGCACTTATACAGGGTGGACAGTTGAGATGGGGCATTAAGGGCAGCTACCAGAACCCTTGCTGCCACGCGAAAATGATCTTAGGAGACCTCACCCACCTTTCTGAGTGATGAAAATCGACATTCACAGATTTTTGATAAAAGGTACAGTCAGCGAGAAAATCGACAGAAATAAGTTTTTTTTTTTAATGCCAATCGATCCCGTTTCTCATAAGGACTAAAACATTATTTGAGACCAACTGAGGTTAGCGTACCTACTAGAACACTCACAAATCAAAGAAAACGTTTTCCATACAATTAGTAGGGCAAAACCAAAGTAGAATTTTCTGTAGCTTAAAGACTATTAATTTGTATGGGAACTACTTCAATTACTTACATACATACCTCTCACGCCTGTATTCCCTCAAGGAGTAGGCAGAGCACATGAAATTTCATTGCCACTTTAGCAATTACGGGGTGAAAGAAGCATAAAATGTGATATTGCCGTGACGGGGTACCTCAATTAAAACATTAAAAATAAGAAAAATCGGTATTCTTACAAATTTAAAAACACTAAATACGATTTATACGATACAAACTACAGATTTTTTATTTAAAGTAATGTGGTTCTCAAGACTGTTCGATTTGTAGTTGTCTCCATACTTAAAATTCTTTAAGTAAAAAGGACCGATATGCGTAAAAAAACAAATGCGAAAAGTGTTCTCAGTTATTACCCTACTAAATGTATGGAAAACTTTTTCTTTGATTTGTGAGTGTTCTAGTACTCTAACCTCAGTTGGTCTCAAAGAATGTTTTAATCCTTATGAGAAATGGGATCGAATGGCATTAAAAAAAAAAACTCATTTCTGTAGATTTTCTCGCTGACTGTACTTTTTATCAAAAATCTGTGAATGTCAATTGTCATCACTGAAAAAGTTAGGTGAGGTCTCTTAAGATCATTTTCGCGTGGCAGCAAGGGTTCTGGTAGCTGCCCTTAATGCCCCATCTCAACTTTCCACCCTGTATACGTTTCAGAAAGTGACCCAGGGCTCTATTCAAGACGGTAAAACAATATTGCTTTTAAACTGTTTCCGTATCGTCAGTCACGATAGCTCTTATTTACCTAAGGGCCAGTACAGACGGACAGCATTTCAACTGCAACCCAGCTGCAAAGTGGCAGTTCCAGGGCGGTTCTGATGCAGTTCGTGCAACTGCATTGAAACTGCAAACCCATTGTGCAGTCCGCTTGCAGGTGTCGTGCAGTTAGTTTGCAATGGGTTCCTGACCGTCTGTACTGGCCCTAACTGGGGGGTTATTATGACGTAGCTATGCAGTTCATTTTACTCTGAGAGAAAAGGACAGAGCTACATAACTGCTGTAGCTCTGTCCTTCACGCTCACCGTAAAATGAACTGCATAGCTACGTCATAATAACCCATCACACATCAGTAATGGCGGCCTAAATGAAGAATCGACCCAAATGCAAAGTGAGACCTATGTCAAGATATACAATCTCAAGACTAACCTAATCTCAGGACTTGGATGACGGCGTTCCAGGAAAAATGCTAGTAATTTCACCGATCGTATTATCTGCACACTGGAACACAATAATGCTAACACTGCTGCTCAACGGTATTTTAAAGGGTTAGATTTTGCAATTTAAACTAGCTAAAGGCGGATTCCAACAAGGCCTCCAAGAAGATGGAGTGACGACCTTGAAAGGATCGCGGGAACGCGGTGGATGCGGAAAACAAGACCGGTCTGAGTGGAGAGCCTTGGGGGGCCTATGTCCAGCAGTGGACGTCTTTCGGCTGACATGATGATGATGATGAAAGGCGGATTCGACCAAACGATAGTAAATATTATTTTTAGAATCGGGCCAGTTAATGGAGAGTACGAGTACCTACCAAAGTCAGTTTTACGATAATTCTAAGAATAGCGAATCTATTCGGTAGCAGTTACTATAACCTCACTCGCGTGGAATAACAGTTCTCTCATTTACTAATGACAGTTATTTCCCAGTTCTAAATAATACTACAAAACTAAATAGACATGACTGAAGTTTTGACATCGTTCCGTTGTACAGCATTTTTTTTTGCCGGGTAATACATTCGTTCATCATTCACTCTACTAATTCGAGCTTAGTAATTCTATGTATACTATGCCTTGGAGTGCGTGGAAAAACGACCAATGGTTTGCTCGATTTAGTGTCATTAGGTGCAAATGGACAATCGTTCATTTAAAATAATACGTCAGTTCAGAAAATTTACCATTTGAAATACAACAAAAAGGAGAAGGAGTCCATCCTGAATAACGTCTAAAATGGAATCATGACCCATGGTAAAATTGTCCAATGTGATACATGTCGAAAAAAATATGTCAGAAATATGACCAATTGTAAATACGACCTACCTGAATTATGAACAATTTATTATTTATTTATATGGTTTTAATTCATATTGGAATACATTCACTTGTGCGTATTTTATTTTGCTCATAATTTATAATGGACCAAATTCCATTCGGACTTAATTATTTTACAACGAAAATAAATCTGGCTATAAATACTTTTTAGCACAATTACATTTTGACTAAATTCACTTTGGATACTATTACTTTTGATCCAAACTTCAGAATGGTTATTTCACGTGGACGATTTTCCATTTGTACCTAATGACACTAAATCGTTTGCTCGAGAATAAAATTGTAGGATAGATATACCTATTCCCTAGTATAGAATTTATTCTCGTATTTATTGAACTTTGGTCAAATCCGCCCTGTAGTAAAGGGAATTTGGCAGTTTTAAGTTAAGGTTAAATAGGCGATCAAATAGCAGGGTTCCCGTCAAGTTTACCACGGTAAGTAAAGGGTTCCGGAGAACGACTTGTTTGGAGCATTAAAATAGCAAGCGGACGTGAGGTAACACGACACCCGCGTTAAGGATTATCCTGCTGTGGTTTAGTCGGGTTGCCCGCTTCGTATTAACAATGGGCGGGTGCAAACAAACATGTATACTCCATACCAACTCACTTTTCTTATTTAGTAAACAATTTTATAACCTCAAAATGCTCCTTGTCGCCTTCAACAACAATTTCCGCATGAAAAAAAACAATTTTTATAATTAAATGATGTGCAAAACGTGGCCTCTATTCGGTAGAAAACAGCCGTTTTAGCCAAACCCTATGCATTTTGAGGTTATAAAAATGATTACTAAATAAGAAAAGTCAGATTAATCATCAACGTGTTTAAATAAACTCCCAGGAGTCCAAAAAGACTAATCACGTCGTAAATAATTAAACAAAACAGCATAACATACATACATACCTACACACCTTCATTTAAAACTTCTAAGTACTTACGAGTATATCGTACTTACGTAAGTTTATATTCAACGAAGTTGTATTTTTGTGAATTTTAATCCTACAGTGTTCAAAAGTAAAGAACCAGCACAAGGTCATAATGTTCGTCCTCGCAGCCCTGCATTGTGCATTGATCGCTGCAAAACTGCCCAGATGCGGAAGAATGTCAGTGTCATGGCTCCTGGGCTATATAATAAACTACCCGCAACATTAAAAAACTTACCTGTTATTACATTAAAAAATAAACTGTTTAACTACGTTTTATTAAGAAATGTTTTTATTGCATTAAAGAGTATTTAGACGAAGATTACGTTAGCGTTTAGTGGTTTTAGATTTTAGTAGTAGGTATATTCAATATTTGTTAATCAATACTTTAACCTTATTTTGAAGCACTTGTTAAAAAAAAAGTTGAACGTTACGTTCATAACAGAACAGATATTCATTGTTTTTTTGAAAGATAAAACGAGTTACAAAATGTTGTGCAGGTTCGAAAGATAAAATATTGTTAAGTATATTCATATTCATATTCATTTTATTCATAATAATTCATATCAAATGTCACAAAAGAAAACTAAATAAATTATAATCAATTAAAAATAAAAAAAATGTCCAGAAGGGATTGTAAATACCAATAAATAATTTCTAAATTAACTTTTAATAGTACCTATTTGGCACCTACACAGTAAAAAATCATGGTGGGAATAGAACGTGAGCTCGATAAGCCAGCGTTTGAGCCGTGATGAAGGCGCTTAATGTCGGTGCATCCGTGACGCTCGTCGGCAGTCGGTTATTTACTCGTATGCTCGTAACTTGTTAACAGAAAATTCATTTTTCTCCAACATGCTCGGAAAGAACGGTTTTCCGATTGAAACACAAGGACGGCAAGAGCCTCATGTTACTCCTAGGAATAAAAAAACCATATGAAAACACTTCCCGTCCATGTCCATATTCTTTTGAAAAACTGCTCTCTATTGCGTATAGAATCGAAAGGACCATGAAAAAAACGTAAGCGTCAGAACCCCTGGACCAATGAAGATATTTGATGTTTAGATGCTTCCAAAATGCAGCACCTTATTGGTACTATTTGGTACCTAACTTCAAATAATTAGTACCTCTATTGACAGCGAAAAAACGAGTAAGGAAGGGGCCAGACATTCTGACGTCAGGATTAGGGAATGCAATTTACCCCGGCTATTAACCGTTTTTGTATGAAAATAACCGGTTGATACCAGTTATAACCGGTTATTTGCATTCCCTAGTCAGGACTCAGGATGTCTGGACCATTTTTTTTTTACATAGTTTGAGACAACAAAACTAATGTATCTCTTTGTAAATATTTAGTACCCTAAGATATAATTTTTTCAATTTTTTTTGGCGTACCAGAAAAATGTGACGCATGAAAAACTTGTTTAGATGTTTAGATAATACCAAAATGCACTACCTTTTTGGTACTATTTGAGACCTAACTCCAAATAATTAGTACATCGATTGACAGCGAAAAAACGAGTAAAGAAAGTGGCCAGACATTCTGACGTAAGGATGTCTGGACCATTTTTTTGTTGCATAGTTTGAGACAGCAAAACTAACGTAAATATTTAGTACCTTTTTAGTACCTACCCTAAGATATAATTTTTCCAATTTTTTTTTGGCGTACCACAAAAAGTGACACGCGTGAAAAACTTGTTTTGATGTTTAGATAATACCAAAATGCACTAAAGTAACGTACTAAATACTACTATATCTCCATTTTTCTCCATGAAATTTTATTCCCACTAGTTCCATTAATGATTTTGTCCCAGTAGTAGTAGTAGTTAAACGGTTTTTTTGTATAATTTTGCACCGTTTATCATTTTGAGGTTATTTCCACGGCTTTAAAATGGTCTGTACACGATCTCTTTGAAATTAAATGGCGAAAATCCTCTTCACAAAAACCGTGATTAGTTATTTAAGGGTTTCCAAAGCAAATTAAAGAGAAAAAGTACTTAAAAGTACTTAGTACGTTACTTTTTTTCGCTGTTAATCGAGGTACTAAATTTGAAGTTTGGTACCAAATAGTACCAATAAGGTACTGCATTTTGGTAGTTTCTAAATATCAAATATCTAAATTGGTCCAGGGGTTCTGACGCTTACAAAAATACCTGTGTACACCCAACTTGTTGGGGGGGGCGTGTGGTGCGGCGGCGGCTCGTCGCGCGTGGAACTATTTTAGCTAATACTCGTAGTTTTAAAACGAAATTTCTCTCCGAAGATATAAAACGTTTTTAAAATACTTATAATCATTTATTTATATAATTTCCTCGCATTTTTTGAGAAAAGCATTGTAATATGCCTCGGCGGAAATGAGGATATCCTGAATCGTTAGCCATTTTAAAATTCCGCGTCCGCAAAGTATATAAATCATTTGTTGGTCAATGCATTCATTTCTATAATAAACTAGCAACCCGCCAGCGGCTTCGCCCCGCTGCAAATTTCTGACTTCCCCGGTGGATTTTTCAATTATATTCTTTCATACAAACCTTGTCCTGACAATGACAAACTCAACAAAAAATAAATCAGCCAAATCGGTTCAGCAGTTCTCGAGTTTTGCGCTTACCAACACATTTCGCGATTCATTTTTATTATATAGATTATCTGACTCAGTTAAAGTTACCTTTTCCAGCACTTAAAAATTACTTGAAATAGTCGTTAATGTCTAAAGCGTATTATAGGATCTAGGACTATCTAATAGACAAAAATGGTTGGCCTAAACCCGAAACTTAGTAAATTTTTTTTTTCAAATGCAAAAGCTTTATCTTGCCTAGGGGACACCGTTGATGTAGGCAACATATCAGTCTTATGTAGTCGGCTAGCACCGTCTTATATACACATAAGGTGTTTTTTTTTCCTTTTCTCCCTCTATCTCTCTCGTAAGATTGCCTGCAGGAACTACGCTGGTTATTTTGATATATTTTTTAATTTGATATTTATAGATTTATATAATGCTAGATGGTACTACCATTGTAATATTAAATATATTTAAAAATTACTGACTGCCGAGTTTCTTGCGGCGTTTCTTCCCCGCAGTAGTGGTCTGCTCTTGTGAAGCGCTGGTAGATTCTTGACGAGTAAAAGTGCCCGTGAGGCCTACTTACTGAATAATTGTCTTTATCTTTATCTTTATCGTATTTTAGTAGACCTCGCTATTGCTCGGTCTACTAACCACCTCATCAGGAAATCCTTTACTTTCCGCACCTAGGCAATTTACTATTTTTTACACGACTGTCAGAAAAAGATGGTACTTAACTTACATACGACGTGATAGCCGAGGTCGTAGTGGCCCTGCCTACGAAACTTGCGGTTCCGGGATTGATTCCCGGTATGGGCAAATATTTGTATAATGAGCACGAGTATTAGTTAGTTATAATATTTAATTGACAACATTTCAAAAAAAAAGCATTATTGTTTTTTCGCGTTTATAATAGCTGGTTAAAAATTAGACTACCTGTATTTCTTGGTTTTTCTTGATTTAACTTAAATTCGTCGTTAATAATTTATTAAAGAAATAGTCATTAAAAAGACCGTATATACAAAGTTAGGAATACTGATGTCGTGATCTTAGCCTGATATAAAATAAAAATAAAGTAACTTTAAACATAAACAGAACTGACTGTCATGTCATGTCACTCACTTGTCAATCATTCGCTGCCGTTCGTTCACAAATTTGTTATTTTGCGTTATTTAATTAGTTACGTAATTGGTAGACGCCATTAAAATAAATAAACTGTTTTGCGTAGAATCGAAAGCGTGTCGTTAGAATCAAGTAATCCGTCAGACAACATGACAGTTGTATATTTTTTTGAATTCCCTTGGTAATAAATGGACTAAGGGCACTATAAGTGTATTCCTAACATTCACAATCCATTTTTTTTTACTGTTTTTCCTAAATATAAAAATAACTACTACATAAAAAAATCCAAAGATATTTTTACTGTAATCAGCAGTGTAAAATCTAGAAACGGTATTTTATTTTACTACCTTAGCACAAAATGAATTGTTGTCAATTGTTTATCTCTCTTTAAAAACCAGCCTAGAGCTTAGCACAAATTGACCTAGCCCCAAACGATGCTCTAGACTTGTACTATGGAGACTCAGTGTCCGTGTTTTGCACTCATTTAAATTAAAACTAAAACAATCAGTTATTCTAAATTCCACGTTAACGTATTAGAAATAAGATCGAAAATCGTCATTCTATTCTTCCACACCGACCGCGCTCGCTTATCAGGTCGCTCTGGTACTAGTATAGTATACGCAAAATAATCCCATCAATCATGCTCGGCGAATCGAAAGAAGATCAACGCTCGGTGTCTCAACCAGACTCGTCGAAGGAAACAGAACCTCCCAATTATGTGGTCACAATAAACGGAAACAACACTGTGACCTTGAAGACGTTACATCTACACCGTGTTTTTTTTTATTTACGATAACTTCGGCATATTACTAGGTACATCCATAGAAAGTAAGTGGTAGATTCGTTTTTTTTATATTGCAAAAAAAAAAAAATTTTTTCTCTATGGAGCAAAGTCCTCCAAGTATTCTTTGCTTATTCTAGAGAGAGCTCAGCGAGCAGTGCTTAAGGTTCTAACCTTCAACATATTTAGATATCCAACAACTGCACTTTTGAGGATACCTTAGTCTTAACTGTAAGACAACTTTTTATCAAACAACTAAATATTAACAAAGCAACACAAACGCATCCCGGATTATCCTGAGTCTAGAAGAAGAACCCCGTGTGGTTGCCGGGTTAGAATAGTGCCACTCCATATCTTCCCGTGGATGTCGTAAGAGGCGTCTAAGGGAATAAAGGCTTTTAGTACTGTTAGGCGATGGGCTTGCAACCTGTCACTAATATGCTGGTAAACATCTTAGCCTAATTGTGCAAAATGTGGTTACGGAATTATCAACCAATTTTTAGAGTTGTTGGTAAAGATTATACAACAAAGTAAGCAAACATATTCAATTACGAACACTCAATTTACATGCTTGTAAAAAGTCATTGGAAGATTATCTACAAAAATTAAAATACGATGATACTGAACAACTACTAAAAACCTTGGTGTAATCTACACACAATTAAATACAATTATATACTGACACTCACAAAAAACTCCTTATTACACACACACACACACACACGCGCGCACACACACACGCGCACACACACACACACGTACACGCACTCGTGCACACACACGCACACACACTCACATCTCAATGCACGCGCGCATAATCGCACTTATGCATCAACACATACGCACACAAACACACACATAAACAATCACATATAGTCATACATGCTCTTTATATAGTCAATTAAACCAGTACATTTACTTAAATAGTAGTATACAATACAAATCCAATACAAAACACTTTATTGTACACCAAACAAAAACATAACAGAGATGGAACACAATTAAAAATAATACAGGTAAACAACAGGCGGTCTTATCGCTGATTAGCGATCTCTAATAAAAAATAATTTAATTATTTTTGTGTTAAGTTTTTGCATATAGTACTACTTGTTTACGCTTAAGTCGGCCAAGCAACCAATGCATACGAGGTGCCATCATTGTTCTACCCGCATTAGTTTACTTAAAAATACGATACTGAACGAAAGTGATTGCATGTTAAAGCATTAAGTACGTTATAATCATACACACATACATAAACTCACGCCTTTGTTCCCGGAGAGGGGTAGGCAGAGCTAAAGAATTACCTACAACTTAAAAAACTTGTTGATAATTCAGTAACCACATTTGGCACAAATAGGCATATAATTTCATTATTAATGTGATACTTTCAAGGACGGTTAATCCTGACCCACCGGGATACAGTGCAAACTAGTACGGGGGGCAGCTGATACTTACTTTTGGTTGTCACCATCATATAAATAATATTTGTAAATGTAAGTAGCAATATGTACTTTTTCTTGCGAAATAAATTTCTTTTATTTATTTATATTTATTTATATAAACATAGATAAATAAATACTTAAATACACAGTGAACACCTAAGACTGTGTGGGTAAACACAAACATTTGTCACTACCAGGAATGGGACCCAGGACCGCCAGCTTCGCAGGCAGGGCCACTACCGAATGGGCTAACGCGTCGTCATCGATATGTAGGGGCCAAGTAGGGACAGTCCAGGGCACCAAACACCACAAACTGTTGAAAATTATACAGACCTTATTACTACGGCAATAAAATCTACCTGTACATAATTTTTGAAATTTTGCCTAATTGTGCAAAGTGTGGTTATAGAATTATCAACAAGTTTTAAAAGTTGTTGGTAATTCTTTAGCTCTGTCTACCCCACTTAGGGAATGAAGGCGTGAGTTTATGTGTGTTTGTATGTGCGGATATTTACTTTTACCCTTGACTGTATACCTACTGATTCCGAGTTGTGTAAATAAACATGTTTGGCTGCGAGTCATACACTGCGTTGCTGACGTGGTGACGTGACCTGATGACGTCATATTTTGGCAACCAGCTGCATTTTTCGACAGTCCATTCCGCAGACTCGTTAGCTCAGTTGGTAAGAAAATGAAAATTGGGTTATGCCTACATTTCCATCGGAGACGTAGGTTCGAAACCTTCACGAGTCAAGTTTTTTTTATATTTTTAAAGTGGTTTTGGTTTTAATATTTCTACAAACTAGATGAGGCTATTGTATTGTGGCAAGTAGAGATCACGGGATATGCGATATAATGAAATAATGATAACGTACATCTTTATAAAGGAGATACTTACAGCATGCTTCAACTTTAACTAGCTTTTAGCTTCAGCTAACTTACTTACACAGGTATTTTATAAAACAGCAGTAATGAACCAAAAGTGGTGATCAAAATATAATGAACTCAATGAAGGATAATGCAACACTGCTTACCTTAATTTTAGCGAAGGCCAAAGAACAGCAACATTGGTCTAAGAAGTTGATCCCACTTATTCCTAAAATGTTCAAGTACATCTTTTTTTGATTTTTTAGTAAATACCTTCACTCGCGAATTCATTCCGGATTAAAACATAATAAACATAGTAGTAGTAGTAGTAGTAGTGTAAGTTTTTGACAGTTTGCTTAATTGCCAATTAAATCGTTACTTAAAATTGCACGACAATCAGTTCGGCTTCAGACCGGGCCTCTCTACGGAAAGTGCAATATTGGGGTTAAAGCGAACTGTCGGATACTATACTGACCGTCAAACACCTGTGTATAGTTGTTTCCTTGACCTATCCAAGGCATTTGACCTGGTGCATTATGACACGTTGTGGAAAAAACTTGAACATATCAATATGCCTGTTGAAATAAACAGAATATTTCAATTTTGGTATCAGAACCAGGTCAATGTTGTGAGTTGGGCGGGTTGTTACTCAGAACCATATGGACTGGAGTGCGGGGTGAGGCAGGGCGGCCTGACCTCGCCCAGTTTCTTCAGTCTGTATGTAAACGCGTTAATAGAGAAGCTCAGCAGCACTCATGTCGGCTGCCATATTGGCCGAGTCTGTGTGAACAATATAAGCTATGCGGATGACATGGTGTTGCTGAGCGCCTCTGTCTGTGGTCTAAATAAGCTTATAGGCGTTTGTGAAGCTTACGCAGCCAGCCACGGTCTAGTGTACAACGTAAATAAAAGTGAGTGCATGGTCTTTACGGTTGGAAACAAATGTCCACTTACTGTTCCACCGGTGAAATTAGATGGAGTACCACTTCGAAGAGTGGACCAGTTTAAATATTTGGGGCATTTGTTGACACCGAACCTAAAGGACGATGCCGATATTGAGCGCGAGCGCAGAGCGTTGTCTGTACGAGCGAATATGATAGCTCGCAGGTATGCTAAGTGCTCTAAGGAGGCAAAGGTCACACTTTTTAAAGCTTACTGTACTACTTTCTATACAAGCAGCCTGTGGGTAAATTATACTCAGAAACAGTACAACAACGCGTTTAGGATGCTGATGGGGCTGCCCCGGTACTGCAGTGCATCAGGGATGTTTGCGGACGCGCGAGTAGACTGCTTTTACGCTACTATGCGCAAGCGCAGCGCCTCCCTGGTGCGCCGGGTGCGGGCCAGCGCCAATAGCCTCCTGAGCGTGTTCGCAGACAGGCTCGACTGTCCGTACGTGAAGCACTGTTGGAAGCTTCACGTGCAGCAATTAAAATAAGTTATTCTTGTGTTTACTAACATTAGTCCGTAAGTAAATCTGTTTTTTTTTTTTTTTTTTTTATCTTTATTTTTATTTTGAAGCTTTGTTCAACCTTGAACATGTCAGCTCCGGCTGGCCTAAATACAAGTACACTGACAAACATCACACATAAAAAAACGCTAGAAATAAAAAATGTTATTGAAACTCTTATTTACAAAAAAAACTATAAACAAATTTAGCAACCTCTGACAAAGGTTCTGCCAATATGGATTGGAAGATGCCAACATTTGAACAGTTAATGCCAAATTGTATAAACAACTTTTCCCTCTTTGCACGAGTCCGAACACATTCCATTAAAAAGTGTTGCACATCCTCTACTATCCCGCACTCTTCGCAGTTGGGCGACTCTACTTTCCTCATGAGATGCGCAAACTGATTTAAAGGAACATGTCCGGACCGAAGCCTATGCGCGCTGACAACCTCTGCTCTGCGTAGCCGAGTATAGTCAAACCAAGGCACCCGAGGAGGCTCACTATCTGTTTGTATTACTAACACAATGATCCTCGTTGGTCCAAAATAAATGATTTATTATTATTATTATTATTATAGCGCCATCTACTTATCTTCTTCTTTTTCTTCATGTGCCTCTCCGACTAGCGAAGGTTGGCAGTCAGCTCCGAAAACTTTTCTCTGTCTCTCGCGAGGCAAAACAGATGGGCAGCACTCGCGACACCAGTCCACTCCCGGAGATTCCTCAGCCATGATTTCTTCCGGTGGCCTACATGTCTTTTGCCAGCGACCTTTCCCATCATTATTAGTTGTAAGAGGTTGTATCTATCATGCCGTAGTACATGGCCAAGATATGCAACCTTTTTTTGGCGGATGTTATCCCAAAGACATCGTTTCTTGTTGACACGTAGCAGGACTTCTTGATTCGTCACCTTCTGCGTCCAACTGATCCTTAATATCCGTCTATAACACCACATTTCGAATGCCTCTAGAAGGTCGTTAATGGCTATTTGCTAAGAGATGGCTTAACTGAAGGTAGGATCTAAGAAAATTCCGATTTATGATAAGGAGGTAGAATTAGCTTCGAGAAAATACTAATTTTGTTTTAAATCTTGTTTTTTTAGGGTTCCGTACGAAAAAAAACGGAACTCTTATAGTATCACTCGTGCGTCTGTCTGTCCGTCCGTCCGTCTATCACAGCGAATTTGCCCCGAATCTACTGGACCAAATCAGGTGAAATTTGATAGGATGGTGTAATCTTATGACCCAAACACAACAGTGAGAAGTAAATAAATATTTTTGGACTGGAGGGAGGTGAGGCAAGTTTTGTTGGCGGCCGTGATGAGTGCAGCGGTGGGTTCTGCACGCCGTAAAGGGGAAACCTTACTATCAAAAGGGCTGAAAGTAGGTATTTTAAGAGCTGAAAAGAATGTTGGGTTTTAGGATAATGTTGTACGCCGAAACTTTGTCGGTTTATTAACAAAACTAACAAATTTAATGTTGCTTGAAGTGTCATCTCAATAAAATGTAAAAAAAAAACGTTTTAATTCTCGCAAGTTCGTTGCATAAAACTTAAATATTAAAAAATCGAAGACATGAGAAATGTTTTCATAAATAATGTCCGTAATTAAAATCGATTCGATGACACGACAGATACGTTTATTAAATTTAAATTAGCACTTACTTACGTTTTAAAATATGCTCTGGCTTTATCTGTCACTATGATATTTGATGTTGACAGAAAGTGACAAATAATACTTTAACTAAAATAGGTTTATTGTGCATTTATGAATGAGTTGTTTACTTTCCAATGGCATTATCTACCAGCCAACCGCTAGCCTAATAAGTAATAAGTTGCTGTCAAAACTCCAAGAAAGAAATTTTAAACTTATTCCCGCTCAGACATCATCTGCTTATTAAGACAAAGCTAACGAGCCCCGACTCGGCGGGTGCAACATTAAGTACAGGCTAGATCCTGTCGCTACCATCCGATTCCATCATCAGATCAGCTCGATGGTACCATAATATTGCGTCATCATCGGGTTTACGCATGTATTCCAAATTTCAGCCCATTCCATTGACAGGTTCAAAATTGACTTGAGAAATTCTAAAGTTTAATAAAAGCTTGTGAAATTGGTGTAAAGAAAACAGAATTTAAATATACTTGTATTTACTTGTAAAGGTCGTGAGCAGTTGGAGCGAACAAAAAAATGTCGTCAGCAAAGCGTAGGATGGTTAAGGCACTGGTCCCACCGCCGGCTACAGACTATAAGCTAGTAGAACTAATATAAACTACAAAAGAGTAAGCGAGCGGCGAGAAACGAGTAAAGTTTTGATAGTTTTGACGCTCGGCTAAAAAGCTGTAGTACCGCTGAGCTAGTTTTATAGTCGATAGCTTTTATCGCTGCGGTCAACTAGTAAACAGCGGTCCCACCACCAGATATCGGCGAGCTCGGCGAGCAACTAGTAAAATTATATACTAGAAACAGTTGACAATCGGCGAGAGGCTAGTCAAAATTCTAAGGAATTATAGCTTACTCGCCGGGCGTTGGGAGAGTGTCCTCGCCGGCAGTGTGAACAGCGAGCGATGAACTATAAATATAATTATATCTCGCTCTTTCGTTCGTTTCTTGGGCTAGAAAAAAGTCGATAGTTCATATCTCACTCGCCGGCGGTGGGACCAGTGCCTTACAGATGGCCGCGCCGACTTCAACGCCTCGGTCGCTCCAACGAGCCGTTAGGGTTTGAAGAGTTCTTCCAGGGTGCTGGTAAATAATTCGGGAGATCGCAGGTCTCCCTGTTTAACGCCTATTCATATTATAAAATGCCAGTGTGCTTAAAAATATTTACTTATAGCCGAGTTTATTTTCGTTACACATTAAGTAAGCCCGAATGGAATATCGTCCATTATACATTAGGAGTAGATTTAAATAAGGACAAGGCAAAGCAATGTAGTCTATTATTAATTCAGATTATGATAAGAATGGTATGTAGCTTCACAGAGTTGCTAATATAATTAGCTATATTTCAAGTAGGACATTGTAGTAGTTAATTTTATGTTCGAAATCTAACACTTATCTTTCAGCAATGAGTTTTTGTAAGTAGTGTAATCAAAGTGAAACGTCTCGCTTCTCCGACACACGAAGTTCTCCCGCGGCCGCGCTTTTTATTAAAGTGGCGCAGTGGCGTCACTTGTTCAAATAATGTATACATTTAAACACTTACCTACATTATTTAAAAATTACTTTAGTGGTTTTAAAACAGATTGACAAATTAATTTTATTATTCTAATTGTAATATTATAAAAGTTAAGTAATTAGGAATTTATAATATTTTTAAATGTAAAGTAAAATGACTGAAGTAGGGATTCTTAAGGCGAAGGGTAGGGCAAAATGATGAAATCGAGGTGTTTTTGGATAAATTTATTGGGAAAAATATAGGAAGTGGTAGTTTTAAATGATGATAATCTGAAGACATATATCCTCAAGTCTTGTTCTGACTCATTAATATAGTTATCTAACTGATAGTAAGCTCTATATACCACTTTAAATGAACCGTTTTTAAAAAGTTCATATACGTTTTATTCCGGCTGGGCGATTTAGTTTGCAGCCAAACTTTCCAAACTTCTTTTTACGGATTTAATGTGTTGCGTCAACTTAAATATATTAGCTTTAATAAGAATTTACAGATTATAGACTCAAAACCTATGTGCTCCTAGTGAAACAATGAACTCAATGTTTGCTCTTAAACTATGACTAGGCGTTTTGAAGCTTTTTGTTGAATGTGGCCAAAAAAATATACACAAACTAAAATAAGAATTTAAAATACTCAAAAAATAAACAAAACTATATACCGTGTTTTTATTGATTTACGATAACTTTAAGGGAAAGTTCTTTAGGTCAAATATAGTTAATTTCCCGAAGACAGACAAATGATAACTGTAACGGTTTTAAAGATATTTAATGTTTAAATTTAATCAGTTAATCACGTTGAACTGGTCTAAAAGGCTCTTAACTGTCTGTGTATGTCACGTCAACATTGACGTACGTGACACTGACTATGAGTTAACTCTAAAGGTCCTTTTAGAATGACCAAAGATACAACATTTAATTACTTTGTTCTAAACAGAAAAAAAATGTTTTTTTTTGCAATATTTAAAAATCTAATCTACCACTTAGTTTCTATGGATGTACCTAGTAATATGCCGAAGTTATCGTAAATCAAAAAAAACACGGTGTATAAAGAAAAAAAACAAATTGTTTTGAATAAAAGTTGATTTTAGTGTTAGATAATGGATTTGAACTTGCATTCACGTTGGATCTTGGATCAGTAAAAAATCGTAAAAGTTATAGTTATAACTAGGTAGGTACTCAAAACTACAAAGCGATGAAAGCGACGTTGCGTGCTCGGTTCGGGTTTTGGCGTGTGGCGGCCGACCGCGGCGTTGCCAGACCGTTGGGTTGGTTTGGCTGACAGTTCGAATGTTTCGAACTTGGTTTTGACTCCCACCCAAAACGGTCAGTCACTGTCATTTCAGTTGAATTGAATCAGTTGCGTTTCTACTATTCCGTGCGAACAAGTAACTACCTACTGCAGTTGTTTTATAATTTGGCCTTGGCGTTGTTGTTTTGTTTCTGTTGTGTTAATTATTTGTTTTGTTAAGTATTATATCAGTTATTGTTATTGACATTGAACAAGAAAATATAAAAATAGACCGCTGTGGGTTGTTTATTGACCCAGATGTACCATACCTTGGTGCAACACCTGATGGTTTGGTGGAGGATAAAGACATGATAGTTGAAATAAAATGCCCGACAACTTCATTCAACATCGGCTTTGATAAAGCGATAGAAAATAAAAAACTATCAATTTTCAAAAGAGGTAGAGATGGGTCTCTAATTATAAATAAAGGACATGATTGGTACCTTCAAGTGCAAGGCCAGCTCCACGTCACAAGAAAACAACATTGTCTTTTTAGATTGTTTGCTGCCGGAAATCATCGACCCAAGGTTTACCCGAAAAATGGCAATAAAGGATCCAGTCTATATAATAGAGGCCATGAAGGAGCATAAAAACAAAGAAAAAGTCATGGCGGAAAAAAATAAGAAAAGTACTTAAAGCCATGAAGCCAAAAGAAAAGAAAAAAGAAGCTCCAAAAAAAAGAAAACCGGGCCAGGAAATTCTCGACGAATCGCCGCCTTGTCGTAGACCACGTCGAAAATAAAATATTTTAATACATTTAAAGTATGTAGTATTATTGAAACAATTTAATCCCTATGCTTGTCGGGTACGGGCTAGCACACCTTGTTTTTTCTCGCTCACTTACGGCCAAACCCTATATTTAAACCGCGGACATTTAAGGCTTACTTCGGGTTAAAATTTGACATTTGCCCTTACAAAATGTGTCAAATTTTAATCCGAAGTAAGCCTATCCATCCATGATTTGAATATAGGGTTCGGCCATTAGTGCGTCTGTCTAGGTAGAAAGTAGTGGTCCTGATATCCGTGTTACACGCGGAACCGTAGCTCCGTGATCTTAGCACCGGCGGTGCTAAGTTCCCGAACTACACGGTCACGCCAAGATACGTATCCGTGTCTGCGTTCGGCTACGTATCTGCGGATCTCGGCTCCGGCTCCGCTCCGCACGGTTATTGAATGAAAGCTTGTCGAACGGAGCCTTATTTGATATGTGATATGTGTTCTAGTTTATTTTGGATTTATTTGGACCCAAGAATAATAATATTTCTCTATTATTTATTAACTCCAACAGAATATTTATATTTATGTAATGACTCATTAAACTAATTTTAAATGCAAAAGCAAAGAAACTGAAATCAAAAACACGACTATCGCATTACATTCGGAGGTCTTAAGACACACATAAAATCTTCATAAAACGTCACGGTCACGGGCGGATCGGATCTACGTGTAAATAAGAAACGTATCTCCGTGTAACACGGAGCTACGTATCTTAATTACACGTAGCCGAATTTCACGTGTCGAACGGGCCGGATCTCCGTTGCCGTGTTACTCGGTAACGGAGATTCGGCTACGGGTACACGAAACACGGACACGACCAGGAGCCCTAGTAGAAAGCGACAAACATGACGCGCGCAAGTTATGCTAGCCGCCGGTGATAGTAATCCTAATCACGTAGGGGTCGTTTCACAAGAGCTGGCACGAAACGATTAAATGGGGGATGAAAGTATGTATATATAGTGGAGTCTTGTAATTGCAACTATCTGGTAATTGCAACTGACTTAAATAACTCCCTGTAGCATCACTGTTTTGAACAACAACAAGCTTGATATTGCATTTCTTAGTATAGAAGAACCATATCACGCCTGTCTTTGTTAAAAACAGTGATCATAGAGGAAGTTATTCGAATTAGTTGCAATAACCAGACAGTTGCAATTACAAGACTCCACTTAATTAAATTTTTAATTCGAAATATAAACTGTAACTGATAGCACTCACACAATCCTAGTAGACCAAAGTTTTCATTGATCTATTCGTGCTATTCATGCAAAAACCTTTACGTGTTAAACAATTAACTATTTATGTATTTACTTATTTGTTTAAAAGCTATTTTTGACATTCGTTACTGAATTTGAGATAGTATTTAGAAAAACACAAGTGTATCATATTTTTCGATCTAATCAAGCGCCATCTAACGGTAAATGCATGCCTGACGGTTTGACAAACAGCATTATGCGGTCGATCGCAGAGTTTACTTGATAGATGGCGCGCGAATTAAAACTTTACTCGTCTGGCCGAATGAGCAAGGTCGATTGCCCGCCCCGTCTCGCCTTAAGGGCGAGGCGCCGGATGCTGAAACAATATTACTAACGACCAAATCCCGTCAAATTTCTCAGTATAAGTAAATATGTATGGATATACATTAAACAAGCAAAAAAAAATTTGACGCGTGAAGGATTCGAACCTGCGTCTGCGATGGCTAGACTTCAAATAATGCAGTGTGTTACCGCCGCGCTGACCAACTGAGCAAACCCAGTCTGACTTCTGTAGCTGCAAAATTTACGATCGCTTAAGGACAAAGGCTAGGGAATTGCACAATATTTGGAAAGAGTACTTGTGGCCTGGTGGCTTATGCACCCTGTTCAAACCCACAGGGCGCTTTGTGTTTGTCTTTACCTTTATCTTTATTTTTCAATAACTTAAGACTTCAAAGGAAACGGCGATTTTATTTAATGTATGAATGTGTTTTGTATTAATTTAACCCTACATTGCATACTGTTCCACATATGGCACAACCAAAATATTTGCGAATTGTGACAAAAGTCAAGTTGCTAACGACATATCACATTATAGTTTTATTTCTCAAAAAAAAAAGTCATGCATTGTAGGGTTAAGATCCGAATAGGAACCTAACTAGCCTTAACCTTCACTCAGCTAGCTGTGTATGCGATGAAAAGTATTTTATATCAAATTTAATATGGTAGTAATATATGGCGAATAGGTTGGTTGAAAAATTTCAGTCCAGTACTTGTGTAATAAAAATAAAAATTGGGAATAATCTTCTTTTTAAATTGCATTTGCTTATTTGATAGACACATTACATACTAATCGAAAGTATGGAGCTTATAGAATATGCAAAAGTTAGGTTTAGAGCAAATTATTAGTAACGACTTACCTGTTTATAGCTACCCACCCAATAGTTACGATGGAAAAAAATAGTCAAAATAACGTTTGCTTATTCTATAGGCTTCATCTTTCGGTTGGTATGTAATTTGTCTATTAAACAAGCAATTATATTTTTTGTTTGAAACGTGATTTTTAAATATTTAATTAATTATATTATACTGGACTGAAATTTTTCAGCACACAATATAAACTTGTAACAAATGCAAATTGGGCAAATCTTTGACTTTTCCTTATCTAAAAAAGTTCTGAAAAACAAAACTTACTGAAATGTATTAAAACGTTGGACTCGTGAAGGATTCGAACCTCCGTCTCCGATGGTTGAGGAGGTTCAGACAGGTTAATTACGGCGCTCTGACCAACTGAGCTAACGAGTCTGTTGACTATCCTGCCCAAAATTGCAACCGCTTGTTAGTTGTGTCAGTTTATTTTTACCTGACTGTCGAAGGAGGCGGGTTATGCTACCCCTTGGTTCCTGGCCAGGGGTGGTTTTTAGTGAGGTTTAATGGTGGATACTCCGAGGGTCAATAGAGGAAGTCAATATAGTACTTGAGGTACTGATCGCACAATCCACACCACAACACCACAGCGAGAGAGTTTGGGTCAGCATTTTGATATACTTACATTTTATTGGCTTTTTAGATGTTTTTCTGAACAAGCACAATTCTGGCGTTAGCGATGCTAGGGGTGTCCAACATCAGATTTCTGGCCAAGTAGGTAGTGAAACTGCCTACGAAGCTAGCAGTCCTGGGTTCAAATCCCGGTAAGGGTGTGTAATGAGCGCAGATATTTGTTTCTGAGTCATGGATGTTTTCTATGTATTGAAGTATATTTTTCTCTATCCTCGTGCGGCCCCCCATACTGAAAAATGGGAGTTTTTTGTAACTGGTACTTTGAATCTACAATCAAGGGAATAAAATACAATTGCGATTGTCCGAAAATGCCATTTTCTGTTTATCTACATAGGAAAATAAACCTTATCCAATTGCAATAGAGTTCAAAGTAAATTGCCTTGATTATGTACATCCTATTACACACTGGGCCTTACGAGGCTATATCGTCGGTGAAACTGCAAAACCGCGTAAGCGTAAGGCGTAAGTAACATTTTAAATAAAATGGAAAATGCACCTTTTTAATAGGAGTGTAAGGTCTATTTTGGTCTATCATAAATTTGTGAGTTACGCGGTTTTGCAGTATCACCGACGATATGAGTATTTAGGTCGTTGTATAGTACCCATAGTAGGTACAAGCCTAGAGCTTAGTTTGACATTGTCCCCTGATATTTATTACATACATACATACATTCATTAAATCACGCCTGTTTCCCATAAGGGGTAGGCAGAGACTTTCCACTTGCTACGATGTTGAGAAATTTCTTTCGGTTCTTCCACTTTCACACATCGAGTCATGCACGCACGTCGGTTTTTATTTATTTATTTATTTATTGGAAAACAAACAGCTTAAATATTACAAAAAATATAAAATGATATGGATAATACATGAGCCAAAACAGTTTTCACTACTAGATAGCACAATTTATGCTCAGAAGAGATAAAAGCGTGATAAGCAGAAACTTATTTAATAATAACATTTATGAACGGAAGGAGAAAGCAAGCAAATTTGGAAGAGGAAAAAATAAAATAAAATAACACAAAAACAAAAACACTAATTTATTAGCTACAGTTATCTGTTTTCACTGCGGAAATAAATTTCCCAAGGTGCAAGCTAAAGGGGTCAATGTGCGAATATTTGATGTTGTAGGTTGAGCATGCTCTGACGAGATAGGAATTTTTTGGATATTTAGTGAGACAGAAAGGAACAGAATATAAATTATTATTCCGAGATCGGAAATAAGGACATCTAAAGTAAATGTTGTTCGTGAGGTATGGCGACTCAATAGAATCATTTAGTACCTTGTATAAAAACACTTGATCCTTATGTTCACGGCGGAGTTGCAGACTCACAAAGTTATCAATGTTAAACGATTTAAATTTGTATTTCATCCACCTAATGAACTTATTCTGTATTTTCTCGATTGAGTCGATGTGTATAGAGTAACGAGGACTCCAAACAACGGACGCGTATTCCAAATGTGATCGTACGTAAGCATTTTCGGCCCTTTTCCAGTATTTCTCCGATTTGATTTGAAAAAGTACGCCTAGGGTGGCCCCTTCCGACCCTTCCACTCACTGTCGATCTGTGTATTTCTTTCGTCAATCTTCTTTCATCCATCCTTTCCAAATGACCGAACCATCGAAGCATGCCCTTTTCAATCTTAGTCACTACATCTTCTTTTATTCCACATTTCTCTCTGATTTTTTCATTTCTTACTCTATCAATCAGTTTCACACCACACATACTACGCAAAGAGCGCATCTCGACTGCATTTACACGACTTACATGCTTGTCCTGCCACACCCAACATTCACTACTTATTCGTGACAAACAACAAATATACTGACAAACAAAAATACTTGTTGTCACGAAATGGTTGCAACCAACTCAGCGTAGTGCTGGCGTACAAGCATGCATCCGGTTTGCCTCGTGGGCACGGGACCCGAGCACTGCCGGTCACTAGCTACAATGTCGAACAATCAACACGTTGTTGATAACAACCATGAGCTACAGGATGTCCGAGAACTGCCATTACTATTAAAGCACACTTCATTACTATTAAAGAACAATCAACACGTCGTTGACAACAACCATGAGCTACAGGTGTCCGAGAACTGCCATTACTATTAAAACACACTTCATTTATTTATTGAGGATTTCCAACAAATAATAAGTACAGTGCTTCGATGTTAACGAGCATTCTGGATGTTTCCAACTATTTGGTGGTCTTGACTGCTACGTACTTTATGACGCTGACTGTACATCCGACATCGACTTATGCTTGTATCAATTTTAACATCTAAATCGATGCTTACCCAATTACAGTAAACCACATCTTACACCAGTAAATATACAAATTGAACTAAGCCTAGCATTATAAATACTTGCTACCAAATTTATAACGAAATTTTTAACAAAAAATACATAACAAAATTTTCTAATACCAGTATAGAATATAGTTTTAACCATCCAAAAAAATAGTTAATTTGTTAGTTTAGAAATTAGCAAGATTTTAATAATAATTGTTAAGAATGATACCTCGGTTATCGTTGAAATTTTATAAACTGGT
The DNA here is from genome assembly GCA_927399475.2 of Acleris emargana. Classification (NCBI taxonomy): domain Eukaryota; kingdom Metazoa; phylum Arthropoda; class Insecta; order Lepidoptera; family Tortricidae; genus Acleris; species Acleris emargana. The sequence continues at coordinate 324,606 of OV656859.1, forward strand.
CGTTTACCACTTAAGAGCTGGTCTTGTACACAATGTCATAGTCTGCATTGTTAAAGCCCAAAAGAAACGCATACGACTATCTTCTCTAAGACACAAGGTTGAAATGGCAATAGCTTGACTCATTAAAGATTTTCGCCGGCGTTGTAGTGGGTCCAAGTGTTATTATAGAATGTACTATGCTATTGCATTTTCAACCTTGTGTTTCAGAAAAAATGGTAGCTATTTGTATGCATTTTTTGTTACTATTGTCTCACCGATAACTAGGAATTGAATAAGGACTTAAATTCTGAGAACACGTAGTTAGTTTTAAAGTTTTCATTAACGGTCAGAAACAAAATGTTACATAATACATAACGATAAAAAAAGATAAAGATAAAGACATTTTTTCCGTAAAAAGGCCGCATAGGCACTTTTACTACACGTCAAGAATCTACCAGCGCTTCACAAGAGGAGACAACTGCTGAGAAGAAACGACGCAAGAAACTCGGCAGTCAGTCATTTTTTTTTTAATATTTAATATTACAATGGTACTACTTAGTCTAGCATTACAACTATATGTCCATTTGTCATTTTAGAAATTTCATAGAAGGCAGGCGTTTGATAGTGTACACCGACCACAAACCGCTTACTTCGGCTTTAAGTAAAGTTAGCTCAGCTAAGGAGACCCCACGCAGAGCGAGACAACTCATGTTTATCAGCGAGTTCACGAGCGAGATAGTACATATCAACGGTTCACAGAATCAAGTTGCTGACGCGTTATCACGTATTGAGTCCATACAGTGCCCCACGGTTATCGATTTCGTCGAACTAGCAAAGGCTCAGGAAACAGACGCTCAGATTACAAACCTTGTTAATAGTTCAGCGAAAATAAAAGCATTAGGTATACCGGGGTCGGATGTTGAAGTTTATTGCGAAACATCAACAAATAACGCACGACAAATTAAATAAATAAATTTAGGAAAATCGCTTTTCACGCCGTTCACAACATTAGCCATCCTGGCGTTAGGACGACGCGGAAAATGGTAGCTCAAAGATATTTTTGGCCCGAAATGAACAAAGACGTAGGAACTTGGGCAAAGACATGCTTACAGTGCCAGAAAACAAAGATCACACGTCATACTAAGTCAGGTCTAGGACAGTTCAACGGAGCGGAAACGTTAAAACATATTCATATAGGCATTGTAGGGCCATTACCTACCTCTACCTATGGATATCGTTACCTAGTTACAATGGTAGATCGGTGTACGCGCTGGCCGGAAGCCGTAGGTACCAATAAGTGACATCACAGCGGATATAGTAGCCAGAATAGTTTACGAGAATTGGATTTGTAGATTCGGTTGTCCAAATGTTATCACGACGGATCAGGGTAGACAATTCGAGAGTGACTTATTTAATAAATAAATGTTTTTTTTTAGGAATACACAGAATCCGTACAACACCATATCACCCGCAGAGTAAGGGTGCGGCTCCACTGAGGCGGAGACGAGAGGAGCGGAGCGGAGCTGTGCCAATATTAACCAATGGAATCTGCGCAAGGCGCGCTCGACGTGACCGCATGCGCCTTTTATTGGTTAATATTGGCACAGCTCCGCTCCGCTCCTCTCGTCTCCGCCTCAGTGGAGCCGCACCCTAACGGTTAAGTGGAGCGGTGGCACAGAACATTGAAAGCTGCGTTAACAGCCAGGCTAGCAGACAATGCTAACTGGGTAGACGAGCTTGCTAACAGTCATGTTAGGACTTCGATCGGTTTGTAAATCAGACGACAGTGTCAGCCCGGCAGAGATGCTTTATGGTCAGGTTTTACGCCTCCCAGGTGATGTTTACACAAGCTCGACAGTCAATTTCAACGATCCACTCTCATATGCAGAAAACCTTAGAGCAACAATCGGTAACCTTCGGCCCATTGCAAGAGCGAGGAGCGATTCACGAAAAAAATTTGTTCGCAAGGATTTAGACACTTGCTCACATGTCTTTTTACGGAACGATATGGTTAAGAAACCTTTGACCCCTAACTACGATGGCCCATTCCGAATTATAACTAGGAGACCTAAAACTTTTAAAATACAATTACCTAATGGGTAGTTCTACCATTTCGTGCAAATCACATGTTCGTTATAATAAAACCATGATTTAAGTGCTAAATTAAATTGAAATATTTTTTATATGTTGTGTTAGATACACAGGTATATTTTGCATTTAAAATTTACTATATTATTGCAATCCAAATGTACTTTTTTTTTATTAACATGCCAAAAATTCATTACCATCATCGTTCATAACATAAATAAATAGATTTGAGGGCAAATAAGTAATTTATTACACGTACCACATTAAATTTATCCTCTGATAATGTTGAAATACTTACGAAGGAATAAAACTGAAGCTTTAAACCGTCATGTAGTGGTTTTTTACTTTCACTGTATAACAAAATATTTTTGTACAAAAAAAAAAATCATTACCATGAATTCAATTTGCAATAACAAAATCAAACTGAAGTCCTGCGAATTATTAGTCTAGGCATCGTTCCCCCTGCCTGCGATCCCGCTCCAGTCGTCTCAGTGAACAGTGAAGAGATGGGACGCGTGCCAGATTATTGTAAAAAAATAATTCGTGGCGGAGTTTTGGATTTGGTACGTTTTTTTTTCATTACCATTTATGCTGTTCTGATATTAATGCTTAGTGTTTTATTGTACTGTAGACACTTAAATAATTAACGTTGAAGTTTGGAACCTTACTAAATGAATATACCTGAGATTGCATTTGTTTGTAAAGAGTAAATCTAAAAAAAGTTAAGAAAATTCATTACCATTCTCTTCATTACCATATTTTACCATTCACTATACGAAGAATGGTAATGAACATAAAACGATGGTAATGAATGGCAGTATTACATTTAAATTAAAGAAAACTTAATCGTTCCAGAACAAACAACAGTCACAACATACTGGCCGATAGTGTTACTAATAAGTTTATTTCCATTTAAGACATTAAAAAATGATCTTGAATCGGTTTTTTACTTAAGCTTTCATTACCAATATCACACTTTCATTCCCATATAATATCTTATATAATTACCATTTTCCGTACTTCATTACCATTCCTTTTAAAAAACTCAATTTCCATATCTCGGTAATTTTTTCGTATAATTCATAATAAAATATGTTACTGTGTTTCTTTTTCCTATTTCTTACCATTAGCATAGAATAAAAATTAAAATAAAATGTTCTCACCAATTCAACCGATTTGCACGAAATGGTAGAACTACCCTAATAGGCAGGCAGAAGTATTCTATAGACAGGTTAAAACCAGCATTTGTGTTAACAGATCAGGATGAAAGTAGTTTCAATGACACTGTTTCAAATAATGACAATGTCTCTAAGGATGTCGTTGTGCAACAACCACCGTCAGTTTCACAAACGCTTACGCCCATAATCCGTACCACGCGTAGTGGCCGAGTTGTAAAGATGCCAGTTCGATTTTTAATTGGTGATTGATTAAACAAATGTATGTTACATAGTAAATAGTTTCATAACAGTAGGTAAACAGCATCAATTTTAGTTTCCGTATAGGTACTCGGCGTGGTTGTACAAGAATACTGTTTGGTGTCTCCTTGATTTAGTATGGCAGAGTAGGTCTTGTACAACTACTACCCTTAATCGTTTAGTTCATAAGATTTTTAGTCATAAGTAACGTCTAGGCTAACTTAACTTAGCTTAAATTAACATACTAATATAATTAAGGTACTGTGACACGTATTGCCAGTACGCATTTTACACACAAAACGTGTTCAAATATACTGTAGATCATATAGAATCTCTCTTGTTGTCAGAATCGTTTCATTGGATTAGCCACGTCAATCCACAAATTCATTTAAACGTAAAATGGGTTGGGGCCAAAGTAAGGAAGCAGATGGAAATTCGCATAACACTATCGCGATTGCGAAAGTACAAAACTTATCCAACCAAGTGGAATCCAAGTTAAATTACGTTGGCATCGGCATGCTGGTACTCGTAAATCTCGGAATAGTAATAGTGTTGGTATTATGTTACATACTGAAAACAAAATGTAAAAAGGGCGCAAGGAATTGGGTGCGCCAGGCCGTCAACAACACGCCGCCCGCGGGTGTTACGGTACAAGGAGTGCCGGTGATGCCACAACAGCAAACATACCAGTAACAATGTAAGCTAATGTAGTGTTTAGTTCTAAGTCAGTAATGTGTAATAACAAGTGATCAGGTTACGGGTACGTTTTAGCTTATGTGATCGTTAGTGTTCAACTACCTATGATTGTTTTTTACCCGACTGCGTCAGAAGAAGGGTTATGTTTTTCGAGCGTATGTATGTATGTATGTATGTATGTCTATTTCTGGGCACGCTCTGCAGCCTAAACGGCTTGACCGATTTTAACATACTAGGTGTCATTCGATTCGTCTTAATTGCCGAAGTGACATAGGGTATATAATATTTCAAAATGGCGTCTGCAAAAAAAAGAGGGGGTTTAAAAAAAATATGTTTTTGTTCTTTGTGGTTCTTAAGAACCTTGTATTGTATAAAATTGTAAAACCATTTTTATTTATTTTTTTGTAAGAGGGGGAGTATTTTGGCGACACCTTTTTACCTCCTTTTGTAGTTTGAGGGCTCGTATTTTTTTTTAGCTGTGGTGTGCACCAAGTATTAAATTTGTAAGATTCTAATATCAGCCCAGATAAAATAAAAAAAATGTTGCCCGTTTTCTCATTTTTAAAAAAGTTATTGAGGTTTAAATCTTGAAAAGGGAATATTAAAAAAAAGGGCGTTTTTGTTTTTTTTTGTGGACCGCGTAGCTGATGGCCCGTCCTATTCCCTATATACCTACGTATGTCCATCCATCTGCCAAACACCCTGTATTACATCAAAATTCTAGAACCATCACTTGTTGGTGTTATTGATGTTCGAAAATCCTGACTTTGTATACAAAATCAAAAGTGTCGACTATCGAATATAAATGGTTTTAATATGATAAGAATCGAACTAAAATAGGTACATAATACACACTGTTTCATACATTTTCTAGAAGTGATAACGAAAACCAAACAAAAAATATTGACTCGTGGAGGATTCGAACCCCCGTCTCCGATGGATTGGTTTGTGTTAGCGGAAAAGATATCGGCGCTCTAACCAGCTGAGCTAACGAGTCTGATGACTGGTCTGCCAAACTTGTGGCTGTTATGACTTTGGCTGCCATACGGTGCAAATAAAACCCCCAAAAACGGCGAAATTGCGTATAATAAATAAAATGATGTTGATCGTACAGCGGGTTGAAGGCAAGTGGTGACAAGCATTTATCGCAGTATAGGGCGACGTAAGCACCGCCTGCTAAAGAATGTATTTTCATTGAAGATGTTGAATTGCGCAAGCAAATTGTGCAGGCACTTGGCTGAACATGTTCCCGGCCGTTGAAAGTCCACTTTCAACTCTGAAGATCTTCTGCAGTGGGAAACTTGCATAGGCGTACTAAGGACCGGCGCACGCAGCCTCTGTTAGTGTCGACATCCGCTACTCGGGCAATTCCATCGGATCCCGTAATGAGGCGTAGAACACGGCCGAGCTTCCAAGCCAGTGGTGGAGCGTTGTCGTCAGTTAAAAGCACCATATCTCCGACGCTAAGCGCTGCTTCGTTGACCTTCCATTTATTCCTTTGTTGCAATATGGATACGTACTCTCTCTGCCACCTTTGCCAGAAGTGTCGACGTATCCTTTCGAGACGCTCATAACGTCGTAATTGATTTTCGTTGCAACCGTCAAAATTCTTTCCTGGCAGAGCAGTCAGCGGTCTGCCAATGATGAAGTGTCCCGGAGAGAGGGAGAGGAGATCGTTGGGACTAGAGGACAAGAGGCACAAGGGGCGACTATTCAAAATCGCCTCCACTTGTGTAAACAAAGTGCATATCTCTTCAAATGTTAAATGGCTACAGCCAATTACGCGTCTTAAATGATGTTAAACGTAACTTAAAAATAACGTCTTAAAATAACGTCTTAAATGACTTCTACCCTCAAAGTCAAAGTGAGCGTACGTGTTTTTAGTGTACTCTGTCTGTTTCTTTTTTTTTGCATAAAAATGTCTTCTAAGTGCAATGCTTGTGACGGAAGTATAAAATATATACTCTTTATGGAGTGCTCAAGCCAAAAGTGCAAGAAGTGGTATGATCTTAAGTGCCTAGCGATCAAACAAGAGATATTTGAGGAGTTTACTCAAGAATACAAGGATCAATGGGTATGTCCTGAATGCATTTGTGCAAAGCGCAGCAATGCAAATACTCCGGTTACATGAATGAGTTACATATCGAGGCAAGTGATTCTTCTATTGTATTGGAGCTCAGCGAAAGCCAGGAGGCGGATAGTGATAAGGAAGGGGAAAAAGAAAACAAAAAGTGGACATTGGTAACAAACAAGCAGAAAAGGCGACAATATAAGGAAGTAAGCAGGGGTCAAAACGCGTCAATTACACAAATTCAAGCTATGGAGCGACAGAAACACCTACATGTATGGCGATTGCATCCCGAAACTACCGTTGAAAAATTATCCTTATATGTAAAAGAGGTGTGTGGTCCAAAATATATGACGGTTAAAGTTGAAAAGTTGACCCATAAAACCGAACGCGGCTATGCTTCTTTCGTTATAAGTGCGCCGGAACATATATTTAATTTACTAACGCAGCCGAAATTTTGGCCCGTAAATGCCGAATTTAGTGAGTGGACTTGGTTTCGGAACCATAACAAACAACAATACAAAGACAAGTAAAAAAGTTGAAATAACGTACCAAAACGTTCGGAGTCTTAGGACTAAACTTAGATCGTTCATAACTAACGTGGAAGCTTCAGGCGCAGACTTATTGGCAATGACGGAAACCGGTTGCAGTGACTCCGTCCAAGATGCAGAGATAGTACCCCCAAGCTTTCAAATAATTCGATGTGATCGAGCGGACGGGCGTAAGCAAGGCGGCGCGTTTCTTGTGGCCACACACGAGTTCGAGCTGCGTCAGGTGGCGGTTCCCGGTGACGTAAATATTGATAGTTGTGCATTTGAACTTGTTTCTGCTACCGTACATTTTAAAAATAGATTTTTATTTTTATGTTGCGTTGTTTACATACCACCGAGAAGTAATGAGTTCGAATACATGTTGCTATTTAGAATAATCGAACAATTTAGTGTTAGATATAAGGAAATTATTGTTATGGGGGATTTTTGCTTTGCCGTGTGGTGCCGGTAGAGTAGAATAGCACCACCCCATATCCTCCCGCGGGTATCGTAGAAGGCGATTAAGGGATTATTACATAGGAAAGATCTCCTCCGGGCGAGATAGGCGTCGTTAGCATTGGGCTGCTACCTATCTAGGAGAAGGAAAACTCCGAATTCAAACCCGGCGGGATAGGCGTCGTTAGCATTGGGCTGCTACCTATCTAGGAGAAGGAAAACTCCAAATTCAAACCCGACCCTGCATAATGGACCATGCGAGCACCATTTAAAAAGTTTATACCCCAGGAGGGTACTGGCAATGCCAGAGAATCCCTCCCTAGGCCTAGCCTGGGCAGCCCTTCGTACTCTGGGGGGGGCAAAATAGTGCGCGTATGTTCGGATCCCTCCGGGGATCGGAACGGCGGCGATGCCGTTTGCCACGCGTCACGCTGTGTTCGCAGGGGGGTTGGCAAAAAGCGGGCCGCTGAAAGCCGCCTTGCTACGATGAATGTTTGTGGAGGGATGGAACATAAATTAGATGAGGTATGTATGATGATGAAAGAGAGAAAGCTGGATGTTCTATGTGTGACTGAGACGAAGAAAAAAGGGGTGAGTACGTCCACACACGGAACCTTGACGGCTTTGTGGTCCGGAGTTCCGGTATCCGAGCACGGTCGTCAGGGAGTTGGCATCGTACTCACAGAGCGAATGGCTGAATGTATGCAAGAGCATGAATGTGTGAGCCCAAGACTTCTCTGGGTGAGAGTCAAGGTAGGTCTCACCCGTTTATTCGTAATTGGGGCTTATGCCCCAGATACGAATAAATCTAAAAAAGAAAGGGAGGAGTTTTGGGAAAGTTTGCATGAGGTTTCAACAAAATGCAAGGAGAATGAGAGGATTATTTTGCTAGGCGATTTTAATGGTTGGACAGGCGTGCAAAGGGATGGTTATGAATCGGTACTGGGTAAGTATGGTGATGAGCGAGTGAACGAGAATGGCAAATGCCTTCTCAATGTATGTTTGGCTAAGAATCTCTGCGTGACAAACACTTTGTTTGATCACAAAGAGATTCATCAGTATACGTGGAGACGTCAGAATGAGAAGTCTATGATAGACTTGATGATTGTGGATGAACGGTTGCGTAACAAAGTTGTAGATACCAGAGCATTTCGAGGAGTTAGCGTAGGTTCAGATCACTACTTAGTGGTAACACGAGTAAGGGGTCTGTTCACACGTTGGCGCCATCGTGTTCCCGTACCGACAACTGCGTTAGAGAGGATAAAAGTAGAGAAACTGAATGACGAAGTTATACAAGATGAATACGTAAGAAAACTGAAAGATCGTTTTGAATGTGTTAATAAAATGAATGACAGTGAAGTCGAGAATAATGTAAATAATGTATGGGAGATTATGAAGAATGGCATGGTCAAATCGGCCACTGAAGTATGCGGTGTAGTAAAAAGAAGAAAAAGTAAGAATGAACGTCCGGAATGGTGGGATAGAGAGGTAGATGATGTCGTGAAAGAGAAGAAAAAGTGTTGGTTGGATTTTGTAGCTGTAGATCCAGGACAAGATCTAAGCGACAGAAAGAAAAAAGAGTATAATAGATCAAAGAAAAGAGTGAAAGAAGTTGTGGCTAGAAAGAAAGATTTACTGAATGAAAAGTATGATAGGAGTTTCTCTGACAACTTCCGGTCGAATATTAAACTCTTTTGGAGCTTGATTAAATCGGCTCGGGGGAAATCAGAGAAAACTAAATTAAGCGCGGTGAGGGATGAGTCTGGAGACTTAATATGTGAGGAAGAAAAAATGCTTGATAGATGGAAAACTTATTTTGAAAGCTTGTTTGAATGCGAAGATATTTGTCGTGAGCCAGAAAGCATGAGTAAAGATGCAAGTAGCGAAGATGAAAGTGTGATTAGTATGAGTGAAATCATGAAAGCTTTAAAAAGTATGAAAGCGGGAAAGTCAGCAGGTTGTGATAGAGTGTCGATAGAAATGCTGAGGAGAGGAGATGGCCTGGTGGGTAGTCTGTTGTACCGTCTTTTCAATGCATGTTGGAATAGCGGCCGAGTCCCAGAAGATTGGGTCAAGGCCGTTATCGTCCCTCTGTATAAAGGAAAGGGGTCACAGCAAGACTGCAAAAACTACCGCGGTATCAGCCTCCTTAGTGTTGTCGGCAAAGTATATGCGAAGATTCTAATAGAAAGGGTATTGAATGTTACGAATGACAAAATCTGGGATGTACAAGCGGGATTTCGAAAGGGAATGGGATGTACGGATCAGGTCTTTTCACTACGGTCCATCACAGAAAAGTTCGTGGCTGTGAACCAAAAGGTTTTCTGTGCTTTTGTGGACCTGGAAAAGGCCTATGATAGGGTAGATAGAAAGGAGTTGTGGACGGTGCTGTCTATGTATGGAGTGAGCAGCAACCTGGTGCAGGCTTTGAGGTCCCTTTATGAGGGCTCCAGAGCCTGTGTCAGGATCAATGGGGCATACTCGGCCTGGTTTAATATCTCTAAAGGTGTTAGACAGGGCTGTGTTGCCTCACCATGGCTGTTCAATCTATTCATGGACAGTTGTATGTGGGATTTGAAAGAGTATGATAAGGGTTTGCGTATGCAAGAGTTGCTAATCAAATGCCTCTTATATGCCGATGATCAAGTTATACTTGCCTCATCGGTACTTGAGTTGCAGGAGATGGTGACAGTAATGAATGAGGGATTTAAGAAAAAGGGGATGAAAGTAAATGTTGCCAAGACCAAGGTCATGGTGATAGAGAAGGATGAGGAGATGACTGAGTGCGTGATAAATATAAATGGTGAATTAGTAGAACAAGTGAGCGAATTTGTGTACCTGGGAAGTATGTTTACAAGAGATGGTAAGTGTGAGAAGGATATCGAGAGGAGGGTGAATGCGGGGAATCAAATTAATGGGGCCCTGCACTCCTTTGTGAGCAGACAGGGCGTTTCACAAAAAGCCCGGCTGGCTGTTCACAATGGAGTGCTAGCCCCTACCCTGATGTATGGTAGTGAATGTTGGGTGTGGCAGGACAAGCATGTTAGTCGTGTAAATGCAGATGAAATGCGTTCTTTGCGTAGTATGTGTGGTGTGAAACTGATTGATAGAGTTAGAAATGAAAAAATCAGATAGAAATGTGGAATGAAAGAAGACGTAGTGACTAAGATTGAAAAGGGCATGCTTCGATGGTTCGGTCATTTGGAAAGGATGGATGAAAGTAGATTGACGAAAGAGATATACAGATCGAAAGTGAGTGGAAGGGTCGGAAGGGGCCGCCCTAGGCGTACTTTTTCGAATCAAATCGGAGAAATACTGGGAAAGGGCCGAATCTTAAGTACCCGAAACCGACGTGCGTGCATGACTCGATGTATGAATGTTGAAGAAGCGAAAGAAATTTGTCAAGATCGTAGCAAGTGGAAAGAAGTGGTCTCTGCCTACCCCTCTGGGAAACAGGCGTGATTTAATGTATGTATGTATGTATGTTATGGGGGATTTTAACTTACACTCGGCCAATGCTAGTATAAATAGTTACTATGAATATTTTGTAGCTTTTTGTGAATTCGGTCAGAGAAATAAAGTCCCTAACTGCAATGGACGACAGTTGGATTTGGTTTTGAGTTCATTGAGCGGAGGCGGAACGGTGCGCGTGAGCGGCGCGGACGCGCCGCTGGCGGCGGTGGACCCGCACCACCCGCCGCTGGCGGTCGCGGTGGCGCTCGGCGGGCGAGGTGAAGACGTGGACATAAGCCCGCCCGTTGAATCATCCCTGTTGCAATGGAATTTTAATAAGGCAAATTTTGCTCTTTTGTATTATTTATTGCTCGATGCAGATTGGAAGGAACTATATATTATTAAGGATCCCGACAAGGCGGTGATTTTTTTAAATGGTTTCATGAATGAAATATTGGAACAGTGTGTACCTAAAAAAAGACAAAGAGGGGTAGACTTTAGGTACCACTATCCAGAATGGTACACCATGGACATAATTCGCAACATAAAGTTAAAAGGGAGACTTCACGCGCGGTATAAGTCGAGTGGATTGCAATGTGATTACGAGGCGTTTGCAAAGTGTAGGTCGAATGTAAAATTATTAATAGAAAAAGCCTTAGCTTCCCAGAAGGATAAAGTACAGAGAGAGCTCACTAATGACCCTAAAGGTTTTTGGAGGTATGTAGGTTCAAAGAACGGGTCTAGAAGGAGAAATAAGATTACTAAAGATGGCAGTAGTCTTCCAGATTCTCAGTGTGCCAAGGAGCTAGCCTTGTTCTTTCAATCGGTGTATGATTCGCGGGTTCCAAAACTGGATGTGGACGCAGCAGTGTCAGGAAGTAAGGCGGGGGCCTCGCGTGTGCATATCGGGCGAATACGCCTGGAGCAAGTGGAGAACGCGCTAAAGAACCTTAAGCCGAAGCGTTCAGCGGGACCTGATGGCATACCAGCGTATGTTTTTAGGGATTGCCGGGCAGTGTTGGCGAAGCCACTCCTGCATGTTTTTAATTTATGCATTCAAGCCTCGATTTTTCCTCACCAGTGGAAGGTGACTCGAGTAGTACCTATACCTAAAGGCGGCCAGGGTAGTGAGGTAAGCGGCTTTAGACCCGTGGCAATACTATCAACTGCTGCGAAGGTATTTGAGTCGATAGTTCAGAGTTGCGTTTTCCAGCAAATGAGTAACCAACTAGCCGAGGCACAGCATGGATTTCGGCCGGGCCGAAGTACCTACTTCAAGTAACTTGCTCAATTTTGTCACGTATGTGGTGCCAGCAGTGGACGAGGGGAAACAGGTTGATGCCGCCTACTTCGACTTCAAAAAGGCTTTCGACATGGTCGATAATGACATCTTGCTTGCGAAGTTGGCGGCGATTGGTTGCACTCCGCAGACACTCAGGTTTTTTGCTAGTTATATGAGGGATAGGCAGCAATTCGTAGATTACGCGGGATACAAGTCAGACCCCTACTACACTAGGTCGGGAGTAAGTCAGGGAAGCAATTTAGGACCTCTGCAGTTTATCATAATGGTTAATGATCTGCCTGAAGTAGTAGAGGAGGCCACTTGTCTTTTGTTCGCTGACGACCTAAAGTTGCTTCTTGCTGTCAAGGATAAGTCAGATGCGGAGCGGTTCCAAAGAGACATAGATAGGGTAGTCGAGTGGAGCCGTAGAAACAAACTCTTCTTCAATAAGTGTAAGTGTGCAGTGATTACCTTTGGCCGAAAAAAGTGTCCGGTCCACTACGGTTACGAAGTGGATGGAGCGCCGCTTAGGAGGATCTCAACAGTGCGCGACTTGGGAGTAGAGATAGACACAGAACTCACGTTTCGTAATCACATTGTTAATATCTGTAAGAAAGCCTTTAGAAAGTTAGGTTTCATACTGCGTCGGGCTCAAGGATTTAAGAACATTAAAGCTATATGCGCTCTCTACAATGCCCTAGTAAGAAGTTCGTTGGAATGTAACGCAATAATCTGGGCACCGTACGAAACCAAATATACTACCATGCTGGAAAAAATTCAGAATAAGTTTACCAGATACTTATACCTAAAACAGTACTCAATTTACCCCTACTACCCTTTGATGTACCCTACATTATTTGTCTTAGGTATGGTCGGGTATAATAAATTAGAGACAAGGCGGGACCTAACGTTGGTCGTCTATATTTTGGAGCTGTTGCGAGGCAAGCATAGCAATCCAGACGTATTGCGACATGTCGCGCTGTGCGCCCCCGACAGGTACGTGGAGCGCAGGCGGCGGCCGCCGCTGCTGGCGCTGCCGCGCAGCCGCACCAAGCTGCTGGCCCGGGCGCCGTTCACGCGCGCACTTGCTAGTCTCAACCGAATAGCCATAATAATTGACTTGTTCCATTGTACTCTGAGCGAATTCAAAAAAGCGGCCTTACATGTAATATGTTTTAATAATTAAGGGGGTTTGGTTGGCCTTTTCTGTCGCATTAGGTATTTAACCTGTAATGATAGAAAAAGTTGATGAAACTAAATAAATAAATAAATAAATAAAAAAATGTTTTGCCGATTTGACCCCGGTTTCCCATAAGCCACCGAAATGAGGAGAATAAGCCGGTATGAATGAAAAAAATTATCGATTGTTGACTTGCAAAGTCAGATATAGGTTCATGATTTACCTTAACGAATGATTTAATCTCTTTTGCGGCGGATACAAAATTCGATCCATTGTCACAAAACATTTCCGTCGGTTTGCCACGTCGAGCGATGAAACGTTTGAGAGTCATTATGAAGGCATCCTTACTTAAATCACTGACCGCTTCTAGGTGAATACATTTGAATCGCAGACACACAAAAAGACATAAGTAGCACTTAATTACATGACCCCCACGGCCCTTGCGATTAATGATTGAGAAGGGGCCAGCAAAGTCCAATCCGACGGATATAAACGGATAGCCTGGGTTAACGCGTTGGGGCGGTTAGTTCCCCATTTTTGGCTGTAAAGTTTGTCCTCGCAGACGGCTGCACCGCGTGCAGTTGTTTACTGTACGCGACGCGAGATGACGCCCTTTAACAGGCCATATTACTTCCTTTACTGTAGCTAATAATAATTGCGGACCGGCGTGCATGCTATTCATATGTTCCCTATCAAAGTATAACTTAGTTAACCTATGCGACGAATGAAGTAGAATTGGATGCTTCTTGTCGTACGAATAACAAGAAGCATCCAAGCGACCACCGACTCGAATTAAATTTCCCTCCATGAACGGTGATAGCGACAATATTTTACTATTCCTGTTAAGTTGTTTACCTTTAGTGAGCAATTTGTATTCATCTGGGAAAGACTGACCTTGAGCTACGGAGCACAAGAAGTATATCTTGTGGGACGGGTTGATCCCAGTCGACCTTCAATTGCCAAAGCTTCTGAAGCATAATTTTAGGTAGAACTACTACTGGGCTCAGAATACCTAGGGGGTCGAATATTTTGAACGAATTTGACATTATAAGTCGCTTTGTTATTATCACATTTTTATCATAAGAAAAACCTTTTATTGGAAAATGGAGAGTGTCATTTGATGATGTCCATCCGAGCCCAAGAGTACTCGATGATTCACTGATGGTTAAATTATCTTGTTTGTTTATGTCTACGTTATTAAAAATTGATGGACAGTTACTTTTATATTTCCTAAGGTTAAAACAACCTGAACTTAAGGCAGTCGATACTGACTTTTGTATGTAGCTCAATTGTTGTGGATCATCAGATCCCGTAATCAAATCATCAACATAGAAGTCTTTTTGGATGATGTTCCTAATGAGTTCATCGTCTTGTTCTCTCCCCACTTCCCACAGGCAGCGCGTACTTAGATAACTAGCAGACGCGGTGCCATAAGTCAAAGTATTTAAGGTTAGGGTTTGGATTGGTTGGGACTCGTCTTCTCTCCATAAAACACGCTGTAGACTCCTATCTTCTTCATTGACCAGCACCTGGCGATACATTTTTTCAATGTCACCAGTAAGTAGGTACTTGTACTGTCTAGCACGTGTTAATATGGAAAAAGGGAGTCCTGAACATTTGGACCCACCATCAAGATGTCATTGAGTGCGTAACCTGAGGTGGAGGGGGCGGAACCATCAAACACGACACGCGGCTTGGTCGATTCACTTTCTTGCTTTATGACTGCATGATGAGGAAGATGGTACGATGGACCTGAGCAAAGCGGATCGCTTTTAATTGACAACGATAAATGGCCTAGCTCTTCATATTCATTGATAAATTTAGAGTATTCTGACTTAAAAAGTGGATTTCGTTTGAATCGTTTTTCTAAATTAATGAAACGACATTTTGCTATGTTAAAAGTGTCGCCTAAGCAATCACGAGTTTCCTTAAGAGGAAGTTTGACACAGAACCTACCAAAACTATCTCTTGTAGTGTGAGCACGGAAGTGCATTTCACACTCACTTCTATTTTCACCTATTTCTAGTTTGTCGGGAACGCTTTCTAAGTCCCAGAATTTAGTTAACAGTTTTTCTACATTTTCTTCAATTTGTGAGTTAGTAAGCATAGCATGATTGCAGTGTGTCCTTTTGTGCAACATTGCTGCATCAATAGGACCGGATATTATCCATCCCAGTTGGGAACTTCTAAGCTTAGGTGAGTTAGTTCCTAAGGAGTACTGATCGTTACCTAAGATGTCCCAGAAAATGTCGGCTCCGATTAACACGTCTACGGGTGCCGGCTCGTGAAACATGGGATTGGCTAAAAGGATATTTTCCGGTAATTTAAACAAATTGATGTTAACTGGAGTTTTCGGCAAGTAACCAGTTAATTCCTTTAATACCAGGCATGATAAGAAAATATTAAACTTGCTATGTATTGACTTCATTTGGATGTTGCAGCTTTCCATTACATTTTGCGTAGATGCATTGCCTATCCCAATGACCTTTAGAGTGTCAATGGGATTTGTTTTAAGTGAAAGTTTGGTCTTTAGTGACTCAGAAATAAAAGACGACTGGCTACCACAGTCTAATAACGCACGAACCTTGATCTTTTGATGATCAGTTGGATTCACAACTTCAACTATAGCAGTGGACAATAATACCTGGTTTACGTTTTGTTTGGAGTATGTGACAATCACTTCATCCTGTTCATTGACAGCGACAAGGTGGTTGACTACAGACGAAGGTTGATGGAGCAGGCTATTGTGCCTTTGACTGCAGCCGCGCTCGCGGCACGGTCCCATGCGACACTCATTTTCGGGATGACCTTGCCTTAGGCAGTTCCGGCATAACTTGTACTTTACCACGTCCATCATCCTCTCATTAACCCCCTTTGCCTTAAAGGTGGGACAATCATAGATCCTATGACCTTCGTTGCAAATAATGCATGAATACATATTAGAGTTTTTGTTACGATTATTATAAGTACTAGAGCTTGCGAACGATTTTACATAGTTATTATTGCCGTGCCTTTGCGTGTGGTTGTAATTGTGTGCAGAGCGCATAGTTGGCATGGCAGGCGTAGGAGACATTGGAGTATTGTTATCAGACTTATTATTTCTATTTAACGCTTCAAGAACATCTGCACGGTCTATCATGAATTTACAGAATTGTTCTAAATTAGGCACGTCAGCCGGTATGTTGTTCCTATATTCCTCCCACTTTAATAATGTATTACTGTCAAGCTTAGACGACAACATAAATATAATTAAAACATCCCATTTATCCGTCGGTTGTCCTAGGCTGGCCAAGGCACGTAAATTTTTGGTGACGTGATCAACCAAGAATCTCAAAGAACGTTCGGATTCGCGTGGAAGCTGTTTTATATTGAACAATGAATTTAAATAATGGTTAATCAATATTCTCTTATTATTGTATCTATTGCAAAGCAACTTCCAAGCTTCCGAATAATTTTGTGTGGACACTTCAAGATTTGAAATTATTCTTGATGCGTCACCTTGCAGATAAGAAATCGGGTAAGTAATACGAGATATAACAACTGATAATATAACACTCATAATATATACGCTCACTTTGTATAAACACGTTTAGTATAACGTTCACTGGATATAATGAACGGAAGATATAATTTCAAAATATCTATTTCCATAAAGTATAACGTTATTAATATATAATATCAATTTATATAACTATTAAAACGTATAACGTTCATAACACCTAAGATTTAAAAGATATATCAATCAAATTATCTAACATCAAAAAACATAATACACGTATTATATAAAAACGCCTAGAACGACTTCTTTCGAATTTCGAATTTCTTAGAGCGATAGCCTCAAATTTGAGTTTAAAAAACATTAAACATTTATGATATTATGCATATGTTCTAAATAAATATAAATATAATAAATATGTTGTAAATTATCTAACATCAAAAAACATAATACACGTATAATATAAATACATGCATATGTTATTTGAAATTAAATTCTATTTTCAGTATTAAAAAAAAATAACCTCGAAGGCCTAGGCGGGAGCTTTGCTCCCGCCTAGGCCTTCTAACCTAACCTAACCGAGTCGGTTCTGCCCAGAGAAGTCTTGCTCGCTCGCTTCGCTCGCTCACATTTATATCATACGATATTATATATTGTAACACTTATACTAAAAGATAATATGTATTATGATTGCTATATGTCATGTATGTTATACGAACTGAAATTAGTCATTGTGAGTGTTATATTAAAAAATATTATATAAAATGAATATTATATGACTTGACCGTTATTCCTTATAAAAATATTGATTTTGTTATTATAGCTAACGTTCATTATATCTCGTAAACGTTAGTAATATGAAAATAGTTATTATGTAGTTATATCTCGTGGGACGCACCCTAAGAAATCAGGTAATGAAATTTATTAATTTCCGATATGCGACTATTGTTGTGTATTAAACTCTCAAACGTGTCTCGAAATTCCAACCAACGGAAAAAGGCTCCGTCAAACTTGGCAATTTGAATTTGAGGGAGCCTCAACCCTATTTCTTGATGATGAGAATCTTCCATGCAACATGAAGCATTGGGAACTGAATTGCGTCGCTTTTCGCATTCCACTATCCTTGAAAACATTTCGACTAAGTTCTTTGCCGTGGCTATATTTATTATTATGTCTTCCTCAATTTTGACACGCTCATCGATCTCAGTCGAAAGGCTTTCAGGGATTAATACCTCTATCTCACTTTGCAAGTCGTCAAACTTAAGAGATAATGCCTCGAATTTTGCAAGTTTTAAAATCAACTCTGTCAATTGAACGTTATCCAACTCATCGTGAGTAGCAATATTATCTAAATAATTTTTAAATTTAGTAATTTGTCCTTTCCATCCATGTCTTCCCGTGGATGTCGTAAGAGGCGACTAAGGGAATAAAGGCTTGTAGTACTGTTAGGCGATGGGCTTGCAACCTGTCACTAATGCGCTGGTAAACATCTTAGCCTTATTTGTGCAAAATGTGGTTATAGAATTATCAACAAGTTTTAAAAGTTGTTGGTAATTCTTTAGCTCTGCCTACCCCACTTTGGGAATGAAGGCGTGAGTTTATGTATGTATGTATGTGAAATTAAAAAAAAAAACGAATAAAAAAAACTGAATAAATCAAACGGCTCACGTTCCTCCTTTCGATTGTACTTGCCGCTGGAAGCCGGTTCCGCACGCTCAGCAACGCTCGCGGGAGCTGCCTGCAGTGCACGGCGACAGTTGGTATGGCCTGGAATTAGTCGGCAACATGCGATAAGTAACCGATATGAAACAGCCTATAAAGCTCGAGAACAAAGGAAACCAAACTTTGCAATCTTAAGTTTCGCACTGTAATTTATTTACTTATTTTTTGGCAAGTATAAATCAAACAAACACACATGCCACCTAATAGTAAGTGGGATACGTTGCCAACCCTAAGGACTAAAGACGTAATGTCTCTATACTAGTAATTTTACCGGTTGTCTTTTTTCCACAACGGAACACAACAATGTGAGCACTGCTGCTTGACCGTGGGTTTTTGGATAAGATAGTGGCAGCGACCCGTTTGAACCCTGCACAGAGTCGTCACTCACAGTCAACCATAGACCTAAACTATTAGACTAGGAAACCCAATTTTGTACTAAATTTCATTAAAAAAAAATATACTTGATACTAATTTGATATTATTGGGATCTAATTTTAACAAGAAACTTAAATTTAAGCGAAATAATTGTAAATTACGATAATTGAGCCTCTTTTTTTTCTATGGTGGGTAGATTCATACGAAAAAAGATGATGCAATTTCTCGCCTTTAAGGATTTAGACGGCAAATTTTTGCACAAAACACTTTATTTACACAAGTGGATTAGTATTATGAATAGTCTAAAGGATTAAATTGTAAGTTAGGACGAAATTTTAGATATTTTAGGGAAGGAACACTTATCTTTGAACGGACGCGTCGGCGCTCGACGTAGTACCACTTTAGCTGTATTACTGCTCGAGTTTTCGATTTCCAACTTGTCTTGGCTGCTATCCTTCCTCCACTGGACCCCGAAGCTTTTGTCTGCTTACTGCAAGGCTCCAAATCTTGACCGAAGCGGTGGACTCGATTTCCAATTTTGCGATCGAAGTTATTTTCCTTTTATTTTGCGTAATTATTTTTATTTCCCCTCATGGGCCACCATGTTATGACTTTGTCTTGATCGCCGAAGTGACATAGGGTATATAATATTTCAAAATGGCGTCTGCAAAAAAAAGAGGGGGTTTAAAAAAAAATGTTTTTGTTCTTTGTGGTTCTTAATAACCTTGTATTGTATAAAATTGTAAAACCATTTTTATTTATTTTTTTGTAAGAGGGGGAGTATTTTGGCGACACCTTTTTACCTCCTTTTGTAGTTTGAGGGCTCGTATTTTTTTTTAGCTGTGGTGTGCACCAAGTATTAAATTTGTAAGATTCTAATATCAGCCCAGATAAAATAAAAAAAATGTTGCCCGTTTTCTCATTTTTAAAAAAGTTATTGAGGTTTAAATCTTGAAAAGGGAATATTAAAAAAAAATGCGTTTTTTTTTTTTTTTGTGGACCGCGTAGCAGATGGCCCGTTCTATTCCCTATACTGCCGTGCTAGTGTAAAAGGCGATCATTCGACATTTTGACCAAATTGAGTTGTTATGACCATCGTGATATGGAGAACAAGCCGCGTCGACCCATCTTACCCGTTTGTCGATAAGAGGCTTGGTTGCGAAGATACGATAAGGAAAAAGGCCGTATAACAGACAATTTTCCAGCAAATACTAATCAATAAAGCGGTAACTACACAATACTACATTAGAAAGACGTAAAACAAGACACTCTGCATTATTGTCTGGTGTAGGTTTTATTTATTAATAAGTTGAACTACTCTATAAGGCCGTAATTGCAGATTACTAAGTAAAAAGAACGAATAACATATTTTACCGCCTTTTAACTTAGTATTTCAAATGTTTTTTCTATTTGCTCATAATCTAAATAAACGTAACAGAGTTTTCTAGACAAAAAGACCGTATGTCAGTATTTTGCGGTATTTTAGTCTAGCTAATGCCGAGTTTTAAATAATAATAAACTTGTTTAAAAAAACGTTTATTTTGTGATACGGTATTTTTACTTGGGACAGAGGTAGTTTTTAACGCTAGATTACTATTCGAATATCCACAGTCGACCCATGCTACTTAATAAAACCGTATAATCCCCAATCTCCTACATACCCCCCGCGGACGGGAGTGCCCGCGTTCGGGCGCCCTTCAGTTCGGTGACGTTACGGGTAATGAAGGTGCGTGTGCGCTGGCGCCCGTTATCACGCGAAAAGACGAGAACGACGAATTGACGATAAATCATAAAACTGAGTACATAATACCATTCTAAATATTTGTTACCTGAGTACAGTAAAAATAAATAAAATAAACATATAAATTAATATAATTATGATATATTTTTTTGGAGAACTAACATAATTGGGATAGACCGAAAAAATAACTCACAGTTTTTATAATCTAATACAAAAGAAAAGGTAATTTTAAGAGACCAATTTCATTAATTTTGTATTTGACCGAATAGTTTTGTTTTTATATCTTTATTTATTTAACAGACATTTTATCGATGAATTACATGATAAGTTACGATAAAAAGTGATTGTAATTGTATAATAAAACATACTATTTCAAGCGGTTTACGCCTAACCCGTAAGACACACCTGGGAGGGCTTTAAGCCAAAAACGAAAGTCAAACCACACGGTCAAATATACTTTTGTCGAAATGTCCGAAATAAATAAATATAACAAAAACTTAATCATGCAGAACGGCTTTAGAACCCTATTCCTCGAAATGGTTTTCTAATTAGATTAATTTAAAAAATATGAACAATCCCAATTATGAATTATATTAGTATCTAAGAAAAACATGAACAATAAAAAAAACTAGAACATCAATAGTTAGCTTAAAGAAATAAGTCCTTTTTTTATAATGCATTTATACAAATACATACATACACACATACCTTCACGCCTTCATTCCCAGAGTGGGGTAGGCAGAGCTACAGAATTACCAACAACTCCAAAAACTTGTTGATATCTCTGTAACCACAATTTGCAAAAAAACAAATACAAATACACAAATAAATAATAAAGTTTTTATGGAGATAGTTTTATGGAAATAAAGCAAATCTAGAATATCAATAATTAGCTTACAGAGATGGTTAAGTCCTTTTATAAAGTGAATATTTTATAGACCATAAAACAAATATATCAGTAAATGATAAAGTGACTATAGTGACATTTGTCTGTTTACTTTTCATAATATATTTTACTAACATGAGGACTCAATCTAGCTAGAAGACAAAATGACTTCTGTTTCCCACTGTTTTACTATAAAAGTTAAACATGGATACTTAGTGAAATTGAACATCTCATTTAGTTATATAAAACTCAAGTCAAATATAGACTTAAAGGTGAAGCAAGCAATATCAATCTTGAGTCACAATATTATATGATATAAAAATAACATAGTATAACTATCGCTTTATTGAACGATAAATAATCTACTGTATAATTGAGTTTTTAAACACTCAATTTATATTTTGACCGTTTTCTTCCCTTACTATACGACTGACTGACTAATCGTACATATTGGCAAGGAGTCTGACCTGTCTATGGAGGATGACTATTGAGGTAGACTAAGGTCTAGGGATAGCGATCCCAGAGCGTATGGAGGAGATCTCCTTATTTTTTCTATGGCATAGGAAGGCAAACGAGCACACAGGCCACCTGATGGTAAGTGGAAACTGTGACCCATAGACATTCGCATTCACAAGAGTGCAAATGCACTGCCAACCCTGAGGACTAAGATGGAATGCCTCCATGCTAGTCATTTTACCGGCTATCTTATCCCTAAACCGGAACACAACAATGCGAACACTGCTGCTTGGCGGTAGGTTAATGGATAAGATGGTGGTACCAACCCCGACGGACCCTGCACAAGGTCCTCCCACAAGTAAAGGTCCTCCTTCCCTAAGGGGGCCACAAAACCTTTAAATTCTTAGATTTGCTTTAATCTAGACTTCGGTTTCATAAATTATATCTACTATAGGTACATATTAACTTTATCTTTAAAACTAATTCACTTAGTACCTACGTAGGTTGTATTTCAAGTGGTTAGGAGTCATTAAATAAACTAGGGTAGTGTTAGATAAGTTATAAATTATAGTCTACATACATACATACCTTCACGCCTGTAATCCCAGAGTAGGCTAGGCAGAGCTACAGAATTACAACTTTAAAAAGTTGTTGATAATTCAGTAACCACAATTTGCACAAATAGGCTAAGATGTTTACCAGCATATTAGTGACAGGTTGCAAGCCCATCGCCTAATAGTACTACTAGCCTTTATTCCCTTAGTCGCCTCTTACGACATCCACGGGAAGACATGGAGTGGCACTATTCTAACCCGGCAACCACATATTATTGTAAATATTTAGGTATCAATATTCTAGAGAGTATTAGTAGAGCTAGGACTTAAAACAAAGACTTAAAGAATACTAGGGTTACTATAGGTTCACAACTATTGGGTTATATTAAATTACTTGACGATCACATGCCAAAACTAATTTACTTTTATAATAGGTTGTTAGGAATAGGAAGCTTATAGACTAGGAATGTTACTTATGGTGACTAAGTTATTAGGTTAGGTAGATAGATGTAGTAGGAATTAGGTAAAAATAAAATAAAAATAAAATTTTAGCTATTATAATTGGTTCCACGAGGACCAGGATTTGAGTAATTCTATTTAAAGGTGCTTAGGCTACATTAGGGTTATTGCAAGGAGAATATATTGAGTTTAATTTTAGTAAAGAAACATTTACCAAAGTAAAAGGAAATCGCCCGATGCTTTCATCGCACACTCACTTCCGAGGGATAGACAGACGCAAGTCGAAAACAGAATTTAGTACGTAAACTAGGTCCATTAATGCCTGCTCTTAGCTTGAAAATTTGCGAGGACTTGCCAGAATTCAACCAAGAAAATGTCGATGAATTATAGGTTAAGTATTTTTAACCTATAATTCATCGACTTTTTCATGGTTGGATTCTGGCAAGTCCTCCCAAAATTGCAATTCAATTACTTTATGAGACTGATTATGTTTAAATTAAAATATATGTTGTTGTGTTGTGTTATGTTATGTTATGATTAACAGTGCGTCATACAGACGAATCAAAGAGTATTATTGTTAATTTATTGAATAAGTAATAACACGACACCAATCTTAGAAGAGATAATATTTCCTGTGATTTAACTGTTAATTTTTGTTTATTTCAAATATATTTGTACCGAATTTATGATGGTTTTAATTAGCAATTAGTCTAACCTTTCATCGTAGTACTAGATTAAAAAACCGTATTTCGTCTGACTTTTGAAGACATACGTTTTTTTAGACTAGTATATAAATATAAAATGATCGATACGAAAACAAACCATATTTTTTTTATTTGCGTACTAGACAAGATAAACGTATTTTTGTTATTCGGCGTTATTATTTAGATCAGAATTATTCAAAAAATATTTTGTACCAAGCAATAAGGCGGTATGTTGCAAATACGTCTTTTTAATTAAGCATTATTGTGATACGTTCAAGCCCTAGTTTAGTATGAAGACGTATGAAGGAAAATCAAGCCTATAAGGCGGTATAGTGCTCGTATACCGCCTTTTTGCTTGTTTTTCAGTGGCAATTATTAATCGGCAACTAAACAAAAAGGAAAAAATGCGTGTAAAAAAAAAACTGTAGGTAATAAAAATACATTACTTATGTAGAAAACTAGTAAAACACAATGTCTATTCGACACAAAAAGTTTCATTTCAATATCTGTTTAAATTACCTAGAAATATGAAAATGAAGATTTCGGTCACTTTTTTGCGATTATCTCGAAAGTGTCTTTTGTCGAAAAGTCGCCTTTTACACTAGCACGGCAGTATATACCTACGTATGTCCATCCATCTGCCAAACACCCTGTATTACATCAAAATTCTAGAACCATCACTTGTTGGTGTTATTGATGTTCGAAAATCCTGACTTTGTATACAAAATCAAAAGTGTCGACTATCGAATATAAATGGTTTTAATATGATAAGAATCGAACTAAAATAGGTACATAATACACACTGTTTCATACATTTTCTAGAAGTGATAACGAAAACCAAACAAAAAATATTGACTCGTGGAGGATTCGAACCCCCGTCTCCGATGGATTGGTTTGTGTTAGCGGAAAAGATATCGGCGCTCTAACCAGCTGAGCTAACGAGTCTGATGACTGGTCTGCCAAACTTGTGGCTGTTATGACTTTGGCTGCCATACGGTGCAAATAAAACCCCCAAAAACGGCGAAATTGCGTATAATAAATAAAATGATGTTGATCGTACAGCGGGTTGAAGGCAAGTGGTGACAAGCATTTATCGCAGTATAGGGCGACGTAAGCACCGCCTGCTAAAGAATGTATTTTCATTGAAGATGTTGAATTGCGCAAGCAAATTGTGCAGGCACTTGGCTGAACAGTGGCCTCTTGGAGAAAATTGACGTCATAGTAACTTCTAGGCCGCAGTCTATAAATGTTAATAAGTAAACACAATTAACACAACGCATATGTCATATTTTTTTTAATTACTCATGCCTCTAACGAGTATGGTGGCTGTTCGACAATAGGTTTATTTTAATTCGACAAAGACCGAGGTTGAATTAATTAGTAAAAAAATATCAGGGGACAATCTCACACAAATTGACCTAGTCCCAAACTAAGCTCTAGCATTTATTGTTATTTCCCTAGGCTTGTACTATGGGAACTAGACAACGATATAAATACGTATTCAGAGAAATAAGTACTTATAGACATTAAGATCATCCAAGACTCACAACAAACACTCGAGCTCATCACGCAAATATCTGCCCACGTGTGGAGTCGAACCCGGGACCGCTCGCTTCGGAGGCTGGGGCGCTAGCAATAGTGTTAATAGTTTTGTACGAGTATATTGTCTTTACACCACACGGGGTCAACGTGAAGATTAAGTCAGCTTTAGTGAGAATAGTTTAGTTAAATTTAGATTATTTTATTTAATATAAGATGGATTTAGCTAACAAAACGACTACTGCAGTTCGAACCCAGTACCTGGCGAACACGAGTCGACGCACTGAGCCACCAGACTGTCGTCGTTGTGATTTCCAAATGTTGTGCAATAAAAACGTGTTAATGATAAAGCCATTTTGGATGCAACAGCCATCCGACTCGTTAGCTCAGTCGGTCAGAGCGCCGATATACAATACTTCCTGAATCAAACCTATCCATCGGAGACGGAGGTTCGAATCCTTCACGAGTCAAGGTTTTTTTTTTTAAAGTTTTGTTATCTTTTTTTGTATTTTTTAAATATCTGCGCGGAGTTCTATGATTTGAAGCTTTTTTTTGGGTTTCATCATCACCTATTTTCGTTAATATTAGTATCGAAAGGCAAACAAATGATTATAAAAAAAAAGGATTTTTATTATTTTGTTCTATTTTTTAAAGTTCTTAATAATTTAATAGTAGTTTATGAAATTGTTGCATAAAGAGGGGTATTAAAACACGAGTGTGTGTTTAAGAACCGAGCCGCTAGGCGAGGTTTTTAATAGTATCACACGAGTGTTTTAATACCTAGTTATGTGCAGTTTCATACACTACTTTATCTACTCTCATACATTGCGATTCAACCTACTAAATAAAAGATCAAAGTTAATAAAGTAACTACAGCAAACCGTATTCAATGAATGGTGCCAAAACCTAGCACATCACCGCGGACGCTGTCACAGATAAGTAAACATTGGAATGAAAACTTTTTGTAATTCTGTAAAAATGACGCGAACCGCATGTGCGTTCCATTATAAAAAATAAAAAAATATGGAACCTCGTTGGTGACATTAACTTTTTGGATTAACTTGTATCGTAATGGTAAAAAAATTACTTTATAACATTATTTTGTTAGAGAAATAATGTTATAAAGTGATTTTTTAATTTTTTTTCGGTATTGTGTTTATAAAGTACGCCAATATAAATTCGTTTTGAATTTTATAATTCGAACTTTCTCATATCGTGAGTAGATAAAGATCTAAACGTAACGCCTTAAATGTTTATATTATAATTTATTATATTAACTCGGGTATACCTTTCGTAGCAGATTTTCGCTACGTAGCGGAAAATGGTGCTACAGGCTACAGCGTAGCACTCGTAGCAGTGGCTGGCAGTGACAGTGCTATATTCGCTGACCGTCGTATATTGTACATTGGCGGCGGCGTTACTCTCGCCGTGTTGTTGGCAGGATCATCGTGTTGTTTGTCAGTTATCGTTGGACGCCCGACGCGGTACTTTTTGGCTGCTTCACTAACGACAATATTAAACATCTAGTCATTTCCCATTTCCCAATCGCTCTAAGGTTAACTGGCATACATCCCTTAAAGGGATAATTTTGCGTTTTGTATTTCTGACTATTTTGTTGTTTGTTATTTTCCTGTTTGTACATTAAAATATTAACTATTTACATACATTTATGTTTGACTGATCAAAATCTTCTTTTGTTTGTTTGTTTGTTTGTTTGCTACGTTGTCGCAGCAGAGATATTCTACACGCAAAAACAATATTATTATTTTTTAATTTAGAAATTGTCTCCGGTCTTTTTATAATAATTATGATAAAATAAGAACAGTTTAAAGCTTGGCTCAAAAAAAACATTTTCGACAGACACTTATGTCGAGCGAGAACGTGTGAGGCACTGCGGGCTGCCGAGTCCGGTGGCTGTCGTGCCGGAACAGCCTCGCGCCGCACGGTGACGTCACAGCGACGCCCGCCGCGGGGGCACGGCTGACGTGTTTGTAAACAGATGTTATGAAACTTGTTGTTAAGTAATCTTTACTTTGTTGTTTTTATAATTAGCTCTTTATTTTATAAATCAAAACAATAACTAATTAACAACCACTTTTATAATATTTGTTTACAAACACGTAAGTCAATGACCCCGCACCGAGCGTCACGTGACGTCATTTTGCAGTTTCTATCAATTGAACAAATATTTTTGAATGAGAGCTGGCATTCAGATGTGTTGGTAGTGGCTACCTGATGGTAGGCGGACTGTTTCGTTCATTTGCGATCCCAAGAAAGCCATCGTGCGATGACAATCTCAACAATGCAGATGCGTTGCCAGCCTTTAGGACGAATGGAACTTCTACGTCAGTCATTGCACCGCTGCTGCACCGGAACACAACGATGCGAATACGGAGGCCAATTGAAGGTTAAGATGGTGGTGAGGATTCGGAAGGAACCTGCACCAGGTCCTTACACCACAAAAGCGCCGATGGTCACCGATTCTTAATAAAACAACTGAATTGGAGACGGAGGTGCAACTGCTCTAACTCTATATGAAGTCTTTTTTATCCGTTTCAAAATATTGTGCAATTCCCTAATATTATTTTATAAATGCGATCATAAATTTTGTCGGAGCAGTCATCAGACTCGTTAGCTCAGTCGGTTAGAGCGCCGATTTCTGTCAACAAGTGTTTTTGAATCCTATCCATCGGAGACGGAGGTTCGAATCCTTCACGAGTCAAACTTTTTATTCTATTTTTTTTGGTTTGGTTACATGTACTACTACTGCGCTTTGTTCGTTGTAATATATTTATAAAAATTGATGGCTTAAAATGATAACGCGGTAATCCATTCGCATAATAAATGTTTTGTGTGATCATTAGTCATTTAACACACATTTTCATCTTCAATTCACACACACATCTCCAATACACGCATAACTATTTGTGATAAATATAAATATAAACTCGGCTTATTTGTTTGTAACTTTTTATTTTAATAAGTAGTTAAGCTACGATTTTGTAGTATGCAACAAAATGATATTCAATAACTGACTCAGAAAAGAGTTGTTATATTTATAAATTAACGTAAAGCGGGTAATATACACGCGTTACAGTTGCTCACAAAATCGCTAAATCGTATAGGTTTTTTTCACTCGTCGATTTCATAGCGTTGCAAGTAATTGTTTGTTTTGCTAGCCTAATAAGATACACGTTTAATAGTGGCTTTAAGCAGAGAGTATATTTTGATTAATGGAAGCTGAAGCATAATAAGAAGTACATACTCAAGTGCGTATACAATATCCACGACTCAAGAGCAACACTCGCGCTTATAACCATGGATCGGAAATTCGGATCGATATTTACCTAAACTTGGCAAAATCCCGGAAAAAGATAGGTAAACATGGCGTCGGCTTCTTAAAAATATTATTTTAATAATTTAAGTTCTGGGATTTTGGGATTCTACAAAACGTTAATATAATAATTACTTTACATGTAGGATAAAACTTTCTGTTTTGCTCCTATAAATTTGTTAGGTTAATAAATTACAGGTAAATTAAATAACATTTGGTTAAACATATACATGGAAAATAACTTCAAACAGGTAATATAAATAAATAATTATGAATAAATGCCGGTGTAATTTTGAAATCCCGGAAATTTTATATGAATTATATGATTGAGTCCACCTCCATACAACTGAACAACAAAGCCGGCGCTAAAGTATAGGTAAATATCGATCCGAATTTTCGATCCCTGCTTATAACACGAATACTTGTCTATACCGGGAATAAACCCAGGACCGGTAGCTTCATGGGCTTAATCACTCTCGACTGACTTACGCGTCGTCAACTGGACCGGCTCAGCTGCAGTGGGTCGGTCGGTTTTGTATGTAGCTGTATATTGAAGTGCTTTATCACTTGAACTGCCACACAAGTCCGTCATAGGTTTTAAAGCGACAAGGTACAATGGTGTGCTGCACACACAGAATACATTATAGTATCACAATAGTATTTTCTCAAACATGCTCGGAATAAACGGTTTTCCGATTGAAACACAAGGACGGAAAGAGCCTCATTTTACTCCTAGGAATAAAAAAACCATATGAAAACACTTTCCGTCCATGTCCATATATTTCTTAAAAATGTTGTCAATTTGCATACAAAATCAAAAGGACCAAGACAAAAATTCCAAACAGCCAAGGTAACTGCTCGCTTTTTTAGCACAGTGCGTGTGTTTCTTTTTGAATTTGCATTCCAATGTCTATGGTTAGTATTTAAAAACAATTGACAGTCGGTAACATGCGTTCATTCTGCATAATATAATTGTGAAACCGAATATTAAACTATTTGTTGTGTGAAATACTTACTATAAAAAATGAGCTCAAGCGACGAAAGCGACGAAATAGGTACCACACCGCCTATATTAAAAACTATTAAGTTTTTATTTACAAACTGCCCAAACATGACCAACATAAGTTTTAATGTGAATTAAATTAAATTACTTGCTTTTTAGAAATGTATTTTATTATTTCCTCACATGTTTGAGAAAAGCATTATGTATGCCTCGGCGGAAACGAGGATTTCCTGACTCGTATTGTCACCACCACCACCTCGTCAGGAAAACCCTTACTTTCCGCGCCTAGGCAACAATATACTATTACTTTTCCACCCGACTGCGTCGGAAGGAAACGGCTATCCCCGCCTGGAACACCTTTTTAAATACTACATTTTTATTAAATACAATTACTACTGATAATAA
Source organism: Acleris emargana (assembly GCA_927399475.2). NCBI lineage: Eukaryota > Metazoa > Arthropoda > Insecta > Lepidoptera > Tortricidae > Acleris > Acleris emargana. Next base: position 354,427 of record OV656859.1, read on the forward strand.
TGGAGCTGGTTTTTGGCATTTCCGTTGGTATTATTATTACCGTTTGTTTTTTTAATAATTTAACATTATATTACCACAAACATCAAAAAATGCTGGAGGGGTCTTAAAACTATTTTTTCATTATTCATTAAGAATAGCCAATTAAAGCGTTTTTAATATGTACATGTCACTCCCGTCGTCATAATCTCACTATTGAATTTTGACAGTTTCTCTTATCTATGGGCAATTTTTATTAGTCTTATGTTAATTTTAGGCCACTATTCAAATTTGAACCTCTTGGCTTCTATGTCGTATTCTTTTAATGTTTAATAATTTAACGGTTACTTCAACGTCAACAATAATAATAAAGATGTATGAAGCAAGTTGTGTGATTAAAATCAAATTGAGGCCTAGGCCAATACAAAAATATTGCTCCGAAAGTATGAAAATTATAAAATAATAATAAAAAAATTGACTCGTGGAGGATTCGAACCCCCGTCTCCGATGGATTGGTTTAAGTTTTTGCGGAAAGATATCGGCGCTCTAGCCAGCTGAGCTAACGAGTCTGGTGAGTGTGGCGGCCAAAGTTGCTATCTTTAAGGGAACTCTGACCAAGCCTGTATTGCACAACATTCTGAAAGAGCGCCTGTGGCCTGGCGGCTTAGTGCGTCGAGCCGGCTCCTCACGCAAGGTACCTGAGTTGGATTTATTTTGTCCCGATGTTTCAGAGTATATCACAGTATATCCCTTGACATTTCCGTCCGAAAGCTAGACTAAAGTTCGACACGCGAACTGTATATGGGTAAGAGATTTCAATATATCAAAATGGCTCGCGGGCCTAAAGTGCAGTGAGGAGAGGATGTAATAAACCACCTCGGTAAAGGAAAACATTATTTCAAAATTAAATAAACTAAATACCAAGACGCTAACTCACACAAATTGACCTATCCCAAACTAAGCTATAGGCTTACCTATACTATGGGTACTACATAATGATATAAATACTAATACAGATAAATAACTACCTACTTAAATACTTAGGAAACCACCAAGAGTCAGAATCAAAATACTCGCGCTCATCACACAGAAATGTGCCCATACCAGGAATCAAACCCGGGACTGCTAGCTTCGTAGGCAGGGTCACTATCCACCAGGCTATCGCGTCGTCAAAGAAAAGTGATCCAAAGTCTCTAACCCGCACAGAGTTCGCGTGTTAACTTTGATTCAATTTTAGTCAGAAAATCTTGAGGGTTATTTTATAATAAATTTAAAAATTAAATTTTAATATAAATACCTACGCTTATTGAAAAAGACGGGTCGATTATCGACGACGCGTTCATTTAGTAGGTAGTGGCCCTGCCTAAGAAGCTGGCAGTCCTGGGTTCGATTCCTTTTATGGGTAAATATTTGTGACACAGATGAAGTACTAAGTGTGTTTGTGTGTCTGTGTGACTATGTGTTTACCGGTGACATCGTAGCTTCTAACCAAATGGATTTATGCGCAGTGGCGTGCCTAGGGTTTCAGATAGGGCAAGCCGAGAGATATGTTTTGTAGTTTGTACGGTTATTATGGATAAATTTATCTTGTTTCCACATTACTGATCAATCTTCACTTCACTCTGCTGTTGCTGAGCTGAGCTCACCAAAGACCCTGAAGGCATGTTACCACTAGATATAATTTGGATGTTACCACTAGATGGATTTACGCGGATGCGGAATTTAAACGAATGCCCCTTTAAGTGGGAGGGTGCAATAGGTTTCTTTAAAATTAGTTCGGCTGTTTAAAAGATATCAACTCTGAATGGTTTTATCTTTAAAATTGTTGTTAAGAGAATTGAAACGATAACTTTTTATTTCGGCAACAATGCCCATAATTACAAATAACTAACACGCTACCAATACAAGAACGTAACAAAACATAACATAACATTAACTCCGAGCCCTTATCGAGCGCTTCCTACTATGACCCTCAAGAGATGATATAATAAATAATATATTGTATTTCATAACTCATGATATACAGAGTTCATTTTGGCATGACCATGATTGGCTCTCAACAGTACTTTTTGTTCTGGCTCCTTGTTGTGACTGATGAGCAACCGATGCTGTTCCAGTGAGTCACTTGGACCGCGTGGTGGGAAGTGGGAGTCACTGTGACGTCAATTTGCTCCAAGCGGCTGCAGTTTTAGCCGCACTAGTCAACAGACTCGTTGGCTCAGTTGGTTAGAGCGCCGATTTCTGATTTAAACAAAACTCTTTCCATCGGAGACGTAGGTTCGAATCCTTCACGAGTCAAACTTTTTGTTATTTTTATAATACCTATTTATTGCTTTTCACTGACTGATATGGCATTAGTAGTGCAATGCCGAAGTAATACCTACCAAAAAAAACTTAACTATTTTTTGGTAAAGAAGTTCGATCTAGGGATTGGACTTTTTTTAATCTTTGAGAAGGTATTAAAAACAAAATAAAATAACAAGCATTAAAAAAAATAAAAAAAATACATTATAATAACGCGTGAGAAGCATTTGAACCTTCGTCTCCGCCGATTACGTTTGATTACCAAAAGTATGTATAGTTGGTTCTAGTTAATATGACGAAAAGCGGGTTAGTAATACGAGATATAAGAACTGATAATATAACACTCATAATATATACGCTCACTTTGTATCAACACGTTTAGTATAACGTTCACTGGATATAATGAACGGAAGATATAATTTCAAAATATCTATTTCCATAAAGTATAACGTTATTAATATATAATATCAATTTATATAACTATTAAAACGTATAGTGTTCATAACACCTAAGATTTAAAAGATATATTAATCAAATTATCTAACATCAAAAAACATAATAATAATACACATAATATGTTATTTAAAATTAAATTATATATATATATTATATTTTATATATTATATTTTCAGTATTAAGTGGCCTTCTTAATTAACAATCAACCTTACCTTACTAACTTTACTGGCAGTAGTCTGAATTTTACCTAACCTAACCGAGTCGGTACTGACCTGATTCGTCATGCTCGTGGCATTTTCTGGTTAATTAAAACAAATTACAAGCAAGATCGTTCTGGTAGACTAGAGTTCATAAATATGTGTACACTTTAGTACCTTGTTGTTGCTATGACAGAGTTCTATCGTGGCCCGTGATAGGACAGTCAAAGCAATGATATAGTGATTACGTGTATTGGTCACTTCAAGTTCCAAATACTACTTACACGATGTCGTCTACGTAGGCAGTGAAAGGTGCATTACTATTAAACGGCGACGCCTCCTCTCAGAATAAACATCTCTTAAATGGTCGCCTTTAGTAAAAACTAGCTAACATCGATTCCTATTGAACTAGCTTGAGGGAGAACATTCATTTTGGGCCCGAAATCAAAAGTACCAACGAATAAAAGTGATTTTAATCTGATCAGATTATCGTTCTGAGCATAACAAATATAATATTTGGTGCACAAGTAAGTAAAAGGAGGTAAAAATAAATCGAAACAGCCAACTTTGCATTGCATTTTTAAAAAAATGATTGACTTCTTCTGCTTAATTAAACAAAAACATCTTCAGTTTATACCCTTTCGATTGGTACACAAAAATCCTAATTTGTTTAAAAACAGCTAAAGTTATTCGTCAACTTTAACAAGGCGGATTTTTTACTATCATTAACTAAGTAAGATTTTTTACTATCATTAACTATCATTTACTAAGTATGTCATTTATTTATAAAAATTGCTCAAACTGCTGCCCTTGTTTATCTATGCATGCTCGGCATCGATTTCTCATTTCTACAGTCGTTGCTTTGAGCATCATCTCTGCTTTCATTACATCAAAGGGAACTGAAGATGCTTTTGTACAATTAGAAGTAGTCGATCGTTTTTAGTTTTTTTTTAATGCAATGCAAAGTTGGCTGTTTAGATTTCTTTTTACCTAGTTTTGTCGTTTGAGGGCTCGTATTTTTTTTAGCTGTGGTGTGCACCAAATATTAAATTTATAAGATTCTGTTATCAGCCCAGATGAAAAATGAAAAAATGTTGCAGGTTTTATCTTTTTTTTTAAAGTTATTGGGTTTTAAATCTTGAAAACGGAATATTAAAAAAAAGGGCCTAGTTGTTTTTTTTTTAGTGGACCGCGTAGCAGATGGCCCGACCTATCCCCTATATACGTATGTCCATCCATCTGCCAAACACCCTGTATTACATCAAAATTCTACACTCGCGAGCAAAAGTATCGAATCACTTTGCATTTTTTCATGTGCACCCAATATCTTTGTAAATCGGTTTATTTTTCTAAATTACTGAAATGTAATTACGTTTCTTGAAATATTAGCTTTATATAAAGCTATGAAACATAAAAATTGGCCCAGAATTTTTCAGATTATGGGCAATTTCCCAGTTTGTGAGCTTTTACTCGATACGACGTACACGAGTTGCACTACCCTTGACCCCTATTATAACGGGGGTAGAAGGGGGGTTCCTTATCAGTCACTTATCAGAAGTCGACCGGTTCACATCTCCGCATATTATTGTGTAAAGAACACCTGGAAAAAATGGAAGCCACTGAAGCTCAAGTCGCCGTAGTCGTCCAGCTTCTGCAACAAGGGCGTAGTCAACGTTCAGTAGCTGCCGAGGCGAATCTGAGCCAATCTACAGTTTGTAAACTTTACCAGAGGTTCCACCAAACTAGAGCTTTTACTTCAAGACCAAGAAGCGGCCACAGAAGGTGCACATCAGAGAGGGACGACCGCTTCATTGTCTCAATATCTCTCCGAGATCGTCACCAGACTGGAGTTACCATCCAGCAGCGTCTGCGTGAGGTGCGAGGAGTGGCTGCCAGCGAGTGGACAGTGAGAAGAAGACTCAAGACAGCGAATTCGACACCCAGGAGGCCTGCGACGGGGCCCAGGTTGCAGGCGCGGCACCGTACAGCCTGAAGAGAATTTGCAGAAATTCATAAGACTTCCACCCTTGAGCAATGGACCCCAATTCTCTTCTCAGACGAGTGCAGAATATGTCTGAATGGCTGCGACAGAAGGGGAAGAGTCTACAGGAGATCAGAAGAACGATATGCTCAGTGCTGCTTCTCCGAAAGAGTCGCCTACGGAGGTGGCTCTGTTATGTTTTGGGGCGGCATCTCGTACGACGCGCGGACTGAGCTGGTTTTCGTGCCTAGCGGTGGTCGTGGCGGTGGATTGACTGCTGCCAGGTACATAACGGAAATTCTGGAAGAGCATGTCGTCCCTTATGCTGGTATTTTTGATGAGGGGTTCATGCTAATGCAGGATAATGCCCCTTGTAATACCGCAAGGGTCACCGCTGCCTAACTCCGCGAGGTGGGCATCGAGACCATGAACTGGCCAGCGATGAGTCCGGACCTTAACCCCATTGAACACATGTGGGACTATCTGAAGAGAAAGGTTCAGGTTCGGGATCCTGCTCCTGCCACTGTTGACGAGTTGAAGATAGCTTTGCTAGAGGAATGGGACGCTATTCCTCAAGACTACGTTAGAAAATTAATTAGATCGATGAAAAATCGCTTAAACTGTGTCAGCAGGGCTAGGGGTGGCAATACCCGATACTAATTTAATAATAATAAATCGTATTGTATGTTAAATGAGCCTTTTATTTCAAGTTTGCCTGGTTTATTTTTAGCGTATTTTCAGGCTACTTCCGTTATTCGGGTTTTTTTTCAGCCTTTGGGCCTTGAATATTAAATCAGCACATTTTTCAATGCGTTACATTATTATCTTTTATTTAGTACCATAATTTTCAGATTTGGGTGGGAAATTACAAAGATATTGGATGCACATGAAAAAATGCAAAGTGATTCGATACTTTTGCTCGCGAGTGTAGAACCATCATTTGTTGGTGTTATTGATGTTCGAAAATCCTGAATTTTCATACAAAATCAAAAGTGCCGACTAACGAATATAAATGGTTTTAATCTGATAAGAATTGAACTAAAATAGGAACATAATAAACACTGTTTCATACATTTTCTCGAAGTGATAACGAAAACCAAACAAAAAAAATTGACTCGTGGAGGATTCGAACCCCCGTCTCCGATGGATTGGTTTGTGTTAGCGGAAAAGATATCGGCGCTCTAACCAACTGAGCTAACGAGTCTGATGACTGGTCTGCCAAACTTGTGGCCACTTGGAGAAAATTGACGTCATAGTTATTTCTAGGCCGCAGACTATTAATGTTAATAAGTTAACACAATTAACACAACGCATATACATATTTTTTTTAATTACTCATGCCTCAAACGAGTATGTGGGCTGTTTGACAAAAGGTGTGTATGCGATTTTAATTCGGCAAAGACCGAGGTTGAATTAATTATTAAAAAAATATCAGGGGACAATCTCACACACATTGACCTTAGTCCCAAACTCAAACCCAAGCATTTATTCCTATTTCTCTCGGCTTGTATGGAAACTAAACAACGATATAAATAAACAGGCGTGATTTAATGTATGTATGTATGTAAATACTTATAGACATTAAGATCATCCAAGACTCACAACAGATACTCGAGCTCGTCACACAAATATCTTCCCACGTGTGGAGTCGAACCCGGGACCGCTCGCTTCGGAGGCTGGGACGCTAGCAATAGTGTTCATAGTTTTGTACGAGTATGTTGTCTATACACCACACGGGGTCAACGTGAAGATTAAGTCAGCTTTAGTGAGAATAGTTTAGTTAAATTTAGATTATTTTATTTAATATAAGATGGATTTAGCTAACAAAACGACTACTGCAGTTCGAACCCAGTACCTGGCGAACACGAGTCGCCGCACTGGGCCGCCAGGCCGTCGTCGTTGTGATTTCCAAATGTTGTGCAATAAATGCTTGTTAATGATAAAGCCATTTTGGATGCAACAGCCATCCGACTCGTTAGCTCAGTCGGTCAGAGCGCCGATATACAATACTTCCTGAATCAAACCTATCCATCGGAGACGGAGGTTCGAGACCTTCACGAGTCATTTTTTTTTTTTTTAAGTTTTTTTATCTTCTTTTTTGTTAAGAAAATATTTGCGCGGAGTTCGACGATTTTTTACTTTTTTTTGGGATTTATCATCACCTTTTTTCGTTATATGAGTATCGAAAGTAACACAAATGATTATTAAAAAAAAAGTTTTTAATATTTCGTTCTATTTTTAAAAGTTCCTAATAATTAAAAAATCTAAACGATAAACGCCTTAAATGTTAACATTGTATAACTTATTATACCAACTCGGGTACACCATTCGTAGCAGATTTCTGCTACGTAGCGGAAAATGCTGCTATAGGCTACGTCGTAGAACTCTTTTCTGAGATATTTGAGATTTTAGTTTTATTTTCGAAATTGCGGAACGATGATCGAAAAAAGTTGAAAAAAAAATGCTGTTTTGGTTTTATGTGTAGCTGTACTCTTAAGTATTTTATCACTTGAACGTCTTATTCGAACTGCCACACAAGTCCGTCATGGGATTTAAAGCGACAAAGTGCAATGGTGCGCAGCTCAGGCCGACTGTACCCCCCTCACAGAATACGTAATAGTATCACTACAGTGTTTTCTTTTCCACCCGACTGCGTCAGAAGGAACCGGCTATCCCCGCCTGGAACACCTTTTTAAATACTACAGTTTTATAAGTACTTACTTTCCTCTTACAATTTTCTACAGATTAGATATGGAGCTGGTTTTTGGCATATCCGCTGATATTATTCTTGCGGTTGGTGCTTTTTTTAATAATCTAACATTATATTGACACAAATATAAAAAATGCAGGAGGGTTCTTGAAGCTAGTTGTTCATTATTAATTAGGAGCAGCCAAGCAAAGCGTTTGATACATGTACATGCCACTCCCGTCGTTGGCTTTCATCATAATCTCACTATTGAATTTTGTTAGTTTTTCTTATCTATGGGCAATTTTTATTATTCTTATGTTAATTTTAGGCCTCTATTCGAATTTGAACCTTTTAGCTTCTTTGTCGTATTCTTTTAATGTTTAATAAATTTAACGGTTACCACAATGTCAACAATAATGATAAAGATGAATGAAGCAAGTTTTGTGATTCAATTCAAATTGAGGCCTAGGCCAATACAAAAATATCACTCCGAAAGTATAAAAAAAAAGAATAATAAAACAATTGACTCGTGAAGGATTCGAACCCCCGTCTCCGATGGATTGGTTTAAGTTTGCGGAAAAGATATCGGCGCTCTAACCAACTGAGCTAACGAGTCTGGTGAGTGTGGCGGCCAAAATTGCTACCTTTAAGAGAACTCTGACCAAGCTTGTATTGCGCAACATTTTATCGCGTCGTCAAAGAAAACGTTCACGTGTTAACTTTGATTCAATTTTAGTCACAAAATTTTAAGGGTTATTTTATTCCATAGGTCTTGTTTCAATTCTGGTACCAAATACCTACGCTTTTAAAAGGGTTAATTATTGACGATGCGTTAATTTAGTCGGTAGTGGCCCTGCCTACGAAGCTCGCAGTCCTGGGTTCGATTCCCAGTATGGGTAAATATATGTGACACAGAGGAAGTAAAAAGTGTATCTGTGTGTCTGTGTGTCTATCGGTGACATCGTAGCTCCTAACCAGACGGATTTATTTAGACGCGGGATTTAAGCGAATGCTACTTTAAGTGGTAGGGTGCAAAAGGTTTCATGAAAATTGGTTCGGCCGTTTAAAAGATATCAACTCTGAATGGTTTTATCTTTTTAATGATTTCTAGAGAATAGAAACGATAACACACCACCAATATAAGAACATAAACAAAATATATAACTTAACATTCATTCCGAGCCCTTCATAATGAGATGATATAAGAATACATTGTATTTCGTAATTCTTGATATACAGAGTTCATTTTGGAATGACTATGGTCGGCTCTCAGCAGTACTTTTTGTTCTGGCTCCTTGTTGTGACTGATAAGCAAGCGATGCTCAGCTGTTCCAGTGAGTCACTTGGACCGCGTGGTGGGAAGTGGGAGTCACTGTGACGTCAATTTGCTTCAAGCGGCTGCAGTTTTAGCCGGACTAGTCAACAGACTCGTTAGCTCAGTTGGTTAGAGCGCCGATATCTGATTTAAACAAAACTCTTTCCATCGGAGACGTAGGTTCGAATCCTTCACGAGTCAAACTTATTGTCATTTTTATAATACCTATTTATTGCTTTTCACTGATTGATATGGCATTAGTAGTGCAATGCCACAGTATTACCTACCAAAAAAAACTTAACTATTTTTTGGTAAAGAAGTTCGATCTAGGGATTGGACTTTTTTTAATCATTATGAAGATATTAAAAAAATAAAAAAATAACTAGCATTAAAATAAAATCAAAAAATACATTATAATAACGCTTGAGAAGGATTTGAACCTTCGTCTCCGCCGATTACGTTTGATTACCAAAAGTATGAAGGTACATGGCAGCGCTCTAGCCAACTGGGCTATCGAGTCTCTTACGGAGACGGCAAAAATAACGCTCGCTAGCGAACTTTGTTTGTAAGTATGTCACAACCTGTTAGGGAATTACATAACCTCTTGATCAAAATCGTCTACTGCGGACAAGTATGTAACTTTTTCTCACTTGGAGAGGTGAATATTTTTGTTGCTTTGAATCTGTCACTCTTACTCTCAATATTATAAACAGTCGAGAGAGAAACTCCTGTAGCTTTATCAGCCAACTGGGCAGCGGGAAAAGGTGAGTTTAAATTCTTCATCAGTTCAAGTTCCAAATATTTATAACAGTTCACAATAATTTCCTTACTTTGACTCTCAATCGGACCAAAACTATTTTCTGCCAAGGTTGTTAAACCCTGTGTTACAATCGTACCGGCCCAGGGAGAATTGAAAACTGTGAGAATACAATAATATCAGCCGTTAAATTATACGCACAACGTTAATAATATTTAGAAGTTGACACTGACATTATTTTTGAATTTTCTTCTTGATTATAATTATTATTTATTTTAAACCACTGTTTATGCTGATAGTTCGGGAAAAGGGAAATTTCAAATATAGAATGCCAATAAACACACAATACCAGTACATATGCGATTCAACGGTCTCGCTAATTCATCTTTAACTCGCTCGACTGCGCGGCGGAAAAAATAATATGACGTCACGTTCCTGCAAGCGGCTGCAATTTTAGCCAGGATGTTCTTCCGGCTCGTTGGCTCAGTAGGTAAGAGCGCCGATATAAGCAAACAGTTGAACATCGGAGGGCAGAGGTTCGAATCCTTCACGAGTCGGTCCTTTTTTTTTTTTTTTGGGTTTAAAAAGTTATAGAACAGATAAAAAGATTATGTTTTTCTTTTATTTTTTTGGTAAGGTGGTCTGTTTTCAGGAAGAGTACGCTAATTAGAAACATAAACACGTGTTGACTCATTTCGTACCATTTTTAGGTTGTGGCAGGACCTCGTGCAGGGTCTGTCTGGATTGCGGCTTCCATCTTATAATTTAGCTTATCTATAAATACTCAAAACTAACCAAAAAAACATGTGTCTTTAATTTTAATCCCTTAAATGTGTTGCAGAACTCCAATGATTAATAATGTATTCCTGGTAACTTGGCGCAGTTGATATGACAGAGTTCTATCGTGGCTCGTGATAGTACAGTCAAAGCAATGATATAGTTATTATGTATATTTGTCACTTCAAGTTCCAAATACTACTTTTAAACGGCGACGCCTACTCTCAGAATAAACGTCTCTTAAATGGTCGCCTTTAGTAAAAACCTAGCTAAGATCGATTCCTATTGAACTAGCTTAAGGAAGAACATTCGTTCTGAGCATTTCATTATACAGCGTGTTTGGCAGATGGATGGACATACGAATATAGGCAATAGGTGGAGCCATCTGCTACGCGGTCGACTAAAAAAAACACCTAGGCCCTTGGTTTTTTTTTTTTAAAGTTACGTTTTTTCAATGATAAAACGGGCATAATTTTTACTTTTTTATATATGGGCTAAGACTAGAATCTTACAAATTTAATATTTGCTGCACACGACAGCTAAAGACAAAAATTCGGGCCCTCAAATCATAAAAGGGGGTAAAAAGAAATCGAAACAGCCAACTTTGCATTGCATTTAAAAAAAAACTAAAAACGATAGACTCTTTCTAATTATACAAAAACATCTTCAGTTTATATCCTTTCCATTGGTATACATAAATCCCAATTTGTTTTAAAACAGCTAAAGTTATTCGTCAACTTTAAAAAGGCGGATTTTTACTATCTTTAACTATCATTAACTAAGTATGTCATTTATTTATAAAAATTGCTCAAACTGGTGCCCTTGTTTATCTATGCATGCTCGGCATCGATTTCTCATTTCTACTGTCGTTGCTTTGAGCATCATCTCTGCTTTCATTACATCAAAGGGAACTGAAGATGCTTTTGTAAAATTAGAAGTAGTCAATCGTTTTTAGTTTTTTTTTAATGCAATGCAAAGTTGGCTGTTTAGATTTCTTTTTACCTAGTTTTGTCGTTTGAGGGCTCGTATTTTTTTTAGCTGTGGTGTGCACCAAATATTAAATTTATAAGATTCTGTTATCAGCCCAGATGAAAAATGAAAAAATGTTGCAGGTTTTATCATTTTTTTTAAAGTTATTGGGTTTTAAATCTTGAAAACGGAATATTAAAAAAAAGGGCCTAGTTGTTTTTTTTTTAGTGGACCGCGTAGCAGATGGCCCGACCTATCCCCTATATACGTATGTCCATCCATCTGCCAAACACCCTGTATTACATCAAAATTCTACACTCGCGAGCAAAAGTATCGAATCACTTTGCATTTTTTCATGTGCACCCAATATCTTTGTAAATCGGTTTATTTTTCTAAATTACTGAAATGTAATTACGTTTCTTGAAATATTAGCTTTATATAAAGCTATGAAACATAAAAATTGGCCCAGAATTTTTCAGATTATGGGCAATTTCCCAGTTTGTGAGCTTTTACTCGATACGACGTACACGAGTTGCACTACCCTTGACCCCTATTATAACGGGGGTAGAAGGGGGGTTCCTTATCAGTCACTTATCAGAAGTCGACCGGTTCACATCTCCGCATATTATTGTGTAAAGAACACCTGGAAAAAATGGAAGCCACTGAAGCTCAAGTCGCCGTAGTCGTCCAGCTTCTGCAACAAGGGCGTAGTCAACGTTCAGTAGCTGCCGAGGTGAATCTGAGCCAATCTACAGTTTGTAAACTTTACCAGAGGTTCCACCAAACTAGAGCTTTTACTTCAAGACCAAGAAGCGGCCACAGAAGGTGCACATCAGAGAGGGACGACCGCTTCATTGTCTCAATATCTCTCCGAGATCGTCACCAGACTGGAGTTACCATCCAGCAGCGTCTGCGTGAGGTGCGAGGAGTGGCTGCCAGCGAGTGGACAGTGAGAAGAAGACTCAAGACAGCGAATTCGACACCCAGGAGGCCTGCGACGGGGCCCAGGTTGCAGGCGCGGCACCGTACAGCCTGAAGAGAATTTGCAGAAATTCATAAGACTTCCACCCTTGAGCAATGGACCCCAATTCTCTTCTCAGACGAGTGCAGAATATGTCTGAATGGCTGCGACAGAAGGGGAAGAGTCTACAGGAGATCAGAAGAACGATATGCTCAGTGCTGCTTCTCCGAAAGAGTCGCCTACGGAGGTGGCTCTGTTATGTTTTGGGGCGGCATCTCGTACGACGCGCGGACTGAGCTGGTTTTCGTGCCTAGCGGTGGTCGTGGCGGTGGATTGACTGCTGCCAGGTACATAACGGAAATTCTGGAAGAGCATGTCGTCCCTTATGCTGGTATTTTTGATGAGGGGTTCATGCTAATGCAGGATAATGCCCCTTGTAATACCGCAAGGGTCACCGCTGCCTAACTCCGCGAGGTGGGCATCGAGACCATGAACTGGCCAGCGATGAGTCCGGACCTTAACCCCATTGAACACATGTGGGACTATCTGAAGAGAAAGGTTCAGGTTCGGGATCCTGCTCCTGCCACTGTTGACGAGTTGAAGATAGCTTTGCTAGAGGAATGGGACGCTATTCCTCAAGACTACGTTAGAAAATTAATTAGATCGATGAAAAATCGCTTAAACTGTGTCAGCAGGGCTAGGGGTGGCAATACCCGATACTAATTTAATAATAATAAATCGTATTGTATGTTAAATGAGCCTTTTATTTCAAGTTTGCCTGGTTTATTTTTAGCGTATTTTCAGGCTACTTCCGTTATTCGGGTTTTTTTTCAGCCTTTGGGCCTTGAATATTAAATCAGCACATTTTTCAATGCGTTACATTATTATCTTTTATTTAGTACCATAATTTTCAGATTTGGGTGGGAAATTACAAAGATATTGGATGCACATGAAAAAATGCAAAGTGATTCGATACTTTTGCTCGCGAGTGTAGAACCATCATTTGTTGGTGTTATTGATGTTCGAAAATCCTGACTTTTCATACAAAATCAAAAGTGCCGACTAACGAATATAAATGGTTTTAATCTGATAAGAATTGAACTAAAATAGGAACATAATAAACACTGTTTCATACATTTTCTCGAAGTGATAACGAAAACCAAACAAAAAAAATTGACTCGTGGAGGATTCGAACCCCCGTCTCCGATGGATTGGTTTGTGTTAGCGGAAAAGATATCGGCGCTCTAACCAACTGAGCTAACGAGTCTGATGACTGGTCTGCCAAACTTGTGGCCACTTGGAGAAAATTGACGTCATAGTTATTTCTAGGCCGCAGACTATTAATGTTAATAAGTTAACACAATTAACACAACGCATATACATTTTTTTTTTAATTACTCATGCCTCAAACGAGTATGTGGGCTGTTTGACAATAGGTGTGTATGCGATTTTAATTCGGCAAAGACCGAGGTTGAATTAATTATTAAAAAAATATCAGGGGACAAACTCACACAAATTGACCTAGTCCCAAACTAAGCTCTAGCATTTATTCCTATTTCTCTCGGCTTGTATGGAAACTAAACAACGATATAAATACGTATATAGAGAAATAAATACTTATAGACATTAAGATCATCCAAGACTCACAACAGATACTCGAGCTCGTCACACAAATATCTTCCCACGTGTGGAGTCGAACCCGGGACCGCTCGCTTCGGAGGCTGGGGCGCTAGCAATAGTGTTCATAGTTTTGTACGAGTATGTTGTCTATACACCACACGGGGTCAACGTGAAGATTAAGTCAGCTTTAGTGAGAATAGTTTAGTTAAATTTAGATTATTTTATTTAATATAAGATGGATTTAGCTAACAAAACGACTACTGCAGTTCGAACCCAGTACCTGGCGAACACGAGTCGCCGCACTGGGCCGCCAGGCCGTCGTCGTTGTGATTTCCAAATGTTGTGCAATAAATGCTTGTTAATGATAAAGCCATTTTGGATGCAACAGCCATCCGACTCGTTAGCTCAGTCGGTCAGAGCGCCGATATACAATACTTCCTGAATCAAACCTATCCATCGGAGACGGAGGTTCGAGACCTTCACGAGTCATTTTTTTTTTTTTTAAGTTTTGTTATCTTCTTTTTTGTTAAGAAAATATTTGCGCGGAGTTCGACGATTTTTTACTTTTTTTTGGGATTTATCATCACCTTTTTTCGTTATATGAGTATCGAAAGTAACACAAATGATTATTAAAAAAAAAGTTTTTAATATTTCGTTCTATTTTTAAAAGTTCCTAATAATTAAAAAATCTAAACGATAAACGCCTTAAATGTTAACATTGTATAACTTATTATACCAACTCGGGTACACCATTCGTAGCAGATTTTTGCTACGTAGCGGAAAATACTGCTACAGGCTACGTCGTAGAACTCGTTTCTGAGATATTTCAGATTTTAGTTTTATTTTCGAAATTGCGGAACGGTGATCGAAAAAAGTTGAAAAAAAATCAATGCTATTTTGGTTTTATGTGTAGCTGTACTCTTAAGTATTTTATCACTTGAACGTCTTATTCGAACTGCCACACAAGTCCGTCATGGGATTTAAAGCGACAAGGTTCAATGGTGCGCAGCTCAGGCCGACTGCACCTCCCTCACAGAATACGTAATAGTATTACTACAGTGTTTTCTTTTCCACCCGACTGCGTCAGAAGGAACCGGCTATCCCCGCCTGGTACACCTTTTTAAATACTACAGTTTTATAAATACTTTCCTCTTACAATTTTCTACAGATTAGATATGGAACTGGTTTTTGGCATATCCGCTGATATTATTATTGCGGTTAGTGCTTTTTTTAATAATCTAACATTGTATTGACACAAATATAAAAAATGCAGGAGGGTTCTTGAAGCTAGTTGTTCATTATTAATTAGGAGCAGCCAAGCGAAGCGTTTGATACATGTATATGTCACTCCCGTCGTTGACTTTCATCATAATCTCACTATTGAATTTTGTTAGTTTTTCTTATCTATGGGCAATTTTTATTATTCTTATGTTAATTTTAGGCCTCTATTCGAATTTGAACCTTTTAGCTTCTTTGTCGTATTCTTTTAATGTTTAATAAATTTAACGGTTACCACAATGTCAACAATAATGATAAAGATGAATGAAGCAAGTTTTGTGATTCAATTCAAATTGAGGCCTAGGCCAATACAAAAATATCACTCCGAAAGTATAAAAAAAAAAGAATAATAAAAAAATTGACTCGTGAAGGATTCGAACCCCCGTCTCCGATGGATTGGTTTGTGTTTGCGAAAAGATATCGGCGCTCTAACCAACTGAGCTAACGAGTCTGGTGAGTGTGGCGGCCAAAATTGCTATCTTTAAGGAAACTCTGTCCAAGCCTGTATTGCACAACATTTTGAAAGAGCGTCTGTGGCCTGACGGCTTAGTGCGTTGTTTGAGTTAAATGTACTAGTTAGTGCTCTTTGTTCCTTATAACCTTATTTTAAAATCTATGGCTGCAAAAATTGGGTTGGTCATCAGGGGGTAACCTTCAAAACCTATTTCTGTTGGGTTCTGTAACCCTCCTGCTAAGTAATAATATAATAATAATAATAATAATCTGGCCGCAGGGCAGCTAGTGGCGAGCTGTTGGTGAGTGGCGACACCACGGACCTGAATGCTCCCGAGGGTAGGTCCTGTTCCTCACCTCACGCTTGCCTTCACCGGCCGGCTGGAGTGTATAATGACGAGGAACAGACCCTCACCTCTGGCTTGCCTTTATTGGCCGGTCAGAGTGGAGTCGCAAGAGCTATATGCTCGAAGGGTGGATGTGTTGCATAAGTGGTGAGTGGGCACCTTATGGTCATTTAAAGTCCAGAAGCACCTCTCCACTCTTAGCCCCTCTGGAACTGTTACCTCCCTGCTGCTATATATATGCGGCTATTTCGGGAGGCCCATTCTATTGAGTTGGCGAGTCACCGCCTGCCATTTCAACCAAAGTAATTAGCATTGGCCAGGCAGGCGCCGTAGTTTCATAAATAGCCTAGTTCACCAGTCCATATCTATTCATTCATAGAGCCTATTTTAATACTTCCATCCTTCAGAAATAGTCCTACACTAACCATTGGTTGTCCGTGGGAGCATACTTCCATAGTTTGAACTCAGGGACAATCGCCGGTTGGTGTCCCATCACTTTACTAAATTAAACTTGTCTAAAGGGCCTCTGCGTGTTGGCTTCGGTTCCATGTACGCCTTCCAAAGGTCCGGGACTCCCATAGTCCCGTGAATGGTAAAGACATACAAATAATAATCTCTTAATTCAGACAACTAGATCCACATTTTGTTAGTATTTTTCTTATGACTTATTTATTATATATACCTATTTAACTAGCGACAATGTGTTTTTAATTAACTTTTGCATCATTGAGCACTCATTCCTTGCGGCTATTGTCCTCAGGAGACAGGGCTGCCACGTATTCTGGTCAATAGCGAAGCCAACTTGTTTCGCAGCACAGCAGTGAAGCTGGCCACTTGGGCTTCAGCAAACATGGCGGTATAGTTTTCAGATTTTTCCCAATATGTTAAGTATAAAAAGCTATTACTTGCCTAATTATATAGTTCTAGCTCAACGGAAATACACTTTAAATTTGGATTTCCATGAAAAATTACCTAATAAAAAAATGCGAGAGAAACGGCGATACGAGTACCATTTTTTAACATATACTTATAAGTTTGATATCTTTTACAGCTTCCAAAAACTGTAGATTAAGTATAAAGTTTTAATTTTAACTCAATACGTCTACGCGTTCCCGAGATAAAGGGTCGGACAGAAGTATGGACATCAAAGTGATCCTATTTTAGTCCCTCTCCTGCGGAAACTAAGCAGGTTATTTGATCATTTTTAAATATTTTATTTATAATTTTAAATAATACTAGGCAAGTAGTACCATTGTAATAAAACATTATATTTAAAAAAATAACTGACTGCTGAGTTTTTTGCGGCATTTCTTCTCAGCAGTGGTCTCCTCTTGTGAAGCGCTGGTAGATTCTTGACGTGTAAAAGTGCCCGTGCGGCCTACTTACTGAATAAATGTTTTTATCTTTACCTTTATCTTTATCTTGAAGAAGAATCTACTATATCGATTTGTTATTTGGTTACTATGGTTACGTTTAATATGGATATCAAAAATCACGCGTGCTTCGTTTAGCATTCCATTTTTTATAATAAATTGAAAGAACTGTTCTAGACTGAAATTCGGTAAACATAATAATTATGTCAACTTGTTGACGTAGAGTTCATTCTGCCGATGCGATTTATGCAGTTGGCAAATAAGATTTTCTTAAAACAAAGGTTAAATATATACTTTTGTCGAAATATCCGATATAGAATGATGAATGAATTTCAACACAATACTGTTAGGCGATAGGCTTGCCACTTGTCACTAATAAACTGGGAAACATCTTAGCCTACTTGTGCAAAATGTGGTTACAGAATTATCAAGAAGTTTTTAAACTTGTTGGTAATTCTTTAGCTCTGCCTACCCCACTCTGGGAATGAAGGCGTGAGTTAATGTATGTATGTAATAAATTTACATTTCCAGCTCCCTTTTATATTCATGCACGGAGTATAATGGATTATTCAATAAAAGGCTTGCTGATGTTTAAATGCATAGTCAGATTGTACATTTTTAAGTTTAGCGTGTAGACGCTCTTAGCGCGTGGGACCGATGACACGCGGGTTCTTACCCGCAAGTGCCATGCGACGGGAACAGTTCTCAAACGCCCGGTGTGACGGAGCTCCTTGCCAAGAATATTAACGCGTGCAAAGGAGGAAATATTTACTCTTACGAACATCAATATTTGGAAAATGTAAACGGAGTAGTGCGTCAATATGCGGTACGTCACGAAAAGGCCCCTACAAGAGTGCCTAGGTTTCACCCCAGCTAACGTGCGTAAGGCGCGCTTATCGCATAATTGTCATCCTATAATGCAGAACGGCTTTAACACCCTATTCCTTGAAATGTTTTTTTAATTAGGAGTATTTGTAAAAATACGAAAAATTGTAATTTATGTCTTTACCAAGAATTAGGTTATAGCAAAAGTACAAAGCAAAATGAAAATTCAAAAACTGTTTTTAAACAATGTAAAAAGTTTGACTCGTGGAGGATTCGAACCTCCGTCTCCGATGGAAAGTATTCTATAAGCATTAGTACAAGTGAATCGGCGCTCTAGCCAACTGAGCTAACGAGTCTGGTGAGTGTGGCGGCCAAAGTTGCTACCTTAAGGGAAGCCTGAACAAGTCTGTATTGCACAACATTTTGAAAGAGCCTCTGGTCTGGCGGCTTAGTGCGTCGAGTCGACTCGTAACGCAAGGTAACTGAGTTGTAATTGATTTGGTGCCTTTGCCACAGAATATATGTACTCGTATAACAGTATGTCATAACTGACACTTGAGATTTTCCAACTAAACCTGGATCAAAGTTGCCACGCCAACAATGTGCGGGCTAGAGACTTAAACAAAAACTTGAATTAGTTTTCATATGTGTTTTCCTTAACCAGTGATTTGCTACATCTTCTGCACTCTAGACTAGAGTGCCCTCCTAAGCAAAAAGCAGTATCCCGGATAAAACTCCTGTAGCAATATCAACCTTATTACTGACGGACTAGAATTCAAACTGCATTGGTTATTGAATTCGAGATACTACTTTTTTGCTTAGGAGGGCAGAGTTATGGCCCTGGAGGGACTTGAACCTTTTCAATTTATAATTTTCTAACAAAAAAGGTACCCTTTTATAAGGAGACCGATCATTACTTAAAATGATTCGGTCATTATTTAAAAATAATAAAGATAAAGATAAAGACATTTATTCAGTAAGTAGGCCGCACCGGCACTTTTACACGTCAAGAATCTACCAGCGCTTCACAAGAGGAGACCACTGCTGAGAAGAAGCGCCGCAAGAAACTCAGCAGTCAGTCATTTTTTTAAATATATTTAATATTACAATGGTACTACTTAGTCTAGCATTATATAAATCTATAAATAGCAAATTAAAAAATATTTTAAATATCCTGCGTAGTTTCCGCAGGAAAACACACCAAAATCTTAAGATAGAAAGAGAGAAAAGGAAAAAAAGAACTCCTACGTATGTGTATATAAGACGGTGCAAGATGACCACATAAGATTGATATGTTTTCCTACATCAACGGTGTCCCCCAAGAAATAATAAGGAATTAACAGCCTCTTCCAACTCTTATCAGATGAAAATGATGATAATGCATATCATAATTCATGATTTATAATTTTTTAAATATATATCGAGATAATTTTATATACCCATTAAAGATTACAAAACACCTTAAAATACTAACTATAAATAAAATAAACCTTGCAGTTCACCCGCTCGTGGCATGGACGCATGGTCCCTTAAATGCAGGCCGCGTTCCCCCTTTGCATTTCTGGGATCACCCGCCGCCAAAATGTCATTATACCTCTTTTACAAACTTCTTGGTGTCGGAAGACCAACGACCTAATGTTTCTATTGAAAGTGCCGCAAAAAAGTAATTTTCATTTAGGAAAGCGCATAGTAAAAAAGAAAAAAATAATAACGTTGCTTTGACTATGATAATCAATTACGTAAAGCTCGGTGATGATCGGCTCTCGCATAAATAATAAGATATTTTTTTGAGGTCCATCCTTGTTGTGACTGATAAGCAGCCGATTGTTTTCCAGTGAGTCACCTGCGCGCGTGGCGAGAATAACTGTGACGTCGATTTGCTCCTAGCGACTACAACTTTAGCCGTACCAGTCATCAGACTCGTTAGCTCAGTTGGTTAGAGCGCCGATTTCTGATTCAAGCAAACCAATACCTATCCATCGGAGACGGAGGTTCGAATCCTTCACGAGTCAAACTTTTTGTAAAAAAAAAATATCTATCTTGTCTCCAAATCTATGACATTTAAATTGAAATAATAGATTAGCTCATACATAACATAAACATTACATTAAAACAACTTCAGGTAATTTATTATAGAAAAGGATGCATTGACCTACAAATGATTTATAAACCTTACGGACACGAAAGGTTTTAGTCATGACGACGCGCTGGCCTAGTTGGTAGTGACCCTGCCTACGAAGCTAGCGGTCCCGGGTTCAAATCCCGGTAAGGGCAGATATTTGTGTGATGAGCGCGAATATTTGTTTCTGGGTCATGGATGTTTTCTATGTATTTAAGTATACATTTCTCTATATAAGTATTTATATCGATGTCTAGTACCCATAGTAAAAGCCTGGAGCTTAGTTTGGGACTAGGTCAATTGGTGTGACATTGTCCCCTGATATTTATTTATTTATTTACTCGTGTAATTTCTAAATTTCTATACAAACAATTAACCCACCCAGAAGATTATCGAAAAACACTAAAGCTAATAAAATTATTTTATGTTATAGTAGTCTCAATGCCCATTTTTATATCTTGCAGGTTTCATAACTTTGGAAACTACTCTTAGATTCCAAGTTTTCCCCTTTAGTTATTTTTTTTGATAATGGGTTGGCTCTTGACTAACTAAATAAATAAATAAATGTTCATTTAAGGTGCAAATGTTTGTTAAACACTGAAGGTTGCACTTTTTAAGATGCTAAGATTCATGTAACTGGCTAAAAAAAAAACGCATTTAAAAACTTTCACCCGCTTTTCACACTGTTAAGGGCTTTATCGCTTCAAAAATAATCAATATCCCGTACAAACTTCTACTGCTATTTAACCTAAGCCATTTAGGGGGACGTTTCTTACTTAAAAAATAACTCAACTCACTTACTAAATTCTACACTCCATTTCATCACTTTAATTTTTCCGAAATCGCCAAAAGTTGTATTTTTTATTAATGAACAGTAAGTAACCTCTTTGCCAATTCTGCACATTACTTACTTCAAAAATGACCAAACTCCCATACAAACTTCTACCCCTATTTTACCATTTTTGGGACAGTTTTTTCCTAAATCGCCGAAATCCTTCAAAAATACCAAAATATCATACAAACTTATGCCTCCAATTTACCCGTAAGTTTTTCCAAAATTGCCGCCCTTACATTTTCCACGTTTCTCATTTCAATAATATACAATTTTCTACCCATTTTACCAACTCAGGGGTAGTTTTTCCTGAATTGCCGAGACTAATATTTTTTATGGGTAATTTGCCATTTATAGCATAAACAGATTTTTTCTAAACGAAATTTGCAACTCCCGTTCATCCCCCCTAGCGGTTGATTTTCATCAATCGCTGAAATACGTGTGTACGGTATTGAAGAGCATTTCTACCAAGTTTCAAGTAGTCCCCTTTTTTCCCTTTAGGGGTTGAATTTCGAAAAATCCCTTCTTAAAGGACGCCTACGTAATAGAATCAACTTTCCCTCAAAATTTCAAATCTTTATCTTAAGTGGTTTGGGCTGGGCGTTGATAAGTCATTCAGTCAGGACATCCTCTTAAATATATAGATAGGTAGAACATACCTGTACTGTAAATTTGATCACCTTACATCTTGTAGTTTTTAAGAAAAAGTGGTGCCGGTAACATGCTGACGGACGGACGGACGGTCAAGGCGGAACTATAATAGTTACGTTTTTTGCCATTTTAGCTACAGATCCTTAAAAAATCCGTATTTGTGGTCGAAAACTTTAATTACAAAGTTTGTTTGACATAGGTACAGACAGATAAGGCGGACATGGCGAGACTATAAATAAGGGTTTCTAGTTTGACTACAGACAGAGCCCTAAAAACCCGCAGTGTTTTTAATGTAGTCCATAACCCCAAAAATATGGTTAATAAACGAATAAATAGTTAAGAGTAGCAAATTCTAAACAAAAACGTTAAATTAAATATTTTTCACGCCACTGCTCGGAAATATGGCCAAAGAAGGATCGAAATCAGAATAGAAAGTTGCTCTTAGTAGTACAACACAAAAACAGTCCAACAATGTTGAGTTGCAAAGTAAAATGGAGTGTTTTTAGACCAGTTTACTTTCTACTCTGCTATTGGTCGGTTATTTATGACTAGACTACAAATACGGTTCTATAATCAGAATTATTAAAAGTCGACGCCATTTTGAACTTTTTTGTTACTGGTCCGATTGCCCTGAAAATCGATATCTGAGGGTCCTTGGGGACTACAAATACGGTTCCATAATCAGAATTGTTAAAAGTGGATGCCATTTTGAACTTTTTTGTTTCTGGTCTGGTTCTGATTATGGAACCATAAGAACCATTGTAGTCCCCAGGGACCCTCAGATATCGATTTTCAGGGCAATCGGATCAGTAACAAAAAAGTTCAAAATAGCGTCCACTTTTAACAATTCTGATTATGAAACCGTATTTGTAGTCTTTAGGGACCCTCGATATTTCAACATTTCCTTGTCATTCAGCAACTGTCCTAATGCTAATATCAATATTACTTTTAATTAAACTCTGTATTATGTCCTAACCTGTTTTATTTCCTTACATTAGGCGTGAAAAGCACATAGTATTGCCTCGGTAGAAAGTGCAATAGATGGACTCGTATCTTCGCGGTCCTCACCTGCGGCTCGGCCCGCGAACTAACTCGTCCATCTATTGCTTACTTTCTGTACCTGGGCTACAATGTACTATTTCAATATTAGTCAGCGAATGACGAGAACTGTGGGGTTATTATGACATAACTATGCATTTTATTTTACGGCGAGTGTGAAGGACGGAGCTATATCAATTATATAGCTCTATCCTTTTCTCTCAGCGTAAACTGAACTGCATACTTATGTCATAATAACCCACTCAACATAATGTATTAATAGAAACAGGAAAACGCATTGTGTTGTACCGTATTGTGTAGGTAATAGCGTATAAATTTACTCGCATTGTTTTGCCCTTGGTTAGTCATGGTTTTTTTTTTTTTTTTTTTTTTTATATCATAGGAAGGCAAACGAGCACACAGGCCACCTGATGGTAAGTGGAAACTGTGACCCATAGACATTCGCATTCACAAGACCGCAATCCTAAGACTGCAAATGCGTTGCCAACCCTGAGGCCGAAGATGGAATGCCTCTATGCTAGTCATTTCACCGGCTGTCTTATCCCCAAACCGGAACACAACAATGCGAACACTGCTGCTTGGCGGTAGGTTAATGGATAAGATGGTGGTACCAACCCGGACGGACCCTGCACAAGGTCCTCCCACCTCCAACAACGGTGACGTCACCCCGCGTGTAGTGGTTCCCAGATTCGCCGAGGCCAGCGTAGACTCGTTAGCTCAGTAGGTAAGAGCGCCGATATAAACAAATTCTTGAACATCGGAGGGCGGAGGTTCAAATCCTTCACGAGTCGGTCTTATTTTTTTTTCTTTTTTTTTATGTCTTAACGCAACGACTGGCGGCTGCTATAATGATAGCAATGTAAACTGTGCTAAATATCCTAGCATTTAGGACAATTATTTGACAGATTAATTTTCTCAAGCACTGACAATAACAATGCACAGTCTGAAAAGTTTGGACAACAAAAACAACTTATTTTTTCTTTTATTATTTTAGTAAGGATGTCGGTGGTTAGGAAGATATACCTACCTAGCAATAAAATTGCAAGTGGACTTTGTAACATTTTTTATTACGGTAGGTACTGTGCAAGCTCTGGATTGCTACATCCATCTTATCAGTTATCTAACCTTAAATTTCTAGAAACTTTAGAAAAAAAAAAAAACCGTTGAACGTGTCGCAGAATCCCAATGATTATTTTCGACGTAATTTCTTCCTGAAGATCTGGCGCTGTTGCTATGACAAGGTTATATTGTGGCTAATGACAGTACCTACATTCAATACAATGATAAAGATATTTATTTTATCTACTCTCATATCGTAAAGTTCGAATTATAAAATTCAAAACGAATTTATATTGGCATACTTTATAAACACAATACCGAAAAAAAATTAAAAAATCACTTTATAACATTATTTCTCTAACAAAATAATGTTATAAAGTATTTTTTTTACCATTACGGTACAAGTTAATCCAAAAATTAATGACACCAACGAGGTTCCATATTTTTTATTTTTTTATAATGGCACGCACATGTGGTTCGCGTCATTTTTACAGAATTACAAAAAGTTTTCATTCCAATTTTTACTTGTCTGTAACAGCGCCCGCTTTAACGCATGCGCGGTGATGTGCTAGGTTTTGGCGCCATTCATTGAATACGTTTTGCTGTAGTTACTATATTAACTTTGATCTTTAATTTAAATAGTAGGTTGAATCGCAATGTATGAGAGTAGATAAAGTAGTGTATGAAACTGCACATAACCAGGTATTAAAACACTCGTGTGAAACTATTAAAAACCTCGCCTAGCGGCTCGGTTCTTAAACACACACTCGTGTTTTAATGCCCCTCTTTATGCAACAATTTCATAAACTACTATTATCTACGCAGGTATCATTAGTATGCTCTAAAATGCGTTCAGAAACCGTAGGAAATTATTCGGCCCTCCTAAGCAAGTAATCAGTATCCCAAAATCAAAAACCAAAACAGTTTTAGTTCTCTTCTCTTAGTAATAAGGTTGATATTGCTACTGGGGTTTTATCTGACTTACTGCGTATTAGCTTAGAAGGGCCGTATTACAACCAATTTTACTATTAGAACTTTCTGATCTGTGGTAGTAGGTAAAATCTGTACTGTAATGTATAGTGTATTTCTATGGAACTTGCTAACTATGTAAATAAAAGCCTAAACTTTGTTTGGTCACTGTTTCTCCTTGAATTTTCACACCATCTCATCAAACACCATTGAAAACATACACTATTGACACGGTCGTTACTGTAAAATACAAAATCACCAAATATATAACTCTATCTTGGATATTTCATTAAAAGTTTAAATGGTTTCATAAGTTAGGTTATTAGGACCTGATGGAATGACGTTTTTGTTTCTTTTAAATTCTACAATTGTCTATGATGGGTAGTGTTGTGGCTAAAGTTGGCGATATATTAAGGCCCCTACACATTACCCAACTCACGCTGATCACACTCACAGATGATATAACGGCACCTTTTATAATAAATACTGGTGATATATCCATCTTCAAGTCCCGATTTTTCGTCAGATCGTGATTAATCAAATTACAAATAAGTAACTACTTGTTTTTTTACTTTCTATATTTTATTATTCGATATGGTTTGTCATAAGTAAAGGAGTATTGCCAATCACTAGTAAATTCATCATTCAGAGACAATTTCAATATGGCGGTTTGTTTACATAGTTAGCAAGTTCCATAGAATTAGACCTTAACTGCAGTATCGGTTTCTGAAAGGTTATATTTGGAACCGCTGTTAAAACTCAGGAGTGTTTCTATTCTAGTATCCATATATTAAAACAGTTATCGATAACAGTTAACATTTTTTTTTTCAACGCTTTTTTTTTCTTCGCACCGATCTTCTTTTTCTGTTTCGCCTACTGGTTGACTGGAATGCCACTGAGGATTAAGTCTGCCATTTGTACTTTATTGTATTTAGTGCTAATAAGTTTAAATAAATAAACGTCAATTCAGTATGTCTTTTTTTATTACAAACCGCACGTCATTTGATCTCAAGTGACATGAGAATAGGAACTTCATTCGATTCTCTATGATTAAAATAATACATTATTCTTTTTCTTCTTCTCTTTTATGGCAGCCTCGGGCGTGTGCCCATGTCGGCTTGAACCCATCTGAGAGTACATATGTATGTGAGTAGATAAAGTAGTGTTTGCAATTGTACATAATTAGGCCTTAAAACACTCGTGTGATCCTGTTATGAAACGAGCGTCAGTCCAACCACGCTCGTATTTTAAGGCCTCTTTTTACGCATCAGTTGCATAAACTACAATTACTTGACGACCAAGTTTAAAAAAAAAAAAAAAGTATTACTTGTGGGAGGACCTTGTGCAAGGTCCGTCCGGGTTGGTACCACCATCTTATCCATTAACCTACCGCCAAGCAGCAGTGTTTGCATTGTTGTGTTCCGGTTTGGGGATAAGACAGCCGGTGAAATGACTAGCATAGAGGCATTCCATTTTAGTCCTTAGGGTTGGCAGCGCATTTGCAGTCTTGTGAATGCGAATGTTACTTACAAAATATAATACGGCACGGGCTTCGTCAAAGAATCAAATTTAAGAAACAACAAACTGTATGGCGCGAGTTAATATATATAAATAAATAATAATAAGTCAAACCGGTTCGATAGTGGCATGAGTGTGCCTATTACGCTGACAGCGTTGCCGCTTTGTATGGCCAACGAAAGAAAGAAATAAAAGAAAGAAAGAAAAGAAAGAAAAATACATTTATTCACTACACATATAAGACACATAGAAAAAAGTAAATACAGAAAACAGCAATACAAAATTAGTGGGTGTGTCTTGTCGGCAGTATCGAACTTTGCTGCACAATAAAATAATGTTTAAAAAACAAAACCCCGCCTTCAAAAGGCAAAAAAAAAAGACTTTTATTTCAGTATAACTGAAGTCGGCGTCCTACAATATTTTAACCGAAAGCAGACTTCAATTTGACTGACCTGTATTACCAACCATTTTAAGGGGTTTTTTTTTTTTTACATTTATTTAGTTTTATAATTTAAGTTTTATAAAATATGCTGTTATGTAATCCCACTTCTCAATTTATAAGAAACTATAAAACATTTCAATGTCACTGCAAGCAACGCCGTGGGAAAGTCAGTCATAATATTTAAGCCTAAATATGCTTCGTCATAGTCGCTCAACCATCTAAATCGAAATATATCTTGTCACCACCCTTGAAATATATACCGTTTAAGAGTTCCGGTGGCCATCTGTGGTCTTCACCATCAGTTCCACTTCATCAAATAGTGCTTTCCAAGAGTAAATACACGAGTTACAATAAAAAATACCCAAATCGCTATAGTGTGCCTGTACATTTTGAAGAGTTAACAAAAGTTAGTAAAAAATCTGGAAACTAGGACTTTTAAAATAAGAAAAACGTAATAATAACAGAACAACAAATAAAAGTTAAGTAAAAGTTTGACTCGTGAAGGATTCGAACCCCCGTCTCCGATGGATTGGTTTATGTTTGCGTAGAAGATATCGGCGCTCTAACCAACTGAGCTAACGAGTCTGGTGACTGAGGCAGCCAAACTTGAGACCGCTTGGGGACATTCGATTGTAAACAATATGTAACATACTGTTAGGGAATTGCAAAACATTATGCAAAAGCGCCGGTGGCCGAGTGGATTAGAGAGCTGACTTAAATACTCGAGGTACCGAGTTCATACCGAAGCCGTCACTATGATAGGTACAGAAGTTTTTAATTAGACTAGCGTCCTGCCCTCGCTTTGCTCTGGAAAAACAAGACGATATCCATTCATCCGGAATAATGTAAATAAAAAGACAATAGAGTTGTTTCGAAGATTTCCCGTCCTCAGCAGTATTCGCATTATTGTGCTGCGGAGCGGGGATAAGACAACCGGTGACATGACTTGCACCTCAGTCCTCAAGGTTGGCAACGCACTTGCAATGTTGATCTTGACATTACAAACGTCTTTGGGCCTTAGACTTATGAGGTGGCCGCCTGCTCGTTAGCCATGGCATAATACATTTAATCTGAATGCCAGGTCTCATCCAAATATATTTGTTCAATCAACAGATACTTCAAAATGACGTCACAGCGACGCCCGGGGCGGGGTCATTAACTGATGTGTTTGTAAACAAATATTATGAAACTAGTTGTTAAGTCATCGTTGAAGTGATTAAGCCTATGCTTATAATTGCAGATGAGCTAATAATTAAAAAAGCAAAGCAAAAATTACTTAACACCAAGTTTCGCAATATCTATTTACAAACATGTCAGTTAATCCCCCGCACCGGGCATCGCTGTGACGTCATTTTGCAGTTTCTGTCAATTGAACAAATATATTCGAATGAGAGCTGGCATTCAGATTTGTGTATGCCATAGAGAAGGTAGTTTTTTTATGAATAAATTATTCTACAACATAGGGTTAATAATAATGGATTTCCAATAAGATAACAAATTTTGAAACTTGTTGATGAGTTATCGTTTGCTTATATTTTTTAAGTATAAGGTTTTAGTAGGTAAGTATTTATTTTGTATAATAAATAACGTTATTATACGCCAAATAATCAAAAATAATTCACAATAAGATCGTCTATATAATTAATATATCATGGGTGTATCGCTAATTTCGAAAATTATTAAAAGTAATAATATGGTTATAAAAGATTAATGAATTTAGTTTTATTTGGTCTAATATAATTTCTTTGTTTATCATTTCTTTGTTTGTGAAGAATGACGTAAAATGGAATTTACAATAAGTACGAATAAATACCGGTAACAACAGAAACAAACTGGTTTCATCATATTATTATTTGTTTACAAACACGAGAGTCAATGACCTGCACCGGGCGTCGATGTGACGTCATTTTGCAGTTCCTGTTCATTGTACAATTATGTGTGAATGAAACGTGGCATCCCATTTTTTTTTTCATAGAGAATATAATCGAGCAGGCAGGCCACCTGATGGCAAGCGGACTCTAAAGTTCACTTGTGATCCCAAGATAGTTATTGAACGATGACAATCTCAACAATGCATATGCGTTGCCAACCTTTAAGACGAATGCTAGCTACTACGTTAGTCATTTCCCCGGTTATTTCACCGCTGTCGCACCGGAACACAACAATGCAAGTACTGCTATTTGACGGCAAGTTAATGGTTGGGATAAAGGTAAGGATTCAGAAGGAACCTGCACCAGGTCCTGCCACCACAAAAGCGCCGATGGTCACCGATTCTTTATAAAACAATTGCATTAGAGACGGAGGTTCAACTGCTCTAACAATCTTTGAAGTCTATTTTATCTGTTTCAAAATATTGTGCAATTTCCTAATATTCTTTTATGAACGCGATCACAAATTTTGTCGGAGCAGTCATCAGACTCGTTAGCTCAGTTGGTTAGAGCGCCGATATCTTTCCGCAAAAACTTAAACAAATCCATCGGAGACGGGGGTTCAAATCCTTCACGAGTCAAAGTTTTGTTTTACTTTTTTTATTTGACTACTCTGCTTTGTTTGACGGTTGTAGACATTGGGTTTTGTCGTGATGGCTTACCGATAAAGAAGAGGTTTGAATCCTTCGACAACATATTTAGGGTTCCGTATCTTAAAAGGGAAAAACGAAACCCTTATAGGGTCACTTTGTTGTCCGTCCGTCCGTCCGTCCGTTCGTCCGTCCGTCTGTCAAGACCCTTTATCTCTACATACTTAAATATAGTTCTTTGAAACTATAATAAAAAACAAAATCTTAAGTTAACGTAAAAAAAATGATACTCGTATCGCCGTTTATCCCACATTTTTTTTTATAAAGGTCCTTTTATGGAAATATAAATTAAAAGTGTATTTCCCGTTGAGCTAGAACTATGCAATTAGGCAAGTAATATAGCGTCTCATACTAAAAATATTGGAATAAATCCGAAAACTATACCGCCATGTTTGCTGAAGCCCAAGTAGCCAGCTTTACATTACTGCTGTGCTGCGAAAAAAGATGGCTTCGCTATTGACCAGAATACGGGGCAGCCCAACCAGTCTCCTGAGGACGATAGCCGCTAGGAATAAGTGCTTAATGATGCAAAACTTAATTAAAAACACATTGTCGCTAGCTAAATATATATACTAAATTAGTCATACTAACAACTAAGAAAATAAAATACATACAAATAAAAATACTAACAAAATGTGGATCTAGTTGTTTGAATAAAGAAGTAATTTTATTATTATATTATTATTATACCTTAGCAGGAGGCTTACAGATCCCAACAGAAATGGGTGTTGAAGGTACCCATGACGACCAACCCAATTTTTGCAGCCATCGATTTTTATAAAAAGGTTATAGAAATAATTTTATTTGCATAAACATAGGTACAGTGTTGGTTGGAAAATAGTAGTACATCGAATGGATCTCTATGCTTTACCCGCAAGTGTACAAATTTGGAGTCCTATTTATTTTTTAAAACAGGATAATCAAATTAATTAAGTTAATTAAGTAGGAACAAAAAACGAAAAAAAAGAATATCAAAATAAACAACTGACTTATTCTACAAAAACTACAATCCAAACAAAGAGCAATCATATCATCATTTTAAGCCATCGTTTTTTATAAATAGATTATAACGAACAAAGCGCCGTAGTACCTACATGTAACCAAAACAAAAAAAGGAAAATAAAAAGTTTGACTCGTGAAGGATTCGAACCTCCGTCTCCGATGGAGAGAATTCAGAAACACTTATTGACATGATATCGGCGCTCTGACCAACTGAGCTAACGAGTCTGATGACTGCTCCTACAAAATTTGTGATCGTATTTATAAAAGAATATAAGGGAATCGCACAATATTTTGAAACAGATGAAATAGACTTCAAAGAGAATTAGAGCCGTTGAACCAACGTCTCCAATGCAGTTGTTTTATAAATAATCGGTGATCATCAGGGCTTTTGTGGTGGAAGGACATTGTGCAGGTTCCTGTTGACTACAACTTGCCTTCGTATTCGCATCGTTGTGTTCCGGTGCAGCAGCGGTGCAATGACTGACGTAGACGTTCCATTTTCAGTTTTCCTAGGCATAACAATAGATAAAAATTTGCAATGGAGTCCCCATATAGCTGTACTGGCAGGTAAACTAAGTTCGGCAGCTTACGCAGTTAGGAAAATTAGACAACTAACCAATGTTGAGACAGCTCGCTTAGTTTATTATAGTTAACTATTTCCATAGTGTTATGTCGTACGGTATTATGGTTTGGGGTAAGGCAGCTGACGACATACAAACTATATTTGTGTTACAAAAAAGGGCCATTCGTTCTATTTACAACTTAAATTCCCGTGACTCCTTAAGAGATCTTTTTAAGGAAATTAATGTCTTAACTGTAGCGTCACAATTTATTTATGAGAATATTATTTATGTTATAAAAAATTTGGATTCTTTCACAAAAAATTCTGATATACATAATTTAAATACTAGAAATAAAAATAAAATAGCTATTCGAAAATTCCGCGTCCGTAAAGTACATAAATCATTTGTTGGTCAATGCATTCATTTCTATAATAAATTACCCTGAGGTAGTATTAAAGTTTTCCTTTCCAGCACTCAAAAATTACTTGAAAAAGTCGTTAATGTCTAAAGCGTATTATAGGATCGAGGACTATATAATAGACAAAAATGCTTGGCCTTAACCCGAAACTTAATCAATAATATATTTATTTTATTTTTTTCAAATTCAAAAGCTTTATCTTGTCTGGGGGACACCGTTGATGTAGGAAAACATATCAATCTTATGTGGTCATCTTGCACCGTCTTCGAGTTCTTTTTTTCCTTTTCTCTCTTTCTATCTTAAGATTTTGGTGTGTTTTCCTGCGGAAACTACGCAGGATATTTAAAATATTTTTTAATTTGCTATTTATAGATTTATATAATGCTAGACTAAGTAGTACCATTGTAATATTAAATATATTTAAAAAAATGACTGACTGCTGAGTTTCTTGCGGCGCTTCTTCTCAGCAGTGGTCTCCTCTTGTGAAGCGCTGGTAGATTCTTGACGTGTAAAAGTGCCCGTGCGGCCTACTTACTGAATAAATGTCTTTATCTTTATCTTTATCTTTATCATTCGTCTTCAAGGCTGGCAACGCATCTGCAGTGTTGAGATTGTCATCGCACGATGGCTTTCTTGGGATCGCAAATGTACGTTAGAGTCCGCCTACCATCAGGTGGCCGCCTGCCCGTTTGCCTTCTCTATGGCATAAACAAATCTGAATGCGAGGTCTCATTCAAATATATTTCTTTAATTGACAAAAACTGCAAAATGACGTCACGTGATGCTCGGTGCGGGGTCATTGACTTATGTGTTTTTAAACAAATATTATGAAAGTGGTTATTAATTAATTATTGTTGTGATTTATCAAAGAAAGAGCTAATAATGAAAACAACAAAGCAAAGATTACTTAACAACAAGTTTCATAATATCCGTTTACAAACACGTCAGCCGTGCCCCCGCGGCGGGCGTCGCTGTGACGTCACCGTGCGGCGCGAGGCTGCTCCGGCACGACCGCCACCAGGCTCGGCAGCCCGCAGAGCCCCGCCCATTCTCGCTCGATATAAGTGTCTCTCGAAAATGATTTTTTTTGAGCCAATCTTTAAACTGTTTCTTATTTTGTCATAATGATTCTAAAAAGACCGGAGACAATTTCCATATTAAAACAGTAATGTACAAACAGGAAAATAATAAACAACAAAATAGTCAAAAATACAAAAGGTATGTCTGAATTATCCCTTTAAGGGATGTATGCCAGTTAACCTTAGAGCGATTGGGAAATGGGAAATGACTAGATGTTTAATAATGACGGTCAGCGAATATAGCACTGTCACCGCCAGCCACTGCTACGATGTAGCCATGTACGCTGCACCATGTAGCATTTTTTTCCGCTACGTAGCGAAAATCTGCTACGAATGGTTTACCCGAGTTAATATAATAAATTATATATAAACATTTCAGGCGTTACGTTTAGATCTTTTAATTATTAGGAACCTTAAAAAATAAAACAGAATAATAAAAAGCATTTTTTTATTTTGTAATCATTTTTGTTGCTTCGATACTCATATTATAGAAATATTTAATAAGCAAAAAAGGAGAAAACAAAAATTTAATAAAAAATAACCTAAAGTTGACTCGTGAAGGATTCGAACCTCCGTCTCCGATGGATAGGTTTGATTCAGGAAGTATTGTATATCGGCGCTCTGACCGACTGAGCTAACGAGTCGGATGGCTGTTGCATCCAAAACTGCGATATCATTAACAAGTTTTTATTGCACAACATTTGGAAATAACAACGACGACGGCCTGGTGGCTCAGTGCGTTGACTCGTGTTCGCCAGGTACTGGGTTCGAACTGCAGTTGTCGTTTTGTTAGCTAAATCCATCTTATATTCTTACTAAAGCTGGACCCAGTGTCGAGGTTGAGCCCGTGTGCTGTAAAGACAACATACAAAACTATGAACATTATTGGTAGCGGCCCTGCCTCCGAAGCGAGCGGTCCCGGGTTCGATTCCACGCGTGGGAAGATATTTGTGTGATGAGCACGAGTATTTGTTTTTGAGTCTTGGATGATCTTAATGTCTATAAGTATTTATTTCTGTGAATACGTATTTATATCGTTGTTTAGTTCCCATAATACAAGCCTAGGGAAATAAGAATATATGCTAGAGCTTAGTTTGGGACTAGGTCAATTTGTGTGAGATTGTGCCCTAATATTTTTTTGATTAATAAATTAAAGATAAAGATAAAGATAAAGAGACATTTATTCGCAACAATACAAAACCACATTAGGTACACAGATACAAAAATAACAAGACAGAGAAACAGTTGCGAAACGGTCCCAACTCAGCATTCGCTAGCCGTAAAGCCAGCACTGGTCTTCCGTTGGAACCGCTTGGTGAAGTGACGGATAGTAACACACTTAACTCAAAATAACGTTAAATTAAAAACATGAAAGATCAAAATTAAAATAATTTGTTCGAGATTATCTCAAACGACCATAAGAATAACACCCTATTAAGGTTGGCAACATCAAGGAAACAGAAAACAAAAGACTAGTCTATGGGAATGTAAACACAAGCCATGTAGGTAACGTAACAATAACAAAAATTAGACTAGACTTTAATTAGATTAGATTAGACTTTACGTATAGCTATTTTAACTTATTACTTAAAAATTGCTATTGTCTGTCTATTTCGCGATCTTGGCTCCTAAGAACATTATTTAATCTCTTATAGTTTTCGGTATTTTCTGCTTACCTTACTTTTTTTAATATTCGCCACCTTTGGAACCCTTTAACAGGGTTTTACTGGTCAACCTAGGTCTTTGCCGAATATAATCGCATACACACCTATTGCAAAAAGCCCACATACTCGTTTGAGGCATGAGTTATTAAAAAAAACACGTAAATGCGTTGTGTTAAATGTGTTTACTTATTAACATTTATAGACAGCGGCCTAGAAGTTACTATGACGTCAATTTTCTCCAAGTGGCCACAAGATTGGCAGGCTAGTCATCAGACTCGTTAGCTCAGTTGGTTAGAGCGCCGATATCTTCTTCGCAAACATAAACCAATCCATCGGAGACGGGGGTTCGAATCCTCCACGAGTCAAATTTTTTACACTTTTTAACATTTTATGCCGCCTCTAGCGTACGTATTTTCCAAACGGGCTGAGGTCAATTTGATTTTAAATACAATTTGCTTAGTCTTTATGGTTATTGTTCGCGTAGTGGTAACCCTTAATTAGCAAAATGAATTAAACGAAAATAGCCCACAGATAGAAACGAGTGACAGTTGTTATCGTCGCCCATAAATAGTTTATTTTTTAATACTTATTATAGTATGTAAAATAAATGTATCAATATTGTGTATTTTTTATTGATCTATTGAGTATGTGTCTTAAATTAATTTGTGAATTAATGTAATGATATGATATGTCAAATGCAATGTATATTATTTCTGAACAAAACTAAGAAAACTATGGCTATGACCAAGACCCGCCCTGCCGATGCGATGTCGAGGTTCAAAGCCAAGCGGGACGAGGGGGGGGGACCAACGTTTATTAAGTTTCGCTGTATCGGTCTTCATAAACATTGAAAAGCAAGCTTAAAAATCTTGACTTCATTAAGTTGATACTTTGTCGATTTATGAGAGTTCATTTTAACTCGACACCTCTACGCGTTCCCGATATAAAGAGTCTTGACAGACAGATGGACGGACGGACGGACGACAAAGTGACCCTATAAGGGTTCCGTTTTTCCCTTTTGAGATACGGAACCCTGAATATGTTGTCGAAGGATCCAAACTCCTTCTTTATCGGTAAGCCATCACGTCAAAACCCAATTTCTACGACCGTCGAACAAAGCAGAGTAGTAAAATTAAAAAAAGGTAAATAAAACTTTGACTCGTGAAGGATTAGAACCTCCGTCTCCGATGGATAGGATTCAGAAACACTTGTTGACAGAAATCGGCGCTCTAACCAACTGAGCTAACGAGTCTGATGACTGCTCCGACAAAATTTGTGATCGGTTAGGAACTTAGGAAGCATTGTATAAAATAATATTACTTATGGAATTGCACAATATTTTGAAAGAGACAAAATAGACTCTAAAGAGTTGTATGTTGTGGACTTGCACCGCCGTCTCATCGTAAACAATGCAACTATCGGCGCTTTTGTAGACCTTATGCAGGGTCCGTTTGGATCGCTACCACCATCTTAACCGGTAACTTGCCACCAAACAAGGGTGATATTCTCTTCGGCCGGTCGAACGAGTGCTCGTTCACTCAATCGACCGACCAAACGCTTTTAAAAGAGAATGACACCAGTCAGCAGTATTCGCATTATTGTGCTGCGGAGCGGGGTTAAGACAGCCGGTGACATGACTTGCATCTTAGACCTCAAGGTTGGCAACGTCTTTGGGCATTAGACTTATCAGGCATAATTAATCTGAATGCCAGGTCTCATCCATATATATTTGTTCAATTAACAGAAATTACAAATGTTTAGTCATCGTTGAAGTGATTAATCATAGTTAGAGCTAATAATTAAAAAAGCAAAGCAAAGATTACTTAACACCAAGTTTCGTAATATCTATTTACAAACATGTCAGTTAATCCCCCGCACCGGGCATCGCTGTGACGTCATTTTTCAGTTTCTGTCAATTGAACAAATATATTCGAATGAGAGCTGGCATTCAGATTTGTGTATGCCATAGAGAAGGTAGTTTTTTTATGAATAAATTATTCTACAACATAGGGTAAATAATAATGGATTTCCAATAAGATAACAAATTTTGAAACTTGTTGATGAGTAATTATCGTTTGCTTACATTTTTTAAGTATAAGGTCTTGTTTTAGTAGATAAGAGTTTTGTATAATAAATAACGTTATTATACGCCAAATAATCATAAATAATTCACAATAAGATCGTCTATAAATAATGAATATATCATGTGTGTATCGCTAATTTCGAAAATTATGAAAAGTAATAGTATGGTTATAAAAGATTAATTAATTTAGTTTTATTTTATTAAATATAATTTCTTTGTTTATCGTAGAAGAATGACGTAAAATGAAATTTACAATAAGTACGAATAAATACCGGTAACAACAGAAACAAACTGGTTTCATCATATTATTATTTGTTTACAAATACGAGAGTCAATGACCTGCACCGGGCGTCGATGTGACGTCATTTTGCAGTTCCTGTTCATTGTACAATTATGTGTGAATGAAACGTGGCATCCCATTGTCTTTTTTGTCATAGAGAATGCGATCGAGCAGGCCACCTGATGGCAAGCGGACCCTAAAGTTCACTTGTGATCCCAAGATAGTTATTGAACGATGACTG
This sequence comes from Acleris emargana, assembly GCA_927399475.2. NCBI lineage: Eukaryota > Metazoa > Arthropoda > Insecta > Lepidoptera > Tortricidae > Acleris > Acleris emargana. The sequence continues at coordinate 391,262 of OV656859.1, forward strand.
TCTCAACACTGCAAATGCGTTGCCAACCTTATTATTATACCATATTATTATGACACTTGTTGTTTATTCATTATTGTTGTGATTTAAAAAAAAAAGAGCTAATAATCAAAACAACCAAGTAAAGATTACTTAACAACAAGTTTCATAACATCTGTTTACAAACACGTCAGCCGTGCCCCCGCGGCGGGCGTCGCTGTGACGTCACCGTGCGGCGCGAGGCTGTTCCGGCACGACTGCCACCGGACTCGGCAGCCCGTAGTGCCCTGCCCATTCTCACTCGATATTAGTATAAATTATCCCTTTAAGGGATGTTTGCCAGTTAACCTTAGAGCGATTGGGAAATGACTAGATAATTAATAATGTATTTAGTGAAGCAGCCAACAAGTACCGCGTCTGGCGTCCAACGATAACTGAAAAACAACACGACGATCCTGCCAACAACACGGCGAGCATAACGCCGCCAACGTACAATATACGACGGTCAGCGAATATAGCACTGTCACCGCCAGCCACTGATACGAGTGCTTCGTTGTAGTCTGTAGCACTATTTTCCGCTACGTAGCGAAAATCTTCTACGAATGGTATACCCGAGTTAATATAATAAATTATTTTTTATTGATCTATTGAGTATGTGTCTTAAATTACATACATACATACCTTCACGCCCGCAATCGCAGAGTGGGGTAGGCAGAGCTACAGAATTACAACTTCAAAAAGTTGTTGACAATTCAGTAACCACAATTTAAATTAATTTGTGAATTAATGTAATGATATGATATGTCAAATGCAATGTATATTATTTCTGAACAAAACTAAGAAAACTATGGCTATGACCAAGACTGCCGATGCGATGTCGAGGTTCAAAGCCAAGCGAGGACGAGGGGGGGGACCAACGTTTATTTAAAGTTTCGCTGTATCGTTCTTCATAAACATTGAAAAGCAAGCTTGAAAATCTTGACTACATTAAGTTGATACTTCGTCGATTTATGAGAGTTAATTTTAACTCGACACCTCTACCCGTTTCCGAAATAAAGGGTCTTGACAGACGGACGGACGGACGGACGGACGGACAGACGGACGGACGGACGGATGGACGGACGGATGGACGGACAAGTGACCCTATAAGGGTTCCGTTTTTCCCTTTTGAGATACGGAACCCTGAATATGTTGTCGACGGATTCAAACCTCTTCTTTATCGGTAAGCCATCACGACGAAACTAAATGTCTACAACCGGCGAACAAAGCAGAGTAGTAAAATTAAAAAAAGTAAAACAAAACTTTGACTCGTGAAGGATTCGAACCTCCGTCTCCGATGGATAGGATTCAGAAACACTTGTTGACAGAAATCGGCGCTCTAACCAACTGAGCTAACGAGTCTGATGACTGCTCCGACAAAATTTGTGATCGGTTAGGAAGCATTGTATAAAATAATATTACTTATGGAATTGCACAATATTTTGAAAGAGACAAAATAGACTCTAAAGAGTTGTATGTTGTGGACTTGCACCGCCGTCTCATCGTAAACAATGCAACTATCGGCGCTTTTGTAGACCTTATGCAGGGTCCGTTTGGATCGCTACCACCATCTTAACCGGTAACTTGCCACCAAACAAGGGTGATATTCTCTTCAGCCGGTCGAGCGAGTGCTTAGTAGCTTTGTCATCTACTCATTAAATTCACCGCTTCGCCGCGAACACTCGTTCACTCAATCGACCAAACAAACGCTTTTAAAAGAGAATGACACCACAGCAGTATTCGCATTATTGTGCTGCGGAGCGGGGATAAGACACCCGGTGACATGACTTGCATCTTAGTCCTCTAGGTTGGCAACGCACTTGCAATGTTGATCTTGACATAACAAACGTCTCAGGGCATTAGACTTAATTATCAGGTGGCCGCCTGCTTGTTAGCCATGGCATAATAAATCTGAATGCCAGGTCTTATTCAAATATATTTGTTCAATGAACAGGAACTGCAAAATAACGTCACAACGACGTCCGGTGCGGGGTCATTGACTCTCGTGTTTGTAAACAGATGTTATGAAACTTGGTGTTTAATCATCGTTGAAGTGAATAAGCATAGTAAGGGCCAATAATTAAAAAAGCAAAGCAAAGATAACTTAACAACAGGTTTCATCATATTATTATTTGTTTACAAACACGAGAGTCAGTGACCCCGCAGCGGGCGTGGTTATGACGTCATTTTGCAGTTCCTGTTCATTGTACAAATATGTAGATGTGAATAGCCCAGCCCAGTTACAGAGCCCAACAGAAATAGGTGTTGAAGGTTACCCATGCCGACCAACCCAATTTTTGCAGCTATCGGTTTTTATAAAAAAGTTATAAGGAACAAAGAGCATTTAACTAAAACAAAAAAAAACAAAAGTAAAAACTTTGACTCGTGAAGGATTCGAACCTCCGTCTCCGATGGAAAGATACAGAAAAACTTATTGACATGATATCGGCGCTCTAACCAACTGAGCTAACGAGTCTGATGACTGCTCCGACAAAATTTGCCATAGGTTGGGAAGCATTGTATAAAACAAAATACTGCAATTGCACAATATTTTGAAACAGATAAAATAGACTTTCATTTGAGTTAGAGCAGTTGAACCTCCGTCTCCAATGCAATTGTTTTATAAAGCTAGAATCGGGGACCATCGGCGCTTTTGTGGTGGAAGTGTGCAGGGTATTTTCGGATCCTTACCACCCCATTTCAACTTTCCTCCGTTGTGTACGGCGCAGTGGCAGTGTGATAACCGGTGCAATGACTAACATTAAAACATTCTATTCGTCTTTAAAGTTGGCAGCATTTGCAGTGTTCAGGTTGTAATCGTGCGATAGCTATCTTAGGATCGCAAATTAACTTAAGAATCCGCTTTTCATCAGGTGGCTGCCTGCTCGTTTGCCTTCTCTATGGCATAAACAAATCTAAATGCCAGGTCTCATTCAAATTATATATTTGTTAAATTGACAGAAACTGCAAAATAACGTCACGTCATGCCCGGTGCGGGTCATTGACTCTCGTGTTTGTAAATAGATGAAACCTGGTGTTAAGTCATCGTTGTTTTGCTTTTTTTTCTGTTTACAGCGCTGCTGTGGCGCTCTTTCAAAATGTGGTGCAATTCCCTGCAAGAGATCGCAAATTTAGCCGCTACATCCATAGACTCGTTAGCTCAGTTGGTCAGAGCACCGATAATACATTGCATTACTTACTGAAACCTAGCCATCGGAGACGGAGGTTCGAATCCTTCACGAGTCAAACTTTTACTCTACTTTTTCATTTTGTTTTTTCCGTTATCTGTTAAGTTTTGTTCTAGAAATACTTTAAAGGTTAATTGAATGGTTTTTGAAATTTGGCAACGTTATGTAAAGTTTTACATAATGATCACTGTTAGGTCGTTTTAAGTGTTCCGTGTCAAAACAGGGCCCTCTTACTGCGCCTGTCGGTTCTAAGTGTAAAAAGCCGTATATTTTTAACATTTTAATAAAATATTTGTTGACATAACAAGGTGTGTTAATTATTTCGGACCCCAAACACGTAAAGAATATCACCAGGAACTCGCTCTGGTACATAATACTATAATACCGGGAGCACGACGGGGACAAATACTTTGCTCTCCTCCAACAGAGTCCCGGGGCGTTGCTCCTTCGAGAAGCAAACGGACCACTTTAGTGCTTTGTCACTTTAACGTCATGTTTGAACTACTGCACTAATCTGATAAAGGAGTTAAAAACGACAAGGTGCAAAAGTGTGCAGCTACTGACTTGGCTGCCTGTAGAACACTTCCTTTTGAAAATCTGCGTGTTTAAATAGAAAATATGACGGATAATAGTCAACCAAGCAACCACTGCGGGGTCGAACTCAGTACCTTGCTTACAAGGTAAGACGCGTCGACGCACTGAGCCACCGGACTATCGAGGTTTTATCAAAATGCTGTGTGTGTCCTGCTTGTGAGTTTGTATCTATTTGTTATTTCCGTAACTACGGACTCTGTTGTTTACCACTTGAATTGTACATTATTCCGACTTTTTTCTCTCAAAACTCTCATATAATACCAGCCGCCTTGGTTTGAACTTGGTATCTTGAGTATTTAAGTCAGCGCTCTAAACCACTAGGCCACCGGCGCTCTTGCATAAAGTTGCGCAATTTTCTAAGAGTATCGTATCATATTTACAATCGAATGTCCCCAAGCGATCGCGAGTTTGGCCGCCTCAGTCACCAGACTCGTTAGCTCAGCTGGTTAGAGCGCCGATATCTTCTCCGCAAACATAAACCAATCCATCGGAGACGGGGGTTCGAATCCTTCACGAGTCAATTTTTTTATTATACTTTTATAATTTTTATACTTTTAGAGCGATATTTTTCTATTGGCCTAGGCCTCAATTTGATTTAAAAACGTTGCCGATATAATGTTAAATAAAATAAAAAACCAACTGTAATAATAATATCAACGGAAATGCCAAAAACCAGCTCCTCGTGAAGGATTCGAACCCCCGTCTCCGATGGAAATTGTATTAACAAGAAATTGGCGCTCTAACCTACTGAGCTAACGAGTCGGATATAATATCCTGGCTAAAATTGCAGCCGCTTGCAGGAACGTGACGTCATATTCCCGCCGCGCAGTCGGGCGAGGTATAGATTATTTATTTATTATATTTATTTATTAACCATAAAAAAATTACATTTTTTCTTAAAAAATAGTCTGCAAAACTGTCACAACAGTTTGACTGCAGCTGAGTCCTTTTAAACTTGAAAGTTACAATTTGGTTCCTTAATACTAGCTATATTTATAATTATTTTATAATTTAATTTATAATAAATGAAGTAGATGTTTTTTAAGCAGCCTTTTAAATTTGCGTAAATTAGGTTCCAATCGGATATCTTCGGGGAGACTATTTAAAGTGTAGGGTATTCGTTTTTTAAGTGTTCTGTCTCCGTAATAGTTGTTGATCCTTGGTACCTTAAATTTACCCTCCGACACCGATCTCGTGCCATAGTTATGACTAACCCGAAATAGGTGACACTCCTGACTGCCATGGTTATTAACGGCAAGAAGGTATTTATGTTTCATGCTAACGGGAAGAATACTACATATTTTAAATAATTTTTGGTAATCATTTTTATATTTTTCTTTAATTTTATTATTTACAAGTACATACATACATACCTTCACGCCTTCATTCCCAGAGTGGGGTAGGCAGAGCTACAGAATTACCAACAACTCCAAAAACTTGTTGATAACTCTGTAACCACAATTTGCACAATTAGGCTAAGATGTTTAACAGTGTATATTAGTGACAAAGATTATTATTATTTACAAGTAATTTTATAAATTTTAATTGTAATGTCTCTAATTTATTTATATATGTTTTAAACGTTAGACCATAGCTATCAAGAGCATATCCCAAAATCGGGTCAACCAATGCGTGATACAGACACTTTAAGGTCCCAAGGGGTACCCTATAACTAAGGTGATAAAATTTGTTTAATAGTGTTCTTAACTTTATGCTGATGTAATCAATATGACAAGCCCATGAGAATTTAGTATCAATTTTAACACCCAGATAGGTAGCACAATCCACTCTTTCAATTGGTACACATTGACATTTAATTAAATTATTATGTAAACAAGAATAACTATGTAATAACACAGCAGAAGTTTGACAGCCTATCTCTAAATGTGGCGAATGTATTATAAGGTGTTTAGTTTTCCCTGAGTTTAAAATAATGCCATTGTCATGAGACCATTTTACAATAGAGTCTAGTCCTGCTGAGCCGCGTGGTACATCTTCGCAAGGTCCGTTCCGACGGTCACGGTGCACAGATCGTCTGCGAACATGTAGGGAGTGCTGTTCTGTACAACTCTACCTAGGCTATTAACATGCATAAGATAGCAGACCGGGCCACACCCCGAGCCCTGCGGTACCCCGCAGCGCACCAGCATCCGCTCACTGAGCCGCCCGCCCACCTGCACGCGATAGGAGCGCGCAGTCAGGTAGTCGCCGAACCAGGCGTTAAGCGGCTGCCCGACCCCGCACTCACCCATCGCCTGCAGAAGGGTTCCTGTATCGAGAGTATCGAATGCTTTCTTATAATCATAAAAAGTTACTAAAACGATTTTTTTTCTTTCCAAACTTGTGTTAATTTCATTTGTAAACTTAGATAATAAAGTATGTGTTCCCTTTCCTTTTTGAAATCCGTGTTGACAATTATGTAATATGTTGTTTTTTTGTGTGTACAATCCAATTTGATTAATTATTACTTTTTCAATTATTTGGTCTATACTAGACAAAATTGCTATAGGTCTGTAATTTGTAAATAGCCTGCGGTCCCCTCCTTTGTAAATAGGTCTAATAATAGCTTCCTTAAGTTTACTGGGAAAACTACCATGTTCAACTGATTGATTAATAAGCTTGGCTATGATTGGACTTACCTTATTCACTACGAACTTCAAATCCGACATGCGTATGAGATCGCTACCGGGTGATTTTTTTGTACTCATGTTGTTAATAATTTTCGCAACTGTTTTGACATCAACTGGTTGCCACCTCATACTCATATCAGGACTACTAGCATAAGTATCTCTAGATAACCATTTATCACAACAACTATGTTTAATCTTACTAACCTCATCTGAAAAAGTAGTCGCAAATTTATCACATATTTCTTTTGTTGTTCCAATTTTCTCCATATTATTAAGAATTGTGCTATCCACTGACTGTTTTACTTTACCTAATAAACTATTTATCCTATCCCATATTTTTTTAATATTTTTGTTACAATCCAATATACATTGCCTCTCATACTCACTTCTACTCTTGGTTATAGCTTTATTGCACTTATTCCTGTACCTTGTATAATCTAATCGTTTAATCATATTGTTAGGATCGCTACACCAAACTGTATATAATTTATCTTTTTTAGAGATCATTTTCTTTAAGTTATTATTTATCCAAATTTTACTATTCCTTGTACCAAATTTAGAAATTGTTTGTATTTTATAGCATTCATCGTAAACCTTTACAAACTTATTAATGAATTCTTCATACAGTTGAACCGGGCATTGAATATACATTAACTCACTTAAATCTATTCCTATTAACTTTTCCCTAACTAAAGTATTATCAAGGACACGGCGAGTGGATGTCTGAGGAGACTGAGCCTGCGCCGACCGCGCAACGACTGGCGGCACGTCGTTCCAGCATATAGCAGCAGCCACGTAGTAGTGATCTGATATTTTATGCTCAATTACTGCTGAGTCTATTAAAGCCGAGGGTGCTTGGACATATATGTGGTCCAAGCACGACTCCACCACCCTACCCATGGTAACCTCCCTCCGCGTCACGTCATGGATACACTTTGTGAAGCCATGCTCAGCCATAATAGTCTCATACCTTATAACATTTGAGTCATATTTATTTATAAGATTTATGTTAATATCACCACAGATAATTACTTTGGATTTTAAGGGTAACGATTCTAATAATGTAGTAAATTCAACAAAGAATTTCTGTAATCTATCCTGGCTATGGAATCTAGGTGGCCTGTATATGGAAAGTGTTGTATAATCTGTATTTGTCCATCTCATTCTGACATTGTTTTCTCTCTCTCTTCTCCTGCAATGGCTGCCGTGACTGGACGCTGTAAATGTATTGCTCTTCGTGTCTTATTTAAATAAAACTATAAAATTACATATTGTGTTTGAATACAAGAATGAAACATGGTGTCAGAAGTGGAAGTGAGGAACAACCGGAAAATTCGAAAATGTCAGAAAAACCGGAGGTCAAAAGTTCCCACGTGCACATGCAGCAAGATGAAGCAAAACGAGGTACAAATATAAATATTCTAGGCAATGTCAAACCTTTACAAATTGATCACAATGTTCCCGACCAGTGGCGTATGTGGAAACAAAAATTTGAAATTTATATTGAGGCAAATAACCTTGTCAACATGGATGAGTCGCGAAAAGTCGCCATTTTGTTAAATTTAATAGGTGATCAAGCCTTGCAAATATTTAACTCCTTCAACATGGACAGAAAAGCCATCACGTTGGAATCGTTAATTAAGAAATTTGACGATAAATTCAACCCTCTAAAAAACTTAACGGTAGAAAGATACAATTTCTTTACAAGAAAACAAAATGTTGATGAAGATTTTGAAGAATATGTTACAGCTCTCACTAACCTTAGTAATTCATGCGAATTTGCTGATTTAAAAGATAGTTTGATAAAAGACAAATTTGTAATAGGAATACATGATAAAAACATAAAGCAAAGGTTACTGCAGGAAGACCAGCTAAATATTGAAAAATGTCTCAAGATTGCGAAGAGTATGAAATTGTCACAGCAAAGAACATCACAAATTCAGAACACAGATGTCCAGCATGAAGTTGTCAATGTTATATCTAAACGTCCACCAATGAAGAATCGTTCCCAGTCGAGAGGAAGGCCAACTACATCATGGAACACTCCGCAAACTTCACCACAGAGGAAGCCATGGAATACTCAACGTTCCAAAAGTCCAAGTCCAACTTGTCAGCGATGTGGCCAGATACATCGATTAAAATGTCCAGCGAGAGGGGTCACATGCAAGATTTGTCAAAAGCGGAACCACTTTGCAAACTACTGTTTCTATAATACTAATAAAGTAAGTTTAGTTAGTGAAGAAACAAGTGAAACTTATATTATAAAATCTATAGAGCAGTCTTCACTGCACAATACAAAAAATGATTGGAAAGTTAATGTCAAAGTCTATGGTAAAAATTTAACATGTCAAATAGATACAGGTGCTGATATTAATGTCATATCAAGATATACATTGCAAACTGTCAATAAAAATGTCCCTATAATTAACTATAAACATAAATTGCGTTCTTTTTCAGGAAATCCAATACCAGTACTAGGAGGATGTTATTTAATGTGTACTTTTTCCAACAATGTTACAGCTAAAATTTATTTTGCAGTAATAGACAACTTATGTCAAACAATAATTGGACATAAGACATGTGAAGAACAAGGTATAGTCAAAAGGATTTTTAAAATTTGTAATGAACAAAGAAGTCATGTCCCAAGTCAAGGTCAGTACAAGATATTGTAAATGCATATTATAGGACATTTGAAGGTTTAGGATGTTTACCTATTAAAGCTCATTTAGAAATTGATACAAGTGTAAAGCCAAAAATTTGTGCTACTCGAAGAATACCATTTGCTTTGCAGTCTCGTCTTAAAGCTGAATTAGAAAATATGGAAAAATTAAAAGTCATAGAAAAAATTGAAAAACCTACTGATTGGGTAAATTCATTAGTTCTTGTCGAAAAGTCAAATGGATCTCTTAGAGTTTGCTTAGATCCAAGAAATTTAAATGAAGCCATAAAAAGACCACATTACACCTTTCCTACATTCAATGATCTTAGGTCTAATATAGCAGGTGCTACTGTTTTCAGTAAGCTTGATGCAAGTTCAGGATTTTGGACAATCCCTTTAGATGAAGCAAGTAGTGATTTATGTACTTTTAACACACCTTTTGGTCGATATAAATTTTTGAGACTTCCATATGGTATCAACTCAAGTTCTGAAATTTTTCACAGAACAATGGTTCAGTTATTTGGTGATTTACCAGGTGTGCAAATATTCATTGATGATTTGTTAGTCTTTGGAAAAAATGAGTCCGAACATAATGAAAGATTAAAAAATGTATTCAAAAGAGCTCAAGAAGTTAATATTAAATTCAATAAGTCTAAGTGTCAATTCAATATGTCAGAAGTATATTATGTTGGTCATATGTTCAATAAAGATGGTATTAGTCCTGATCAATCCAAAGTCAAAGCTATTCTTGACATGCCTAGTCCCATCAATGTTAAAGAACTCCAAAGATTTCTTGGAATGGTAAATTATTTAGGCCAGTATATTCCAAATTTAGCAGAGGAAACATGTGTATTAAGAGATTTAATTAAAAAAGAAAATATGTGGCAATGGTCACAGATTCATGAAAATCAGTTCAGTAGATTAAAGTCATTAATTTGTAAAGCTCCAGTTCTAACTCATTTTGATATTAAAAAACCTATAAGAATGTCAGTTGATGCGTCACAGCGAGCAGTAGGAGCAGTCATACTTAATAATAAAAACCCTATAGCGTATGCATCAAAGTCCCTTACCAAGTCCCAGGAGCATTATGCCCAAATAGAAAAAGAACTGTTAGCAATAGTCTTTGGTGCAAAGAAATTTCACCAATACATATATGGTAATGTGGTACATGTTGAAACAGACCATCAACCTCTTGTCTCACTGTTTAAAAAACCTCTATCTGAAGTACCTACTAGATTACAAAGGATGATGATAACCTTGCAAGCTTACCACCTTGTTGTCACATACACAAAAGGCTCTGAAATGTATGTGTCAGACACATTGTCTCGCTGCCCAGTAAGTAATGATTCAAGCAAAGATTCTTATACTCTTGATGAATTAGAAAAAGACATTGAAATTCATGTAAATTTGTTAACCACAAATCTTGCTATAACTAAGGATAAATTAAATAAAATTCTTGAGTATACTGTCAAAGATGAGTCACTTCAGAAGTTGAAAGATTATCATAAAAATGGTTGGCCCAATTGTAAAAGTCATATTGATCCTTTAGTTTCTCCTTATTGGAATATTAGGGACGAAATTCATGTCATAAATGATCTATTGTTCAAGGGTCAAAGTGTAATAATTCCTATGTTAATGAGAAATGAAATTTTGTCTATTCTGCATGAAGGTCATTTAGGTATAGAAAAAACAAAAGGTCTAGCTCGAGGTACTGTTTATTGGCCAAATATTAATAATGATATTGAGTCTAAGATAAAGCAATGTGAGTATTGCTTAATGTACATGAATAATAAACCAAAAGAGCCAATGATGTCACATGAACAACCTATTTATCCCTGGCAAAAGGTTGCTATAGATATGTTTGATTATAAGTCAAGGAAATACTTATTAGTAGTTGATTTTCATTCTAACTATATAGAAATTGCTCACTTACCTAATTTCAGTAACAGTAATGTTATAATTACAAATCTAAAGTCTATATTTGCTCGACATGGTATTCCAATGCAAATGTTAAGTGACAATGGTCCACCTTTCAACTCCCAACATTTTAAATTATTTTGTATAGATTGGGAAATAGAACACATAACTTCAAGTCCTTATTTATCTAGGTCTAATGGTTTAGCAGAAGTATCTGTTAAAATTGTAAAGAATATATTTAAAAAATGTGATGAGTCTGGGACAGACTCGTACATTGGTCTTTTACAATATAGGAATTCTCCAAGAGGAAACCTTAGTAGTCCAGCTCAATTACTTATGTCACGTCAATTAAGAACTAAATTACCTACTAAAATTGGTATATTGAAACCTAAAATTGTAAATTTTAAATTACATTCCCAGCTTAAGTCAGAAAAAAAAAATGAAAAAACAAAGAGATATTATAATCAACATACAAGGAATTCCCCATGTTTGAGAACAAATGATTTTGTTTATTTCAAAAAGAATCCTACTGATAAAAAATGGAATAAGGGTGTCATTGCTTCTAAGACTAACTTACCACGTTCATACATGGTAAAAGATAATGATAGTGTTTTATATAGGAGGAATCAGCAACATATTTTCCGTCCTCAAAAAAGGGAAAATGTTAATGTTGAAACTGATAATGATAATATGTATAATTCATTCCCAATGTCATATTCTAATTTAGAAAGTAATAAAAATGTGTCTAAATCAACAGGTATTTTAAATGAAAATAATGTTGTAAAAATTAACACTGAAGTCCCCATTGTCAACACTGATAATAATGTAACTAATTCTTGTTCTACAAGCACTGGAAACTATGTAACTAGGTCTGGTAGGATAATAAAGAAACCAGCAAGGTATGATGATTGATGATGTATAATTTTAGTGATAATTCTATGTCTAATTATTATCTTTCAGTCTGTAAATGATGTAAACTTAATATAAATTTCATTCCTTATTGCAGTGCTTATTGATATTCATTCTGTGTCATAATTTCTTAAATATAATTTTACATTTAATGATTTCTGTAACAACAAAAATGTTATTGTAATATTTTATCAAATGTTAACCTTACGTCAATATCAGTTGTCATGTCAGTGTCAGTTTGTAGCTGTATTTTTCTTTTAATAAAAAAGGGGCATGTTGTATAATCTGTATTTGTCCATCTCATTCTGACATTGTTTTCTCTCTCTCTTCTCCTGCAATGGCTGCCGTGACTGGACGCTGTAAATGTATTGCTCTTCGTGTCTTATTTAAATAAAACTATAAAATTACATATTGTGTTTGAATACAAGAATGAAACAGAAAGTAAATGAATTTGCTCACCAGCTTGAGCTTGTTTGACTTGAATTAGCGAGACCGTGGAATGGCATATGTACTGGTATTGTGTGTTTATTGGCATTCTATATTTGAAATTTCCCTTTTCCCGAACTATCAGCATAAACAGTGGTTTAAAATAAATAATAATTATAATCAAGAAGAAAATTCAAAAATAATGTCAGTGTCAACTTCTAAATATTATTAATGTTGTGCGTATATTTTCAAGGCTGATATTATTGTATTCTCACAGTTTTCGAAACAATTCTCCCTGGGCCCGTACGATTGTAAGTTACACATTTTTTAACAACCTTGGCAGAAAATAATTTTGGTTCGATTGAGAGTCAAAGTAAGGAAATTATTTTGAACTTGAACTGATGAAGAATTTAAATTCACCTTTTACCGCTGCCCAGTTGGCTGAAAAGGCTACAGGAGTTTCTCTCTTGACTGTTTATAATATTTTGTCTGAGAGTAAGAGTGACAGATTCAAAGCAACAATAATATTCACCTCTCCAAGTAAGAAAAAGTTTCGTACTTGTCCGCAGTAGACGATTTTGATAAAGAGGTTATGTAATTCCCTAACAGGTTTTGACATACTTACAAACAAAGTTCGCTAGCGAGCGTTATTTTTGCCGTCTCCGTAAGAGACTCGATAGCCCAGTTGGCTAGAGCGCTGCCATGTACCTTCATACTTTTGGTAATCAAACGTAACCGGCGGAGACGAAGGTTCAAATCCTTCTCAAGCGTTATGATAATCTATTTTTTGATTTTATTTTAATGCTTGTTATTTTTTATTTTTTTTAATACCTTCCCAATGATTTAAAAAAAGTCCAATCCTTAGATCGAACTTCTTTACCAAAAAATAGTTAAGTTTTTTTGGTAGGTATTACTGTGGCATTGCACTACTAATGCCATATTAGTCAGTGAAAAGCAATAAATAGGTATTATAAAATGACAAAAAGTTTGACTCGTGAAGGATTCGAACCTACGTCTCCGATGGAAAGAGTTTTGTTTTAATCAGATATCGGCGCTCTAACCAACTGAGCTAACGAGTCTGTTGACTAGTCCGGCTAAAACTGCAGCCGCTTGGAGCAAATTGACGTCACAGTGACTCCCACTTCCCACCACGCGGTCCAAGTGACTCATTCGAACAGCATCGCTTGCTTATCAGTCACAACCAGGGACCGGATAACCCGTTTCTTTGCTTAAGCCGTTCGAACGGGTTACCCGTTCATACGGTAAGCCAATCGTTTAGGTTACCTCTACACTGGCTTACCGAACGATAAGATAGCCCTATTAAGACAGGATACCCTAAGCGTAACCCTTTGGTAACCGCTTACCGAATGCTGTTGGATTTCGTATTTGTTTCATTAAGCGCTTACCGTTTGGGTTAGGGTTAACCCCTTCGCGCCCTTCCCGCCTGCGGCGCCGCTACTATTACGTGTATTGGCTACAGATAAACGGTAAAACTGGGAAAGGACACCAGACAGGTCGTGTACCTAAATGCAATTGTATGAAAAAAAAACAAGTGTTTCTAATTTTGTGACTAGGTACCTAACCTATGTAGGTACATTTATATACATGCATATATAAACCCACCCAGCACAGTTATTGTATAGGTACTAACTAGCCGGCGACTCCGTCCGCGTAGGTAAAAGTAGTTTAATACGAGTAGCTATTACTTCGGAAACCAGCCAATTATTCGGGACAAAAGTAGGTGCCTCTACCCTGTCTGTCTCGGGGGTATCTATAATCCATAATGTAGCTACCAAATTTGGCATTACCTATTGACATTCTTCACTGACACTAATAAGGTAGGTAAGTACCTAGGTACCTATTTTAAAAGTAGATGGGCGAAAACATAGGTTTCTCCGAAAAATTACACAATTGCGGGATCACGATAGGTACAGGTGCCTAAATGAATTCTAAACGGACGATCTCGTGAGTAGTTACGTATCATACTTACCTATCTAAGTATACCTAACTTGTCAGAGTCACATTATGTGGTCACTTACCTGTTTACTGTAAGCGCCAGAACACTCAGAACCCCTGGACCAATGGAGATATTTGATGTTTAGAAACTACCAAAATGCAGTACCTTGTTGGTACTATTTGGTACCTAACTTCAAAGATTTAGTACCTCAATTGACAACGAAAAAACGAGTAAGTAAAGTCCAAAAAAATGGGCCAGACATCCTGACGTCAGAATGTCTGGCCACTTTCTTTACTCGTTTTTTCGCAGTCAATCGAGGTACTAATTATTTGAAGTTAGGTATCAATTAGTAACAAAAAATAATTGCATTTTGGTATTATCTAAACATCAAAACCAGTTTTTCATGGGTAACATATTTCTGGCACGCGAAAAAAAATTGGGAAAAAATTATATCTTAGGGTACTAAAAAGGTACTAAATATTTACAACGAGATATGTTGGCTCAAACTATGTAAAACAAAATGGTCCAGACATCCTGACGTCAGAACGTCTGGCCACTTTCTCTACTCGTTTTTTCGCTGTCAATCGAGGTACTAATTATATGAAGTTAGGCATCAAATAGTACCAAAAAGGAAGTGCATTTTGGTATTATCTAAACATCAAAACCAGTTTTTCATGCGTTACATTCTTCTGGTACCTACGCCAAAAAAAATGGGAAATAATTATATCTTAGGGTACTAAAAAGGTACTAAATATTGACAGCGAGATAATTTAGTTTTGTTGTCTCAAACTATGTAAAACAAAATGGTCCAGACATCCTGACGTCAGAACGTCTGGCCACTTTCTCTACTCGTTTTTTCGCTGTCAATCGAGGTACTAATTATATGAAGTTAGGCATCAAATAGTACCAAAAAGGAAGTGCATTTTGGTATTATCTAAACATCAAAACCAGTTTTTCATGCGTTACATTCTTCTGGTACCTACGCCAAAAAAAATGGGAAATAATTATATCTTAGGGTACTAAAAAGGTAAAATTGACAACGAGATAATTTAGTTTTGTTGTCTCAAACTATGTAAAACAAAATGGTCCAGACATCCTGACGTCAGAACGTCTGGCCACTTGCTCTACTCGTTTTTTCGCTGTCAATCGAGGTACTAATTATATGAAGTTAGGCATCAAATAGTACCAAACAGGAAGTGCATTTGGTATTATCTAAACATCAAAACCAGTTTTTCATGCGTAACATTCTTCTGGTACCTACGCCAAAAAAAAATGGGAAATAATTATATCTTAGGGTACTAAAAAGGTACTAAATATTTACAACGAGATAATTTAGTTTTGTTGTCTCAAACTATGTAAAACAAAATGGTCCAGACATCCTGACGTCAGAACGTCTGGCCACTTTCTCTACTCGTTTTTTCGCTGTCAATTGAGGTACTAATTATATGAAGTTAGGCATCAAATAGTACGAAAAAGGAAGTGCATTTTGGTATTATCTAAACATCAAAACCAGTTTTCCATGCGTAACATTCTGCTGGTACCTACGCCAAAAAAAATGGGAAATAATTATATCTTAGGGTACTAAAAAGGTACTAAATATTGACAACGAGATAATTTAGTTTTGTTGTCTCAAACTATGTAAAACAAACTGGTCCAGACATCCTGACGTCAGAACGTCTGGCCACTTTCTCTACTCGTTTTTTCGCTGTCAATCGAGGTACTAATTATTTGAAAATAGGCATCAAATAGTACCAAAAAGGAAGTGCATTTTGGTATTATCTAAACATCAAAACCAGTTTTTCATGCGTAACATTCTGCTGGTACCTACGCCAAAAAAAATGGGAAATAATTATATCTTAGGGTACTAAAAAGGTACTAAATATTGACAACGAGATAATTTAGTTTTGTTGTCTCAAACTATGTAAAACAAACTGGTCCAGACATCCTGACGTCAGAACGTCTGGCCACTTTCTCTACTCGTTTTTTCGCTGTCAATTGAGGTACTAATTATTTGAAATTAGGTACCAAATAGTACCAATAAGGTACTGCATTTTGGTAGTTTCTAAACATCAAATATGTATTTCCATTGGTCCAGGGGTTCTGACGCTTACTGTTTAGTTGACTAATTAAACTAATTAATCATTTATACCTAACAAAAGTTCAGCAAGGTAGGTACTTAAATAGGTACTTTTAGTTTATTATTACACAGTTGGCAGGTACTTATATTTGATGCCACGTCGTATTCAAAATACCGATGAGCTCTGTCACTTTTTTGTTTAGGCATACTAAAGCCGGGAGTAAGTATGTACTTATACTTAATTAATTAGTCTCTCAATACCAAAACGACACACCAAATTTTAGCTCATCAAATTAACTTTTACTTACGGAGATGCGCAACGTTTGCAAATCACTAAGAAAGTGACGAGTACTTAATATGTGTGCAATAAACAAATAAATAGGCAAACAATAGTAGTTCACACTAAAAATTCATAACAAGAACCCAAAATATTTGCAAAAATAGGCTTAAAGATTGTAGAATCAATGTTTAGTTTCATATGACGGGCGCTGCGGCGGCGGCAATTCATAAAGCTATGCTATGACAAATGCCGCCACAAGCGGCTCGTGGCAATGCACTCACCTTTGAAGCGCGCACGCCGCCCAAGTTTAGGGTTATATAAACAATCCAATAATATGTCGTACACAGTTTGCCTAAGAACTAAAATTGCTTGAAGATATTTTAAGCGGTAACCCATTCGGAGGTTTTGATACTGGTAAGCGGTAAGCCAAATTAACTCAATCGAATGGATTATCCGTTTAATGTGTAACCCGATTTAGCGCTTACCGAAATGTGCGGGTTTTTAAAAATCAGCGCTATAAAAACCCATTAAAAACCCCGGGTTAGGGTAAGCGGGTCCGGTCCCTGGTCACAACAAGGAGCCAGAACAAAAAGTACAATTGAGAGCCGACCATAGTCATGCCAAAATGAACTCTGTATATCATGAATTATGAAATACAATGTATTACCTATTTCCTCTCTCCCTCGGACGGCGAAGCCAGACGGACGCTCAATTTGTTACTGTCATTTTTCATTTATATATATTTTTTTTTTTCAAAAATAAGTGTAATTAAATCAAGTGAAGTACCAAGAGCGCAGCAGAGAAAGAAGCGGCAAATTTTTGCATACCACGCCGTGCGGATTCGTATTTACGCCAAATGTGTGAGTAAACACATACATACTCACTATTAGCACTAATTATGGGAATCGCGCGCATGATGCCTTTGCCTATGCACCATCTATAATACCAATTGGAATAACAGAGATAGTTATATTTCTATCAATTACGACACGAGAGATCTTCATAAAGTGGACGGAAAGGGTTTTTGCTCCAATTTCTCGATCGGCGCCCAGTCTACTAGACCCCTGAAGTTATCATTATCTCGCCTTACAAGTTCTATTACCCTGGTATTTTTGTCTGGAGTTATGTCGGCTATAAAAAGTACGAAAACAAAACGCACACCCCCCAACTCCCCTGCCATGACGCCCGCGACCAGCAGCCCCGAGCGCAACAACCGCGGCACGTCGGCTGCTGTCGTCAAATCGGCGAGGGGCCCACACGTAGCTATTCACCACTCTGACTCTGCGCCTGACTTGTCGTCCATGTCAAAGAACGTCACAGAACGAAAGAAACAGAAAAAAGAGAAACAGGAGGATGAAGACTCGGACATGAAAAAAATTATTAAAGACATGTTCTCTTCTTTTACAAAGGGGCAGGAAGATAGATTTTCACAACTCAACTGTTCGCTTCGTGACATAAAAGTGCAGAATGCGGAACTAACTAAGAGCATTGAAGTGATGTCTAGCAAATATGACGAGTTTTTGTCACGAATCTCGTCCTTGGAGTCGAAAAGGAAAGACGACAGAATGCTCATTCAAGCTCTCGAAGAAAAAATTGAGCACATGGAACGTAAGCATCGAGACTCCGGCCTGGAGATACGAAACGTCCCGAAGGTAACCGGTGAAACAAAGGACTCGCTCTGTGACGTCGTGCTGAGCCTGGGTAGAGCTCTTAACACAGAGGTACATAAGACCGATATACGTGACATATATAGATTAAAATCTAAAGACACATCTGAGCCGATAAAAATTGAGTTAAACTCCGTATTGCTAAAAGAAAAAATCATTAAATCGGTCAAAACCTTCAACAAATCCAAAACCTATGGTGAAAAATTAAATTCTTCTCATCTTCGCCTAAAACAGCCGGTCAGACCGGTCTATGTTTCAGAAGTATTGACAGCTAAAGCTCAAAGAATTTTCTACCAGGCGCGTACGTTTCAGAAAGAAAATGGCTACACCTTTTGCTGGACTTCGCACGGAACCGTCTATCTGCGAAAACATGAAAACTCACCTCCGATCAAAATTACTAGTGAATTGAAACTAGATGAATTAAAACAGTCACTATGACTGTATTTTATAGTCCTAAAAATACTAGCTATTATTTTAACCATTATTAAGAACCTAATTCACTCCGTTTGTTTGTCAATACTGTCATTTGTAAAATTGTATAAATTACACACCCTAATGCACAACTTTCTTACACATATACACACACACAAACCTCACGTTCATGTTACAAAAAAATCCGGTTTTGCGAGCACCAATATAACTAATCACAGAGAATCTTTAACCAAGACATTTATTAAAATAGAGATTGAAAATGAACTTTGATAGCTTAAGTGATGTTATAAATGATATAGACACGCTGGAAGTATCTAAAGCCGTGTCCTGTGACCCCGAAAATTGCTATACATATATGTACAAGTCTTCTTCCTCTTTGTCAGTGCTCACGCAAAACATTCGCAGCATTAATTGTAATTTTACTGGTTTTGAGGTTTTTTTGAAGCGTCTAAAATGCGATTGCGATATAATGATACTTACCGAGTGTTGGTTGTCAAAGGTATTTCAGATACCTTTTTTACAGGGTTATTGTTCCTATGCCACTAAAGTCAATCATAATCAAAACGACGGTGTAGTTGTTTACATAAATGATCAGATTACCTGCTCTGTAGAAGAGCCAACATGTGCGGGAGGAAATGTTCTTGTTATAAAAATTGGCAACGATTCTGTTATTTTAGCTGTGTATCGTCCGCCCTCTTTTCAAAATATCGACCCGTTTTTGGAATCATTAGATATGATCTTACAAAACTTTTCTATGATCAAGAATATAGCAATAATCGGGGACATTAACATAAATATTCTGCCAAACTCTAGTGACCCTTCAGCTGACCGATACCTTACACTGGCCGCTTTTCATGGATTGTTGCCTGCTCATACTTTGGTAACAAGGGATGCAGGTAACACCTGTATTGATCATGTGATGCTAAAAACTAAAAATTCTTCTCGCACCATAGTGCTTGAAACATCTCTTACTGATCACAAGGCGGTTCTTTTAAATCTTAAGTTAAAACCTACACGCAGTATAGCCAATAACGTTATTAGGAAACTTGACATGGATACCTTGCAACCAGATATTTATAATATTGATTTACAACCGATATACAATTCTTATGATCCCCAATTTTCTATTAGTTACTTAGTTCGATCTCTGCAATATGCTATTGAGAAAAATACTCAAATAATTACTGTCTCAAGGCGCAAAAAGATACTTAAGCCCTGGATTACACCAGGGCTACTTCGATGTATGAAAAATAGAGATAAACTTCACTTGAAATCTAAACGCTCTCCTAATAACTTAATTATTAAATCAACATATATGCGGTATAGAAATTTCTGTAACTCTATCTTGAAAAAGGTGAAAAGATCATATGACAAGGGATTAATCAACAAAGCGGGTAAAGATAGTAAAAAACTATGGAGTGCAATTAAAAATATCTCTGGTACTTCTAGGGCACCCTCATCTCCGAATGAATTATTAAACTTTAGCTCGACCCCACAACTCTCCATAAATTTGGTCAACCAGTATTTTGTAAATGTAGGTAAAAGTCTAGCTGAAAAAATACAAAACACTACTAGAAGTTTGAGTACCCGTCAAAGTTTACGTGAAGACAGGGTGGGTGGGAACTCCTTTGTAATGTTTGATACGGACGAAAATGAAATTAATCGCATAATTACTAATCTAAAATGTAACAGTTCCACTGGATGGGATAATATCTCCAACAAAATATTGAAAACTTATAGAGAGTTCCTTATTCCACCTATAACTTTTATTCTTAATCAGTGCCTGGAAGTTGGAGTTTTCCCAAAAGAACTAAAAAGATCGGTAGTCACTCTTATTCATAAAGGAGGTGACAGAAATCGTGTCGAAAACTTTAGGCCTATATCAATCCTTCCCGCTTTATCAAAAATCCTGGAGAAAATTATGAATTCTAGATTAATGAATTTTTTCGAGTCTAATAACATTTTATCTATGAATCAATATGGCTTTCGTCCAGGGAAATCCACCAATGATGCTGTTCATAGCTTGACCGAGTTTATATCCACTAGATTAGATAATGGGCAAAAATGTATAGCGATTTTCCTAGATTTGGCAAGAGCATTTGACACGGTTTCTGTACCATTACTTTTATCAAAGCTAGAAAAGATGGGAGTGAGGGGCACTCAGTTAAAACTTTTTGAGAGCTACCTCTCTGACAGGACTCAGAGTGTAAAGCTGGGAAGTTACGTAAGTGAGGAACTTCCCCTATCCTACGGAGTACCTCAGGGAAGCATTCTCGGTCCTAGTCTCTTTCTCGCTTATATAAATGACCTTCTAGACCTTGATATTCCTGGCAGACTTGTTTCTTATGCAGATGATACTGCTTTACTGTTTGGTGCAAATAGTTGGGAAGAGGTTTTCAAGGTGGCACAGAGTGGGTTTGATGTGGTGAGAGAGTGGCTAAGAGATAACGTCTTGACTTTGAACAAGGATAAAACTCAATATATTGCATTTTCAATTCGAGACTCAGGTCAACCTGCAA
Source organism: Acleris emargana (assembly GCA_927399475.2). Classification (NCBI taxonomy): domain Eukaryota; kingdom Metazoa; phylum Arthropoda; class Insecta; order Lepidoptera; family Tortricidae; genus Acleris; species Acleris emargana. The sequence goes on from OV656859.1 coordinate 412,532, forward strand.
AAGAACTCAAGGTTTATGCTCACGAATGTAATAATGTGTCAATTTGTACTTGTTCTGTTTTGCATCAGGTAAATACAGTCAAATATTTAGGCATATTAATAGACAAAAATCTTAATTTCAAAGATCAAATAATGGCTCTCAGCGGAAAAATTAGAAAACTCATCTACGTGTTTAAAAATCTGAGGCATTGTGTGGAACCAGTTTTAATGAAACAAATCTACTTAGCTCTCTGCCAGTCAGTAATTGCGTATTGTATATCCTGTTGGGGGGGCATCCCGAAGACAACCTTGCTACCTCTTGAAATTGCCCAGCGTGCTGTTCTCAAAGTGTCCACCTTCAAACCGATACTATTTCCTACCAATCTACTCTACAAGTACTGTGAAACTTTGACCGTCCGGCAGCTTTTCCTTCTTTCTATCATAATGAGGCAGCACAACTTAACTTCGTTTGAACCAGCAAATGTAGGGAGACGAAGAGATCGTATAGTGATTAACAAACATACACCACACACAGTGTTCATCAAAAGATTCTTTAATTTTCTGGGTCCCTATGTATACAATAAAATTAATAAAATAAAATACGTCTATCCACTAAAAAAGGAAATTAGCAAAAAGGTAATCAGTCTGTGGCTGCTAAACCTTAACTACAAGGAAACGGAGGAATTTCTTAAAATCCCAGAATAATCGAACACCCACACACACACACACACACACACACACACACACACACACACACACACACACACACACACACACACCATATAATATACAATTATTATTATTATTATTTTTCACTTTTGTCTTTTATCCGTTCTAATTTTTAATTTATGGAAATTGTCATTTTTCATATTACTGCTAACTTAGCTTACTACTCGATATATAACTCTCATATGAACTCCCTGGGGAAGAGCGCTGTCTGCTGAAATACAGGTTACTACCTAGTTTGGCAGCGGTGGTCGAAAAATGTATTGTGAAATGATATAAGCTCTATTACCTAAGAAACTTGTAAGCATACTGTTTTATGAATAAATAATAATTATTATTATTATTATTATTATATCATCTCATTAGCGTCATAGAAGGAAGCGCTCGATAAGGGCTCGGAGTTAATGTTATGTTATATTTTGTTACGTTCTTGTATTGGTAGCGTGTTGGTTATTTGTTGCCGAAATAAAAAATTATCGTTTCAATTCTCTAAACAACAATTTAAAAGATAAAACCATTCAGAAATGATATCTTTTAAACAGCCGAACTAATTTTAAAGAAACCTATTGCACCCTCCCACTTAAAGGGGCATTCGTTTAAATCCCGCGTCCGCATAAATCCGTCTGGTTAGGAGCTACGATGTCACCGGTAAATACATAGTCACACAGACACACAAACACACTTAGTACTTCCTCTGTGTCACAAATATTTACCCATAAAAGGAATCGAACCCAGGACCGCCAGCTTCGTAGGCAGGGCCACTACCGACTAAATTAACGCGTCGCCAATAATCGACTCGTCTCCTTCAAAAAACGTAGGTATTTATATTTAAATTTAGTTTTTATTATGAAATAACCCTCAAGATTTTCTGACTAAAATTGAATCAAAGTTAACACGCGAACTCTGTGCGGGTTAGAGACTTTGGATCACTTTTCTTTGACGACGCGATAGCCTGGTGGATAGTGGCCCTGCCTACGAAGCTAGCAGTCCCGGGTTTGATTCCTGGTATGGGCAAATTTTTGTGTGATGAGCACGAGTATTTTGATTCTGAGTCTTGGTGATTTTCTAAGTATTTAAGTAGGTAGTAATTTATCTGTATTAGTATTTATATCATTATGTAGTACCCATAGTATAGGTAAGCCTATAGCTTAGTTTGGAATAGGTCGATTTGTGTGAGATAGCGTCTTGGTATTTAGTTTATTTAATTTTGAAATAATGTTTTCCTTTACCGAAGTGGTTTATTACATCCTCTCCTCACTGCACTTTAGGCCCGCGAGCCATTTTGATATATTGAAATCTCTTACCCACATACAGTTCGCGTGTCGAACTTTAGTCTAGCTTTCGGACGGAAATGTCAAGGGATATACTGTGATATACTCTGAAACATCGGGACAAAATAAATCCAACTCGGGTACCTTGCAGTATGAGTCGACTCGACGCACTACACTCAGCCGCCAGGCCACAGTCGCTCTTTCAGAATGTTGTGCAATAAAAGCTTGATCAGAGTTCCCTTAAAGATAGCAACTTTGGCTGCCACACTCACCAGACTCGTTAGCTCAGTTGGTTAGAGCGCCGATATCTTCCGCAAAAACTTAAACCAATCCATCGGAGACGGGGGTTCGAATCCTCCACGAGTTAAAAATTTTATTATTATTTTATAATTTTCATACTTTCGGAGCAATATTTTTGTATTGGCCTAGGCCTCAATTTGATTTTAATCACACAACTTGCTTCATACATCTTTATCATTATTGTTGACGTTGAAGTAACCGTTAAATTATTAAACATTAAAAGAATACGACATAGAAGCCAAGAGGTTCAAATTTGAATAGTGGCCTAAAATTAACATAAGACTAATAAAAATTGCCCATAGATAAGAGAAACTGTCAAAATTCAATAGTGAGATTATGACGACGGGAGTGACATGTACATATTAAAAACGCTTTAATTGGCTATTCTTAATGAATAATGAAAAAATAGCTTTAAGACCCCTCCAGCATTTTTTGATATTTGTGGTAATATAATGTTAAATTATTAAAAAAACAAACGGTAATAATAATACCAACGGAAATGCCAAAAACCAGCTCCATTATTATCAGTAGTAATTGTATTTAATAAAAATGTAGTATTTAGAAAGGTGTTCCAGGCGGGGATAGCCGTTTCCTTCCGACGCAGTCGGGTGGAAAAGCAATAGTACATTGTTGCCTAGGCGCGGAAAGTAAGGGTTTTCCTGACGAGGTGGTTAGCAGGCCGAGCAACAGCGAGGCCTGCTAAAATACGAGTCAGGAAATCCTCGTTTCCGCCGAGGCATTAATAATGCTTTTCTCAAACATGTGAGGAAATAATACAAATACATTTCTAAAAAGCAAGTAATTTAATTTAATTCACATTAAAAGTTATGTTGGTCATGTTTGGGCAATTTGTAAATATAAACTTAATAGTTTTTAATATAGGCGGTGTGGTACCTATTTCGTCGCTTTCGTCGCTTGAGCTCATTTTTTATGGTAAGTATTTCACTCAACAAATAGTTTAATATTCGGTTTCACAGTTATATTATGCAGAATGAACGAATGTTACCGACTGTCAATTGTTTTTAAATACTAACCATAGACATTGGAATGCAAATTCAAAAAGAAACACACGCACTGTGCTAAAAAAACGAGCAGTTACCTTGGCTGTTTGGAATTTTTGTCTTGGTCCTTTTGATTTTGTATGCAAATTGACAGCACTTTTAAGAAATATATGGACATGGACGGAAAGTGTTTTCATATGGTTTTTTTACTCCTAGGAGTAAAATGAGGCTCTTGCCGTCCTTGTGTTTCAATCGGAAAACCGTTTTTTCCGAGCATGTTTGAGAAAATACTATTGTGATATTATAATGTATTCTGTGTGTGCAGCACACCATTGTACCTTGTCGCTTTAAAACCTATGACGGACTTGTGTGGCAGTTCAAGTGATAAAGCACTTCAATATACAGCTACATACAAAACCGACCGACCCACTCCAGCTGAGCCGGTCCAGTTGACGACGCGTAAGTCAGTCGAGAGTGATTAAGCCCATGAAGCTACCGGTCCTGGGTTTATTCCCGGTATAGACAAATATTCGTGTTATAAGCGCGAGTGTTGCTCTTGAGTCGTGGATATTGTATACGCACTTGAGTATGTACTTCTTATTATGCTTCAGCTTCCATTAATCAAAATATACTCTCTGCTTAAAGCCACTATTAAACGTGTATCTTATTAGGCTAGCAAAACAAACAATTACTTGCAACGCTATGAAATCGACGAGTGAAAAAAACCTATACGATTTAGCGATTTTGTGAGCAACTGTAACGCGTGTATATTACCCGCTTTACGTTAATTTATAAATATAACAACTCTTTTCTGAGTCAGTTATTGAATATCATTTTGTTGCATTCTACAAAATCGTAGCTTAACTACTTATTAAAATAAAAAGTTACAAACAAAGAAGCCGAGTTTATATTTATATTTATCACAAATAGTTATGCGTGTATTGGAGATGTGTGTGTGAATTGAAGATGAAAATGTGTGTTAAATGACTAATGATCACACAAAACATTTATTGTGCGAATGGATTACAGCGTTATCATTTTAAGCCATCGATTTTTATAAATATATTACAACGAACAAAGCGCAGTAGTAGTACATGTAACCAAACCAAAAAAAATAGAATAAAAAGTTTGACTCGTGAAGGATTCGAACCTCCGTCTCCGATGGATAGGATTCAGAAACACTTGTTGACAGAAATCGGCGCTCTAACCAACTGAGCTAACGAGTCTGATGCCTGCTCCGACAAAATTTGTGATCGCATTTATCAAAGAATATTAGGGAATTGCACAATATATTGAAACGGATAAAAAAGACTTCATAAAGAGTTAGAGCAGTTGCACCTCCGTCTCCAATGCAATTATTTTATACACAATCGGTGACCATCGGCGCTTTTGTGGTGGAGGGACCTTGTGCAGGTTCCTTCCGAATCCTCACCACCATCTGAACCTTCAACTTGCCTCCGTATTCGCATCGTTGTGTTCCGGTGCAGCAGCGGTGCAATGACTGACGTAGAAGTTCCATTCGTCCTCAAGGCTGGCAACGCATCTGCAGTGTTGAGATTGTCATCGCACGATGGCTTTTTTGGGATCGCAAATGAACGAAACAGTCCGCCTACCATCAGGTGGCCGCCTGCTCGTTTGCCTTCTCTATGGCATAAACACATCTGAATGCCGGCTCGCATTCAAAAATATTTGTTTAATTGATAGAAACTGCAAAATGACGTCACGTAACGCTCGGTGCGGGGTCATTGACTTACGTGTTTGTAAACAAATATTATAAAAGTGGTTGTTAATTCAGTATTGTTGTGAGTTCTCAAAAAAGTGGTTATTATAAAAACAACAAAGTAAAGATTACTTAACAACAAGTTTCATAACATCTGTTTACAAACACGTCAGCCGTGCCCCCGCGGCGGGCGTCGCTGTGACGTCACCGTGCGGCGCGAGGCTGTTCCGGCTCGACAGCCACCAGGCTCGGCAGCCCGTAGTGCCCCGCCCATTCTCGCTCGATACTGTTATTTTTGAGCCAAGCTTTAAACTGTTCTTATTTTATCATAATTATTATAAAAAGACCGGAGACAATTTCAAAATAAAAAAATAATAATATTGTTTTCGAGTGCTACGCTGTAACCTGTAGCACTATTTTCCGCTACGTAGCGAAACTCTGCTACGAATGGTATACCCGAGTTAATATAATAAATTATATATAAACATTTAAGGCGTTACGTTTAGATCTTAAAATTATTAGGAACTTTAAAAAATATAACAAAATAATAAAAATCAAATGTGTTGCTTTCGATACTCATATAAACGAAAAAAGGTGATGATAAAACCCAAAAAAAATATTTTCTAAGCAAAAATGAAGACAAAAAAAAAAAAAAAAAACTAAAAAAGTTGACTCGTGAAGGATTCGAACCTCCGTCTCAAATGGATAGGTTTGATTCAGGAAGTATTGTATATCGGCGCTCTGACCGACTGAGCTAACGAGTCGGATGGCTGTTGCATCCAAAATTGCCTTATCATTTTCAAGTATTTATTGCACAACATTTGGAAATCACAACGACGACGGCCTGGCGGCTCAGTGCGGCGACTCGTGTTCGCCAGGTACTGGGTTCGAACTGCAGTTGTCGTTTTGTTAGCTAAATCCATGTTATATTCTTACTAAAGCTGGACCCAGTGTTGAGGTTGAGCCCGTGTGCTGTAAAGACAACATACAAGCCTCCGAAGCGAGCGGGCCCGGGTTCGACTCCACACGTGGGAAGATATTTGTGTGATGAGCTCGAGTATCTGTTGTGAGTCTTGGATGATCTTATAAGTACTTATATCTCTTTATACGTATTTGTATCGTTGTCTAGTTCCCATAGGACAAGCCTAGGGAAATAAGAATATATGCTAGAGCTTAGTTTGGGACTAGGTCAATTTGTGTGAGATTGTCCCCTTATATTTTTTTGATTAATAAATTAGACTTTAGGTATAGTTATTTTACCTTAATACTTAAAAATTGCTATTGTCTGTCTATTTCGCGATCTTGGCTCCTAAAACATTATTTAATCTCATAGTTTTTGGTGTTTTCTGCTTACCTTACTTTTTTAATATTCGCCACCTTTGAAACCCTTTAACAGTGTTTTACTGGTCAACCTCGGTATTTGCCGAATATAATCGCATACACACCTATTGCAAAAAGCCCACATACTCGTTTAAGGCATGAGTTGTTAAAAACAATACGTAAATGCGCTGTGTTAATTGTGTTTACTTATTAACATTTATAGACAGCGGCCTAGAAGTTACTATGACGTCAATTTTCTCCAAGTGGCCACAAGATTGGCAGACTAGTCATCAGACTCGTTAGCTCAGTTGGTTAGAGCGCCGATATCTTCTACGCAAACATAAACCAATCCATCGGAGACGGGGGTTCGAATCCTCCACGAGTCAATTTTTTTACACTTTTTAACATTTTATGCCGCCTCTAGCGTACGTATTTTCCAAACGGGCTGAGGTCAATTTGATTTTAAATACAATTTGCTTAGTCTTTATGGTTAATGTTCGCGTAGTGGTAACCCTTAATTAGCAAAATGAATTCAACGAAAATAGCCCACAGATAGGAACGAGTGACAATTGTTATCGTCACCCATAAATACATACATACATTAAATCACGCCTGTTTCCCAGAGGGGTAGGCAGAGACCACTTCTTTCCACTTGCTAAATTCCATCTTGACAAATTTCTTACCCATCACGTATGTAAAATAAATGTTTTAATATTGTGTATTTTTTATTGATCTATTGAGTATGTGTCTTAAATTAATTTGTGAATTAATGTAATGATAATTATGTCAAATGCAATGTATATTATTTCTGAACAAAACTAAGAAAACAATGGCTATGACCAAGACCCGCCCTGCCGATGCGATGTCGAGGTTCAAAGCCAAGCGGGGCGAGGGGGGGGGGACCAACGTTTATTAAAAGTTTCGCTGTATCGTTCTTCATAAATATTGAAAAGCAAGCTTAAAAATCTTGACTACATTAAGTTGATACTTCGTCGATTTATGAGAGTTAATTTTAACTCGACACCTCAACCCGTTTCCGAAATAAAGTGTCTTGACAAACGGACGGACGGACGGACGGACGGACGGATGGACGGACGGACGGATGGACGGACGGACGGATGGACAACAAAGTGACCCTATAAGGGTTCCGTTTTTCCCTTTTGAGATACGGAACCCTAAATATGTTGTCGAAGGATTCAAACCTCGTCTTTATCGGTAAGCCATCACGACGAAACCCAATGTTTACAACCGTCGAACAAAGCAGAGTAGTCAAATTTAAAAAAGGTAAATAAAACTTTGACTCGTGAAGGATTCGAACCTCCGTCTCCGATGGATAGGATTCAGAAACACTTGTTGACAGAAATCGGCGCTCTAACCAACTGAGCTAACGAGTCTGATGCCTGCTTCGACAAAATTTGTGATCGCATTTATCAAAGAATATTAGGGAATTGCACAATATTTTGAAACAGATGAAATAGACTTCAAAGAGAGTTAGAGCAGTTGAACCTCCGTCTCCAAAGCAGATGTTTTATTAAGAATCGGTGACCATCGGCGGTTTTGTGGTGGAAGGACCTGGTGCAGGTTCCTTCCGAATCCTCACCACCATCTTAACCTTCAACTGGCCTCCGTATTCGCATCGTTGTGTTCCGGTGCAGCAGCGGTGCAATGACTAACGTAGACGTGCCATTCGTCTTCAAGGCTGGCAACGCATTTGCAATGTTGAGATTGTCATCGTACGATGGCTTTCTTGGGATCGCAAATGAACGTTACAGTTCGCCTACCATCAGGTGGCTGCTCGTTTGCCTTCTCTATGGCACAAACACATCTGAATGCCAGGTCTCATTCAAATATATTTGTTAAATTGACAGAAACTGCAAAATGACGTCACCTCACGCCCGGTGCGGGGTCAATGACTTACGTGTTTGTAAACAGATGTTATGAAACTTGGTGTTAAGTCATCGTGGTTTTGCTTTTTTTGACTACAGCGCTGCTGTGGCGCTCTTTCAAAATGTGGTGCAATTCCCTGCAAGAGATGGCAAATTTAGCCGCTACATCCATAGACTCGTTAGCTCAGTTGGTCAGAGCGCCGATAATACATTGCATTACTCACTGAAACCTATCCATCGGAGACGGAGGTTCGAATCCTTCACGAGTCAAACTTTTAGTCTATTTTTTTATTTTGTTTTTCCGTTATCTGTTAAGTTTTGGTCCAGAAAAACTTTAAAGGTTAAATTGATGATTTTTGAAATTTGTTTTTGTGATGTTGGGCAGCTAGCAGCACGAGTTAAAGTTTTACATAATGATTACTGTTAGGTCGTTTTAAGTGTTCCGTACCCAAAACAGGACCCTCTTACTGCGCCTGTCGGTTCTAAATGTAAAAAGCCGTATATTTTGAACGTTTTGATAAAATATTTGTTGACATAATAAGGTGTGTTAATTATTTCAGACCCAAAACACGTAAAGAATATCACCAGGAACTCGCTCTGGAACTCTTACCGGTACATAATACTGTAATACCGGGAACACGATCGGGACAAGTACTTTGCTCTCCTCCAACAGAGTCCCGCGGCGATGCTCCTTCGAGAAGCAAACGGACCACTTTAGTGCTTTAACGTCATTTTTGAACTACTGCACTAATCTGATAAAGGAGTTATAAACGACAAGGAACAAAAGTGTGCAGCTACTAACAGGGCCGCCCGTAAAACACTTTCTTTTGAAAATCTGCGAGCCAGTGAATATATAACTGCTTCGAGAGCGTAGCCCAGCTTAGTTAGAAGATATGATGGATAGTCAATCAACCAAGCAACCACTGCGAGGTCCAACTCAGTTTTTTGTTTACAAGGTAAGACGCTTCGACGCGCTGAGCCACCGGACGACGCGATATCCCGAAGGCGGTCGAAATGCAGAACAAGACGCTGCTGAGCGACATGGAGACCCCTAGGGCCAGGATGAGGGTCCTCCGCAGAACGCGAGGCCGCACTGCGGAGATCAGCAACGTAGTGCTGGAGCTAGATGCGGACCTGTGGAGCCGGCTCAGGGACCAGAGGGTACGTCTTGGGTACCAAATTGTGCCGGCATATGACCAGACACCGCTGGTGCAGTGTTACGCGTGCCTGGGATACGGCCACTTCGCCAGGGACTGCGATAGGGAGGGCGGATGTGGATATTGTGGCGAGCGGCACGACACCAAGGGGTGCCCTGGCCGAGAGTCCCCACCATGCTGCATAAATTGTAGGAGATTGGGCAGACAGGGCACAGAGTGCATACACCCGGCCTACAGCCGGGAATGCCCGGAATGGCAGAAATGGGATAGGCTGGCCCGGTCCCAGGTTAGCTACTGCTAAGGGCACCCCGGGGAACCCCAATGCCTAGGCCTCTAGGCACATAAAGGTACTGCAGGTTAACCTGGGACGGGGCTTTGCTGCCACAAAAGAGTGTATCCAGGAGGCCGAAGATGCAGGCATCGGCGTGCTCCTGCTCCAGGAACCGTACGTGGGGTCCGCGGGACACGTTGCTACAACCCATAGGGGGTGCAGCAGACTCGGGGTGAGGGGCCTGTCAAGGCGGCGGTCCTGATACTTGATTCAGCCATGCAGGTCACTGTTAATCCAAGAATGGTCACAAAGAATATTGTACCCGTGACCATTAAAAAGGATAAGACAATGATCTGCCTGGTTAGCGTATACTTCGAGGGGGACCGCCCCTTGACAGATTACCTGGTTGCCCTGAAGGCTGTCGCGGACGCTGCGGCGGGGACTGGACTGGTGGTGGGGGGGGATTTTAATGCCAGCAGCCACTGGTGGGGGTGTGGCTCGGAGGACAGGCGGGGTGCCGAGGTTGTGGACATGTGCTCTGGTAATGGTCTCAACATAATAAACCGCGGATCTGTGCCCACTTTTTATACGCACAGGGGAGGGTGGACCTACCAGAGCATAGTTGACGTCACGTTAAGTTCCGATGCGTCTCTCCATAGGGTCCTGGGCTGGAGGGTGGACACAGAGGACACGGGACTGACCGACCACAGGCGTATCCGCTTCCGGATCTCGCTGTCCAGCGAGGGGCTGCCTGTGCGACGGAGCACCACCAGGCAATATAACACTGCGAAGGCTGACTGGATGAACTTCTCCAACTCTCTGCGACAACTCCTCCGTACAAGGGGTATAACGCAGACCACCATTGCGGAGATTACATCCCATGACGCCCTGGAGCTCACTACGGTGGCTCTGTCGCAAGCTATCCAGGATGCGTGCATGGGAACAATCCCCCTAGTGTCGCAGAGAGCAGGGCCTAAGAAGACCCCCTGGTGGACGGAAGAACTGTCCGAGGCAAAGCGGAGCCTCAAGAGGTTGCGCAGAAGAGTGGCCGTAGCATGCCCGGCAAGAAAGCAGCACGTATACAGTGAGTATGCAGCTGCTAGGGAAGCTTACGTCCAGCTCATTGAGTCTGCGGTCACGGAGGGGTGGAGGGAGTTCTGCACCAAACAAGAAAGGGAGGATATCTGGAAAACATCCTACAGGGTAGTAAAGAAGTGCGTAGGCAGCTCCCAGGAAAACGAGTGTGTACTCAAGGACCCGAACGGCACCCAGATGCTCGGTGCACTCGAGTCGGCACAGCTGCTTGCGCGTACCTTCTTCCCTCCGGATGACCCTGACCTGGATGACGACGGCCATAAGAAGACTAGGAGGGAAGCGTCGGACGTGCGGAGGGCTGCCAGAGCGGGGGTGGCCTCACAGCGGCCAGAATCATTCACGGCTGAGGAGGCTGAGGCCGTTTTTAGGGGGATGAACCCAAACAAGGCTCCGGGAAGTGACGGGATAACCTCAGACATCGCAGGCCGGGCCTTTAGAGCTGCCCCAGAGCTATTAGCCATTTATAACCTGTGTCTGAGGCTCTCGTACTTCCCGAAGTGTTGGAAAAGTGCGTGGATTCGGGTTATCCCAAAGCCGGCAAAGGACGACTACACCGCTCCAAAGTCTTACCGCCCGATACGATAGGGCTGCTGCCGGTGCTAGGTAAGGTCCTGGAGAAACTTTGCTTCAACAGGATCAGCTGGCACCTTGCCAAAACCGGTGCTCTAAGCTGCCGCCAGTATGGATTTACCCCCCAGAAAAGCACAGAGGACGCACTGTATGACGCCATCACGCGCATCAAAGCAGGGCTCAAGAGAAAGGAGAAAGTGGCACTGGTCTCCCTGGACATCGAGGGAGCTTTTGATAGCGCGTGGTGGCCGATCATGGTCATGCAGCTCAGACGTCACTGTGCTGACGATTCTCTGGTGGGGATAATCGGCAGCTATCTGCAGGACCGTAGGATAACCCTACACTATCTTGGGGAGCGGGTCGAGGCAGAAACCAGCAGAGGGTGCATTCAGGGATCCATCGGTGGACCACTGCTGTGGAATCTCCAGCTGGACCCTCTGCTGGTTAAGGCCGAGGGCGAGGATGTGCACCTGCAGGCTTTTGCGGATGACATTGTCGTCATCGCCAGCGCTGGCAGAATGGAGGACCTGAACAGGAAGATTAATAGCGCCCTGGATATGGTAGCGGCCTGGGGGGCTGAGCATAAGCTCAGATTCGCCCCGCATAAAACCCAGGCTCTGATCCTGACCAGGAAGTTGAAGTACGCTCCGCCTCGTTTCGAGATGATGTCGGCCGCCATCCCAATCGCCGATACCGTCAGACTGTTGGGCCTTACCATAGACCGGAACTTGGGGTTCGGCCCCCATCTGGATCACGTGACCACGAAGGCCCTCAACCTTTATAAAGTAGTTTCGAGGATGGCACGTGCCGGATGGGGGTTGAACCCGGAGATTGTCCGCACCATTTTCTACACTATCGTGGAGCCAACTGTGCTCTACGCAGCGGGAGCGTGGGGGGAGATCGCGGACAGGGTCTATGTAAGGAAGAGGCTCGACAGACTGACGAGGGCGTTTGCTATTAGGATAGCTAAGGCGCACAGGACGGTCTCGTTTGAGGCGAGCGTGCTTCTGTCCAGGGTCCTCCCTTTGGATCTTAGGCTTATAGAGCAAAGGGAGATCTACCACGTCAAGAGGGGAAAGATGCTTACGGCTCTTCCCGGGCGTAAGCTCCAGCCAAGGGCGCACTCATCTGACCTTCCCCACCCCGCGAAGAGGAAGCGGCTTGCCTTCCAGCTGGTGGATACCGAGCCCGAGTGCGATAACGCAGATCTAAACACCCGGATCTACACGGACGGTAGCAAGCTGGAGGGTAAAGTCGGAGCGGCTGTCTCGGTCTGGACAGGGGGTGCGGAGACGAGATCCATAAGCTTCCGCCTTGGGAGCCATTGCTCGGTCTTCCAGGCCGAGATGGTGGGTTTGCTTCGGGCAGCCCGAGTCGCCCTTGACAGGAAGGAGCCTGTGGACATCTACAGTGACTCGAGGTCGTCCCTTCAGTCCATCTGCGATCCAAACTCCCTGAACCCGATCGCGGTGGAGATCAGGGAGGTGATTGAGGAGGCGGCCTCGAGTGGCTGTGGAATAAACCTCCACTGGATCAAGGCCCACGCGGGATTGGTAGGAAAAGAGAGGGCCGACGACCTGGCCAAGAGCGCCGCTCTTAAAAACAAAAGAGCCCCGGCCTATGACAGGTTCCCCATATCGTTTGCCAAGGGCCTAATAAGGGCAGACACGTTAGAAGCGTGGCAGAAGCGATATGGGGAATCTGACAAGGCGGCTGGCACTAAGCTGTTCTTTGGCGATGTACGGGTGGCAAATGGGATAATGAGGAAGTTGGGAAATTCCAATAAAATCGCGCAGCTCCTCACGGGTCATGGGGGTTTCAGACAGTACCTGCACCGGTTTAAGCTGTCTGACTCCCCCTACTGTGCCTGTGATGATGCTTCGGAAGAGACGGTGCTCCACTTGCTCGCGATGTGCCCCAAATACGGCCTGGAAAGGCTCGAGTTCGAGGTGAGCTCAGGCATCAAGGTGGAAGGGAACACCCTCTGCCAGCTCATCCGTGGGGACGACACGCGGGAGGCGTTTGTGGCATTTGCCGGCAAAATACTGACTAGGGCGGCCAGGGCGCATGGGTCAACAATAAAGGGTTAATGTTTTAAAATTGTAAATGGTAATATTAATTAGTTAGGAGGCCTCACCACACTCTACAGAGAAAGTGTGGCATGACGGCACTAACTTAAATCAACTTTATTCCTTTATTGAATTTTAATTTGTCTTAACTGATAATTTTAATAATTCTATACATGAATTTCAATTTTATTTTAAGGGTGGCATGTTAATCTAAATTTTATTTAGCTGTTATTTTTGAATTTGTTCCCATCTGAGAATGTTAATTTTGTTATATCTGAATTTTATGTTATATCTGAATTTCTATTTTATATTGATGAGAATTCCCATTAAACTTTTGAATCTTAATTTTATCAGTTATAAATTTTTAGATTGAATATAATATAGCTGTATGTAATGTTTTAAAATAATAGGGACAAAACTTTATAAAAAAAAAAAAAAAATGTTTATATCAACAAATTGCTAATGTATAGATTAAGGGAGCGCAACTGTTAGGTTAAGTTAGTCATTAGGTTAGAAAATAAGTTAGAATAAGGAAACAATGTTAGAATAAAATATACAGAATGAATAACTTTGTAAAGAAATACACTAAGAGAGCTAGTAAGTAAGTTAAATAATAACAGTAAATTGTAAAAGGCATACAGCCGGTTTTTAGCCGGTAAGAGTCCGGCACTGCCTGGGCCCTCCATTCCCAGGCGTCCATGAGGATTTTCCGGATGTATGCCTTATATAAGTGAAAAGATAAGTCAAAAGAGCAATAAACAAAGTTTAAAAGAGCAAAAACTTGAAAAAAGAAATAATTTCTGAAACATAAAGAATCAGAAAGAAGGAAAAGAATAAATCAGCAAAAAAAAAAAAAAAAACTGTGGCATTGCACTATTAATGCCGTATTAGTCAATCAAAAGCAATAAATATAGGTATCAGGGTAAAAAAATTACAAAAAGTTTGACTCGTGAAGGATTCAAACCTTCGTCTCCGATGGAAAGAGTTGGTTTATTCAGAAATCGGCGCTCTAACCAACTGAGCCAACGAGTCTGTTGACTAGTCCGGCTAAAACTGCAGCCGCTTGGAGAAAATTGACGTCACAGTGACTCTCACTTCCCACCACGCGGTTCAAGTAAATCACTGGAACAGCATCGCTTGCTTATCAGTCACAACAAGGAGCCAGAACAAAAAGTACAATTGAGAGCCGACCATAGTCATGCCAAAATGCACGGCCGAACCAATTTTTCATGAAACCTTTTGCACCCTCCCACTTCAAGGGGCATTCGTTTAAATCCCGCGTCCAAATAAATCCGTCTGGTTACGAGCCACGATGTCACCGGTAGACACACAGACACACAGATATACACGTTTTACTTTCTCTGTCACAAATATTTACCCATGTTGGAAATTGAACCCCGGACCGCTAGCTCCGTAGGCAGGGCCACTACCAACTAAATTAAGGCGTCGTCGATAATCGACCCGTCTCCTTGTAAAAACGTAGTTATTTATATTAAAATTTAGTTTTTAAATTTATTATAAAATAACTCTCAAGATTTTCTGACTAATATTGAATCAAAGTTAACACGCGAACTCTGTGCGGGTTAGAGACTTTGGATCACTTTTCTTTGACGACGCGATAGCCTTGTGGATAGTGGCCGCCTACGAAGCTAGCAGTCCCGGGTTCGTTTCCTGGTATGGGCAAATGTTTTAGAGATGAGCACGAGTATTTTGTATCTGAGTCTTGGTGGTTTCCTAAGTATTTAAGTATTTATTTATCTATATTAGTATTTATATCATTGTAGGGTACCCAAAGTATAGGTACAAACCTATAGCTTAACTTGGGACAGGTCAATTTGTGTGAGATAGCGTCTTGGTATTGATTTTCAATATAATGTTTTCCTTTACCGAGGTGGTTTATTACATCCTCTCCTCACTTCACTTTGGGTCCGCTAGCTATTTTGATATATTGAAATCTGTAACCCACATACAGTTCGCGTGACGAACTTTAGTCTAGCTTTCGGAAGGAAATGTCAAGGGATATACTGTGCATAGGGCAGCTGAGGCATAGGGACAACATGAACTCGGGTACCTTGCGTGAGGAGCCGGCTCGACGCACTAAGCCGCCAGGCCACAGACGCTCTTTCAAAATGTTGTGCAATACAGGCTTGGTCAGAGTTCCCTTATAGACAGTAAGTTTGGCCGCCACACTCACCAGACTCGTTAGCTCAGCTGGTTAGAGCGCCGATATCTTTCCGCAAACTTAAACCAATCCATCGGAGACGGGGGTTCGAATCCTTCACGAGTCAATTTTTTATTTTTATTTTTATACTTTCTGAGCGATATTTTTCTATTGGTCTAAGTATACAGGGTTATTGGTAAGTCGACCTATTCCCGTTAGGAGGTGATAGGGGTGACTATTTGCGATAATTTTGACCCTCATATGCATTATGCAAAAGTGAACCATTTTTGAGTTATCGCGTTTTTTAGTTTTTTTTTAAATTAGTCAGAAATTCAACTTGAAAAATTTATTACAAAAAAAGTATCAATTTAAATCTTATTTTTTTTTCTGATTTATAAATACTATTAAACATTGGTTATTTCTCAATATTAAAACAATAATTATTGGTCCAAATTTAAAAAAGCGAGACGGAAATCGAAAATTTTTCAATATTTTTTTGCGATCGCTTTCCACTAAAATGCCTTAAAAACAACAAAAAAACGTTATGAAACTTGACTTGCAGATTGTTTTAAAAACTTGACTTGCAGATTGTTTTAAAAACTTAGCTCTCAAAAAATGCATAACAACTAGGAACTTATTTAAAAAAAACTGAAAAAAAAGATCACAAAGGAAGCGGGCGGAAATTCGTCTTCGAACTAAACTAAAGCCAGAAATGAAACTTCAAAAATTAAGATAAAAAAATACCAAATTTAAATCAACTTTTTTTATTTGCTTTTATACAAGATGAAATTGTTGTTCTTATGCAATATTAAAAAAATATATATTTGTACACGTTTGAGAATGCGAGGCCGAAAACTAAAAAATACATGTTTTTTATCAACGTGTAATCTGCACGCCAAATGTATTGGTAAATTTTTACGTTTTCGTATAATTTATGTTGGAGTTTGATAAAAAAACATGTTTTGTGTAGGCTTTAGTTTAGTTCGAAGACGAATTTCCGCCCGCTTCCTTTGTGATCTTTATTTCAGTTTTTTTTAAATAAGTTCCTAGTTGTTATGCATTTTTTGAGAGCTAAGAAAACAGTTAAGTTTTTAAAACAATCTGCAAGCCAAGTTTCATAACGTTTTTTTTTGTTTTTAAGGCATTTTAGTGGAAAGCGATCGCAATAAAATATTGAAAATTTTTCGATTTCCGTCTCGCTTTTTTAAATTTGGACCAATAATTATTGTTTTAATATTGAGAAATAACCAATGTTTAATAGTATTTATAAATCAGAAAAAAAAATAAGATTTAAATTGATACTTTTTTTGTAATAAATTTTTCAAGTTGAATTTCTGACTAATTTAAAAAAAAAACTAAAAAACGCGATAACTCCAAAATGGTTCACTTTTGCATAATGCATATGAGGGTCAAAATTATCGCAAATAGTCACCCCTATCACCCCTTAACGGGAATAGGTCGACTTACCAATAACCCTGTATAATGCCGATGTAATGTAAAATTAAAAAAAAAACCAACTGCAATAATAATATCAACGGAAATGCCAAAAACCAGCCCCATATCTAATTTGTAGAATATTGTGAGAGCAAAGTACTTATAAAACAGTAGTATTAAAAAACGTGTTCCAGGCGGGGACAGCCGGTCCCTTCTGCGCTGGGTTGACGACGCGTTAGTCCAGTCGAAAGTGATTACGCCCATGAAGCTACCGGTCCTGGGTTCAATTCTCGGTATAGACATTCGTGTGATAAGAGTGTTGGTCTTGAGTCGTGGATATTGTATATACACTTGAGTATATACTTCTTATTACGCTTCAGCTTCCATTAATCCAAATATACTCTCTCCTTAAAGCCACTATTTTAAAACGTGTATCTTATTAGCATACCTGGGATAACTCGGGGCAAGTTCTAGGGATTTGATATCGATAAAAAAGATGTCGATATAATTAAATTAATGCATGTGCACATTGATCATTCTCAATTAGGTACTGTAAAGAGGTTCGATGTCGATATCTGATATCGAGCCTCTTAAGATAATAAAAGTATGCGGATGTCATTTCAATCAAAATGACAATTTACCGTCAGTACCATTCATATTCGTACGTTTAGCAGTTTAAAGTGGATATTTTCATCTAGACGGCAATCATTAATACCGACGAATATGGAAAAAATATTGATTGTATTGAAAACTGTTGTAAAATAAACATATAAATACGTGTTAATTTTTTTGTTTTTATTTAAAAATGGAGAAAATAAGTAATATTTATTTATGTCAAATAACATTTAGATGTTGGCAGTAACATCGATATATTTTATGTCGATAAAATATTTTGCTACATCACTTTCGTACAGATGCCCCCAGTTATCCCAGCTATGCTTATTAGGCTTGCAAAACAAACAATTACACGCTTCGCTATGAAATAGACGAGTGAAAAAAACCTCCGCGTTTCAGCGGTATGTGAGCAACTATAACGCGTGTATATCATCCGCTTTACGGTTATTTATAAATATTAAACAATATTTTTTGAGTTATTGTATATCATTTTATTGTATTCTACAAATTCGTAGCTTAACTACCTATTAACATAAAAAGTAACAAACAAAGAAGCCGAGTTTGAGATTTTTCACACATATAGTTATGCTTGTATTGAAGATGTGTGTGTGAATTGAAGATGAAAGTGTGTGTTAAATGACTAATGATCACACAAAACATTCATTGTGCGAATGGATTACCGCGTTATCATTTTAAGCCATCGATTTTTATAAATATATTACAACGAACAAAGCGCAGTAGTACATGGCATTGTAACCAAAACAAAAAAAAAGAATAAAAAGTTTGACTCGTGAAGGATTCGAACCTCCGTCTCCGATGGATAGGATTCAGAAACACTTGTTGACAGAAATCGGCGCTCTAACCAACTGAGCTAACGAGTCTGATGACTGCTCCGACGAAATTTGTGATCGCATTTATAAAAGATTATTAGGGAATTGCACAATATTTTGAAACAGATGAAATAGACTTCAAAGAGATTTAGAGCAGTTGAACCTCCGTCTCCAATTCAGTTGTTTTATAAAGAATCGGTGACCATCGGCGCTTTTGTGGTGGAAGGACCTGGTGCAGGTTCCTTCCGAATCCTCACCACCATCTTAACCTTCAATTGGCTTCCGTATTCGCATCGTTGTGTTCCAGTGCAGCAGCGGTGCAATGACTGACGAAGAAGTTCCATTCGTCTTCAAGGCTGGCAACGCATTTGCACTGCAGTGTTGAGATTGTCATCGCACGATGGCTTTCTTGGGATCGCAAATGTACGTTAGAGTCCGCCTACCATCAGGTAGGCGCCTGCTCGTTTGCCTTCTCTATGGCATAAACACATCTGAATGCCTGGTCTCATCCAAATATATTTGTTCAATTGACAGAAACTGCAAAATTGACGTCACGTGACGCTCGGTGCGGGGTCATTGACTTACGTGTTTGTAAACAAACATTATGAAACTTGTTGTTAATTCATTATTGTTGTGATTTCTAAAAAAAAGAGGTTATAATTAAAATAATGCTAAGAAGACTAAATGTGTTATGTTCAAAGCGAACATAAATAGCCTAATGTTAAACCGTTACATTCTAGTATTTTTGTAAATGACGAGTGTTTGCAAATCGTAGATAAGGCAGTTTTCCTAGGCATATAACAATAGATAAAAATTTGCAATGGAGTCCCCATATAGCTGTACTGGCAGGTAAACTAAGTTCGGCAGCTTACGCCGTTAGGAAAATTAGACAGCTAACCAATATTGAGACAGCTCGCTTAGTTTATTATAGTTATTTCCGTAGTGTTATGTCGTACGGTATTCTGGTTTGGGGTAAGGCAGCTGACATACAATAGTACATTGTTGCAGAGGATAGAAAGTAAGAGATTTTTGGACGAGTCATATAGAGGGCCGAAACGTAGTTGAGGCCTTCTAGTGTACGAGTCCATAAATTGCACTTTCTACCGAGGCAGACATAGTGCTTTTCACAACTACTGAGAGGAAATAAAATAAAAAATCATATTCAAAACTCAAATTTTAATTCATGTTAATGTGAATACGACTGAATAGTGTTAGTCAAATGGCGTCGGTTTTTCAAAAGTAGAATAGAAGCTGTATGTATTATCGCCAATTTTACCATAGATATTTTTTTTTTAAATCTGGACCGCTATTCTCGTGGCTTTCGAGATTAATAAACTAACATTCGAGATGAATATGTCAACTCCATATAAAATTGTATTTGTTTCGCCTTTACTCCCATGTAATTTTATCTTTAGTGGTTCGAGATTAGGGGCCAAGTTTGAATTACATAAAAAAAAACAGTGACATAGTTTTTAGTCTGTGTATCTTTTAGCAAAAATACACCTAATATTTTACGAAACAAAATGGTGTGTTATGATTGGTCGATTCCAATTTTTCATTTTAAAGAGCTATGACACAAAAATTGATTGATTGATTTTCATTGGTTATTAAAGTTGGACAACAATGTTCTCGACCAATCAGCAAATGCCGACAAAAACATTCTCGGTCTGTCCTTATAAGTGACGTTTTGTAACCCCAAACAAGAGCATCTATGGCCATATTTCCGAGCAGTGTTGTGAAAACTATATTTGTGTTACAAAAAAGGGCCGTTCGTTCTATTTACAACTTAAATTCCCGTGACTCGCTGAGAGAACTTTTTAAGGAAATTAATATCTTAACTGTAGCGTCTCAATTTATTTATGAGAATATTATTTATGTTATTAAAAATTTAGATTCTTTCACAAAAAAATCTGACGTACATAATTTCAATACTAGAAATAAAAATAAAATCGCTATTCGAAAATTCCGCGTCCGTAAAGTATATAAATCATTTGTTGGTCAATGCATTCATTTCTATTATAAATTACCTGAGGTAGTATTAAAGCTACTCTTTCCAGCACATAAAAATTACTTGAAAAAGTCGTTAATGTCTCAAACATATTATAGGATCGAGGACTATCTAATAGACAAAAATGCTTGGGCTAAACCCGAAACTTATTTTTTTTTATTTTTTGTCAAATTCAGTAGCTTTATCTTGTCTAGGGGACACCGTTGATGTAGGAAAACATATCAATCTTATTATTTATTTATTTATTTAATTATTAGGCATGGTACAAAAGTAAATATATATCAATATTCCCGCAAAACTGTTTTTACAGTTTGTCTGCAGGCAGGAGTCTCTATTTAGCTAAGTAAGTAACAAATAAGGTAAGTGAGTACAGGTACATAAGGTTATAAATATGATACATGTGGTATGTATGATACATATCATACAATATTATGTGGTCGTCTTGCACCGTCTTATATACTTACACCTAGGTAGGTGTTCTCTTTTCTTTCTTCTCCCTCTATCTCTCTCGCAAGATTTTGGTGTGTTTTCCTGCTGAAACTACGCAGCTTATTTAATATATTTTTTAATTTAAAATTTATAGATTTATAAAATGCTAGACTAAGTATACCATTGTAACATTAAATATATTTAAAAAATGACTGACTGCCGAGTTTCTTGCGGCGTTTCTTCTCAGCAGTGGTCTCCTCTTGTGAAGCGCTGGTAGATTCTTGACGTGTAAAAGTACCCGTGTGGCCTACTTACTGAATAAATGTCTTTTATCTTTTTTTATCTTTTTTAACAACAAAGCAAGGATTACTTAACAACAAGTTTCATAATATCTGTTTACAAACACGTCAGCCGTGCCCCCGCGGCGGGCGTCGCTGTGACGTCACCGTGCGGCGCGAGGCTGCTCCGGCACGACAGCCACCGGACTCGGCAGACCGCATAACGCCGCCAATGTACAATATACGACGGTCAGCGAATATAGCACTGTCACCGCCAGCCACTGCTACGAGTGCTACGCTGTAACCTGTAGCACTATTTTCCGCTACGTAGCGAAAATCTGATACTAACGGTATACCCGAGTTAATATAATAAATTATATATAAACATTTAAGGCGTTACGTTTAGATCTTAAAATTATTAGGAACTTTAAAAAATATAACAAAATAATAAAAAAACATTTTTTTTTATAAACATTTGTTTGCCTTTTGATACTAATATTAACGAAAAAAGGTGATGATGAAACCCAAAAAAAAATCTTGAAATCATAGAACTCCACGCAGATATTTAAATAAAAAAAAAAGATAACAAAACTTAAAAAAAAAACGTTGACTCGTGAAGTATTCGAACCTCCGTCTCCGATGGATAGGTTTGATTCGGGAAATATTGTATATCGGCGCTCTGACCGACTGAGCTAACGAGTCGGATGACTGTTGCATCCGAAATGGCTTTATCATTAACAAGTATTTATTGCACAACATTTGGAAATCACAACGACGACGGCCTGGCGGCTCAGTGCGGCGACTCGTGTTCGCCAGGTACTTCATTTTGGTTAAGGCGGCAATGTCTATTCAATAAGTTATTTTGCACTCAATTAACGGGTTGGCTTAAAGTAATGTGAATTACAAAAACTGTTTTTATTTTTATTTTTTCACTTGTTAGGGTTATATAGCTTTTTATTACATAAAAACGAACTAAAACCAATATGATAATCAATCATGGGATTATAGGAATTAGGGGTATAGGAATACAGCAAAAAGTCCCGCATCTTAAATTTTTCGTAGCTTTCTTCTTACCGTTTTCATCATACGTTGGACAACATCTATTTTTAATTTTTTTAGTTAATTAGTTGTTTTTGTACCTTGCGCTTCAACTGAGTCTGTAATTTTGCTTCCCGCCCATCACTGTAAACTAGTCTACTGAGAATTACCAAATAATCCTCTATTGGACGAGCTATAGGGACGTTGGGATCGATGGTTTGAATCCTTCTGTACGAAGTGAACGTCACGCTCTTTTAGTCAATTCTGGCTGCTCCCTGCATAGTGATACTTTCTCCGCAACTTCCTGCACTTCTTTGGAGTATCTTCAAGCTGTTTGTTGGAATATTTGGGTATTTTTTGACACTTTAACTATTCAACATTGTATTTCTCTAAAATATTCATTACTCACCCACGAAAAACATAATATTTTACAGCTAACTTATCTGGGACTGACCCACTTTGTTTTGTACAAACGTTGCCACCTACTTGCGGTCTCGACCATTAAGAATGGGAGGTACATTTTCAAATTTGTGATGAGAGACCACTTGAGATTTTTCACGCCGTCCAAGTAGGCGATAGACACGTTCACGTCATAACTTCCTCGCGGACATTTTTTATTAAACCAGTTAATCTTTTTTTGCCTTATTAACAAAATTTACATATTTTCTATTAATTATATCTGTCAAAATCCTTTTTGTATTTTTTTATTGCCTGCTATTGTTAATTGAATTCATTTTCATTACTTTAAGCCAACCCGTTATATGTAATTCTGTTGGTAATTCTGTAGCTCTGCCTACCCCACTCTGGGAATGAAGGCGTGAAGGTATGTATGTATGTATGTATTCATCTTATATTTAATAAAATAATCTAAACTTAACTAAACTGTTCTCACTAAAGCTGACTTAGTCTTCACGTTAACCCCGTGTGGTGTAAAGACAACATACAAAACTATGAACACTATTGCTAGCGCCCCTGCCTTCGAAGCGAGCGGTCCCGGGTTCGATTCCAGGCGTGGGCAGATATTTGTGTGGTGAGCACGAGTATTTGTTTTGAGTCTTGGATGATTTAAATGTCTATAAGTATTTATTTCTCTAAATATGTATTTATATCGTTGTTTAGTTCCCATAATACAAGCCAAGAGAAATAGGAATAAATGCTAGAGCTTAGTTTGGGACTAGGTCAATGTGTGTGAGATTGTCCCCTGATATTTTTTTACTAATTAACTCAACCTCGGTCTTTGCCGAATTAAAATCGCATACACACCTATTGTCAAACAGCCCACATACTCGTTTGAGGCATGAGTAATTAAAAAAAATATGTATATGCGTTGTGTTAATTGTGTTTACTTATTAACATTATACTATTATATAGACTGCGGCCTAGAAGTTACTATGACGTCAATTTTCTCCAAGTGGCCACAAGTTTGGCAGACCAGTCATCAGACTCGTTAGCTCAGTTGGTTAGAGCGCCGATATCTTCAACGCTAACACAAACCAATCCATCGGAGACGGGGGTTCGAATCCTCCACGAGTCAATTTTTTTTGTATGGTTTTCGTTATCACTTCGAGAAAATGTATGAAACAGTGTGTATTATGTACCTATTTTAGTTCGATTCTTATCACATTAAAACCATTTATATTCGTTAGTCAACACTTTTGATTTTGTATAAAAAGTCAGAATTTTCGAACATCTATAAGACCAACAAGTGATGGTTCTAGAATTTTGATGTAATACAGGGTGTTTGGCAGATGGATGGACATACGTATATAGGGGATAGGTCGGGCCATCTGCTACGCGGTCCACTAAAAAAAACAACTAGGCCCTTTTTTTTTTAATATTCTGTTTTCAAGATTTAAACCTCAATAACTTTAAAAAAAATGATAAAACGGGCAACGTTTTTTCTTTTTTTATCTGGGCTGATACTAGAATCTTACAAATTTAATATTTGGTGCACACCACAGCTAAAAAAAAATACGAGCCCTCAAACGACAAAAGGAGGTAAAAAGAAATCTAAACAGCCAAATTTGAATTGCATTAAAAAAAAAACTAAAAACGATTGACTACTTCTAATTGTACAAAAGCATCTTCAGTTCCCTTTGATGTAATGAAAGCAGAGATGATGCTCAAAGCAACGACTGTAGAAATGAGAAATCGATGCCGAGCATGCATAGATAAACAAAGGCAGCAGTTTGAGCAATTTTTATAAATAAATGACATACTTAGTTAATGATAGTTAATGATAGTAAAAAATATTATTTAGTTAATGATAGTAAAAAATCCACCTTGTTAAAGGTGACAAATAACCTTATCTGTTTTTAAACAAATTGGGTTTTTTGTGTACCAATCGAAAGGGTATAAACTGAAGATGTTTTTGTATAATTAGAAAGAGAATAAGAATAAGAATAATTTATTGTTTATAAGAATAAGAATAATTTATTGTTTAAAACTGTAGAGTTAATCTTTATTAGTTTTTTTTTTAAATGCAATGCAAAGTTGGCTGTTTCCATTTCTTTTTACCTCCTTTTACTTACTTGTGCACCAAATGTTATATTTGTTATGCTCAGAACGATAATCTGATCAGATTAAAATCACTTTTATTCGTTGGTATTTTTGATTTTGGGCCCAATATGAATGGTCTCCCTTAAGCTAGTTTAATAGGAATCGATCTTAGCTAGTTTTTACTAAAGGCGACCATTTAAGAGATGTTTATTCTGAGAGGAGGCGTCGCCATGTAATAGTCATGCACCTTTCACGGCCTATGCAGACGACATCGTGTAAGTAGTATTTGGAACTTGAAGTGACCAATACACGTAATCACTATATCATTGCTTTGACTGTACTATCACGAGCCACGATAGAACTTTGTCATAGCAACTTCGCCAAGTTACCAGGAAGAAATTATTAATCATTGGAGTTCTGCAACACATTTAAGGGATTAAACTTAAAGACTTGTAATTAAAAATATTTTTTATTGGTTAGTTTTGAGTATTTATAGGTTAGCAAAATTATAAGATGGAAGCAGCAATCCAGACAGACCCTGCACGAGGTCCTACCACAACCTAAAAATGGTACAAAATAAGTCAAAACGTGTTTATATTTCTCAATAGTAATCTAACGTACTCTTCCTAAAAACAGACAACCTTAGCAAAAAAATAAAAGAAAAACAATCTTATTATCTGTTCTATAGCTTTTTAACCTAGATCAGTCTAGCAGCGGCTAGTTGTTGGAACAAGAAAACGGCGCTCTTACCTACTGAGCCAACGAGTCGGAAGCATATCCCGGCTAAAATTGCAGCCGCTTGCAGGAACGTGACGTCATATTTCCGCCATGCGGTCGAGCGAGTTAAAGATGAACTAGCGAGAGCTTGGAATTGCATATGTAGTGGTATTGTGGGTATAGGCATTCTATATTTGAAATTTCCCTTTTACCGTACTATCAGCATAAAAAGAGGTTTGTAATAAAAAAAAAATTAAGAAGAAAATTAAAAATAATACTAGCGTCAAATTCTAAATATTATTTACGTTGTGCGTATATTTTCAAGGCTGATATTATTGTATTCTCACAGTTTTCGAAACAATTCTCCCTGGGCCCGTACGATTGTAAGTTACACATTTTTTAACAACCTTGGCAGAAAATAATTTTGGTTCGACTGAGAGTCAAAGTAAGGAAATTATTTTGAACTTGAACTTATGAAGAATTTAAATTCACCTTTTACCGCTGCCCAGTTGGCTGAAAAGGCTACAGGAGTTTCTCTCTTGACTGTTTATAATATTTTGTCTGAGAGTAAGAGTGATAGATTCAAAGCAACAAAAATATTCACCTCTCCAAGTGAGAAAAAGTTACGTACTTGTCCGCAGTAGACGATTTTGATAAAGAGGTTATGTAATTCCCTAACAGGTTGTGACATACTTACAAACAAAGTTCGCTATCGAGCGTTATTTTCGCCGTCTCCGTAAGAGACTCGATAGCCCAGTTGGCTAGAGCGCTGCCATGTACCTTCATACTTTTGGTAATCAAACGTAACCGGCGGAGACGAAGGTTCAAATCCTTCTCAAGCGTTATTATAATGTATTTTTGATTTTATTTTAATGCTTGTTATTTTATTTTATTTTTAAACTTTTTCCCAAAGATTTAAAAAAAGTCCAATCCCTAGATCGAACTTCTTTACCAAAAAATAGTTAAGTTTTTTTTGGTAGGTATTACTGTGGCATTGCACTACTAATGCCATATCAATCAGTGAAAAGCAATAAATAGGCATTATAAAAATGACAAAAAGTTTGACTCGTGAAGGATTCGAACCTACGTCTCCGATGGAAAGAGTTTTGTTTAAATCAGATATCGGCGCTCTAACCAACTGAGCTAACGAGTCTGTTGACTAGTCCGGCTAAAACTGCAGCCGCTTGGAGCAAATTGACGTCACAGTGACTCCCACTTCCCACCACGCGGTCCAAGTGACTCACTCGAACAGCATCGCTTGCTTATCAGTCACAACAAGGAGCCAGAACAAAAAGTACAATTGAGAGCCGACCATAGTCATGCCAAAATGAACTCTGTTTATCAAGAATTATGAAATACAATGTATTATTATATCATCTTATTAGGGTCATAGTAGGAAGCGCTCGATAAGGGCTCGGAGTTAATGTTATGTTATATTTTGTTACGTTCTTGTATTGGTAGCGTGTTAGTTATTTGTAATTATGGGCATTGTTGCCGAAATAAAAAGTTATCGTTTCAATTCTCTTAACAACAATTTAAAAGATAAAACCATTCAGAGTTGATATCTTTTAAACAGCCGAACTAATTTTAAAGAAACCTATTGCACCCTCCCACTCAAAGGGGCATTCGTTTAAATCCCGCATCCGCGTAAATCCATCTAGTGGTAACATCCAAATTATATCTAGTGGTAACATGCCTTCAGGGTCTTTGGTGAGCTCAGCTCAGCAACAGCAGAGTGAAGTGAAGATTGATCAGTAATGTGGAAACAAGATAAATTTATCCATAATAACCGTACAAACTACAAAACATATCTCTCGGCTTGCCCTATTCTGAAACCCTAGGCACGCCACTGCGCATAAATCCATCTGGTTAGAAGCTACGATGTCACCGGTAAACACATAGTCACACAGACACGTATACACACTTAGTACTTCATCTGTGTCACAAATATTTACCCATACTGGGAATCAAACCCAGGACCTCTCGCTTCGTAGGCAGGGCCACTACCGACTAAATTTACGCGTCGTCAATAAACGACCCGTCTCTTTAAAAAAGTGTAGGTATTTGGCACCAGAATTCAAACGAAAACTATGGAATAATATAACCCTTACGATTTTCTGACTAAAATTGAATCAAAGTAAACACGCGAACTCTGTGCGGGTTAGAGACTAATGATCACTTTTTTTTGACGATAGCCTGGTTGATAGTGATCCTGCCTACGAAGCTAGCAAACCCGGGTTTGATTCCTGGTATGGGCAAATTTTTGTATGATGAGCAAGAGTATTTTGTTTCTGAGTCTTGAAGGTTTTCTAAGTATTTAAGTAGTTATTTATCTGTATTAGTATTGATATCATTGTGTAGTACCCATAGTATAGGTAAGCCTATAGCTAAGTTTGGGATATGTCAATTTGTGTGAGATAGCGTCTTGGTATTTATTTAATTTTATTTTGAAATAATGTTTTCCTTTATCGAGGTGGTTTATTACATCCTCTCCTCACTGCACTTTAGGCCCGCGAGCCATTTTGATATATTGAAATCTCTTACCCACATACAGTTCGCGTGTCGAACTTTAGTCTAGCTTTCGGATGGAAATGTCAAGGGATATACTGTGATATACTCTGAAACATCGGGACAAAATAAATCCAACTCAGGTACCTTGCGGTACGAGTCGACTCGACGCACGAAGCCGCCAGGCCACAGGCGCTCTTTCAGAATGTTGTGCAATACAGGCTTGGTCAGAGTTCCCTTAAAGATAGCAACTTTGGCCGCCACACTCACCAGACTCGTTAGCTCAGTTGGTTAGAGCGCCGATATCTTTCCTCAAAACCTTAAACCAATCCATCGGAGACGGGGGTTCGAATCCTTCACGAGTTAATTTTTTTATTTTATTTTTATACTTTCGGAGCAATATTTTTCTATTAGCCTAGGCTTTAATAAGATTTTAATTACACAACTTTCTTCATACATCTTTATCATTATTGTTGGCGTTGTAGTAACCGTTAAATTATTAAACATTGAAAGAATACGACATAGAAGCCAAGAGGTTCAAATAAATTGGAATAGAGGCTTAAAAATAACATAAGAATAAAAAAAAATGTCCACAGATAAGAAAAACTGTCAAATTTCAGCTTATAGATTATAACTTTAAGAACCCTCCAGCATTTTTTGATGATTGTGCCAATATAATGTTAAATTATTTAATAAAGACCAACTGCAATAATAATATCAACGGAAAAAACTGTAGGATTTAAAAAGGTGTTCCAGGCGGGGATA
Organism: Acleris emargana; assembly: GCA_927399475.2. Lineage (NCBI taxonomy): Eukaryota > Metazoa > Arthropoda > Insecta > Lepidoptera > Tortricidae > Acleris > Acleris emargana. The sequence continues at coordinate 441,178 of OV656859.1, forward strand.
GTTCTTTCTGACGCAGTCGGGTGGAAAAGGAAATACTATAGTGATACTATTACGTATTCTGTGTGTGCAGCACACCATTGTACCTTGTCGTTTTAAAACCTATGACAGATTTGTTTGGCAGTTCAATTGATAAAGCACTTCAATATACACCTACTTGTAAAACCGACCGACCCACTCCAGCTGAGCCGGTCCGGTTGACGACGCGTTAGTCCAGTCGGAAGTGATTATGCCCATAAAGCTACCGGTCCTGGGTTCTATTCCCAGTAGACAAATATTCGTGTGATAAGCGCGAGTGTTGGTCTTGAGTCGTGGATATTGTATACGCACTTGAGTATGTACTTCTTATTATGCTTCAGCTTCCATTAATCGAAATATACTCTCACCTTAAAGCCACTATTTTAAAACGTGTATCTTATTAGGCTAGCAAAACAAACAATTACACGCTACGCTATGAAATAGACAAGTGACAAACATCTCCGTGATTTAGCGGTATGTGAGCAACTGTAACACGTGTATATTACCCGCTTTACGGTAATTTATAAATATTAAACAATCTTTTTTGAGTTAGTCATAGAATATCATTTAATTGTATTCTACAAATTCGTAGCTTAACTACCTATTAACATAAAAAGTTACAAACAAAGAAGCTGCGTTTGAAATTTTCACACATATAGTTATGCGTGTATTGAAGATGTGTGTGTGAATTGAAGATGAAAGTGTGTGTTAAATGACTAATGATCACACAAAACATTCATTGTGCGAATGGATTACCGCGTTATCATTTTAAGCCATCGATTTTTATAAATATATTACAACGAACAAAGCGCAGTAGTACATGGCATTGTAACCAAAACAAATAAAAAGAATAAAAAGTTTGACTCGTGAAGGATTCGAACCTCCGTCTCCGATGGATAGGATTCAGAAACACTTGTTGACAGAAATCGGCGCTCTAACCAACTGAGCTAACGAGTCTGATGACTACTCCGACAAAATTTGTGATCGCATTTATAAAAGAATATTAGGGAATTGCACAATATTTTGAAACAGATAAAAAAGACTTCATATAGAGATAGAGCAGTTGAACCTCCGTCTCCAAAGCAGATGTTTTATTAAGAATCGGTGACCATCGGCGCTTTTGTGGTGGAAGGACCTGGTGCAGGTTCCTTCCGAATCCTCACCAACATCTTAACCTTCAACTGGCCTCCGTATTCGCATCGTTGTGTTCCGGTGCAGCAGCGGTGCAATGACTAACGTAGAAGTTCCATTCGTCTTCAAGGCTGGCAACGCATTTGCAGTGTTGAGATTGTCATCGTATGATGGCTTTCTTGGGATCGCAACGGAACGTTACAGTCCGCCTACCATCAGGTGGCTGCTCGTTTGCCTTCTCTATGGCATAAACACATCTGAATGCCAGGTCTCATTCAAATATATTTGTTAAATTGACAGAAACTGCAAAATGACGTCACGTCACGCCCGGTGCGGGGTCAATGACTTACGTGTTTGTAAACAGATGTTATGAAACTTGGTGTTAAGTCATCGTTGTTTTGCTTTTTTTGACTACAGCGCTGCTGTGGCGCTCTTCCAAAATGTGGTGCAATTCCCTGCAAGAGGTCGCAAATTTAGCCGCTACATCCACAGACTCGTTAGCTCAGTTGGTCAGAGCGCCGATAATACATTGCATTACTTACTGAAACCTAGCCATCGGAGACGGAGGTTCAAATCCTTCACGAGTCAAACTTTCACTATACTTTTTTATTTTGTTTTTCCGTTATCTGTTAAGTTTTGTTCTAGAAATACTTTAAAGGTTTATTGATGATTTTTGAAATTGGTTTTTGTGATGTTGGGCAGCTAGCAGCACGATTTAAAGTTTTACATAATGATCACTGTTAGGTCGTTTTAAGTGTTCCGTGTCAAAACAGGACCCTCTTACTGCGCCTGTCGGTTCTAAGTGTAAAAAGCCGTATATTTTTAACGTTTTAATAAAATATTTGTTGACATAACAAGGTGTGTTAATTATTTCGGACCCCAAACACGTAAAGAATATCACCAGGAACTCGCTCTGGTACATAATACTATAATACCGGGAGCACGACGGGGACAAATACTTTGCTCTCCTCCAACAGAGTCCCGGGGCGTTGCTCCTTCGAGAAGCAAACGGGCCACTTTAGTGCTTTGTCACTTTAACGTCATGTTTGAACTACTGCACTAATCTGATAAAGGAGTTAAAAACGACAAGGTGCAAAAGTGTGCAGCTACTGACTTGGCTGCCTGTAGAACACTTCCTTTTGAAAATCTGCGTGTTTAAATAGAAAATATGACGGATAATAGTCAACCAAGCAACCACTGCGGGGTCGAACTCAGTACCTTGCTTACAAGGTAAGACGCGTCGACGCACTGAGCCACCGTACTATCAAGGTTTTATCAAAATGCTGTGTGTGTGCTGCTTGTGAGTTTGTATCTATTTGTTATTTCCGAAACTACAGACTCTGTTGTTTACCACTTGAATTGTACATTATTCCGACTTTTTTCTCTCAAAACTCTCATATAATAGCAGCCGCCTTGGTTTGAACTTGGTATCTTGACTATTTAAGTCAGCGCTTTAAACCACTAGGCCACCGGCGCTCTTGCATAACGTTGTGCAATTCTCTAAGAGTATGTTACATGTTTACAATCGAATGTCCCCAAGCGGTCACGAGTTTGGCCGCCTCAGTCACCAGACTCGTTAGCTCAGCTGGTTAGAGCGCCGATATCTTCTCCGCAAACTAAAACCAATTCATCGGAGACGAGGGTTCGAATCCTTCACGAGTCAATTTTTTTATTATACTTTTATAATTTTTATACTTTTAGAGCGATATTTTTCTATTGGCCTAGGCCTCAATTTGATTTAAAAACGTTGCCGATAAAATGTTAAATAAAAAAAAACAACTGTAATAATAATATCAACGGAAATGCCAAAAACCAGCTCCATATCTAATCTGTGGATAATTGTGAGAGCAAAGTACTTATAAAACTGTAGTATTAAAAAACGTGTTCCAGGCGGGGACAGCCGGTCCCTTCTGGCGCTGGGTTGACGACGCGTTAGTCCAGTCGAAAGTGATTACGCCCATGAAGTTACCGGTCCTGGGTTCGATTCTCGGTATAGACATTCGTGTGATAAGAGTGTTGGTCTTGAGTCGTGGATATTGTATATACACTTGAGTATGTACTTCTTATTATGCTTCAGCTTCCATTAATCGAAATATACTCTCACCTTAAAGCCACTATTTTAAAACGTGTATCTTATTAGGCTAGCAAAACAAACAATTACACACAACGCTATGAAATAGACGAGTGAAAAAAACCTCCGCGATTCAGCGGGACATGCGGTCGCGAGTTTGGCCGCCTCAGTCACCAGACTCGTTAGCTCAGTTGGTTAGAGCGCCGATATCTTCTCCGCAAACATAAACCAATCTATTGGAGACGGGGGTTCGAATCCTTCACGAGTCAAACTTTTACTCGTCTTTTTTTTGTTGTTTTGCATTTATTTTATTAATTTTTAAAGTGGCAGTTGTCAGTTCCTTTTATTGACTTCAAAATCATTTTGAGCGATGAAGACAGTTGTAAATAGACATTTTGGTTAAGGCGGCAATGTCTATTCAATAAGTTAGTTTGCATTTTATTCTATTAGTGTGTTAGGTGTAAGCGTTATTTCCTCTTTAGTAAATTTCGTAACACCACAAGAAAACAACGAAACTAGAGATAAAAACCTCTTTCCCGAATCCCGCCACTGTTTTTATTTCTCTGCATAAAATTTTAAACTTGGCTTGATCGCAATACCTACTGCCAAGTCATACGTTGATTTTGTAATGTATATGTTATTAATGCTTGCTTTTAATATCTATAAATTTCCCTTTTTCTATATTTAATATAGAAGACAAATAAATCAAAGTAAATGTATTCGAATAACAAGTTCATTTATTGCAGTCACCTCGCCTGTCTGGCTGTAGGGCTAATTGTCTTAGTCTAGATGACGACAACACTTTCTGCACTAGAGCATAAAATGCCATTTTATACAGCCTATACCCAGCATAAAGAAGGATTTTACGAGCATAAGAAGTGAAAAATATTTATTTAGTACAATTGTTCAAAAATTGCTACTTTTCTTAGCTGTATATAGTGCGGAAAGATGGATTTTTTCAAACTAGTGCTTTTTATTTAAGAGCTCGTGAATACTTTCTGGCCAGAAATTCAGAGTGGATAGCCGGGGATTTACAGTTCTGTGTATCTTGTTCCCAATCCCAGCCATCAAATTCAGATGCCACTGCAACTCTGGGGCGGCCTCGTAAGGCCTTGCTATGAATAGGGATTTGTTAAATATGTTACTCATCACATCTGACCCTGTTATGAACAGCCTGAGAGAGGTTCCATAAAAAAAGACAAGTAATATCCCTTCCGAAGTTATACAATTAATAATTCGTCCTGCTAATATAATTACAAAACTTACTTTTAAGTATAATTATGTTTTTATGATTGAAAAAATGACCTTCTGCTGGAGTTTCTTGCGGCGCTTCTTCTCCGCAATGATGGTCTTGTCCGAAGCGCTGGTAGATTCACTGTACATTTCCGACGTGTAAAAGAGCCCGCATGTGGCCAATTTACTGAATAAATATTTTGTATTTTTTGTATTTTTTTTTGTAAACGAATTGCCAATGACTAGTCATTATCACAATTCCCAATTTTGTAGATGATTGTTCAGAGGAAGAATTTAGTGATAATGACTAGGTAATTAAGTTAATATAAAGGTATTATAACATAATGTAAATATTAAGTAATTCGAATAATGAGGTTACCTTAGATTAGCGATAAGCTTGTTAATTTATTTTGTTTTGTATTGTTATTATATTTCTAAGTAACAGTTAGTAATTATAATAATTAAGTAACGATTGTTAATTGATGTTGTTTTGGGTTGTTATAATATTTAGATTTTTCACAATAAATAACTTAAAAAGGTATTTGGCACCAAAATCGAAACTAAAACTATAGGATAAAACTCTTTGCGGGTCAGAGACTTTGGATAACTTTTCTTTGACGACGCGATAGCCTGGTTGATAGTGGCCCTGCCTACGAAGCTAGCAGTCCCGGGTTCGTTTCCTGGTAATGGGCAAATGTTTTAGTGATGAGCACAAGTATTTTGATTCTGAGTCTTGGTGGTTTCCTAAGTATTTAAGTATTTATTTATCTATATTAGTATTTATATCATTGCAGTAACCATAGTATAGGTACAAACCTATAGCTTAATTTGGGACAGGTCAATTTGTGTGAGATAGCGTCTTGGTAATGATTTTCAATATAACGTTTCCCTTTACCGAAGTGCTTTATTACCACCACTTCTCACTGCACTTTGGGCCCGCGAGCCATTTTGATACATAAAATTCTCTAACCCACATACATTTGGCGTGTTGAACATTGTTCTAGCTTTCGGAAGGAAATGTCAAGGGATAAACTGTGCATAGGGCAGCTGAGGCATAGGGACAACATGAACTCAGGTACCTTGCGTGAGGAGCCGGCTCGACGCACTCAGCCGCCAGGCCACAGACGCTCTTTCAAAATGTTGTGCAATACAGGCTTGGTCAGAGTTCCCTTATAGACAGCTAGTTTGGCCGCCACACTCGCCAGACTCGTTAGCTCAGCTGGTTAGAGCGCCGATTTCTTTCCGCAAACTTAAACCAATCCATCGGAGACGGGGGTTCGAATCCTTCACGAGTCAATTATTTTTTTTTTTTATACTTTCTGAGCGATATTTTTCTATTGGTCTAAGTATATAATGCCGATAGAAAGTAAAATTAAAAAAAAAAAACCAACTGCAAAAATAATATCAACGGAAATGCCAAAAACCAGCCCCATATCTAATTTGTAGAAAATTGTGAGAGCAAAGTACTTATAAAACAGAAGTATTAAAAAACGTGTTCCAGGCGGGGACAGCCGGTCCCTTCTGCGCTGGGTTGACGACGCGTTAGTCCAGTCGAAAGTGATTACGCCCATGAAGCTACCGGTCCTGGGTTCGATTCTCGGTATAGACACTCGTGTGATAAAAGTGTTGGTCTTGAGTCGTGGATATTGTATATACACTTGAGTATATACTTTTTATTATGCTTCAGCTTCCATTAATCGAAATATACTCTCACCTTAAAGCCACTATTTTAAAACGTGTATCTTATTAGGCTAGCGAAACAAACAATTACACGCTACGCTATGAAATAGACGAGTGACAAACACCTCCGTGATTTAGCGGTATGTGAGCAACTGGAACACGTGTATATTACCCGCTTTACGGTAATTTATAAATATTAAACACTTTTTTTTGAGTTAGTTATTGAATATCATTTGGTTGTATTTTACAAAATCGTAGCTTAACTACCTATTAACATAAAAAGTAACAAACAAAGAAGCCGAGTTTGAGATTTTTCACACATATAGTTATGCTTGTAATGAAGATGTGTGTGTGAATTGAAGATGAAAGTGTGTGTTAAATGACTAATGATCACACAAAACATTCATTGTGCGAATGGATTACCGCGTTATCATTTAAAGCCATCGATTTTTATGAATATATTACAACGAACAAAGCGCAGTAGTACATGTAACCTAAACAAAAAAAATAGAATAAAAAGTTTGACTCGTGAAGGATTCGAACCTCCGTCTCCGATGGATAGGATTCAGAAACACTTGTTGACAGAAATCGGCGCTCTAACCAACTGAGCTAACGAGTCTGATGACTGCTCCGACAAAATTTGTGATCGCATTTATAAAAGAATATTAGGGAATTGCACAATATTTTGAAACAGATGAAATAAACTTCAAAGAGAGTTAGAGCAGTTGAACCTCTGTCTTCAAAGCAGATGTTTTATTAAGAATCGGTGACCATCGGCGCTTTTGTGGTGGAAGGACCTGGTGCAGGTTCCTTCCGAATCCTCACCACCATCTTAACCTTCAACTGGCCTCCGTATTCGCATCGTTGTGTTCCGGTGCAGCAGCGGTGCAATGACTATTCAAATATATTTGTTAAATTGACAGAAACTGCAAAATGACGTCACGCCACGCCCGGTGCGGGGTCAATGATTTACGTGTTTGTAAACAGATGTTATGAAACTTGGTGTTAAGTCATCGTTGTTTTGCTTTTTTTGACTACAGCGCTGCTGTGGCGCTCTTCCAAAATGTGGTGCAATTCCCTGCAAGAGGTCGCATATTTAGCCGCTACATCCACAGACTCGTTAGCTCAGTTGGTCAGAGCGCCGATAATACATTGCATTACTTACTGAAACCTAGCCATCGGAGACGGAGGTTCGAATCCTTCACGAGTCAAACTTTCACTATACTTTTTTATTTTGTTTTTCCGTTATCTGTTAAGTTTTGTTCTAGAAATACTTTAAAGTTTAATTGATGGTTTTTGAAATTTGAATATGTAATGTTGGGCAGCTAGCAGCACGAGTTAAAGTTTTACATAATTATTTTTGGTAGGTCGTTTTAAGTGTTCCGTATCAAAACAGGGCCCTCATACTGCGCCTGTCCGTGCTGAGTGTAAGAAGCCGAAAATATTGAACGTTTTAATTATTTTTTTTAAACTTAATAAGGTGTGTAATTTATTTCGGACGCAAATCACGTAAAGAATATTACCAGGAACTCGCTCTTGAACCCTTACCGGTACATAATACTGTAATACCGGGAACACGATGGGGACAAATACTTTGCTCTCCTCCAACAGAGTCCCGCGGCGTTGCTCCTTCGAGAAACAAACGGACCACTTAAGTGCTTTGTCACTGTAACGTCATGTTTGAAGTAAGTACTGCACTAATCTGATAAAAGAGTTAAAAACGACAAGGTACAAAAGTGTGCAGCTACTGACAAGGCTGCCTGTAGAACACTTTCTTTTGAAAATCTGCGTGCCAGTGAATATATTACTGCGTCGAGACCGTAGCCCAGCTTAGTTAGAAAATATGATGGATAACAGTCAACCAAACAACCACTGCGAGGTCGAACTCAGTACCTTGCTTACAAGGTAAGATGAGTCGACGCGCTGAGCCACCGGACTATCGAGGTTTTATCAAAATGCTATTTGTGTGCTGCTTGTGAGTTTGTATCTATTTGTTATTTCCGAAACTGCGGACTCTGTTGTTTACCACTTGATTTGTACATTCCGTCTTTTTTCTCTCAAAGCTCTCATATAATAACAGCTGCTTGGGTTTGAAATTGGTATCTTGAGTATTTAAGTCAGCGCTCTAAACCACTAGGCCACCGGCGCTCTTGCATAACGTTGTGCAATTCTCTTAGAGAACTCGTATGTTACATGTTTACTATCGAATGTCCCCAAGCGGTCGCGAGTTTGGCCGCCACACTCACCAGACTCGTTAGCTCAGTTGGTTAGAGCGCCGATATCTTCTCCGCAAACATAAACCAATCCATCGGAGACGGGGGTTCGAATCCTTCACGAGTCAAACTTTTACTCGACTTTTTTTTGTTGTTTTGCATTTATTTTATTAATTTTTAAAGTGGCAGTTGTCAGTTCCTTTTATTGACTTTTTTTAACGATGAAGACAGTTGTAAATAGACATTTTGGTTAAGGCGGCAATGTCTATTCAATAAGTTATTTTGCACTCAATTAACGGGTTGGCTTAAAGTAATGAGAATTACAAAAACTGTTTTTATTTTTATTTTTTCACTTGTTAGGGTTATATAGCTTTTTATTACATTAAAACGAACTAAAACCAATATGGTAATCAATCATTCCTATACAGCAAAAAGTCCCGCATCTTAAATTTTTCGTAGCTTTCTTCTTACCGTTATCATCATACGTTGGACAACATCTATTTTAACATTTTTTTGTTAATTAGTTGTTTTTGTACCTTGCGCTTCAACTGAGTCTGTAACCCGCCTAACCCGCTTCCCTCCCATCACTGTAAACTAGTCTACTGAGAATTACCTAATAATCCTCTATTGGACGAGCTATAGGGACGTTCGGATGGTTTGAATCCTTCGGTACGAAGTGAACGTCATGCTCTTTTAGTCAATTCTGGCTGCTCCCTGCATAGTGATACTTTCTCCGCAACTTCCTGCACTTCTTTGGAATATCTTCAAGCTGTTTGTTGGAATATTTGGGTATTTTTTGACACTTTAACTGTTCAACATTGTATTTCTCTAAAATATTCCTTATTCGCCCACGAAAAACATCATATTTTACAGCTAACTTATCTGGGACTGACCCACTTTGTTTTGTACAAACGTTGCCACCTACTTGCGGTCTCGATCATAAAGAATGGGAGGTCTTCCCGTTTTTGGTAAATCTTTAGTCCTAATACCAAGTTCCCACCGCTGGATCAAACATTAAATTGTAGAAGGAGGTACATTTACAAATTTGTGATGAGAGACCACTTCAGATTTTTCACGCCGTCCAAGTAGGCGATAGACACGTTCACGTCATAACTTCCTCGCGGACATTTTTTATTAAACCAGTTAATCTTTTCTTGCCTTATTAACAAAATTTACATATTTTCTATTATTTATTTCTGTCAAAATCCTTTTTGTATTTTTTTATTGCCTGCTATTGTTAATTGAATACATTCTCATTACTTTAAGCCAACCCGTTATATTAGTGTGTTAGTTATGAGCGTTATTTCCTCTTTAGTAAATTTCGAAGCACTACAAGAAAACAACGAATTAAGAGTCCAAAACTATAGATAAAAACCTCTTTCCCGAATCCCGCCACTGTATTTTTTTCTCTGCATGAAATTTTAAACTTGGCTTGATCGCAATACCAACTGCCGAGTCATACGTTGATTGTGTTATGTTTTGGTCATAATTATGCTTGTTTTTAGTAGTTTTAAATTTCCTTTTTTTATATGCAACATAGAAGGCAAATCAGTCAAAGTAAATGTATTCAAATACGGACGAACGTTTTGCTTTATCGATCTTCATAAATGTTGAAAAACTAGCTTAAAAATCTCGACTACATTATTTTAATACCTTCGTCGATTTATGAGAATAAATTCTAACTCGACACCTCTACGCGTTCCCGATATAAAGAGTCTTGACAGACGGACGGACGGACGGACGGACGGACGGACAACAAAGTGACCCTATAAGGGTTCCGTTTTTCCCTTTTGTGATACGGAACCCTAAATATGTTGTCGAAGGATTCAAACCCCTTCTTTATCGGTAAGCCATCACGACAAAACCCAATTTCTACAACCGTCGAACAAAGCAGAGAAATTAAAAAAAGGAAAATAAAACTTTGACTCGTGAAGGATTCGAACCTCCGTCTCCGATGGATAGGATTTAGAAACACTTGTTGACAGAAATCGGCGCTCTAACCAACTGAGCTAACGAGTCTGATGACTGCTCCAACAAAATTTGTGATCGCATTTACGCTTGCCATCAGGTGGCCTGCCTGCTCGATTGCATTCTTTATGACGAAAAGAAAATAAGATGCCGCGTTTCATTAAAATATAATTGTTCAATGAACAGGAACTGCATAATGACGTCACAACGACGCCCGGTGCGGGGTCATTGACTCTCGTGTTTGTAAACAGATATTATGAAACTTGGTGTTACGTCATCGTTGTTTTGCTTTTTTTTTTTGTTTACAGCTGCTGTGGCGCTCTTTCAAAATGTGGTGCAATTCCCTGCAAGATATCGCAAATTTAGCCGCTACATCCATAGACTCGTTAGCTCAGTTGGTCAGAGCGCCAATAATACATTGCATTACTTACTGAAACCTAGCCATCGGAGACGGAGGTTCGAATCCTTCACGAGTCAAACTTCCACTATACTTTTTTATTTTGTTTTTCCTTTATCTGTTAAGTTTTGTTCCAGAAATACTTCTAAGGTTAATTGAGATTTGGTTATGTAATGTTGGGCAGTTAGCGGCACGAGTTAAAGTTTTACACAATATTTTTTTTAGATCATTTTAAGTGTTCCGTACCCAAAACAGTATCCTCTTTCTGCGCCAGTCCGTCCGAAATGTAAAAAACCGTAACTTATGAACGGTTTAATAAAATATTTGTTAAAATAATAAAGTGCGATTACTTCGGACCCCAAACACGTAAAGAATATCACCAGGAACTCGCTCTGGAACCCTTACCGGTACATAATACTATAATACTGGGAACACGATGGGGACAAGTACTTTGCTCTCCTCCAACAGAGTCCCGCGGCGATGCTCCTTCGAGAAGCAAACGGACCACTTTAGTGCGTTAACGTCATTTTTGAACTACTGCACTAATCTGATAAAGGACAAGAAACAAAAGTGTGCAGCTACTAACAGGGCCGCCCGTAGAACACTTTCTTTTAAAAATCTGCGAGCCAGTGAATATATAACTGCTTCGAGAGCGTAGCCCAGCTTAGTTAGAAAATATGATGGATAGTCAGTCAACCAAGCAACCACTGCGAGGTCAAACTCAGTTTTTTGTTTACAAGGTAAGACGCTTCGACGCACTGAGCCACCGGACTATCGAGGTTTTATCAAAATGCTGTGTGTGTGCTGCTTGTGAGTTTGTATCTATTTGTTATTTCCGTAACTACGGACTCTGTTGTTTACCACTTGAATTGTACATTATTCCGACTTTTTTCTCTCAAAGCTTTCATATAATAGCAGCCGCCTGTGTTTGAACTTGGTATCTTGAGTATTTTAGTCAGTACTCTAAACCACTAGGCCACCGGCGCTTTTGCATAATGTTGTGCAATTCCCTAACAGTACGTTCACAATCGAATGTCCCCAAGCGGCCGCGAGTTTGGCCGCCTCAGTCACCAGACTCGTTAGCTCAGCTGGTTAGAGCGCCGATATCTTCTCCACAAACTTAAACCAATCCATCGGAGACGGGGGGGGTTCGAATCCTTCACGAGTCAAACTTTTACTCGCCTTTTTTTTTGTTCTGCAATTGTTTTTATTTATTTTTTAAGTGCTATTTGTCAGTTTCTTTTAATGAATTTTTTTATGCGATTATGACAGTTGTGAATAGACACTTGGGTCATGTTATTATTTATTGTACAACAAGGGCCACCATTATCCCATACTTATGGTATCCATCCGAGCTGGCAGGCGAGGCTGCTTTGCTTTTCACTTCGATTACGAGGGAAAAAAACAGTGATAATATAAAACTTACATGAATGAGAATGTACTGACTTATTGCCACTTCTCTCTCGCACTTTTAAATTTTAATACTTTTTAGTTTATTATTTTGGATTAAGGTGGAAATGTCTGTTCAAAATTCATATTCAAAATTCAAAATTCAAATTCAAATCCCGCCACAGAATATATTTTTTTGCATGAAATTTTCAACTTGGCTTGATCGCCATACCTACTGGAAAGTCATTAATTGATTTTGTAAAGTTTTTGTTATTAATGCTTGTTTTTAATAGTTTACAATTTCCTTTTTTTTAATGCATTAAAAAAGGCAAATAAATCAAAGTATATGTATTCGCACTACAAGTTTATTTATTGCAGTCACCTCTCCTCTGAATGTATGGCTTAACTGTCTCAGTCTAGATGACGACCTCACTTTCTGCACTAGTGCATAAAATGCGATTTTATGCAGCCTATACCCAGCATAAAGAAGGAATTTACGAGCATACATACATACATACATACCTTCACGACTGTAATCCCAGAGTGGGGTACAGAATTACCAACAACTTTAAAAACATCTTGATAATTCTGTCATTTTATAGAAATCTAAATTAAAAGTGTATTTCCCGTTGAGCTAGAACTATGCAATTAGGCAAGTAATAGCGTCTCATACTAAAAATATTGGAATAAATCTGAAAACTATACCGCCATGTTTGCTGAAGCCCAAGTGGCCAGCTTAACTGCTGTGCTGCGAAACATGATGGCTTCGCTATTGACCAGAATACGTAGCAGCCCAACCAGTCTCCTGAGGACGATAGCCAACACTTAATTAAAAACACATTGTCGCTAGCTAAATATATATACTAAATTAGTCACAAATAAAAATACTAACAAAATGTGGATCTAGTTGGTCTGAATAAAGAAGTCATTTTTATTATTATACCTAAGCAGGAGGCTTACAGAACCCATCAGAAATGGGTGTTGAAGGTACCCATGACGACCGACCCAATTTTTGCAGCCAGCGATTTTTATAAAAAGGTTATAGAAATAGAAATAATTTTATTTGCATAAACATAGGTACAGTGTTGGTTGGAAAATAGTAGTACATCGAATGGATCTCTATGCTTTACCCGCAGGTGTACAAATTTGGAGTACTGATTATTTTTTAAAACAGGATAATAAAATTAATTAAGTTAATTAAGTAGGTACAAAAAACAAAAAAAAAGAATATCAAAATAAACAACTGACTTATTCTACAAAAACTACAATCCAAACAAGGAGCAATCATATCATCATTTTAAGCCATCGATTTTTATAAATAGATTATAACGAACAAAGCGCCGTAGTACATGTAACCAAAACAAAAAAAGGAAAATAAAAAGTTTGACTCGTGAAGGATTCGAACCTCCGTCTCCGATGGAGAGAATTCAGAAACACTTATTGACATGATATCGGCGCTCTGACCAACTGAGCTAACGAGTCTGATGACTGCTCCTACAAAATTTGTGATCGTATTTATAAAAGAATATAAGGGAATTGCACAATATTTTGAAACAGATGAAATAGACTTCAAAGAGAATTAGAGCAGTTGAACCTCCGTCTCCAAAGCAGATGTTTTATTAAGAATCGGTGACCATCGGCGCTTTTGTGGTGGAAGGACATTGTGCAGGTTCCTGTTGACTACAACTTGCCTTCGTATTCGCATCGTTGTGTTCCGGTGCAGCAGCGGTGCAATGACTGACGTAGACGTTCCATTTTCAGTTTTCCTAGGCATAACAATAGATAAAAATTTGCAATGGAGTCCCCATATAGCTGTACTGGCAGGTAAACTAAGTTCGGCAGCTTACGCAGTTAGGAAAATTAGACAACTAACCAATGTTGAGACAGCTCGCTTAGTTTATTATAGTTAACTATTTCCATAGTGTTATGTCGTACGGTATTATGGTTTGGGGTAAGGCAGCTGACGACATACAAACTATATTTGTGTTACAAAAAAGGGCCATTCGTTCTATTTACAACTTAAATTCCCGTGACTCCTTAAGAGATCTTTTTAAGGAAATTAATGTCTTAACTGTAGCGTCACAATTTATTTATGAGAATATTATTTATGTTATAAAAAATTTGGATTCTTTCACAAAAAATTCTGATATACAAAATTTAAATACTAGAAATAAAAATAAAATAGCTATTCGAAAATTCCGCGTCCGTAAAGTACATAAATCATTTGTTGGTCAATGCATTCATTTCTATAATAACTTACCCTGAGGTAGTATTAAAGTTTTCCTTTCCAGCACTCAAAAATTACTTGAAAAAGTCGTTAATGTCTAAAGCGTATTATAGGATCGAGGACTATATAATAGACAAAAATGCTTGGCCTTAACCCGAAACTTAATCAATAATATATTTATTTTATTTTTTTCAAATTCAAAAGCTTTATCTTGTCTGGGGGACACCGTTGATGTAGGAAAACATATAAATCTTATGTGGTCATCTTGCACCGTCTTCGAGTTCTTTTTTTCCTTTTCTCTCTTTCTATCTTAAGATTTTGGTGTGTTTTCCTGCGGAAACTACGCAGGATATTTAAAATATTTTTTAATTTGCTATTTATAGATTTATATAATGCTAGACTAAGTAGTACCATTGTAATATTAAATATATTTTAAAAAATGACTGACTGCTGAGTTTCTTGCGGCGCTTCTTCTCAGCAGTGGTCTCCTCTTGTGAAGCGCTGGTAGATTCTTGACGTGTAAAAGTGCCCGTGCGGCCTACTTACTGAATAAATGTCTTTATCTTTATCTTTATCTTTATCATTCGTCTTCAAGGCTGGCAACGCATCTGCAGTGTTGAGATTGTCATCGCACGATGGCTTTCTTGGGATCGCAAATGTACGTTAGAGTCCGCCTACCATCAGGTGGCCGCCTGCCCGTTTGCCTTCTCTATGGCATAAACAAATCTGAATGCGAGGTCTCATTCAAATATATTTCTTTAATTGACAAAAACTGCAAAATGACGTCACGTGATGCTCGGTGCGGGGTCATTGACTTATGTGTTTTTAAACAAATATTATGAAAGTGGTTATTAATTAATTATTGTTGTGATTTATCAAAGAAAGAGCTAATAATGAAAACAACAAAGCAAAGATTACTTAACAACAAGTTTCATAATATCCGTTTACAAACACGTCAGCCGTGCCCCCGCGGCGGGCGTCGCTGTGACGTCACCGTGCGGCGCGAGGCTGCTCCGGCACGACCGCCACCAGGCTCGGCAGCCCGCAGAGCCCCGCCCATTCTCGCTCGATATAAGTGTCTCTCGAAAATGATTTTTTTGAGCCAATCTTTAAACTGTTTCTTATTTTGTCATAATGATTCTAAAAAGACCGGAGACAATTTCCATATTAAAACAGTAATGTACAAACAGGAAAATAATAAACAACAAAATAGTCAAAAATACAAAAGGTATGTCTGAATTATCCCTTTAAGGGATGTATGCCAGTTAACCTTAGAGCGATTGGGAAATGGGAAATGACTAGATGTTTAATAATGACGGTCAGCGAATATAGCACTGTCACCGCCAGCCACTGCTACGATGTAGCCATGTACGCTGCACCATGTAGCATTTTTTTCCGCTACGTAGCGAAAATCTGCTACGAATGGTTTACCCGAGTTAATATAATAAATTATATATAAACATTTCAGGCGTTACGTTTAGATCTTTTAATTATTAGGAACCTTAAAAAATAAAACAGAATAATAAAAAGCATTTTTTTATTTTGTAATCATTTTTGTTGCTTCGATACTCATATTATAGAAATATTTAATAAGCAAAAAAGGAGAAAACAAAAATTTAATAAAAAATAACCTAAAGTTGACTCGTGAAGGATTCGAACCTCCGTCTCCGATGGATAGGTTTTATTCAGGAAGTATTGTATATCGGCGCTCTGACCGACTGAGCTAACGAGTCGGATGGCTGTTGCATCCAAAACTGCGATATCATTAACAAGTTTTTATTGCACAACATTTGGAAATAACAACGACGACGGCCTGGTGGCTCAGTGCGTTGACTCGTGTTCGCCAGGTACTGGGTTCGAACTGCAGTTGTCGTTTTGTTAGCTAAATCCATCTTATATTCTTACTAAAGCTGGACCCAGTGTCGAGGTTGAGCCCGTGTGCTGTAAAGACAACATACAAAACTATGAACATTATTGGTAGCGGCCCTGCCTCCGAAGCGAGCGGTCCCGGGTTCGATTCCACGCGTGGGAAGATATTTGTGTGATGAGCACGAGTATTTGTTTTTGAGTCTTGGATGATCTTAATGTCTATAAGTATTTATTTCTGTGAATACGTATTTATATCGTTGTTTAGTTCCCATAATACAAGCCTAGGGAAATAAGAATATATGCTAGAGCTTAGTTTGGGACTAGGTCAATTTGTGTGAGATTGTGCCCTAATATTTTTTTGATTAATAAATTAAAGATAAAGATAAAGATAAAGAGACATTTATTCGCAACAATACAAAACCACATTAGGTACACAGATACAAAAATAACAAGACAGAGAAACAGTTGCGAAACGGTCCCAACTCAGCATTCGCTAGCCGTAAAGCCAGCACTGGTCTTCCGTTGGAACCGCTTGGTGAAGTGACGGATAGTAACACACTTAACTCAAAATAACGTTAAATTAAAAACATGAAAGATCAAAATTAAAATAATTTGTTCGAGATTATCTCAAACGACCATAAGAATAACACCCTATTAAGGTTGGCAACATCAAGGAAACAGAAAACAAAAGACTAGTCTATGGGAATGTAAACACAAGCCATGTAGGTAACGTAACAATAACAAAAATTAGACTAGACTTTAATTAGATTAGATTAGACTTTACGTATAGCTATTTTAACTTATTACTTAAAAATTGCTATTTTCTGTCTATTTCGCGATCTTGGCTCCTAAGAACATTATTTAATCTCTTATAGTTTTCGGTGTTTTCTGCTTACCTTACTTTTTTTAATATTCGCCACCTTTGGAACCCTTTAACAGGGTTTTACTGGTCAACCTAGGTCTTTGCCGAATATAATCGCATACACACCTATTGCAAAAAGCCCACATACTCGTTTGAGGCATGAGTTATTAAAAAAAACACGTAAATGCGTTGTGTTAAATGTGTTTACTTATTAACATTTATAGACAGCGGCCTAGAAGTTACTATGACGTCAATTTTCTCCAAGTGGCCACAAGATTGGCAGGCTAGTCATCAGACTCGTTAGCTCAGTTGGTTAGAGCGCCGATATCTTCTTCGCAAACATAAACCAAACCATCGGAGACGGGGGTTCGAATCCTCCACGAGTCAAATTTTTTACACTTTTTAACATTTTATGCCGCCTCTAGCGTACGTATTTTCCAAACGGGCTGAGGTCAATTTGATTTTAAATACAATTTGCTTAGTCTTTATGGTTATTGTTCGCGTAGTGGTAACCCTTAATTAGCAAAATGAATTAAACGAAAATAGCCCACAGATAGAAACGAGTGACAGTTGTTATCGTCGCCCATAAATAGTTTATTTTTTAATACTTATTATAGTATGTAAAATAAATGTATCAATATTGTGTATTTTTTATTGATCTATTGAGTATGTGTCTTAAATTAATTTGTGAATTAATGTAATGATATGATATGTCAAATGCAATGTATATTATTTCTGAACAAAACTAAGAAAACTATGGCTATGACCAAGACCCGCCCTGCTGATGCGATGTCGAGGTTCAGGTTCAGGAGGACGAGGGGGGGACCAACGTTTATTAAAAGTTTCGCTGTATCGGTCTTCATAAACATTGAAAAGCAAGCTTAAAAATCTTGACTTCATTAAGTTGATACTTTGTCGATTTATGAGAGTTCATTTTAACTCGACACCTCTACGCGTTCCCGATATAAAGAGTCTTGACAGACAGATGGACGGACGGACGGACGACAAAGTGACCCTATAAGGGTTCCGTTTTTCCCTTTTGAGATACGGAACCCTGAATATGTTGTCGAAGGATCCAAACCCCTTCTTTATCGGTAAGCCATCACGTCAAAACCCAATTTCTACGACCGTCGAACAAAGCAGAGTAGTAAAATTAAAAAAAGGTAAATAAAACTTTGACTCGTGAAGGATTAGAACCTCCGTCTCCGATGGATAGGATTCAGAAACACTTGTTGACAGAAATCGGCGCTCTAACCAACTGAGCTAACGAGTCTGATGACTGCTCCGACAAAATTTGTGATCGGTTAGGAACTTAGGAAGCATTGTATAAAATAATATTACTTATGGAATTGCACAATATTTTGAAAGAGACAAAATAGACTCTAAAGAGTTGTATGTTGTGGACTTGCACCGCCGTCTCATCGTAAACAATGCAACTATCGGCGCTTTTGTAGACCTTATGCAGGGTCCGTTTGGATCGCTACCACCATCTTAACCGGTAACTTGCCACCAAACAAGGGTGATATTCTCTTCGGCCGGTCGAACGAGTGCTCGTTCACTCAATCGACCGACCAAACGCTTTTAAAAGAGAATGACACCAGTCAGCAGTATTCGCATTATTGTGCTGCGGAGCGGGGTTAAGACAGCCGGTGACATGACTTGCATCTTAGACCTCAAGGTTGGCAACGCACTTGCAATGTTGATCTTGACATTACAAACGTCTTTGGGCATTAGACTTATCAGGCATAATTAATCTGAATGCCAGGTCTCATCCATATATATTTGTTCAATTAACAGAAATTACAAATGTTTAGTCATCGTTGAAGTGATTAATCATAGTTAGAGCTAATAATTAAAAAAGCAAAGCAAAGATTACTTAACACCAAGTTTCGTAATATCTATTTACAAACATGTCAGTTAATCCCCCGCACCGGGCATCGCTGTGACGTCATTTTTCAGTTTCTGTCAATTGAACAAATATATTCGAATGAGAGCTGGCATTCAGATTTGTGTATGCCATAGAGAAGGTAGTTTTTTTATGAATAAATTATTCTACAACATAGGGTAAATAATAATGGATTTCCAATAAGATAACAAATTTTGAAACTTGTTGATGAGTAATTATCGTTTGCTTACATTTTTTAAGTATAAGGTCTTGTTTTAGTAGATAAGAGTTTTGTATAATAAATAACGTTATTATACGCCAAATAATCATAAATAATTCACAATAAGATCGTCTATAAATAATGAATATATCATGTGTGTATCGCTAATTTCGAAAATTATGAAAAGTAATAGTATGGTTATAAAAGATTAATTAATTTAGTTTTATTTTATTAAATATAATTTCTTTGTTTATCGTAGAAGAATGACGTAAAATGAAATTTACAATAAGTACGAATAAATACCGGTAACAACAGAAACAAACTGGTTTCATCATATTATTATTTGTTTACAAACACGAGAGTCAATGACCTGCACCGGGCGTCGATGTGACGTCATTTTGCAGTTCCTGTTCATTGTACAATTATGTGTGAATGAAACGTGGCATCCCATATTTTTTTTCATAGAGAATGCGATCGAGCAGGCCACCTGATGGCAAGCGGACCCTAAAGTTCACTTGTGATCCCAAGATAGTTATTGTCATCTCAACACTGCAAATGCGTTGCCAACCTTATTATTATACCATATTATTATGACACTTGTTGTTTATTCATTATTGTTGTGATTTAAAAAAAAAAGAGCTAATAATCAAAACAACCAAGTAAAGATTACTTAACAACAAGTTTCATAACATCTGTTTACAAACACGTCAGCCGTGCCCCCGCGGCGGGCGTCGCTGTGACGTCACCGTGCGGCGCGAGGCTGTTCCGGCACGACAGCCACCGGACTCGGCAGCCCGTAGTGCCCTGCCCATTCTCACTCGATATTAGTATAAATTATCCCTTTAAGGGATGTTTGCCAGTTAACCTTAGAGCGATTGGGAAATGACTAGATAATTAATAATGTATTTAGTGAAGCAGCCAACAAGTACCGCGTCTGGCGTCCAACGATAACTGAAAAACAACACGACGATCCTGCCAACAACACGGCGAGCATAACGCCGCCAACGTACAATATACGACGGTCAGCGAATATAGCACTGTCACCGCCAGCCACTGATACGAGTGCTTCGTTGTAGTCTGTAGCACTATTTTCCGCTACGTAGCGAAAATCTTCTACGAATGGTATACCCGAGTTAATATAATAAATTATTTTTTATTGATCTATTGAGTATGTGTCTTAAATTACATACATACATACCTTCACGCCCGCAATCGCAGAGTGGGGTAGGCAGAGCTACAGAATTACAACTTCAAAAAGTTGTTGACAATTCAGTAACCACAATTTAAATTAATTTGTGAATTAATGTAATGATATGATATGTCAAATGCAATGTATATTATTTCTGAACAAAACTAAGAAAACTATGGCTATGACCAAGACCCGCCCTGCCGATGCGATGTCGAGGTTCAAAGCCAAGCGGGACGAGGGGGGGGGACCAACGTTTATTAAAAGTTTCGCTGTATCGTTCTTCATAAACATTGAAAAGCAAGCTTAAAAATCTTGACTACATTAAGTTGATACTTCGTCGATTTATGAGAGTTAATTTTAACTCGACACCTCTACCCGTTTCCGAAATAAAGGGTCTTGACAGACGGACGGACGGACGGACGGACGGACAGACGGACGGACGGACGGATGGACGGACGGATGGACGGACAACAAAGTGACCCTATAAGGGTTCCGTTTTTCCCTTTTGAGATACGGAACCCTGAATATGTTGTCGAAGGATTCAAACCTCTTCTTTATCGGTAAGCCATCACGACGAAACTAAATGTCTACAACCGTCGAACAAAGCAGAGTAGTAAAATTAAAAAAAGTAAAACAAAACTTTGACTCGTGAAGGATTCGAACCTCCGTCTCCGATGGATAGGATTCAGAAACACTTGTTGACAGAAATCGGCGCTCTAACCAACTGAGCTAACGAGTCTGATGACTGCTCCGACAAAATTTGTGATCGGTTAGGAAGCATTGTATAAAATAATATTACTTATGGAATTGCACAATATTTTGAAAGAGACAAAATAGACTCTAAAGAGTTGTATGTTGTGGACTTGCACCGCCGTCTCATCGTAAACAATGCAACTATCGGCGCTTTTGTAGACCTTATGCAGGGTCCGTTTGGATCGCTACCACCATCTTAACCGGTAACTTGCCACCAAACAAGGGTGATATTCTCTTCAGCCGGTCGAGCGAGTGCTTAGTAGCTTTGTCATCTACTCATTAAATTCACCGCTTCGCCGCGAACACTCGTTCACTCAATCGACCAAACAAACGCTTTTAAAAGAGAATGACACCACAGCAGTTGTTAACGCACGGCATATGTGTGACACGCACACACATGCACACGCAGCGAGCCAGCAACGGACCTCGGATGACGTAGCGGCGACCCCTCCACACATTCTTACCTGCTCTCGGCTTAGACACCCGCATTCATGTTTCTTAAAATATAATGCATTAAAATTTGTTAAAATCATAAGGACTTCTTCTTTACTCTCCACCGTTCACCAAGCTAAAAGACGCACCTGTTCTTCATTTTGTTCCTACGACCGGATTTTACATTTTTGGATACCAACGAACCTGCCACGAACAAAGGAAAGCGCAAGCACGGCGGACCGTTATGTGGATGATAGAAGAGAAGCTACAAGTCATCCCGATTGCCGACGTAATAACACTTTGGAAGTCAAGAATCACGCCTACTTCGACTGGAATTTATTGTGATGAGTACCTGAGAGAGTAGCGTTATCGTGAGTTCGTTCCAATTACCTATCTGTTAAGCTTAACCCCGTATTCCTATAAAAAATCGAACTTATTTATTTTCGCACTTTAAAAGCGAACAAACTTACCTGTTATACATAATTTCTGTCTTTCCGATCCCTATTTCACACTTTAAAAGTGAATATACTTAATCTTAAATACATTTCTTATCTTCTAGTAGCAAAGTCCCGCTTATATCCTAGTACTTTCTAAATTTCTAGTGCTTATTCTTCTAAAGTTTGAAGTTCACGGTCCAACATTCTGTGCCTTAACGTATTTATTAAGTGTTCGGTGCATATTACAGCTGATTGCATTGTATGCGCTTAGTCGCGTGACCGTGACCTTGGGCGCTTCCTCGCTTGGCGACCGGTGGCCGGCCGGCTAGGCTCAGCGCTGCTGACCTTGGACCTTATCTTACTGCATTCTCGCTGCGACCCGCAAAATAAATTTAAGTATTTATTGCCTTACCTTTCTTATTTTAATAACTACATTATTGGTTTAACAAATCATTATATTTACAGCTTAATTATTTGTGAGTGAGTACATACATAAATTACGTAATACAAAATGGATTTCAAAAATCTTAGTAAACAACGCGCAACCTTTAAAACTAAAATGACACTCTTCGAAAGTTATTTAGATACGTTGAATAGTTGTCCGCGTTTAGGTAATTTACAGTCCAGTGAGCTTAATATTCGCTTAATAAAAATCGAAGAGATGTATTCAGATTACGATACCGTGCAAAGTGACTTAGAAAGTATTTGTGAAATTCCAGAGGATCAGTTCCAAGACCGAAAGGATTTCGAGTCCCGGTACTTCGGCGCGATCGCGTTCGCGCGGGACGTGCTGGCGCGGAGCCAGCTCCCTGCGGGCACCGGCGCAGCCGACGTGGACTTCAGGTCGGTCTCAGGCTCTTGTGTGCACCAAGGTAGGCCAAACTTAAAGCTTCCTACTATACACTTACCTAGCTTTTCGGGTCAATATCATAACTGGCTAGAAGTTCATGACACCTTTAGCTCGTTGATTCATTTAGACGAGTCTATACCAAAAATAAACAAGTTTCACTACTTGCGCGCAGCGTTAAAGGATAGTGCCGCTTTGATAGTGCGCTCGCTTGACTTCTCGGCTGAAAATTATGACATTGCTTGGGAGCTGCTTTGTGACAGGTTCAACAATAAAAGGCTTCTGGTCAACAATCACTTACAGGCTATTTTTAACATAGAATCGTTACCTAAAGAGTCGTCAAAGTCGTTGCGCAACATCATAGACACTATAAATAGAAACTTACGTGCTTTAAAAACTCTTAAGCTGCCCACTGAGCACTGGGATATTCTTATCATATACATTGTATCAAGTAAATTGGATTCAACGACTATTTGTGAATGGGAGACTCATCGTAACTCGCTACAGGATTTACCTACATTAGAAATATTTTTAAACTTCATAAAAAACCGTTCTGATCTCTTAGAAACTATGGAGAATATTCGCATAAAACGCCGCCATAGTGACGTCACGCACAGTCACCATAAATCGCTAGTCGTCAACTCTTATTCTCCCCCCGCAGACAAACAATTTGTTTGTCCGTTGTGCAAAAATAACCATGCTATTTATCGTTGCATGAAATTCAGATCCTACATGTTAGATGTTAGAATGCAAAAGGCTAAATCGTTAAAGTTATGCTTAAACTGCTTGCGTCAAGGTCATCATGCTAACGCTTGTCGAATTGGACCGTGTCGTTTATGCAACCAATTGCTGAACAGTCTCCTACATTCCCACGACACGTCCGCTGACGCGGCACCGCCTGCAACGCGCACCAGCGTGGCACTCTGCGCGGTGCCCCCTTTGCCGTTAGAACCCCATGCAGCATCTGAAACAAAATCTCCTTCAGAGAGTACATCACAACCTAACGTAGTTTTATCAGCTGTTCATAGTAACTGCGTGCTCTTGTCTACAGCGTTAATTCAAGTACAAGATCACAAAGGACAAAAGCACACAGTACGCGCCTTACTGGATAACGGAAGTACGTCTTGCTTTATAACTGAAAAAACATTTAATAAACTTAACTTACCTTACTCGCCGACCTCGTCATTAGTCGAAGGGTTAAACTCCCAAACTTCCCGCTTTACCAAGCAATGCGGTGTCACTTTATCATCGCTTATAGATCCTTACGAAGCTAATGCGACGTGCTTTGTTGTTCCGCGCATCACGCAGCCGTTACCTTCGGTGCGCATAGATTACGCGTTACTTAACATTCCACCTAACATTGCCCTAGCCGATCCAACCTTTAACGTTCCGTCTGAGGTAGACATGCTCCTCGGAGCAGATATTTTCTGGAGCGTGTTAGGTTCCTATAATATTTCATTAGGTAACAATATGCCAACTTTAAGCAAAACCAAATTAGGCTGGTTGATTTCCGGCCTAGTTCAAACAAATACTTACCCAACTACAGTCCACTGCAACCATGCTATCCTATCATCAGAAAATCCTAGAAATGTCCGATCCAGCTACTTGGCGCTGCGTGCCCACTGCCTTAAACCCAGCCGACATAGGCTCAAGCGGTGCTAGTGCCGCAAGCTTAGACAATTGTTCGTTATGGTGGGCGGGTCCTCCATACTTGTTACAGGATGAAGAAACATGGCCCAAACCACCTAACTGTCCTAATGATACCGAACTGCCAGAATTTAAAGTTCATTATAATTTAAATACAAACCAAACAGACCACTTTACTTATATTTCAGATTTCATAAAACGATATTCCGATTGGAATAAATTACAACGTATTTTGGCTTATGTCTTACGCTTTTTACATAATTATTTCTACCCAAATAACAAGCGTACTGGGTACTTACGCATTAATGAATTAAATTCAGCACTGATTTCGCTATGTAGGTTTGCTCAACGCGAAACGTTTTTAATAGAGTACAAAATCTTAAAATCAAAAAACACTTTGCCTGTTAAAAATCAACTTAATAAACTAAATCCATTTTTTAACACTAGAGACGCCTTAATACGAGTAGGGGGGAGACTATCAAACTCGTACTATGATTACGATACAAAGCACCCCATACTGCTCCATTCATCACATCACATTGCTATGCTCTTGTTCAGACAATATCATATTCTACTCATGCATGCTGGACCGCAATTGCTTCTCGCTTCTTCGCGTCATAAGTTTTGGGTTGTTGGTGGCAGGAGCCTGTCCAGAAAAACGGTACACAAGTGTATCAAATGTTGCCGTTTCTCGGGAAAGGTTACTCAACCGATAATGGGTAACTTGCCCAAACAACGACTTCATACTGATTTCCCTTTCTCAAGTACAGCTGTTGACTATGCCGGCCCAGTGATGATATTGAACCGAAAGGGTAGAGGTAGTAAATTGATGAAATCCTACCTCTGTATATTTGTTTGTATGGCCGTTAAGGCTGTACACATCGAGCTTAACACACGGCATGTTAACGCACGGCATATGTGTGACACGCACACACATGCACACGCAGCGAGCCAGCAACGGACCTCGGATGACGTAGCGGCGACCCCTCCACACATTCTTACCTGCTCTCGGCTTAGACACCCGCATTCATGTTTCTTAAAATATAATGCATTAAAATTTGTTAAAATCATAAGGACTTCTTCTTTACTCTCCACCGTTCACCAAGCTAAAAGACGCACCTGTTCTTCATTTTGTTCCTACGACCGGATTTTACATTTTTGGATACCAACGAACCTGCCACGAACAAAGGAAAGCGCAAGCACGGCGGACCGTTATGTGGATGATAGAAGAGAAGCTACAAGTCATCCCGATTGCCGACGTAATAACACTTTGGAAGTCAAGAATCACGCCTACTTCGACTGGAATTTATTGTGATGAGTACCTGAGAGAGTAGCGTTATCGTGAGTTCGTTCCAATTACCTATCTGTTAAGCTTAACCCCATATTCCTATAAAAAATCGAACTTATTTATTTTCGCACTTTAAAAGCGAACAAACTTACCTGTTATACATAATTTCTGTCTTTCCGATCCCTATTTCACACTTTAAAAGTGAATATACTTAATCTTAAATACATTTCTTATCTTCTAGTAGCAAAGTCCCGCTTATATCCTAGTACTTTCTAAATTTCTAGTGCTTATTCTTCTAAAGTTTGAAGTTCACGGTCCAACATTCTGTGCCTTAACGTATTTATTAAGTGTTCGGTGCATATTACAGCTGATTGCATTGTATGCGCTTAGTCGCGTGACCGTGACCTTGGGCGCTTCCTCGCTTGGCGACCGGTGGCCGGCCGGCTAGGCTCAGCGCTGCTGACCTTGGACCTTATCTTACTGCATTCTCGCTGCGACCCGCAAAATAAATTTAAGTATTTATTGCCTTACCTTTCTTATTTTAATAACTACATTATTGGTTTAACAAATCATTATATTTACAGCTTAATTATTTGTGAGTGAGTACATACATAAATTACGTAATACAAAATGGATTTCAAAAATCTTAGTAAACAACGCGCAACCTTTAAAACTAAAATGACACTCTTCGAAAGTTATTTAGATACGTTGAATAGTTGTCCGCGTTTAGGTAATTTACAGTCCAGTGAGCTTAATATTCGCTTAATAAAAATCGAAGAGATGTATTCAGATTACGATACCGTGCAAAGTGACTTAGAAAGTATTTGTGAAATTCCAGAGGATCAGTTCCAAGACCGAAAGGATTTCGAGTCCCGGTACTTCGGCGCGATCGCGTTCGCGCGGGACGTGCTGGCGCGGAGCCAGCTCCCTGCGGGCACCGGCGCAGCCGACGTGGACTTCAGGTCGGTCTCAGGCTCTTGTGTGCACCAAGGTAGGCCAAACTTAAAGCTTCCTACTATACACTTACCTAGCTTTTCGGGTCAATATCATAACTGGCTAGAAGTTCATGACACCTTTAGCTCGTTGATTCATTTAGACGAGTCTATACCAAAAATAAACAAGTTTCACTACTTGCGCGCAGCGTTAAAGGATAGTGCCGCTTTGATAGTGCGCTCGCTTGACTTCTCGGCTGAAAATTATGACATTGCTTGGGAGCTGCTTTGTGACAGGTTCAACAATAAAAGGCTTCTGGTCAACAATCACTTACAGGCTATTTTTAACATAGAATCGTTACCTAAAGAGTCGTCAAAGTCGTTGCGCAACATCATAGACACTATAAATAGAAACTTACGTGCTTTAAAAACTCTTAAGCTGCCCACTGAGCACTGGGATATTCTTATCATATACATTGTATCAAGTAAATTGGATTCAACGACTATTTGTGAATGGGAGACTCATCGTAACTCGCTACAGGATTTACCTACATTAGAAATATTTTTAAACTTCATAAAAAACCGTTCTGATCTCTTAGAAACTATGGAGAATATTCGCATAAAACGCCGCCATAGTGACGTCACGCACAGTCACCATAAATCGCTAGTCGTCAACTCTTATTCTCCCCCCGCAGACAAACAATTTGTTTGTCCGTTGTGCAAAAATAACCATGCTATTTATCGTTGCATGAAATTCAGATCCTACATGTTAGATGTTAGAATGCAAAAGGCTAAATCGTTAAAGTTATGCTTAAACTGCTTGCGTCAAGGTCATCATGCTAACGCTTGTCGAATTGGACCGTGTCGTTTATGCAACCAATTGCTGAACAGTCTCCTACATTCCCACGACACGTCCGCTGACGCGGCACCGCCTGCAACGCGCACCAGCGTGGCACTCTGCGCGGTGCCCCCTTTGCCGTTAGAACCCCATGCAGCATCTGAAACAAAATCTCCTTCAGAGAGTACATCACAACCTAACGTAGTTTTATCAGCTGTTCATAGTAACTGCGTGCTCTTGTCTACAGCGTTAATTCAAGTACAAGATCACAAAGGACAAAAGCACACAGTACGCGCCTTACTGGATAACGGAAGTACGTCTTGCTTTATAACTGAAAAAACATTTAATAAACTTAACTTACCTTACTCGCCGACCTCGTCATTAGTCGAAGGGTTAAACTCCCAAACTTCCCGCTTTACCAAGCAATGCGGTGTCACTTTATCATCGCTTATAGATCCTTACGAAGCTAATGCGACGTGCTTTGTTGTTCCGCGCATCACGCAGCCGTTACCTTCGGTGCGCATAGATTACGCGTTACTTAACATTCCACCTAACATTGCCCTAGCCGATCCAACCTTTAACGTTCCGTCTGAGGTAGACATGCTCCTCGGAGCAGATATTTTCTGGAGCGTGTTAGGTTCCTATAATATTTCATTAGGTAACAATATGCCAACTTTAAGCAAAACCAAATTAGGCTGGTTGATTTCCGGCCTAGTTCAAACAAATACTTACCCAACTACAGTCCACTGCAACCATGCTATCCTATCATCAGAAAATCCTAGAAATGTCCGATCCAGCTACTTGGCGCTGCGTGCCCACTGCCTTAAACCCAGCCGACATAGGCTCAAGCGGTGCTAGTGCCGCAAGCTTAGACAATTGTTCGTTATGGTGGGCGGGTCCTCCATACTTGTTACAGGATGAAGAAACATGGCCCAAACCACCTAACTGTCCTAATGATACCGAACTGCCAGAATTTAAAGTTCATTATAATTTAAATACAAACCAAACAGACCACTTTACTTATATTTCAGATTTCATAAAACGATATTCCGATTGGAATAAATTACAACGTATTTTGGCTTATGTCTTACGCTTTTTAAATAATTATTTCTACCCAAATAACAAGCGTACTGGGTACTTACGCATTAATGAATTAAATTCAGCACTGATTTCGCTATGTAGGTTTGCTCAACGCGAAACGTTTTTAACAGAGTACAAAATCTTAAAATCAAAAAACACTTTGCCTGTTAAAAATCAACTTAATAAACTAAATCCATTTTTTAACACTAGAGACGCCTTAATACGAGTAGGGGGGAGACTATCAAACTCGTACTATGATTACGATACAAAGCACCCCATACTGCTCCATTCATCACATCACATTGCTATGCTCTTGTTCAGACAATATCATATTCTACTCATGCATGCTGGACCGCAATTGCTTCTCGCTTCTTCGCGTCATAAGTTTTGGGTTGTTGGTGGCAGGAGCCTGTCCAGAAAAACGGTACACAAGTGTATCGCATTATTGTGCTGCGGAGCGGGGATAAGACACCCGGTGACATGACTTGCATCTTAGTCCTCTAGGTTGGCAACGCACTTGCAATGTTGATCTTGACATAACAAACGTCTCAGGGCATTAGACTTAATTATCAGGTGGCCGCCTGCTTGTTAGCCATGGCATAATAAATCTGAATGCCAGGTCTTATTCAAATATATTTGTTCAATGAACAGGAACTGCAAAATAACGTCACAACGACGTCCGGTGCGGGGTCATTGACTCTCGTGTTTGTAAACAGATGTTATGAAACTTGGTGTTTAATCATCGTTGAAGTGAATAAGCATAGTAAGAGCCAATAATTAAAAAAGCAAAGCAAAGATAACTTAACAACAGGTTTCATCATATTATTATTTGTTTACAAACACGAGAGTCAGTAACCCCGCAGCGGGCGTGGTTATGACGTCATTTTGCAGTTCCTGTTCATTGTACAAATATGTAGATGTGAATAGCCCAGCCCAGTTACAGAGCCCAACAGAAATAGGTGTTGAAGGTTACCCATGCCGACCAACCCAATTTTTGCAGCTATCGGTTTTTATAAAAAAGTTATAAGGAACAAAGAGCATTTAACTAAAACAAAAAAAAACAAAAGTAAAAACTTTGACTCGTGAAGGATTCGAACCTCCGTCTCCGATGGAAAGATACAGAAAAACTTATTGACATGATATCGGCGCTCTAACCAACTGAGCTAACGAGTCTGATGACTGCTCCGACAAAATTTGCCATAGGTTGGGAAGCATTGTATAAAACAAAATACTGCAATTGCACAATATTTTGAAACAGATAAAATAGACTTTCATTTGAGTTAGAGCAGTTGAACCTCCGTCTCCAATGCAATTGTTTTATAAAACTAGAATCGGGGACCATCGGCGCTTTTGTGGTGGAAGTGTGCAGGGTATTTTCGGATCCTTACCACCCCATTTCAACTTTCCTCCGTTGTGTACGGCGCAGTGGCAGTGTGATAACCGGTGCAATGACTAACATTAAAACATTCTATTCGTCTTTAAAGTTGGCAGCATTTGCAGTGTTCAGGTTGTAATCGTGCGATAGCTATCTTAGGATCGCAAATTAACTTAAGAATCCGCTTTTCATCAGGTGGCTGCCTGCTCGTTTGCCTTCTCTATGGCATAAACAAATCTAAATGCCAGGTCTCATTCAAATTATATATTTGTTAAATTGACAGAAACTGCAAAATAACGTCACGTCATGCCCGGTGCGGGTCATTGACTCTCGTGTTTGTAAACAGATGAAACCTGGTGTTAAGTCATCGTTGTTTTGCTTTTTTTTCTGTTTACAGCGCTGCTGTGGCGCTCTTTCAAAATGTGGTGCAATTCCCTGCAAGAGATCGCAAATTTAGCCGCTACATCCATAGACTCGTTAGCTCAGTTGGTCAGAGCACCGATAATACATTGCATTACTTACTGAAACCTAGCCATCGGAGACGGAGGTTCGAATCCTTCACGAGTCAAACTTTTACTCTACTTTTTCATTTTGTTTTTTCCGTTATCTGTTAAGTTTTGTTCTAGAAATACTTTAAAGGTTAATTGAATGGTTTTTGAAATTTGGCAACGTTATGTAAAGTTTTACATAATGATCACTGTTAGGTCGTTTTAAGTGTTCCGTGTCAAAACAGGGCCCTCTTACTGCGCCTGTCGGTTCTAAGTGTAAAAAGCCGTATATTTTTAACATTTTAATAAAATATTTGTTGACATAACAAGGTGTGTTAATTATTTCGGACCCCAAACACGTAAAGAATATCACCAGGAACTCGCTCTGGTACATAATACTATAATACCGGGAGCACGACGGGGACAAATACTTTGCTCTCCTCCAACAGAGTCCCGGGGCGTTGCTCCTTCGAGAAGCAAACGGGCCACTTTAGTGCTTTGTCACTTTAACGTCATGTTTGAACTACTGCACTAATCTGATAAAGGAGTTAAAAACGACAAGGTGCAAAAGTGTGCAGCTACTGACTTGGCTGCCTGTAGAACACTTCCTTTTGAAAATCTGCGTGTTTAAATAGAAAATATGACGGATAATAGTCAACCAAGCAACCACTGCGGGGTCGAACTCAGTACCTTGCTTACAAGGTAAGACGCGTCGACGCACTGAGCCACCGTACTATCAAGGTTTTATCAAAATGCTGTGTGTGTCCTGCTTGTGAGTTTGTATCTATTTGTTATTTCCGAAACTACAGACTCTGTTGTTTACCACTTGAATTGTACAGTCAGCATCATAAATATAGTGGCAGTCAATCGTTCCAAATATACCGCACCATCCAAAATATTCATAAATACGTACTCATTCCAAGTGATCAAATTGTTCAGGCCATCCACTGTATACAAATATACCGGAGCATCCACAACGCCATATACTTGGTAACATTCAACCCGCCGTTAGTACAGCAACGTCCAGAACGCCGAAGGTTTCTAAGCATCCAAAGTAGCCAAAAATACGGGACACATAAGAAAATTGAACCTTATTTACCAGTAAGTACGGTTGAATATTCAGTCAAATCATTTTAATCGGTTAGCCAGTAAGCAATTTGACAAACCACGAAAACAGTAACATACTGTCATGGCATATATCTGTCTCACGTTTTAATTTGACACATTATTGCGTGAACTGCGTGGTTTTAAAAGGTTTTGCAATATTGAAGCAGCCAACTTAAACGCATCAATACGTTTCAATATTTCGCCAAGTTAGCCGTTAGTTACGATGGACCAGTGGATTAGTAGTAACGCTATCGAGTCATGTGTTCTGGGTTCTAATCCCCGTATTAGGTGCTATTTGCATTTTTATTTTATATTTTTAAAGTCGTTGTTTTATTTTAATTTGTAATAACTACTTATACATAAAAGGCCGTATTCCTTTATTACTTGTTTACATAGACGAAACTCACTACAAAACAAATAAATTACATTGAATTTATATTTTTTAATTTAAGCAAAATGGGCATTAACCTCTTTGGTTTTAATGGTTATCTACTCAAAAGCTTTGAAAATGAGTAGTTGTACATTTTGTTTGAGCTCTATTGCATTCAAAATATGATTCAATTTTCAAAAATATAAAATAAAAATGCAAATAGCACCTATTACGGGGATTAGAACTCAGAACACATGACTCCATAGCGTTACTACTAAACCACTGGTCCATCGTAACTAACGGCTAACTTGGCGAAATATTGAAACGTATTGATGCGTTTAAGTTGGCAGCTTCAATATTGCAAAACCTTTTAAAACCACGCAGTCCACGCAATAATGTGTCCAATTAAAACGTGAGACAGATATATGCCATGACAGTATGGTACTGTTTTCGTGGTTTGTCAAATTGCTTATTGGCTAACCTATTAAAATTATTTGATTGAATATTCAACCGTACTTACTGGTAAATAAGGTTCAATTTTCTTATGTGTCCCGTATTTTTGGCTACTTTGGATGCTTAGAAAAACCTTCGGCGTTCTGGACGTTGCTGTACTAACGGCGGGTTGAATGTTACCAAGTATATGGCGTTGTGGATGCTCCGGTATATTTGTATACAGTGGATGGCCTGAACAATTTGATCACTTGGAATGAGTACGTATTTATGAATATTTTGGATGGTGCGGTATATTTGGAACGATTGACTGCCACTATATTTATGATGCTGACTGTACATTATTCCGACTTTTTTCTCTCAAAACTCTCATATAATAGCAGCCGCCTTGGTTTGAACTTGGTATCTTGACTATTTATGTCAGCGCTTTAAACCACTAGGCCACCGGCGCTCTTGCATAACGTTGTGTAATTTTCTAAGAGTATGTTACATGTTTACAATCGAATGTCCTCAAGCGGTCGCGAGTTTGGCCGCCTCAGTCACCAGACTCGTTAGCTCAGTTGGTTAGAGCGCCGATATCTTCTCCGCAAACATAAACCAATCCATCGGAGACGGGGGTTCGAATCCTTCACGAGTCAAACTTTTACTCGACTTTTTTTTTGTTTTGCATTTATTTTATTATTTTTTAAAGTGGCAGTTGTCAGTTCCTTTTATTGACTTTTTTGAGCGATGAAGACAGTTGTAAATAGACATTTTGGTTAAGGCGGCAATGTCTATTCAATAAGTTAGTTTGTATTTTATTCTATTAGTGTGTTAGATGTGAGCGTTATTTCCTCTTTAGTAAATTTCGTAACACTACAAGAAAACAACGAATTAAGATTCCAAACAAGAGATAAAAACCTCTTTCCCGAATCCCGCCACTGTTTTTATTTCTCTGCATGAAATTTTGAACTTGGCTTGATCGCAATACCTACTGCCAAGTCATACGTTGATTTTGTAATGTATATGTTATTAATGCTTGCTTTTAATATCTATAAATTTCCCTTTTTCTATATTTAATATAGAAGACAAATAAATCAAAGTAAATGTATTCGAATAACACGTTCATTTATTGCAGTCACCTCGCCTGTCTGTCTGTAGGGCTAATTGTCTTAGTCTAGATGACGACAACACTTTCTGCACTAGAGCATAAAATGCAATTTTATACAGCCTATACCCAGCATAAAGAAGGATTTTACGAGCATAAGAAGTGAAAAATATTTATTTAGTACAATTGTTCAAAAATTTCTACTTTTCGTAGCTGTATATAGTGCGTAAAGATGGATTTTTTCAAACTAGCGCTTTTTATTTAAGAGCTCGTGAATACTTTCTGGCCAGAAATTCAGAGTGGATAGCCGGGGATTTACAGTTTTGTGTATCTTGTTCCCAATCCCAGCCATCAAATTCAGATGCCACTGCAACTCTGGGGCGGCCTCGTAAGGCCTTGCTATGAATAGGGATTTGTTAAATATGTTACTCATCACATCTGACCCTGTTATGAACAGCCTGAGAGAGGTTCCATAAAAAAAGACAAGTAATATCCCTTCCGAAGTTATACAATTAATAATTCGTCCTGCTAATATAATTACAAACGAATTGCCAATGACTAGTCATTATCACAATTCCCAATTTTGTAGATGATTGTTCAGAGGAAGAATTTA
Source organism: Acleris emargana (assembly GCA_927399475.2). NCBI lineage: Eukaryota > Metazoa > Arthropoda > Insecta > Lepidoptera > Tortricidae > Acleris > Acleris emargana. Next base: position 475,271 of record OV656859.1, read on the forward strand.
GTGATAATGACTAGGTAATTAAGTTAATATAAAGATTTTATAATATAATGTAAATATTAAGTAATCCGAATAATGAGGTTACCTTAGATTAGCGATAAGCTTGTTAATTTATTTTGTTTTGTATTGTTATAATATTTAGATTTTTAACAATAAATAACTTAAAAACATTCAAAAATAAAAAAAAATGTTAATAAAAACATACAGTCAATATAATTGAATCTAAAAAGTCTATAAAATATTTTTGTCCAGCTACGATGTTGTACGTGGAACACAGTGCGTCTCCTTCAAACAGCGTAGGTATTTGGCACCAAAATCGAAACTAAAACTATGGGATAAAACTCTTTGCGGGTCAGAGACTTTGGATAACTTTTCTTTGACGACGCGATAGCCTGGTGGATAGTGACCCTGCCTACGAAGCTAGCAGTCCCGGGTTCGTTTCCTGGTAATGGGCAAATGTTTTAGTGATGAGCACAAGTATTTTGATTCTGAGTCTTGGTGGTTTCCTAAGTATTTAAGTATTTATTTATCTATATTAGTATTTATATCATTGCAGTAACCATAGTATAGGTACAAACCTATAGCTTAATTTAGAACAGGTCAATTTGTGTGAGATAGCGTCTTGGTATTGATTTTCAATAAAACGTTTCCCTTTACCGAAGTGCTTTATTACAACCACTTCTCACTGCACTTTAGGCCCGCGAGCCATTTTGATACATAATAATCTCTAACCCACATACATTTCGCGTGTTGAACATTGTTCTAGCTTTCGGAAGGAAATGTCAAGGGATAAACTGTGCATAGGGCAGCTGAGGCATAGGGACAACATGAACTCAGGTACCTTGCGTGAGGAGCCGGCTCGACGCACTCAGCCGCCAGGCCACAGACGCTCTTTCAAAATGTTGTGCAATACAGGCTTGTTCAGAGTTCCCTTATAGACAGCTAGTTTGGCCGCCACACTCACCAGACTCGTTAGCTCAGCTGGTTAGAGCGCCGATATCTTTCCGCAAACTTAAACCAATCCATCGGAGACGGGGGTTCGAATCCTTCACGAGTCAATTTTTTATTTTTATTTTTATACTTTCTGAGCGATATTTTTCTATTGGTCTAAGTATATAATGCCGATGTAATGTAAAATTAAAAATAAAAAACCAACTGCAATAATAATATCAACGGAAATGCCAAAAACCAGCCCCATATCTAATTTGTAGAATATTGTGAGAGCAAAGTACTTATAAAACAGTAGTATTAAAAAACGTGTTCCAGGCGGGGACAGCCGGTCCCTTCTGCGCTGGGTTGACGACGCGTTAGTCCAGTCGAAAGTGATTACGCCCATGAAGCTACCGGTCCTGGGTTCAATTCTCGGTATAGACATTCGTGTGATAAGAGTGTTGGTCTTGAGTCGTGGATATTGTATATACACTTGAGTATATACTTTTTATTATGCTTCAGCTTCCATTAATCCAAATATACTCTCTCCTTAAAGCCACTATTTTAAAACGTGTATCTTATTAGGCTTGCAAAACAAACAATTACACGCTTCGCTATGAAATAGACGAGTGAAAAAAACCTCCGCGTTTCAGCGGTATGTGAGCAACTGTAACGCGTGTAAGTATATTACCCGCTTAACGTTAATTTATAAATATTAAACACTTTTTTTTGAGATAGTTATCGAATATTATTTTGTTGTATTCTACAAAATCTACCTATTAACATAAAAAGTTTTAAACAAAGAAGCTGCGTTTGAAATTTTCACACATATAGTTATGCGTGTATTGAAGATGTGTGTGTGAATTGAAGATGAAAGTGTGTGTTAAATGACTAATGATCACACAAAACATTCATTGTGCGAATGGATTACCGCGTTATCATTTTAAACCATCGATTTTTATAAATATATTACAACGAACAAAGCGCAGTAGTACATGGCATTGAAACCAAAACAAAAAAAAAAGAACAAAAAGTTTGACTCGTGAAGGATTCGAACCTCCGTCTCCGATGGATAGGATTCAGAAACACTTGTTGACAGAAATCGGCGCTCTAACCAACTGAGCTAACGAGTCTGATGACTGCTCCGACAAAATTTGTGATCGCATTTATAAAAGAATATTAGAGAATTGCACAATATTTTGAAACAGATAAAAAAGACTTCATATAGAGTTAGAGCAGTTGAACCTCCGTCTCCAATTCAGTTGTTTTATAAAGAATCGGTGACCATCGGCGCTTTTGTGGTGGAAGGACCTGGTGCAGGTTCCTTCCGAATCCTCACCACCATCTTAACCTTCAATTGGCTTCCGTATTCGCATCGTTGTGTTCCAGTGCAGCAGCGGTGCAATTACTGACGTAGAAGTTCCATTCGTCTTCAAGGCTGGCAACGCATTTGCACTGCAGTGTTGAGATTGTCATCGCACCATGGCTTTCTTGGGATCGCAAATGTACGTTAGAGTCCGCCTACCATCAGGTAGGCGCCTGCTCGTTTGCCTTCTCTATGGCATAAACACATCTGAATGCCTGGTCTCATCCAAATATATTTGTTCAATTGCCAGAAACTGCAAAATGACGTCACGTGACGCTCGGTGCGGGGTCATTGACTTACGTGTTTGTAAACAAACATTATGAAACTTGTTGTTGATTCATTATTGTTTTGATTTCTCAAAAAAAGAGGTTATAATTAAAATAATGCTAAGAAGACTAAATGTGTTAGGTTCGCTTTGCCTTATGTTAAACCGTTAGATTCTAGTATTTTTATAAATGACGAGTGTTTGCAAATCGTAGAAAAGGCAGTTTTCCTAGGCATAACTATAGATAAAAATTTGCAATGGAGTCCCCATATAGCTGTACTGGCAGGTAAACTAAGTTCGGCAGCTTACGCCGTTAGGAAAATTAGACAGCTAACCAATATTGAGACAGCTCGCTTAGTTTATTATAGTTATTTCCATAGTGTTATGTCGTACGGTATTCTGGTTTGGGGTAAGGCAGCTGACATACAAACTATATTTGTGTTACAAAAAAGGGCCATTCGTTCTATTTACAACTTAAATTCCCGTGACTCGCTGAGAGAACTTTTTAAGGAAATTAATATCTTAACTGTAGCGTCTCAATTTATTTATGAGAATATTATTTATGTTATTAAAAATTTAGATTCTTTCACAAAAAAATCTGATGTAAGTACATAATTTCAATACTAGAAATAAAAATAAAATCGCTATTCGAAAATTCCGCGTCCGTAAAGTATATAAATCATTTGTTGGTCAATGCATTCATTTCTATAATAAATTACCTGAGGAAGTATTAAAGCTACCCTTTCCAGCACTTAAAAATTACTTGAAAAGGTCGTTAATGTCTCAAACATATTATAGGATCGAGGACTATCTAATAGACAAAAATGCTTGGCCTAAACCCGAAACTTAATATTTTTTTATTTTTTGTCAAATTCAGTACCTTTATCTTGTCTAGGGGACACCGTTGATGTAGGAAAACATATCAATCTTATGTGGTCGTCTTGCACCGTCTTATATACTTACACGTAGGTAGGTGTTCTCTTTTTTTCTTCTCCCTCTATCTCTCTCGCAAGATTTTGGTGTGTTTTCCTGCTGAAACTACGCAGCTTATTTAATATATTTTTTACTTTAATATTTATAGATTTATATAATGCTAGACTAAGTATACCATTGTAGGAAGAGAGGACAATAGAGTGATCTCTCTCCAGGCGGGTGTTATGCCTGGGGACCGAAGTCCATTGGAATGAAGTTGGAAGTGGTATATATATCAACCGACTTTAGAAACTTCGTTAGCGCGTTGTAGGATTCTTAGTTCCGCTGTCTGACACTGGTGGCGCTAGCGAGTTCGTTGATACAAGTTTCCGTTAGATGTCGCTAGGTCGCCACATCAGCCCCCCTTTGAGACCGGAGGTTGATGGTGATGTGTGATGACGTGCAGTTTGTGCGTTGAATTGCCTGCTTGCAAGTGCCAGTGGATGTCTCCAATAGTGCTCAGAGCCGCATTGGCGAGCGTAGCAGGAGAAAAGGAGTGTGTGTGTGAGTGGAGTACACAGTGAGTCGTGTACCTGCTCGTGAAGTACTCGTTGTAAGACGCAGTGAGTCGCGTTGTTGAGTGTGAGTAGTGTGCACACTGTAGACACCAGGCATTGAGATATATATAACAGAATGCTAGTGGTGCACAGTGCGGGTTGGTCTTGCTTGCTGTGAGACTGCGGTCATGTGCTTGAGCTTGAAGGTCGTCGTCAGGATGCGTAGTTGTCCATTGTCGAGGGTCACCAATGTAGGAAGAGAGGACCCAATGGACTTCGGTCCCCAGGCATAACACCCGCCTGGAGAGAGATCTCTCTATTGTCCTCTCCTTCTACATTGGTGACCCTCGACAATGGACAATTACGCAACCTGACGACCTTCAAGCACATAACGCAGTTTCACAGCAAGCCAGACCAACCCGCACGGTGCACCACTAGCATTCTGTCATATCTCTATGCCTGGTGTCTACAGTGTGCAACCCTACTCTCACTCAACAACGCGACTCACTGCGTCCTACAACGAGTACTTCACGAGCAGGTACACGACTCACTGTGTACTCCACTCACTCTTCATCTCCTGCTACGCTCGCCAACGCGGCTCTGAGCACTATTGGAGAGCATTAGAAGACAAGGAGTTGGCACTGGGATGCTTCTTCGACGTAGAGGGAGCATTCGACAGAGCTACTTTTGGTGCAATAAAGAAATGTATACGGAGGGATGACATAGACCCCGCAGTTAGGAGATGGATAATGGCCATGTTAAAAGGGAGAGCGATCACAGCACAACTGGGGGGAGACTCAATAAGGATAAAGACGAGCCGTGGATTCCCACAAGGAGGCTGTCTGTCACCACTCCTATGGTGTCTCCTACTAGACTCGCTCATAAGAGAAACTAACACAAGAGGTATACACATGCAAGCGTATTCGGATGACGGGGTACTCTTAGTGAGGGGAAAAGTCCTCAGTGTAATGAGAGAAGTCATGACAAGAGGGATAAAACAGGTACTAAATTGGTGTCAGAACAGGGGACTAGACCTGAACCCGACCAAGACGAAAATTGTACTCTTCACCAACAAAAGAAAGCTGCCCGTCCTAACACCAATAAAAATAAAAGGTGAAGAGATAGAAACACTCAAGGAAATAAAATACCTTGGAGTAGTACTAGACAGCAAGCTGCTATACAAGACACATGTAAAGGAGCAATGCAGAAGAGCCACTATAGCCCTGTGGCAATGCAGGAAAGCCATAGGAAGGAGATGGGGACTAAGACCAAGGATAACGCAATGGATATACAGAGCGGTGGTCCTACCCAGACTCCTATATGGAGCCATCGTGTGGTGGCACAGAGCAAAGATAAAAGATATAGACAAAGAATTAACAAAGGTTCAAAGACTAGCATGTCTGATGACAACCGGGGCAATGAGAACAGCACCTACACAAGCCCTGGAGATCATGCTAGGATTGAACCCGGTACACATAGAGGTGGAGAAGAGAGCCACAGAACAGTGGTATAGAATAAAAGCGAGCAGGGAGTGGATCGGGTCCGAGATGGACAAGAGACACGCAAGCATACAGAAAGAGTCAATGTCAAACATGGATATGCTCATGGTAAACAATGACCTAATCAAGAAAAGGAAGAGGTTCGACAAGAAATACAGAATCCACATAGGAGAGAGAGACAGCTGGGAGAGAGAAATACCAGAACCCAAAGTGACATGCTTCACAGACGGTTCATGGAAATCCTCAACCAAAAGAGCGGGAGCGGGCATATATAGCCAAGAATCAGATGAGCACACGACGATACCACTAGGGGGCTCCACCAGTGTGTTTCAGGCAGAAGTCTTTGCCATCATGAAGTGTGCCCTGAGCCTCAAGGAAAAAAGCAATGTAACGGGAAGTCACGTTATAATATACTCAGATAGCCAAGCGGCACTCAAAGCACTAGGCAATCCGGTGATCAAATCATCTCTAGTGCAAGAGTGTAAGAATGAACTGAACACTCTAGGCACCACATCCCATGTAACACTGGCGTGGGTGCCAGGACACAGTGGAGCAGTAGGAAACGAGAAGGCAGACGAACTAGCCAGAGCAGGTGCGGACCAACAGTACCTAGGCCCGGAACCGGTATTACCGATATCGGAGATGGTAACCAAAGGAGTTATCGCCAGAAGAATGGAAAAGAAGACAAATGAGGCATGGGGGATGACGCAAGGGTGCAGACAATCCAAACTCATGATAGGAAGGGTTAATAAAAACAGAACAAGGTACCTTCTAAACCTGGGTAAGTATAACTTAAGCATACTAACAGGAATTCTGACTGGACACTGTCCGCTCAACAGACATCTGACGGTAATAGGTATTAAACAGAACCCTCAATGCCCACACTGTGGCAAAGAGGAAACTAGTCAACACGTCCTAGCCGAGTGTGTCATGTACTCGTCACTGAGATACCACACATTCGGAGAGGACGTTTTGTCCACAGAAGATCTCAAAAGCATCAACCTACGGGACGCACTGTTGTTCTGTAGGAAGACAGGAAGATGGGATCGATGCTGGATGGGAGCGCCGCCGGGCCAGTAACCTGAGGCACGACTGAGGGGAATAGGGCAGAATGAACGGCTGACCGAATCGACTGCCCGCCTGCTTCGGCTGGGCGTTCCCACTTATCATCATCATCACTATTGGAAACATCCACTGGCACTTGCAAGCAGGCAATTCAACGCACAAACTGCACGTCATCACACATCACCATCAACCTCCGGTCTCAAAGGGGGGCTGATGTGGTGACCTAGCGACATCTAACGAAAACTTGTATCAACCAACTCGCTAGCGCCACCAGTGTCAGACAGCGGAACTAAGGATCCTACAACGCGCTAACGAAGTTTCTAAAGTCGATTGACATATATACGGTTTAACGCTAGTGAAGAGTTTAAGGAACATGTCAAAGAGTATTCTAAGAATTTCAAGATAGACTGCCGTATAGCTAAGCGAAACTTTTTAAGTCATAAAATCTTGAATAGCTCTGATGTCATTAAAACGACTTGGAAAATAATTAATGAAGAAACAGGTCGCCGGAAAAAGGAAATTAATGACTTTCGTTTAAAAGTAGATGGTAAAATCCTAGAGTCGAATTTAGATGTCGCAATTCAATTTGAAAATTATTTTACCAACATACCAGTGTCAACGACTAAGTGTCTGAACTCTTCGCCGGCGTCTGCCATTTTATTATTAGAAGATAACGTGTCTGAATGCAGTATACACTTTGAATTCAAGCACGTTACTGCCTTGGATGTAATTAAGGCATTCAAGTCAATTAATATAAAGAAAACTAATGACCTTTGGGGGGTGTCGGTTCACGTCCTTAAATCCTTATTGGAAGTCATAGCATCTGACTTAATGGTCATATTTAATCATTGTGTTGACTGTGGCGAGTTTCCTGATCTTATGAAACATAGCAAGATAATTCCATTATTCAAAACGGGTAGTACTTCTGACCCCACTAACTTTAGACCGATCTCCATACTACCCACTTTCAGTAAAATCTTTGAGAAATTAATTTTATCACAATTAATGGAACATTTTCAATATAATAATTTATTACACACCAAACAATTTGGTTTTACTCGGGGTCGCTCGACAACCGAAGCTGGTGTTGAGTTAATTAAACATATTTTTGAAGCCTGGGAGGGGTCACATGATGCCTTAGGTATTTTCTGTGATTTGTCCAAGGCCTTCGATTGCGTTAACCATGACACATTGGTCAGGAAGCTACACCATTATGGAGTTAGAAGTACTGCGCTAAACTTAATAAAAACGTACTTATACGGGAGAATACAAAGGGTAGACGTGAATGGAAAACGATCACCTGGGTCTTTGGTCAAAATGGGCGTACCACAGGGCTCAATTTTGGGTCCTTTTTTATTCCTCATTTACATAAATGATTTACCATACCTTATAAAGGACAAACATGATATAGTATTGTTTGCTGATGATACCTCACTCGTATTTAAAGTCAAACGACAACAGGAGTTTAATATCGATGTAAACAATGCTATATCAAAAGTAGTAGATTGGTTCAGTGTTAATAATTTATTACTGAATGAGAAAAAGACTAAATGTATTAAATTTATGACTACAAATGTGAAAAATAGACAAACTACTGTAACTATAAAAAATGATAGATTAGACCTAGTTAATGATACAGTATTTCTTGGAATAACGTTAGACTCCAAACTCCAATGGGGTCCTCATCTGGCTAAATTAGCGAATAGACTAAGTTCTGCAGTTTTTGCAGTTAATAAAATTCGGAATATAATAGACTTGAAAACCGCTCGATTAGTTTATTTTAGTTACTTCCATAGTATTATGTCATATGGTATTTTACTATGGGGTAGTGGTGCTGACGTAAACAGCATCTTTGTTCTACAGAAGAGGGCTATTCGTGCTGTTTACAAGATGGGTCATAGAGACTCGCTTAGAGATAAGTTCAAAGAAACGAATATATTAACCGTATACAGTCAATATATTTATGAAAATATTATGCATGTTCATAAACACATCGGTAGTTTTAGAAAGAACTGTGACATACATAATGTTAATACCAGGAATAAACATAAGCTCGCAGTGCCCTTTACACGGCTTCACAAAATAAAAAACTCTTTCATGGGTAATTGTATAAGGTTCTATAATAAGCTCCCAAGTAGTGTTACTCATTTATCAGTAAATAAATTTAAGAGTTACGTTAAACGTCAACTAATTTCTAAAGCGTATTATAGTATTAAAGATTATATAAATGATGACAATGCTTGGGACTGAATTATTTGTATTACAATTATTAATGACCGTGGAGACTATATACATCTCCTTGTATGCTTATTATTTTAATTTGACATCTGGAGACTCTTTACATCTCCAAAATTGACCGTGGAGACTTTCTACATCTCCCTTGTTTGTGTTTGTTGTTTTGTTTTTTTGTTTAATTGCCTACTTACCTATATTTAATTTTAATTTGACATTTGGAGACTCTTTACATCTCCGGAATTGTATTATTATTTTAACCAGACATTTTTATTAATTTAATTATTATTACTACTGGGACCTGTACATCCCTGTGACATTTAAATTAGATAGCTTATGTTTAGTATTGTAATAAGTTCTTTATTTAAAAAAATGGCTTACTGTTGAGTTTCTTGCGGTGCTTATTGTAACATTAAATATATTTAAAAAATGACTGACTGCCGAGTTTCTTGCGGCGTTTCTTCTCAGCAGTGGTCTCCTCTTGTGAAGCGCCGGTAGATTCTTGACGTGTAAAAGTGCACGTGTGGCCTACTTACTGAATAAATGTCTTTTATTCAAAGTTAGAAATGAAAAAATCAGAGAGAAATGTGGAATGAAAGAAGACGTAGTGACTAAGATTGAAAAGGGCATGCTTCGATGGTTCGGTCATTTGGAAAGGATGGATGAAAGAAGATTGACGAAAGAGATATACAGATCGAAAGTGAGTGGAAGGGTCGGAAGGGGCCGCCCTAGGCGTACTTTTTCGAATCAAATCGGAGAAATACTGGGAAAGGGCCGAATCTTAAGTACCCGAAACCGACGTGCGTGCATGACTCGATGTATGAATGTTGAAGAAGCGAAAGAAATTTGTCAAGATCGTAGCAAGTGGAAAGAAGTGGTCTCTGCCTACCCCTCTGGGAAACAGGCGTGATTTAATGTATGTATGTATGTATCTTTTTTTATCTTTTTTAACAACAAAGCAAAAATTACTTAACATCAAGTTTCATAACATCTGTTTACAAACACGTCAGCCGTGCCCCCGCGGCGGGCGTCGCTGTGACGTCACCGTGCGGCGCGAGGCTGTTCCGGCACGACAGCCACCAGACTCGGCAGCCCGCAGAGCCCCGCCCGTTCTCGCTCGATATAAGTGTCTGTCGAAAATGTTATTTTTGAGCCATGCTTTAAACTGTTCTTATTTTGTCAAAATGCTTATAAATGGGCCAGGGACAGTTTCCATATTAAAATATATTTAATATTTTTTTCGCGTGCAGAATATTTCTGCTGCGAAAGTAGCAAAGTGCAAACAAAAGAAGATTTGGATCAGTCAAACAAAAATGTATGTATGTAGTAAATATTTTAATGTACAAACAGGAAAATAACAAACAACAAAATAGACAGAAACACAAAAGGTATGTACAAACGCTAAATCATCCCGCTAAGGGATGTATGCCAGTCAACCTTAGAGCGATTGGGAAATGGGAAATGTCTTTTTTTTTTTTTTTTTTTTTTTTTTATATCATAGGAAGGCAAACGAGCACACAGGCCACCTGATGGTAAGTGGAAACTGTGACCCATAGACATTCGCATTCACAAGACCGCAATCCTAAGACTGCAAATGCGTTGCCAACCCTGAGGCCGAAGATGGAATGCCTCTATGCTAGTCATTTCACCGGCTGTCTTATCCCCAAACCGGAACACAACAATGCGAACACTGCTGCTTGGCGGTAGGTTAATGGATAAGATGGTGGTACCAACCCGGACGGGCCCTGCACAAGGTCCTCCCACCTCCAAAATCTATGTCTAGATGTTTAATACTATCGTTAGTGAAGCAGCCAACAAGTACCGCGTCTGGCGTACAACGATAACTGACAAACAACACGACGATCCTGCCAACAACACGGCGAGCACAACGCCGCCAATGTACAATATACGACGGTCAGCGAATATAGCACTGTCACCGCCAGCCACTGCTACGAGTGCTACGCTGTAGCTTGTGGCACTATTTTCCGCTACGTAGCGAAAATCTGCTACGAATGATATACCGGAGTTAATATAATAAATTATAAAATATATAAACATTTAAGGCGTTACGTTTAGATCTTAAAATTATTAGGAACTTTAAAAAATATATCAAAATAATAAAAAACATTTTTTTATATAATCATTTGTTTGCCTTTTGATACTAATATTAACGAAAAAAGGTGATGATGAAACCCAAAAAAAAATCTTGGAATCATAGAACTCCACGCAGATATTTAAAAATCAATAAAAAAGATAACAAAACTTTTAAAAAAAAAGTTGACTCGTGAAGGATTTGAACCTCCGTCTCCGATGGATAGGTTTGATTCGGGAAATATTGTATATCGGCGCTCTGACCGACTGAGCTAACGAGTCGGATGACTGTTGCATCCAAAATGGCTTTATCATTAACAAGTATTTATTGCACAACATTTGGAAATCACAACGACGACGGCCTGGCGGCTCAGTGCGGCGACTCGTGTTCGCCAGGTACTGGGTTCGAACTGCAGTATCCGTTTTGTTAGCTAAATCCATCTTATATGTAATTCTGTTGGTAATTCTGTAGCTCTGCCTACCCCACTCTGGGAATGAAGGCGTGAAGGTATGTATGTATGTATGTATGTATGTATGTATTCATCTTATATTTAATAAAATAATCTAAACTTAACTAAACTATTCTCACTAAAGCTGACTTAGTCTTCACGTTGACCCCGTGTGGTGTAAAGACATACAGATACAGACAGACAGACAGACAGACATACTCGTACAAAACTATTAACATTATTGGTACCGACCCTGCCTTCAAAGCGAGCGGTCCCGGGTTCAATTACAGGTGTGGGAAGATAATTATTTGTGTGATGAGCTCGAGTATTGGTTTTGAGTCTTGGATGATTTAAATGTCTTTAAGTATTTATTTCTCTAAATATGTATTTATATCGTTGTTTAGTTCCCATAATACAAGCCAAGAAAAATAGGAATAAATGCTAGAGCTTAGTTTGGGACCAGGTCAATTTGTGTGAGTTTGTCCCCTAATATTTTTTTGATTAATAAATTAGACTTTACGTATAGTTATTTTACCTTAATACTTAAAAATTGCTATATTTTTTTACTAATTAATTCAACCTCGATCTTTGCCGAATTAAAATCGCATACACACCTATTGTCAAACAGCCCACATACTCGTTTGAGGCATGAGTAATTAAAAAAGAAATGTATATGCGTTATGTTAATTGTGTTTACTTATTAACATTATACTATTATATAGACTGCGGCCTAGAAGTTACTATGACGTCAATTTTCTCCAAGTGGCCACAAGATTGGCAGACTAGTCATCAGACTCGTTAGCTCAGTTGGTTAGAGCGCCGATATCTTCTTCGCAAACTTAAACCAATCCATCGGAGACGGGGGTTCGAATCCTCCACGAGTCAATTTTTTTTGTATGGTTTTCGTTATCACTTCGAGAAAATGTATGAAACAGTGTGTATTATGTACCTATTTTAGTGCGATTCTTATCATATTAAAACCATTTATATTCGATAGTCGACACTTTTGATTTTGTATAAAAAGTCAGAATTTTCGAACATCTATAAGACCAACAAGTGATGGTTCTAGAATTTTGATGTAATACAGGGTGTTTGGCAGATGGATGGACATACGTATAATAGGGGATAGGTCGGGCCATCTGCTACGCGGTCCACTAAAAAAAACAACTAGGCCCTTTTTTTTTTTTTTTTAATATTCCGTTTTCAAGATTTAAACCTCAATAACTTTAAAAAAAATTATAAAACGGACAACATTTTTTCTTTTTTTATCTGGGCTGATACTAGAATCTTACAAATTTAATATTTGGTGCACACCACAGCTAAAAAAAATACGAGCCCTCAAACTACAAAAGGATGTAAAAAGAAATCTACACAGCCAAATTTGAATAGCATTAAATAAAAAAACTAAAAACGATTGACTACTTCTAATTGTACAAAAGCATCTTCAGTTCCCTTTGATGTAATGAAAGCAGAGATGATGCTCAAAGCAACGACTGTAGAAATGAGAAATCGATGCCGAGCATGCATAGATAAACAAGGGCAGCAGTTTGAGCAATTTTTATAAATAAATGACATACTTAGTGATAGTTAAAGATAGTAAAAATCCGCCTTTTTAAAGTTGACGAATAACTTTAGCTGTTTTTAAACAAATTGGGATTTATGTATACCAATAAAAAGGATATAAACTGAAGATGTTTTTGTATAATTAGAAAGATTCAATCGTTTTTAGTTTTTTTTTTTAATGCAATGCAAAGTTGGCTGTTTCGATTTCTTTTTACCCCCTTTTATGATTTGAGGGCCCGAATTTTTTTTTTAGCTGTCGTGTGCAGCAAATATTAAATTTGTAAGATTCTAGTCTTAGCCCATATATAAAAAATTAAAAATGTTGCCCGTTTTATCATTGAAAAAACGTAACTTTTCAAAAAAAAAAACCAAGGGCCTAGGTGTTTTTTTTTAGTCGACCGCGTAGCAGATGGCTCCACCTATTGCCTATATACGTATGTCCATCTGCCAAACACCCTGTATAATGAAATGCTCAGAACGATAATCTGATCAGATTAAAAACACTTTTATTCGTTGGTATTTTTGATTTTGGGCCCAAAATGAATTGTCTCCCTTAAGCTAGTTTAATAGGAATCGATGTTAGCTAGTTTTTAATAAAGACGACCATTTAAGAGATGTTATTCTGAGAGTAGGCGTCGCCGTTTAAAAGTAGTATTTGGAACTTGAAGTGACAAATGTACATAATAACTATATCATTGCTTTGACTGTACTATCACGAGCCACGATAGTCGTCTGTCATAGCAACTGCGCCAAGTTACCAGGAATACATTATTAATCATTGGAGTTCTGTGACACATTTAAGGGCTTAAAATTAAAGACACATGTTTTTTTTGTTAGTTTTGAGTATTTATAGGTTAGCTAAATTATAAGATGGAAGCAGCAATCCAGACAGACCCTGCACGAGGTCCTGCCACAACCTAAAAATGGTACGAAATGAGTCAACACGTGTTTATGTTTCTAAATAAATAGCGTACTCTTCCTGAATACAGGCAACCTTACCAAAAACATAATCTTTTTATCTGTTCTAAAATTTTTCAAACTGGATCTGTCTAGCAGCGGCTAGCTGCGTTAAGACTGACAAAAAAAGGAAAAAACAAGGACCGACTCGTGAAGGATTCGAACCTCCGCCCTCCGATGTTCAACAGTTTGTTTATACCGGCGCTCTTACCTACTGAGCCAACGAGCCGCCGTGAGTCACGGCGAATCTGGGGACCACTACACGCGGCGTGACGTCATTGTAACGTCGCCATGACTACCCTAGGGCAAAACTGGGCATGTAAATGTATACGCTATTACCTACGCAATACGGTACAACACAAAGCGCGCGGAGGTTCGAATCCTTCACGAGTCAATTTTTTTTCGTTTTATTCTATATATTTTTATGAAAATTCGAAGGCTTAGAATAAAATTCAATAATTTACTGTGCAAAATTTCATTCAGAACATCAAAAATTGATCGATATCGCTTTTAAGCCACGGAAGTAATGTCATTCAAGATTGCCAAACAAGTTAACTCACGATGCTCAAACGATGGTCCCAGATCCAACAATAGTCCTGCTTCCCTATCAGCATCACATTATCCTAAAAATGTGATGGCTTACTAGTACCATTGCTGGGTGGATACCTGTATTTTCTAGGTTGATAACTTTTGCTCTAAACTCTAACTGTAAAAGCTTTAGTTATCATAATTATACGCGCTGGCCTAGTTGGTAGTAACCCTGCCGACGAAGCTAGCGGGTTGAAATCCCTGTCTTCTGATTCATGAATGTTTTATACGTATACGTATTTAAGTACATTTTCCTCAATACAAGTATTTATATATTGTTGTCTGGTGTACCCCCCATTGTACAAGCCTAGAGGGCTTAGTATGGGATTAGCTCAATTGGTCCCCCTGATATTTATTTATAAATGTTTTAAGAATAATTGTAAAGCAAATAAAGCTATTGTTGCAGATTAGGGCCAAAGTTGTATGGTTTGTACAGTATCATCTTCTGACATTGAGTCCACTAGAATTCACGAGAGACATTAAATGTCCGCGACACGTGTTGTCTTGACCGGAGCGCCGCGGCGTGCGCCTCGTGGCGGCGCGGCGGGGACAAGCGGCGCGACCTGCGCCTCTATTCTGGGCGGTAAAACCATATCTCGTCTTTGATTCAGTTTATCAATCAACCACCAATCATCAATCAGTTGTTAAATAGTGGTCCACCATAGCGACCACTGGGATTCGAACTTGGCATCCTTATGAGTCTAAATTAAAATCGACGCTCTATACCGCTACGCCATCAGCGCTCTTGCTAGATGTTGTGTAATTCCATTACAGTATGTAACTTGTTTAAAAACACATTCCGCTAGCGATCGCAATTTTCGCTGGCTCGGTCGTGAGACTCGTTGGCTCAGTTGTTTATAGCGGCGGCGTACACATTCCTTTTGTAAACGTAGCGGACGGAGACGCAGGTTCAAATCCTGCTGAAGACCAAAATACTAATTAATGTTTTTATTTTATGGTTTAACGTTGTGATTAACATTTATATTTGTTTTTATAAATGTCTTAAAAAAATGTTTTCGGTTTCTTTTTTCCTTTTGTGCCATCTTGCCTCTGAAAGCGGATACAAATACGATGGCTGTATTAATTATTAAGTACCTAAATATATAATAAAACCTTAATTAAATGATAACAATATGGAATAAAACTAAGACAAATGTTCCAAACACAATAATATACACTCAAGAGTAATGAAAGTAGGTCACTTTCTATGGAAATCCTATTCAAAGTGACCCGTTTGTTTACTCTTGACTATAGTTATGTTAATCATTTTGGTTCATTGCCCAACTTATCTCTTCATCTTAAAAAAATATTTTGATGTCGAATAAATAAATAAAAAATCAAAAACGTTCAAAAAGTTTGACTCGTGAAGGATTCGAACCCCCGTCTCCGATAGAAATTGTATGAACAAGAAATCGGCGCTCTAACCTACTGAGCAAACGAGTCGGATATAATATCCTGACTAAAATTGCAGCCGCTTGCAGGAACGTGACGTCATATTCCCGCCGCGCAGTCGGGCGAGGTATAGATGAATTAGCGAGACCGTGGAATGGCATATGTACTGGTATTGTGTGTTTATTGGCATTCTATATTTGAAATTTCCCTTTTCCCGAACTATCAGCATAAACAGTGGTTTAAAATAAATAATAATTATAATCAAGAAGAAAATTCAAAAATAATGTCAGTGTCAACTTCTAAATATTATTAATGTTGTGCGTATATTTTAACCGCTGATATTATTGTATTCTCACCGTTTTCAATTCTCCCTGTTCCGGTACGATTGTAAGTAACACAGGTTTTAATAACCATGGCAGAAAATAATTTTGGTCCGATTGAGAGTCAAAGTAAGGAAATTATTGTGAACTGCTATAAATATTTTGAACTTGAACTAATGAAGAATTTAAACTCACCTTTTCCCGCTGCCCAGTTGGCTGATAAAGCTACAGGAGTTTCTCTCTCGACTGTTTATAATATTGAGAGTAAGAGTGACAGATTCAAAGCAACAAAAATATTCACCTCTCCAAGTGAGAAAAAGTTACGTACTTGTCCGCAGTAGGTAGACGATTTTGATAAAGAGATTATGTAATTCCCTAACAGGGTGTGACATACTTACAAACAAAGTTCGCTAGCGAGCGTTATTTTTGCCATCTCCGTAAGAGACTCGATAGCCCAGTTGGCTAGAGCGCTGCCATGTACCTTCATACTTTTGGTAATCAAACGTAACCGGCGGAGACGAAGGTTCAAATCCTTCTCAAGCGTTTATTATAATGTATTTTTTGATTTTATTTTAATGCTTGTTATTTTTTTTATTTTTAATTCCTTCCCAAAGATTTAAAAAAAGTCCAATCCCTAGATCGAACTTCTTTACCAAAAAATAGTTAAGTTTTTTTTGGTAGGTATTACTGTGGCATTGCACTACTAATGCCATATCAATCAGTGAAAAGCAATAAATAGGCATTATAAAAATGACAAAAAGTTTGACTCGTGAAGGATTCGAACCTACGTCTCCGATGGAAAGAGTTTTGTTTTAATCAGATATCGGCGCTCTAACCAACTGAGCTAACGAGTCTGTTGACAAGTCTGGCTAAAACTGCAGCCGCTTGGAGCAAATTGACGTCACAGTGACTCCCACTTCCCACCACGCGGTCCAAGTGACTCACTCGAACAGCATCGCTTGCTTATCAGTCACAACAAGGAGCCAGAACAAAAAGTACAATTGAGAGCCGACCATAGTCATGCCAAAATGAACTCTGTATATCAAGAATTATGAAATACAATGTATTATTATATCATCTTATTAGGGTCATAGTAGGAAGCGCTCGATAAGGGCTCGGAGTTAATGTTATGTTATATTTTGTTACGTTCTTGTATTGGTAGCGTGTTAGTTATTTGTAATTATGGGCCTGGTTGCCGAAATAAAAAGTTATCGTTTCAATTCTCTTAACAACAATTTAAAAGATAAAACCATTCAGAGTTGATATCTTTTAAACAGCCGAACTAATTTTAAAGAAACCTATTGCACCCTCCCACTCAAAGGGGCATTCGTTTAAATCCCGCATCCGCGTAAATCCATCTAGTGGTAACATCCAAATTATATCTAGTGGTAAAATGCCTTCAGGGTCTTTGGTGAGCTCAGCTCAGCAACAGCAGAGTGAAGTGAAGATTGATCAGTAATGTGGAAACAAGATAAATTTATCCATAATAACCGTACAAACTACAAAACATATCTCTCGGCTTGCCCTATTCTGAAACCCTAGGCACGCCACTGCGCATAAATCCATCTGGTTAGAAGCTACGATGTCACCGGTAAACACATAGTCACACAGACACGTATACACACTTAGTACTTCATCTGTGTCACAAATATTTACCCATACTGGGAATCAAACCCAGGACCTCTCGCTTCGTAGGCAGGGCCACTACCGACTAAATTTACGCGTCGTCAATAAACGACCCGTCTCTTTAAAAAAGTGTAGGTATTTGGCACCAGAATTCAAACGAAAACTATGGAATAATATAACCCTTACGATTTTCTGACTAAAATTGAATCAAAGTAAACACGCGAACTCTGTGCGGGTTAGAGACTAATGATCACTTTTTTTTGACGATAGCCTGGTTGATAGTGATCCTGCCTACGAAGCTAGCAAACCCGGGTTTGATTCCTGGTATGGGCAAATTTTTGTATGATGAGCACGAGTATTTTGTTTCTGAGTCTTGAAGGTTTTCTAAGTATTTAAGTAGTTATTTATCTGTATTAGTATTGATATCATTGTGTAGTACCCATAGTATAGGTAAGCCTATAGCTAAGTTTGGGATATGTCAATTTGTGTGAGATAGCGTCTTGGTATTTATTTAATTTTATTTTGAAATAATGTTTTCCTTTATCGAGGTGGTTTATTACATCCTCTCCTCACTGCACTTTAGGCCCGCGAGCCATTTTGATATATTGAAATCTCTTACCCACATACAGTTCGCGTGTCGAACTTTAGTCTAGCTTTCGGACGGAAATGTCAAGGGATATACTGTGATATACTCTGAAACATCGGGACAAAATAAATCCAACTCAGGTACCTTGCGGTACGAGTCGACTCGACGCACGAAGCCGCCAGGCCACAGGCGCTCTTTCAGAATGTTGTGCAATACAGGCTTGGTCAGAGTTCCCTTAAAGATAGCAACTTTGGCCGCCACACTCACCAGACTCGTTAGCTCAGTTGGTTAGAGCGCCGATATCTTTCCTCAAAACCTTAAACCAATCCATCGGAGACGGGGGTTCGAATCCTTCACGAGTTAATTTTTTTATTTTATTTTTATACTTTCGGAGCAATATTTTTCTATTAGCCTAGGCTTTAATAAGATTTTAATTACACAACTTTCTTCATACATCTTTATCATTATTGTTGGCGTTGTAGTAACCGTTAAATTATTAAACATTGAAAGAATACGACATAGAAGCCAAGAGGTTCAAATAAATTGGAATAGAGGCTTAAAAATAACATAAGAATAAAAAAAAATGTCCACAGATAAGAAAAACTGTCAAATTTCAGCTTATAGCTTATAACTTTAAGAACCCTCCAGCATTTTTTGATGATTGTGCCAATATAATGTTAAATTATTTAATAAAGACCAACTGCAATAATAATATCAACGGAAAAAACTGTAGGATTTAAAAAGGTGTTCCAGGCGGGGATAGTTATTTCTGACGCAGTCGGGTGGAAAAGGAAATACTATAGTGATACTATTACGTATTCTGTGTGTGCAGCACACCATTGTACCTTGTCGTTTTAAAACCTATGACAGATTTGTTTGGCAGTTCAATTGATAAAGCACTTCAATATACACCTACTTGTAAAACCGACCGACCCACTCCAGCTGAGCCGGTCCGGTTGACGACGCGTTAGTCCAGTCGGAAGTGATTATGCCCATAAAGCTACCGGTCCTGGGTTCTATTCCCAGTAGACAAATATTCGTGTGATAAGCGCGAGTGTTGGTCTTGAGTCGTGGATATTGTATACGCACTTGAGTATGTACTTCTTATTATGCTTCAGCTTCCATTAATCGAAATATACTCTCACCTTAAAGCCACTATTTTAAAACGTGTATCTTATTAGGCTAGCAAAACAAACAATTACACGCTACGCTATGAAATAGACAAGTGACAAACATCTCCGTGATTTAGCGGTATGTGAGCAACTGTAACACGTGTATATTACCCGCTTTACGGTAATTTATAAATATTAAACAATCTTTTTTGAGTTAGTCATTGAATATCATTTAATTGTATTCTACAAATTCGTAGCTTAACTACCTATTAACATAAAAAGTTACAAACAAAGAAGCTGCGTTTGAAATTTTCACACATATAGTTATGCGTGTATTGAAGATGTGTGTGTGAATTGAAGATGAAAGTGTGTGTTAAATGACTAATGATCACACAAAACATTCATTGTGCGAATGGATTACCGCGTTATCATTTTAAGCCATCGATTTTTATAAATATATAACAACGAACAAAGCGCAGTAGTACATGGCATTGTAACCAAAACAAATAAAAAGAATAAAAAGTTTGACTCGTGAAGGATTCGAACCTCCGTCTCCGATGGATAGGATTCAGAAACACTTGTTGACAGAAATCGGCGCTCTAACCAACTGAGCTAACGAGTCTGATGACTGCTCCGACAAAATTTGTGATCGCATTTATAAAAGAATATTAGGGAATTGCACAATATTTTGAAACAGATGAAATAAACTTCAAAGAGAGTTAGAGCAGTTGAACCTCTGTCTTCAAAGCAGATGTTTTATTAAGAATCGGTGACCATCGGCGCTTTTGTGGTGGAAGGACCTGGTGCAGGTTCCTTCCGAATCCTCACCACCATCTTAACCTTCAACTGGCCTCCGTATTCGCATCGTTGTGTTCCGGTGCAGCAGCGGTGCAATGACTAACGTAGAAGTTCCATTCGTCAAATCTGGCAACGCATTTGCAGTGTTGAGATTGTCATCGTACGATGGCTTTCTTGGGATCGCAACGGAACGTTACAGTCCGCCTACCATCAGGTGGCTGCTCGTTTGCCTTCTCTATGGCATAAACACATCTGAATGCCAGGTCTCATTCAAATATATTTGTTAAATTGACAGAAACTGCAAAATGACGTCACGCCACGCCCGGTGCGGGGTCAATGATTTACGTGTTTGTAAACAGATGTTATGAAACTTGGTGTTAAGTCATCGTTGTTTTGCTTTTTTTGACTACAGCGCTGCTGTGGCGCTCTTCCAAAATGTGGTGCAATTCCCTGCAAGAGGTCGCATATTTAGCCGCTACATCCACAGACTCGTTAGCTCAGTTGGTCAGAGCGCCGATAATACATTGCATTACTTACTGAAACCTAGCCATCGGAGACGGAGGTTCGAATCCTTCACGAGTCAAACTTTCACTATACTTTTTTATTTTGTTTTTCCGTTATCTGTTAAGTTTTGTTCTAGAAATACTTTAAAGTTTAATTGATGGTTTTTGAAATTTGAATATGTAATGTTGGGCAGCTAGCAGCACGAGTTAAAGTTTTACATAATTATTTTTGGTAGGTCGTTTTAAGTGTTCCGTATCAAAACAGGGCCCTCTTACTGCGCCTGTCCGTGCTGAGTGTAAGAAGCCGAAAATATTGAACGTTTTAATTATTTTTTTTAAACTTAATAAGGTGTGTAATTTATTTCGGACGCAAATCACGTAAAGAATATTACCAGGAACTCGCTCTTGAACCCTTACCGGTACATAATACTGTAATACCGGGAACACGATGGGGACAAATACTTTGCTCTCCTCCAACAGAGTCCCGCGGCGTTGCTCCTTCGAGAAACAAACGGACCACTTAAGTGCTTTGTCACTGTAACGTCATGTTTGAAGTAAGTACTGCACTAATCTGATAAAAGAGTTAAAAACGACAAGGTACAAAAGTGTGCAGCTACTGACAAGGCTGCCTGTAGAACACTTTCTTTTGAAAATCTGCGTGCCAGTGAATATATTACTGCGTCGAGACCGTAGCCCAGCTTAGTTAGAAAATATGATGGATAACAGTCAACCAAACAACCACTGCGAGGTCGAACTCAGTACCTTGCTTACAAGGTAAGATGAGTCGACGCGCTGAGCCACCGGACTATCGAGGTTTTATCAAAATGCTATTTGTGTGCTGCTTGTGAGTTTGTATCTATTTGTTATTTCCGAAACTGCGGACTCTGTTGTTTACCACTTGATTTGTACATTATTCCGTCTTTTTTCTCTCAAAGCTCTCATATAATAACAGCTGCTTGGGTTTGAAATTGGTATCTTGAGTATTTAAGTCAGCGCTCTAAACCACTAGGCCACCGGCGCTCTTGCATAACGTTGTGCAATTCTCTTAGAGAACTCGTATGTTACATGTTTACTATCGAATGTCCCCAAGCGGTCGCTAGTTTGGCCGCCACACTCACCAGACTCGTTAGCTCAGTTGGTTAGAGCGCCGATATCTTCTCCGCAAACATAAACCAATCCATCGGAGACGGGGGTTCGAATCCTTCACGAGTCAAACTTTTACTCGACTTTTTTTTGTTGTTTTGCATTTATTTTATTAATATTTAAAGTGGCAGTTGTCAGTTCCTTTTATTGACTTTTTTAAAACGATGAAGACAGTTGTAAATAGACATTTTGGTTAAGGCGGCAATGTCTATTCAATAAGTTATTTTGCACTCAATTAACGGGTTGGCTTAAAGTAATGAGAATTACAAAAACTGTTTTTATTTTTATTTTTTCACTTGTTAGGGTTATATAGCTTTTTATTACATTAAAACGAACTAAAACCAATATGGTAATCAATCATTCCTATACAGCAAAAAGTCCCGCATCTTAAATTTTTCGTAGCTTTCTTCTTACCGTTTTCATCATACGTTGGACAACATCTATTTTAACATTTTTTTGTTAATTAGTTGTTTTTGTACCTTGCGCTTCAACTGAGTCTGTAACCCGCCTAACCCGCTTCCCTCCCATCACTGTAAACTAGTCTACTGAGAATTACCTAATAATCCTCTATGGGACGAGCTATAGGGACGTTCGGATGGTTTGAATCCTTCGGTACGAAGTGAACGTCATGCTCTTTTAGTCAATTCTGGCTGCTCCCTGCATAGTGATACTTTCTCCGCAACTTCCTGCACTTCTTTGGAATATCTTCAAGCTGTTTGTTGGAATATTTGGGTATTTTTTGACACTTTAACTGTTCAACATTGTATTTCTCTAAAATATTCCTTATTCGCCCACGAAAAACATCATATTTTACAGCTAACTTATCTGGGACTGACCCACTTTGTTTTGTACAAACGTTGCCACCTACTTGCGGTCTCGATCATAAAGAATGGGAGGTCTTCCCGTTTTTGGTAAATCTTTAGTCCTAATACCAAGTTCCCACCGCTGGATCAAACATTAAATTGTAGAAGGAGGTACATTTACAAATTTGTGATGAGAGACCACTTCAGATTTTTCACGCCGTCCAAGTAGGCGATAGACACGTTCACGTCATAACTTCCTCGCGGACATTTTTTATTAAACCAGTTAATCTTTTCTTGCCTTATTAACAAAATTTACATATTTTCTATTAATTATATCTGTCAAAATCCTTTTTGTATTTTTTTATTGCCTGCTATTGTTAATTGAATACATTCTCATTACTTTAAGCCAACCCGTTATATTAGTGTGTTAGTTATGAGCGTTATTTCCTCTTTAGTAAATTCCGAAGCACTACAAGAAAACAACGAATTAAGAGTCCAAAACTATAGATAAAAACCTCTTTCCCGAATCCCGCCACTGTATTTTTTTCTCTGCATGAAATTTTAAACTTGGCTTGATCGCAATACCAACTGCCGAGTCATACGTTGATTGTGTTATGTTTTGGTCATAATTATGCTTGTTTTTAGTAGTTTTAAATTTCCTTTTTTTATATGCAACATAGAAGGCAAATCAGTCAAAGTAAATGTATTCAAATACGGACGAACGTTTTGCTTTATCGATCTTCATAAATGTTGAAAAACTAGCTTAAAAATCTCGACTACATTATTTTAATACCTTCGTCGATTTATGAGAATAAATTCTAACTCGACACCTCTACGCGTTCCCGATATAAAGAGTCTTGACAGACGGACGGACGGACGGACGGACGGACGGACAACAAAGTGACCCTATAAGGGTTCCGTTTTTCCCTTTTGTGATACGGAACCCTAAATATGTTGTCGAAGGATTCAAACCCCTTCTTTATCGGTAAGCCATCACGACAAAACCCAATTTCTACAACCGTCGAACAAAGCAGAGAAATTAAAAAAAGGAAAATAAAACTTTGACTCGTGAAGGATTCGAACCTCCGTCTCCGATGGATAGGATTTAGAAACACTTGTTGACAGAAATCGGCGCTCTAACCAACTGAGCTAACGAGTCTGATGACTGCTCCAACAAAATTTGTGATCGCATTTATCAAAGAATATTAGGGAATTGCACAATATTTTGAAACAGATTAAATATACTTCAAAGGATCGCAAGTGAACTTTAGAGCCCGCTTGCCATCAGGTGGCCTGCCTGCTCGATTGCATTCTTTATGACGAAAAGAAAATAAGATGCCGCGTTTCATTAAAATATAATTGTTCAATGAACAGGAACTGCATAATGACGTCACAACGACGCCCGGTGCGGGGTCATTGACTCTCGTGTTTGTAAACAGATATTATGAAACTTGGTGTTACGTCATCGTTGTTTTGCTTTTTTTTTTTGTTTACAGCTGCTGTGGCGCTCTTTCAAAATGTGGTGCAATTCCCTGCAAGATATCGCAAATTTAGCCGCTACATCCATAGACTCGTTAGCTCAGTTGGTCAGAGCGCCGATAATACATTGCATTACTTACTGAAACCTAGCCATCGGAGACGGAGGTTCGAATCCTTCACGAGTCAAACTTCCACTATACTTTTTTATTTTGTTTTTCCTTTATCTGTTAAGTTTTGTTCCAGAAATACTTCTAAGGTTAATTGAGATTTGGTTATGTAATGTTGGGCAGTTAGCGGCACGAGTTAAAGTTTTACACAATATTTTTTTTAGATCATTTTAAGTGTTCCGTACCCAAAACAGTATCCTCTTTCTGCGCCAGTCCGTCCGAAATGTAAAAAACCGTAACTTATGAACGGTTTAATAAAATATTTGTTAAAATAATAAAGTGCGATTACTTCGGACCCCAAACACGTAAAGAATATCACCAGGAACTCGCTCTGGAACCCTTACCGGTACATAATACTATAATACTGGGAACACGATGGGGACAAGTACTTTGCTCTCCTCCAACAGAGTCCCGCGGCGATGCTCCTTCGAGAAGCAAACGGACCACTTTAGTGCGTTAACGTCATTTTTGAACTACTGCACTAATCTGATAAAGGACAAGAAACAAAAGTGTGCAGCTACTAACAGGGCCGCCCGTAGAACACTTTCTTTTAAAAATCTGCGAGCCAGTGAATATATAACTGCTTCGAGAGCGTAGCCCAGCTTAGTTAGAAAATATGATGGATAGTCAGTCAACCAAGCAACCACTGCGAGGTCAAACTCAGTTTTTTGTTTACAAGGTAAGACGCTTCGACGCACTGAGCCACCGGACTATCGAGGTTTTATCAAAATGCTGTGTGTGTGCTGCTTGTGAGTTTGTATCTATTTGTTATTTCCGTAACTACGGACTCTGTTGTTTACCACTTGAATTGTACATTATTCCGACTTTTTTCTCTCAAAGCTTTCATATAATAGCAGCCGCCTGTGTTTGAACTTGGTATCTTGAGTATTTTAGTCAGTACTCTAAACCACTAGGCCACCGGCGCTTTTGCATAATGTTGTGCAATTCCCTAACAGTACGTTCACAATCGAATGTCCCCAAGCGGCCGCGAGTTTGGCCGCCTCAGTCACCAGACTCGTTAGCTCAGCTGGTTAGAGCGCCGATATCTTCTCCACAAACTTAAACCAATCCATCGGAGACGGGGGGGGTTCGAATCCTTCACGAGTCAAACTTTTACTCGCCTTTTTTTTTGTTCTGCAATTGTTTTTATTTATTTTTTAAGTGCTATTTGTCAGTTTCTTTTAATGAATTTTTTTATGCGATTATGACAGTTGTGAATAGACACTTGGGTCATGTTATTATTTATTGTACAACAAGGGCCACCATTATCCCATACTTATGGTATCCATCCGAGCTGGCAGGCGAGGCTGCTTTGCTTTTCACTTCGATTACGAGGGAAAAAAACAGTGATAATATAAAACTTACATGAATGAGAATGTACTGACTTATTGCCACTTCTCTCTCGCACTTTTAAATTTTAATACTTTTTAGTTTATTATTTTGGATTAAGGTGGAAATGTCTGTTCAAAATTCATATTCAAAATTCAAAATTCAAATTCAAATCCCGCCACAGAATATATTTTTTTGCATGAAATTTTCAACTTGGCTTGATCGCCATACCTACTGGAAAGTCATTAATTGATTTTGTAAAGTTTTTGTTATTAATGCTTGTTTTTAATAGTTTACAATTTCCTTTTTTTTAATGCATTAAAAAAGGCAAATAAATCAAAGTATATGTATTCGCACTACAAGTTTATTTATTGCAGTCACCTCTCCTCTGAATGTATGGCTTAACTGTCTCAGTCTAGATGACGACCTCACTTTCTGCACTAGTGCATAAAATGCGATTTTATGCAGCCTATACCCAGCATAAAGAAGGAATTTACGAGCATACATACATACATACATACCTTCACGACTGTAATCCCAGAGTGGGGTACAGAATTACCAACAACTTTAAAAACATCTTGATAATTCTGTCATTTTATAGAAATCTAAATTAAAAGTGTATTTCCCGTTGAGCTAGAACTATGCAATTAGGCAAGTAATAGCGTCTCATACTAAAAATATTGGAATAAATCTGAAAACTATACCGCCATGTTTGCTGAAGCCCAAGTGGCCAGCTTAACTGCTGTGCTGCGAAACATGATGGCTTCGCTATTGACCAGAATACGTAGCAGCCCAACCAGTCTCCTGAGGACGATAGCCAACACTTAATTAAAAACACATTGTCGCTAGCTAAATATATATACTAAATTAGTCACAAATAAAAATACTAACAAAATGTGGATCTAGTTGGTCTGAATAAAGAAGTCATTTTTATTATTATACCTAAGCAGGAGGCTTACAGAACCCATCAGAAATGGGTGTTGAAGGTACCCATGACGACCGACCCAATTTTTGCAGCCAGCGATTTTTATAAAAAGGTTATAGAAATAGAAATAATTTTATTTGCATAAACATAGGTACAGTGTTGGTTGGAAAATAGTAGTACATCGAATGGATCTCTATGCTTTACCCGCAGGTGTACAAATTTGGAGTACTGATTATTTTTTAAAACAGGATAATAAAATTAATTAAGTTAATTAAGTAGGTACAAAAAACAAAAAAAAAGAATATCAAAATAAACAACTGACTTATTCTACAAAAACTACAATCCAAACAAGGAGCAATCATATCATCATTTTAAGCCATCGTTTTTTATAAATAGATTATAACGAACAAAGCGCCGTAGTACATGTAACCAAAACAAAAAAAGGAAAATAAAAAGTTTGACTCGTGAAGGATTCGAACCTCCGTCTCCGATGGAGAGAATTCAGAAACACTTATTGACATGATATCGGCGCTCTGACCAACTGAGCTAACGAGTCTGATGACTGCTCCTACAAAATTTGTGATCGTATTTATAAAAGAATATAAGGGAATTGCACAATATTTTGAAACAGATGAAATAGACTTCAAAGAGAATTAGAGCCGTTGAACCAACGTCTCCAATGCAGTTGTTTTATAAATAATCGGTGATCATCAGGGCTTTTGTGGTGGAAGGACATTGTGCAGGTTCCTGTTGACTACAACTTGCCTTCGTATTCGCATCGTTGTGTTCCGGTGCAGCAGCGGTGCAATGACTGACGTAGACGTTCCATTTTCAGTTTTCCTAGGCATAACAATAGATAAAAATTTGCAATGGAGTCCCCATATAGCTGTACTGGCAGGTAAACTAAGTTCGGCAGCTTACGCAGTTAGGAAAATTAGACAACTAACCAATGTTGAGACAGCTCGCTTAGTTTATTATAGTTAACTATTTCCATAGTGTTATGTCGTACGGTATTATGGTTTGGGGTAAGGCAGCTGACGACATACAAACTATATTTGTGTTACAAAAAAGGGCCATTCGTTCTATTTACAACTTAAATTCCCGTGACTCCTTAAGAGATCTTTTTAAGGAAATTAATGTCTTAACTGTAGCGTCACAATTTATTTATGAGAATATTATTTATGTTATAAAAAATTTGGATTCTTTCACAAAAAATTCTGATATACAAAATTTAAATACTAGAAATAAAAATAAAATAGCTATTCGAAAATTCCGCGTCCGTAAAGTACATAAATCATTTGTTGGTCAATGCATTCATTTCTATAATAACTTACCCTGAGGTAGTATTAAAGTTTTCCTTTCCAGCACTCAAAAATTACTTGAAAAAGTCGTTAATGTCTAAAGCGTATTATAGGATCGAGGACTATATAATAGACAAAAATGCTTGGCCTTAACCCGAAACTTAATCAATAATATATTTATTTTATTTTTTTCAAATTCAAAAGCTTTATCTTGTCTGGGGGACACCGTTGATGTAGGAAAACATATAAATCTTATGTGGTCATCTTGCACCGTCTTCGAGTTCTT
Source organism: Acleris emargana (assembly GCA_927399475.2). Classification (NCBI taxonomy): domain Eukaryota; kingdom Metazoa; phylum Arthropoda; class Insecta; order Lepidoptera; family Tortricidae; genus Acleris; species Acleris emargana. The sequence continues at coordinate 503,512 of OV656859.1, forward strand.
TTTTTCCTTTTCTCTCTTTCTATCTTAAGATTTTGGTGTGTTTTCCTGCGGAAACTACGCAGGATATTTAAAATATTTTTTAATTTGCTATTTATAGATTTATATAATGCTAGACTAAGTAGTACCATTGTAATATTAAATATATTTTAAAAAATGACTGACTGCTGAGTTTCTTGCGGCGCTTCTTCTCAGCAGTGGTCTCCTCTTGTGAAGCGCTGGTAGATTCTTGACGTGTAAAAGTGCCCGTGCGGCCTACTTACTGAATAAATGTCTTTATCTTTATCTTTATCTTTATCATTCGTCTTCAAGGCTGGCAACGCATCTGCAGTGTTGAGATTGTCATCGCACGATGGCTTTCTTGGGATCGCAAATGTACGTTAGAGTCCGCCTACCATCAGGTGGCCGCCTGCCCGTTTGCCTTCTCTATGGCATAAACAAATCTGAATGCGAGGTCTCATTCAAATATATTTCTTTAATTGACAAAAACTGCAAAATGACGTCACGTGATGCTCGGTGCGGGGTCATTGACTTATGTGTTTTTAAACAAATATTATGAAAGTGGTTATTAATTAATTATTGTTGTGATTTATCAAAGAAAGAGCTAATAATGAAAACAACAAAGCAAAGATTACTTAACAACAAGTTTCATAATATCCGTTTACAAACACGTCAGCCGTGCCCCCGCGGCGGGCGTCGCTGTGACGTCACCGTGCGGCGCGAGGCTGCTCCGGCACGACCGCCACCAGGCTCGGCAGCCCGCAGAGCCCCGCCCATTCTCGCTCGATATAAGTGTCTCTCGAAAATGATTTTTTTGAGCCAATCTTTAAACTGTTTCTTATTTTGTCATAATGATTCTAAAAAGACCGGAGACAATTTCCATATTAAAACAGTAATGTACAAACAGGAAAATAATAAACAACAAAATAGTCAAAAATACAAAAGGTATGTCTGAATTATCCCTTTAAGGGATGTATGCCAGTTAACCTTAGAGCGATTGGGAAATGGGAAATGACTAGATGTTTAATAATGACGGTCAGCGAATATAGCACTGTCACCGCCAGCCACTGCTACGATGTAGCCATGTACGCTGCACCATGTAGCATTTTTTTCCGCTACGTAGCGAAAATCTGCTACGAATGGTTTACCCGAGTTAATATAATAAATTATATATAAACATTTCAGGCGTTACGTTTAGATCTTTTAATTATTAGGAACCTTAAAAAATAAAACAGAATAATAAAAAGCATTTTTTTATTTTGTAATCATTTTTGTTGCTTCGATACTCATATTATAGAAATATTTAATAAGCAAAAAAGGAGAAAACAAAAATTTAATAAAAAATAACCTAAAGTTGACTCGTGAAGGATTCGAACCTCCGTCTCCGATGGATAGGTTTTATTCAGGAAGTATTGTATATCGGCGCTCTGACCGACTGAGCTAACGAGTCGGATGGCTGTTGCATCCAAAACTGCGATATCATTAACAAGTTTTTATTGCACAACATTTGGAAATAACAACGACGACGGCCTGGTGGCTCAGTGCGTTGACTCGTGTTCGCCAGGTACTGGGTTCGAACTGCAGTTGTCGTTTTGTTAGCTAAATCCATCTTATATTCTTACTAAAGCTGGACCCAGTGTCGAGGTTGAGCCCGTGTGCTGTAAAGACAACATACAAAACTATGAACATTATTGGTAGCGGCCCTGCCTCCGAAGCGAGCGGTCCCGGGTTCGATTCCACGCGTGGGAAGATATTTGTGTGATGAGCACGAGTATTTGTTTTTGAGTCTTGGATGATCTTAATGTCTATAAGTATTTATTTCTGTGAATACGTATTTATATCGTTGTTTAGTTCCCATAATACAAGCCTAGGGAAATAAGAATATATGCTAGAGCTTAGTTTGGGACTAGGTCAATTTGTGTGAGATTGTGCCCTAATATTTTTTTGATTAATAAATTAAAGATAAAGATAAAGATAAAGAGACATTTATTCGCAACAATACAAAACCACATTAGGTACACAGATACAAAAATAACAAGACAGAGAAACAGTTGCGAAACGGTCCCAACTCAGCATTCGCTAGCCGTAAAGCCAGCACTGGTCTTCCGTTGGAACCGCTTGGTGAAGTGACGGATAGTAACACACTTAACTCAAAATAACGTTAAATTAAAAACATGAAAGATCAAAATTAAAATAATTTGTTCGAGATTATCTCAAACGACCATAAGAATAACACCCTATTAAGGTTGGCAACATCAAGGAAACAGAAAACAAAAGACTAGTCTATGGGAATGTAAACACAAGCCATGTAGGTAACGTAACAATAACAAAAATTAGACTAGACTTTAATTAGATTAGATTAGACTTTACGTATAGCTATTTTAACTTATTACTTAAAAATTGCTATTGTCTGTCTATTTCGCGATCTTGGCTCCTAAGAACATTATTTAATCTCTTATAGTTTTCGGTGTTTTCTGCTTACCTTACTTTTTTTAATATTCGCCACCTTTGGAACCCTTTAACAGGGTTTTACTGGTCAACCTAGGTCTTTGCCGAATATAATCGCATACACACCTATTGCAAAAAGCCCACATACTCGTTTGAGGCATGAGTTATTAAAAAAAACACGTAAATGCGTTGTGTTAAATGTGTTTACTTATTAACATTTATAGACAGCGGCCTAGAAGTTACTATGACGTCAATTTTCTCCAAGTGGCCACAAGATTGGCAGGCTAGTCATCAGACTCGTTAGCTCAGTTGGTTAGAGCGCCGATATCTTCTTCGCAAACATAAACCAATCCATCGGAGACGGGGGTTCGAATCCTCCACGAGTCAAATTTTTTACTCTTTTTAACATTTTATGCCGCCTCTAGCGTACGTATTTTCCAAACGGGCTGAGGTCAATTTGATTTTAAATACAATTTGCTTAGTCTTTATGGTTATTGTTCGCGTAGTGGTAACCCTTAATTAGCAAAATGAATTAAACGAAAATAGCCCACAGATAGAAACGAGTGACAGTTGTTATCGTCGCCCATAAATAGTTTATTTTTTAATACTTATTATAGTATGTAAAATAAATGTATCAATATTGTGTATTTTTTATTGATCTATTGAGTATGTGTCTTAAATTAATTTGTGAATTAATGTAATGATATGATATGTCAAATGCAATGTATATTATTTCTGAACAAAACTAAGAAAACTATGGCTATGACCAAGACCCGCCCTGCCGATGCGATGTCGAGGTTCAAAGCCAAGCGGGACGAGGGGGGGGACCAACGTTTATTAAAAGTTTCGCTGTATCGGTCTTCATAAACATTGAAAAGCAAGCTTAAAAATCTTGACTTCATTAAGTTGATACTTTGTCGATTTATGAGAGTTCATTTTAACTCGACACCTCTACGCGTTCCCGATATAAAGAGTCTTGACAGACAGATGGACGGACGGACGGACGACAAAGTGACCCTATAAGGGTTCCGTTTTTCCCTTTTGAGATACGGAACCCTGAATATGTTGTCGAAGGATCCAAACCCCTTCTTTATCGGTAAGCCATCACGTCAAAACCCAATTTCTACGACCGTCGAACAAAGCAGAGTAGTAAAATTAAAAAAAGGTAAATAAAACTTTGACTCGTGAAGGATTAGAACCTCCGTCTCCGATGGATAGGATTCAGAAACACTTGTTGACAGAAATCGGCGCTCTAACCAACTGAGCTAACGAGTCTGATGACTGCTCCGACAAAATTTGTGATCGGTTAGGAACTTAGGAAGCATTGTATAAAATAATATTACTTATGGAATTGCACAATATTTTGAAAGAGACAAAATAGACTCTAAAGAGTTGTATGTTGTGGACTTGCACCGCCGTCTCATCGTAAACAATGCAACTATCGGCGCTTTTGTAGACCTTATGCAGGGTCCGTTTGGATCGCTACCACCATCTTAACCGGTAACTTGCCACCAAACAAGGGTGATATTCTCTTCGGCCGGTCGAACGAGTGCTCGTTCACTCAATCGACCGACCAAACGCTTTTAAAAGAGAATGACACCAGTCAGCAGTATTCGCATTATTGTGCTGCGGAGCGGGGTTAAGACAGCCGGTGACATGACTTGCATCTTAGACCTCAAGGTTGGCAACGCACTTGCAATGTTGATCTTGACATTACAAACGTCTTTGGGCATTAGACTTATCAGGCATAATTAATCTGAATGCCAGGTCTCATCCATATATATTTGTTCAATTAACAGAAATTACAAATGTTTAGTCATCGTTGAAGTGATTAATCATAGTTAGAGCTAATAATTAAAAAAGCAAAGCAAAGATTACTTAACACCAAGTTTCGTAATATCTATTTACAAACATGTCAGTTAATCCCCCGCACCGGGCATCGCTGTGACGTCATTTTTCAGTTTCTGTCAATTGAACAAATATATTCGAATGAGAGCTGGCATTCAGATTTGTGTATGCCATAGAGAAGGTAGTTTTTTTATGAATAAATTATTCTACAACATAGGGTAAATAATAATGGATTTCCAATAAGATAACAAATTTTGAAACTTGTTGATGAGTAATTATCGTTTGCTTACATTTTTTAAGTATAAGGTCTTGTTTTAGTAGATAAGAGTTTTGTATAATAAATAACGTTATTATACGCCAAATAATCATAAATAATTCACAATAAGATCGTCTATAAATAATGAATATATCATGTGTGTATCGCTAATTTCGAAAATTATGAAAAGTAATAGTATGGTTATAAAAGATTAATTAATTTAGTTTTATTTTATTAAATATAATTTCTTTGTTTATCGTAGAAGAATGACGTAAAATGAAATTTACAATAAGTACGAATAAATACCGGTAACAACAGAAACAAACTGGTTTCATCATATTATTATTTGTTTACAAACACGAGAGTCAATGACCTGCACCGGGCGTCGATGTGACGTCATTTTGCAGTTCCTGTTCATTGTACAATTATGTGTGAATGAAACGTGGCATCCCATATTTTTTTTCATAGAGAATGCGATCGAGCAGGCCACCTGATGGCAAGCGGACCCTAAAGTTCACTTGTGATCCCAAGATAGTTATTGAACGATGACAATCTCAACACTGCAAATGCGTTGCCAACCTTATTATTATACCATATTATTATGACACTTGTTGTTTATTCATTATTGTTGTGATTTAAAAAAAAAAGAGGTAATAATGAAAACAACCAAGTAAAGATTACCTTACAACAAGTTTCATAACATCTGTTTACAAACACGTCAGCCGTGCCCCCGCGGCGGGCGTCGCTGTGACGTCACCGTGCGGCGCGAGGCTGTTCCGGCACGACAGCCACCGGACTCGGCAGCCCGTAGTGCCCTGCCCATTCTCACTCGATATTAGTATAAATTATCCCTTTAAGGGATGTTTGCCAGTTAACCTTAGAGCGATTGGGAAATGACTAGATCATTAATAATGTATTTAGTGAAGCAGCCAACAAGTACCGCGTCTGGCGTCCAACGATAACTGAAAAAACAACACGACGATCCTGCCAACAACACGGCGAGCATAACGCCGCCAACGTACAATATACGACGGTCAGCGAATATAGCACTGTCACCGCCAGCCACTGATACGAGTGCTTCGTTGTAGTCTGTAGCACTATTTTCCGCTACGTAGCGAAAATCTTCTACGAATGGTATACCCGAGTTAATGTAATAAATTATTTTTTATTGATCTATTGAGTATGTGTCTTAAATTACATACATACATACCTTCACGCCCGCAATCGCAGAGTGGGGTAGGCAGAGCTACAGAATTACAACTTCAAAAAGTTGTTGACAATTCAGTAACCACAATTTAAATTAATTTGTGAATTAATGTAATGATATGATATGTCAAATGCAATGTATATTATTTCTGAACAAAACTAAGAAAACTATGGCTATGACCAAGACCCGCCCTGCCGATGCGATGTCGAGGTTCAAAGCCAAGCGGGGACGAGGGGGGGGACCAACGTTTATTTAAAGTTTCGCTGTATCGTTCTTCATAAACATTGAAAAGCAAGCTTGAAAATCTTGACTACATTAAGTTGATACTTCGTCGATTTATGAGAGTTAATTTTAACTCGACACCTCTACCCGTTTCCGAAATAAAGGGTCTTGACAGACGGACGGACGGACGGACGGACGGACAGACGGACGGACGGACAGATGGACGGACGGATGGACGGACAACAAAGTGACCCTATAAGGGTTCCGTTTTTCCCTTTTGAGATACGGAACCCTGAATATGTTGTCGAAGGATTCAAACCTCTTCTTTATCGGTAAGCCATCACGACGAAACTAAATGTCTACAACCGTCGAACAAAGCAGAGAAGTAAAATTAAAAAAAGTAAAACAAAACTTTGACTCGTGAAGGATTCGAACCTCCGTCTCCGATGGATAGGATTCAGAAACACTTGTTGACAGAAATCGGCGCTCTAACCAACTGAGCTAACGAGTCTGATGACTGCTCCGACAAAATTTGTGATCGGTTAGGAAGCATTGTATAAAATAATATTACTTATGGAATTGCACAATATTTTGAAAGAGACAAAATAGACTCTAAAGAGTTGTATGTTGTGGACTTGCACCGCCGTCTCATCGTAAACAATGCAACTATCGGCGCTTTTGTAGACCTTATGCAGGGTCCGTTTGGATCGCTACCACCATCTTAACCGGTAACTTGCCACCAAACAAGGGTGATATTCTCTTCAGCCGGTCGAGCGAGTGCTTAGTAGCTTTGTCATCTACTCATTAAATTCACCGCTTCGCCGCGAACACTCGTTCACTCAATCGACCAAACAAACGCTTTTAAAAGAGAATGACACCACAGCAGTATTCGCATTATTGTGCTGCGGAGCGGGGATAAGACACCCGGTGACATGACTTGCATCTTAGTCCTCTAGGTTGGCAACGCACTTGCAATGTTGATCTTGACATAACAAACGTCTCAGGGCATTAGACTTAATTATCAGGTGGCCGCCTGCTTGTTAGCCATGGCATAATAAATCTGAATGCCAGGTCTTATTCAAATATATTTGTTCAATGAACAGGAACTGCAAAATAACGTCACAACGACGTCCGGTGCGGGGTCATTGACTCTCGTGTTTGTAAACAGATGTTATGAAACTTGGTGTTTAATCATCGTTGAAGTGAATAAGCATAGTAAGGGCCAATAATTAAAAAAGCAAAGCAAAGATAACTTAACAACAGGTTTCATCATATTATTATTTGTTTACAAACACGAGAGTCAGTGACCCCGCAGCGGGCGTGGTTATGACGTCATTTTGCAGTTCCTGTTCATTGTACAAATATGTAGATGTGAATAGCCCAGCCCAGTTACAGAGCCCAACAGAAATAGGTGTTGAAGGTTACCCATGCCGACCAACCCAATTTTTGCAGCTATCGGTTTTTATAAAAAAGTTATAAGGAACAAAGAGCATTTAACTAAAACAAAAAATACAAAAGTAAAAACTTTGACTCGTGAAGGATTCGAACCTCCGTCTCCGATGGAAAGATACAGAAAAACTTATTGACATGATATCGGCGCTCTAACCAACTGAGCTAACGAGTCTGATGACTGCTCCGACAAAATTTGCCATAGGTTGGGAAGCATTGTATAAAACAAAATACTGCAATTGCACAATATTTTGAAACAGATAAAATAGACTTTCATTTGAGTTAGAGCAGTTGAACCTCCGTCTCCAATGCAATTGTTTTATAAAGCTAGAATCGGGGACCATCGGCGCTTTTGTGGTGGAAGTGTGCAGGGTATTTTCGGATCCTTACCACCCCATTTCAACTTTCCTCCGTTGTGTACGGCGCAGTGGCAGTGTGATAACCGGTGCAATGACTAACATTAAAACATTCTATTCGTCTTTAAAGTTGGCAGCATTTGCAGTGTTCAGGTTGTAATCGTGCGATAGCTATCTTAGGATCGCAAATTAACTTAAGAATCCGCTTTTCATCAGGTGGCTGCCTGCTCGTTTGCCTTCTCTATGGCATAAACAAATCTAAATGCCAGGTCTCATTCAAATTATATATTTGTTAAATTGACAGAAACTGCAAAATAACGTCACGTCATGCCCGGTGCGGGTCATTGACTCTCGTGTTTGTAAATAGATGAAACCTGGTGTTAAGTCATCGTTGTTTTGCTTTTTTTTCTGTTTACAGCGCTGCTGTGGCGCTCTTTCAAAATGTGGTGCAATTCCCTGCAAGAGATCGCAAATTTAGCCGCTACATCCATAGACTCGTTAGCTCAGTTGGTCAGAGCACCGATAATACATTGCATTACTTACTGAAACCTAGCCATCGGAGACGGAGGTTCGAATCCTTCACGAGTCAAACTTTTACTCTACTTTTTCATTTTGTTTTTTCCGTTATCTGTTAAGTTTTGTTCTAGAAATACTTTAAAGGTTAATTGAATGGTTTTTGAAATTTGGCAACGTTATGTAAAGTTTTACATAATGATCACTGTTAGGTCGTTTTAAGTGTTCCGTGTCAAAACAGGGCCCTCTTACTGCGCCTGTCGGTTCTAAGTGTAAAAAGCCGTATATTTTTAACATTTTAATAAAATATTTGTTGACATAACAAGGTGTGTTAATTATTTCGGACCCCAAACACGTAAAGAATATCACCAGGAACTCGCTCTGGTACATAATACTATAATACCGGGAGCACGACGGGGACAAATACTTTGCTCTCCTCCAACAGAGTCCCGGGGCGTTGCTCCTTCGAGAAGCAAACGGACCACTTTAGTGCTTTGTCACTTTAACGTCATGTTTGAACTACTGCACTAATCTGATAAAGGAGTTAAAAACGACAAGGTGCAAAAGTGTGCAGCTACTGACTTGGCTGCCTGTAGAACACTTCCTTTTGAAAATCTGCGTGTTTAAATAGAAAATATGACGGATAATAGTCAACCAAGCAACCACTGCGGGGTCGAACTCAGTACCTTGCTTACAAGGTAAGACGCGTCGACGCACTGAGCCACCGGACTATCGAGGTTTTATCAAAATGCTGTGTGTGTCCTGCTTGTGAGTTTGTATCTATTTGTTATTTCCGTAACTACGGACTCTGTTGTTTACCACTTGAATTGTACATTATTCCGACTTTTTTCTCTCAAAACTCTCATATAATACCAGCCGCCTTGGTTTGAACTTGGTATCTTGAGTATTTAAGTCAGCGCTCTAAACCACTAGGCCACCGGCGCTCTTGCATAAAGTTGTGCAATTTTCTAAGAGTATCGTATCATATTTACAATCGAATGTCCCCAAGCGATCGCGAGTTTGGCCGCCTCAGTCACCAGACTCGTTAGCTCAGCTGGTTAGAGCGCCGATATCTTCTCCGCAAACATAAACCAATCCATCGGAGACGGGGGTTCGAATCCTTCACGAGTCAATTTTTTTATTATACTTTTATAATTTTTATACTTTTAGAGCGATATTTTTCTATTGGCCTAGGCCTCAATTTGATTTAAAAACGTTGCCGATATAATGTTAAATAAAATAAAAAACCAACTGTAATAATAATATCAACGGAAATGCCAAAAACCAGCTCCTCGTGAAGGATTCGAACCCCCGTCTCCGATGGAAATTGTATTAACAAGAAATTGGCGCTCTAACCTACTGAGCTAACGAGTCGGATATAATATCCTGGCTAAAATTGCAGCCGCTTGCAGGAACGTGACGTCATATTCCCGCCGCGCAGTCGGGCGAGGTATAGATTATTTATTTATTATATTTATTTATTAACCATAAAAAAATTACATTTTTTCTTAAAAAATAGTCTGCAAAACTGTCACAACAGTTTGACTGCAGCTGAGTCCTTTTAAACTTGAAAGTTACAATTTGGTTCCTTAATACTAGCTATATTTATAATTATTTTATAATTTAATTTATAATAAATGAAGTAGATGTTTTTTAAGCAGCCTTTTAAATTTGCGTAAATTAGGTTCCAATCGGATATCTTCGGGGAGACTATTTAAAGTGTAGGGTATTCGTTTTTTAAGTGTTCTGTCTCCGTAATAGTTGTTGATCCTTGGTACCTTAAATTTACCCTCCGACACCGATCTCGTGCCATAGTTATGACTAACCCGAAATAGGTGACACTCCTGACTGCCATGGTTATTAACGGCAAGAAGGTATTTATGTTTCATGCTAACGGGAAGAATACTACATATTTTAAATCATTTTTGGTAATCATTTTTATATTTTTCTTTAATTTTATTATTTACAAGTACATACATACATACCTTCACGCCTTCATTCCCAGAGTGGGGTAGGCAGAGCTACAGAATTACCAACAACTCCAAAAACTTGTTGATAACTCTGTAACCACAATTTGCACAATTAGGCTAAGATGTTTAACAGTGTATATTAGTGACAAAGATTATTATTATTTACAAGTAATTTTATAAATTTTAATTGTAATGTCTCTAATTTATTTATATATGTTTTAAACGTTAGACCATAGCTATCAAGAGCATATCCCAAAATCGGGTCAACCAATGCGTGATACAGACACTTTAAGGTCCCAAGGGGTACCCTATAACTAAGGTGATAAAATTTGTTTAATAGTGTTCTTAACTTTATGCTGATGTAATCAATATGACAAGCCCATGAGAATTTAGTATCAATTTTAACACCCAGATAGGTAGCACAATCCACTCTTTCAATTGGTACACATTGACATTTAATTAAATTATTATGTAAACAAGAATAACTATGTAATAACACAGCAGAAGTTTGACAGCCTATCTCTAAATGTGGCGAATGTATTATAAGGTGTTTAGTTTTCCCTGAGTTTAAAATAATGCCATTGTCATGAGACCATTTTACAATAGAGTCTAGTCCTGCTGAGCCGCGTGGTACATCTTCGCAAGGTCCGTTCCGACGGTCACGGTGCACAGATCGTCTGCGAACATGTAGGGAGTGCTGTTCTGTACAACTCTACCTAGGCTATTAACATGCATAAGATAGCAGACCGGGCCACACCCCGAGCCCTGCGGTACCCCGCAGCGCACCAGCATCCGCTCACTGAGCCGCCCGCCCACCTGCACGCGATAGGAGCGCGCAGTCAGGTAGTCGCCGAACCAGGCGTTAAGCGGCTGCCCGACCCCGCACTCACCCATCGCCTGCAGAAGGGTTCCTGTATCGAGAGTATCGAATGCTTTCTTATAATCATAAAAAGTTACTAAAACGATTTTTTTTCTTTCCAAACTTGTGTTAATTTCATTTGTAAACTTAGATAATAAAGTATGTGTTCCCTTTCCTTTTTGAAATCCGTGTTGACAATTATGTAATATGTTGTTTTTTTGTGTGTACAATCCAATTTGATTAATTATTACTTTTTCAATTATTTGGTCTATACTAGACAAAATTGCTATAGGTCTGTAATTTGTAAATAGCCTGCGGTCCCCTCCTTTGTAAATAGGTCTAATAATAGCTTCCTTAAGTTTACTGGGAAAACTACCATGTTCAACTGATTGATTAATAAGCTTGGCTATGATTGGACTTACCTTATTCACTACGAACTTCAAATCCGACATGCGTATGAGATCGCTACCGGGTGATTTTTTTGTACTCATGTTGTTAATAATTTTCGCAACTGTTTTGACATCAACTGGTTGCCACCTCATACTCATATCAGGACTACTAGCATAAGTATCTCTAGATAACCATTTATCACAACAACTATGTTTAATCTTACTAACCTCATCTGAAAAAGTAGTCGCAAATTTATCACATATTTCTTTTGTTGTTCCAATTTTCTCCATATTATTAAGAATTGTGCTATCCACTGACTGTTTTACTTTACCTAATAAACTATTTATCCTATCCCATATTTTTTTAATATTTTTGTTACAATCCAATATACATTGCCTCTCATACTCACTTCTACTCTTGGTTATAGCTTTATTGCACTTATTCCTGTACCTTGTATAATCTAATCGTTTAATCATATTGTTAGGATCGCTACACCAAACTGTATATAATTTATCTTTTTTAGAGATCATTTTCTTTAAGTTATTATTTATCCAAATTTTACTATTCCTTGTACCAAATTTAGAAATTGTTTGTATTTTATAGCATTCATCGTAAACCTTTACAAACTTATTAATGAATTCTTCATACAGTTGAACCGGGCATTGAATATACATTAACTCACTTAAATCTATTCCTATTAACTTTTCCCTAACTAAAGTATTATCAAGGACACGGCGAGTGGATGTCTGAGGAGACTGAGCCTGCGCCGACCGCGCAACGACTGGCGGCACGTCGTTCCAGCATATAGCAGCAGCCACGTAGTAGTGATCTGATATTTTATGCTCAATTACTGCTGAGTCTATTAAAGCCGAGGGTGCTCGGACATATATGTGGTCCAAGCACGACTCCACCACCCTACCCATGGTAACCTCCCTCCGCGTCACGTCATGGATACACTTTGTGAAGCCATGCTCAGCCATAATAGTCTCATACCTTATAACATTTGAGTCATATTTATTTATAAGATTTATGTTAATATCACCACAGATAATTACTTTGGATTTTAAGGGTAACGATTCTAATAATGTAGTAAATTCAACAAAGAATTCCTGTAATCTATCCTGGCTATGGAATCTAGGTGGCCTGTATATGGAAAGTGTTGTATAATCTGTATTTGTCCATCTCATTCTGACATTGTTTTCTCTCTCTCTTCTCCTGCAATGGCTGCCGTGACTGGACGCTGTAAATGTATTGCTCTTCGTGTCTTATTTAAATAAAACTATAAAATTACATATTGTGTTTGAATACAAGAATGAAACATGGTGTCAGAAGTGGAAGTGAGGAACAACCGGAAAATTCGAAAATGTCAGAAAAACCGGAGGTCAAAAGTTCCCACGTGCACATGCAGCAAGATGAAGCAAAACGAGGTACAAATATAAATATTCTAGGCAATGTCAAACCTTTACAAATTGATCACAATGTTCCCGACCAGTGGCGTATGTGGAAACAAAAATTTGAAATTTATATTGAGGCAAATAACCTTGTCAACATGGATGAGTCGCGAAAAGTCGCCATTTTGTTAAATTTAATAGGTGATCAAGCCTTGCAAATATTTAACTCCTTCAACATGGACAGAAAAGCCATCACGTTGGAATCGTTAATTAAGAAATTTGACGATAAATTCAACCCTCTAAAAAACTTAACGGTAGAAAGATACAATTTCTTTACAAGAAAACAAAATGTTGATGAAGATTTTGAAGAATATGTTACAGCTCTCACTAACCTTAGTAATTCATGCGAATTTGCTGATTTAAAAGATAGTTTGATAAAAGACAAATTTGTAATAGGAATACATGATAAAAACATAAAGCAAAGGTTACTGCAGGAAGACCAGCTAAATATTGAAAAATGTCTCAAGATTGCGAAGAGTATGAAATTGTCACAGCAAAGAACATCACAAATTCAGAACACAGATGTCCAGCATGAAGTTGTCAATGTTATATCTAAACGTCCACCAATGAAGAATCGTTCCCAGTCGAGAGGAAGGCCAACTACATCATGGAACACTCCGCAAACTTCACCACAGAGGAAGCCATGGAATACTCAACGTTCCAAAAGTCCAAGTCCAACTTGTCAGCGATGTGGCCAGATACATCGATTAAAATGTCCAGCGAGAGGGGTCACATGCAAGATTTGTCAAAAGCGGAACCACTTTGCAAACTACTGTTTCTATAATACTAATAAAGTAAGTTTAGTTAGTGAAGAAACAAGTGAAACTTATATTATAAAATCTATAGAGCAGTCTTCACTGCACAATACAAAAAATGATTGGAAAGTTAATGTCAAAGTCTATGGTAAAAATTTAACATGTCAAATAGATACAGGTGCTGATATTAATGTCATATCAAGATATACATTGCAAACTGTCAATAAAAATGTCCCTATAATTAACTATAAACATAAATTGCGTTCTTTTTCAGGAAATCCAATACCAGTACTAGGAGGATGTTATTTAATGTGTACTTTTTCCAACAATGTTACAGCTAAAATTTATTTTGCAGTAATAGACAACTTATGTCAAACAATAATTGGACATAAGACATGTGAAGAACAAGGTATAGTCAAAAGGATTTTTAAAATTTGTAATGAACAAAGAAGTCATGTCCCAAGTCAAGGTCAGTACAAGATATTGTAAATGCATATTATAGGACATTTGAAGGTTTAGGATGTTTACCTATTAAAGCTCATTTAGAAATTGATACAAGTGTAAAGCCAAAAATTTGTGCTACTCGAAGAATACCATTTGCTTTGCAGTCTCGTCTTAAAGCTGAATTAGAAAATATGGAAAAATTAAAAGTCATAGAAAAAATTGAAAAACCTACTGATTGGGTAAATTCATTAGTTCTTGTCGAAAAGTCAAATGGATCTCTTAGAGTTTGCTTAGATCCAAGAAATTTAAATGAAGCCATAAAAAGACCACATTACACCTTTCCTACATTCAATGATCTTAGGTCTAATATAGCAGGTGCTACTGTTTTCAGTAAGCTTGATGCAAGTTCAGGATTTTGGACAATCCCTTTAGATGAAGCAAGTAGTGATTTATGTACTTTTAACACACCTTTTGGTCGATATAAATTTTTGAGACTTCCATATGGTATCAACTCAAGTTCTGAAATTTTTCACAGAACAATGGTTCAGTTATTTGGTGATTTACCAGGTGTGCAAATATTCATTGATGATTTGTTAGTCTTTGGAAAAAATGAGTCCGAACATAATGAAAGATTAAAAAATGTATTCAAAAGAGCTCAAGAAGTTAATATTAAATTCAATAAGTCTAAGTGTCAATTCAATATGTCAGAAGTATATTATGTTGGTCATATGTTCAATAAAGATGGTATTAGTCCTGATCAATCCAAAGTCAAAGCTATTCTTGACATGCCTAGTCCCATCAATGTTAAAGAACTCCAAAGATTTCTTGGAATGGTAAATTATTTAGGCCAGTATATTCCAAATTTAGCAGAGGAAACATGTGTATTAAGAGATTTAATTAAAAAAGAAAATATGTGGCAATGGTCACAGATTCATGAAAATCAGTTCAGTAGATTAAAGTCATTAATTTGTAAAGCTCCAGTTCTAACTCATTTTGATATTAAAAAACCTATAAGAATGTCAGTTGATGCGTCACAGCGAGCAGTAGGAGCAGTCATACTTAATAATAAAAACCCTATAGCGTATGCATCAAAGTCCCTTACCAAGTCCCAGGAGCATTATGCCCAAATAGAAAAAGAACTGTTAGCAATAGTCTTTGGTGCAAAGAAATTTCACCAATACATATATGGTAATGTGGTACATGTTGAAACAGACCATCAACCTCTTGTCTCACTGTTTAAAAAACCTCTATCTGAAGTACCTACTAGATTACAAAGGATGATGATAACCTTGCAAGCTTACCACCTTGTTGTCACATACACAAAAGGCTCTGAAATGTATGTGTCAGACACATTGTCTCGCTGCCCAGTAAGTAATGATTCAAGCAAAGATTCTTATACTCTTGATGAATTAGAAAAAGACATTGAAATTCATGTAAAGGCCGTGCCAGGATAAGCTAAGAGATTTTGCCCCCCTTGAGTTTGGGGTTGTAATTTTTATAGATTGTGTGGCTCTGCATTAGTAATTGTTTTGCCAAATTTGAGCACCCTAAATATCATAGTTTTCGTTTAAAAAAAAAAAAATTATATTTAATTTTTCTTTGATATTTTTTTTTCCTGTTAACCGATTTTAATGAGCTTGGCATATAATGTACATTTAACCAAGATGATCAAATGGCCATAATTATATTTTCATTATGCCATAGAAAAAAAATTAAAAAAACCCATTCAAACTTTTCAGTTTTTTTTTTTTATCACTTCCATGTTAGAGACCGCTCTAATTTTTTCACTGGTAAAACTCCCACTAACGTCCTATAATATGTATTTTTTTCAAAATTTTTGCTAAGGGAGAACATGGAGTTATCTTGACATGAAATTCTTTACATGAGCATTTCTAAAAAAGTTTGTACATTTCATTCACGACTTTAATTTGCAAAAAAAATTGCAGGTTGGTAGAGTGAATGAAGCTGAGCCTAAATAACATAGTCTCCCAAAATGTCCTCATACATTTGTATGAAACTTTCCTTTTTTGTTACTAACTTTCTTTGGTTCATGGTAACAAAAAAGGAAAGTTTCATACAAATGTATGAGGACATTTTGGGAGACTATGTTATTTAGGCTCAGCTTCATTCACTCTACCAACCTGCAATTTTTTTTGCAAATTAAAGTCGTGAATGAAATGTACAAACTTTTTTAGAAATGCTCATGTAAAGAATTTCATGTCAAGATAACTCCATGTTCTCCCTTAGCAAAAATTTTGAAAAAAATACATATTATAGGACGTTAGTGGGAGTTTTACCAGTGAAAAAATTAGAGCGGTCTCTAACATGGAAGTGATAAAAAAAAAAAACTGAAAAGTTTGAATGGGTTTTTTTAATTTTTTTTCTATGGCATAATGAAAATATAATTATGGCCATTTGATCATCTTGGTTAAATGTACATTATATGCCAAGCTCATTAAAATCGGTTAACAGGAAAAAAAAATATCAAAGAAAAATTAAATATTTTTTTTTTTTTTTTAAACGAAAACTATGATATTTAGGGTGCTCAAATTTGGCAAAACAATTACTAATGCAGAGCCACACAATCTATAAAAATTACAACCCCAAACTCAAGGGGGGCAAAATCTCTTAGCTTATCCTGGCACGGCCTTTGTTAACCACAAATCTTGCTATAACTAAGGATAAATTAAATAAAATTCTTGAGTATACTGTCAAAGATGAGTCACTTCAGAAGTTGAAAGATTATCATAAAAATGGTTGGCCCAATTGTAAAAGTCATATTGATCCTTTAGTTTCTCCTTATTGGAATATTAGGGACGAAATTCATGTCATAAATGATCTATTGTTCAAGGGTCAAAGTGTAATAATTCCTATGTTAATGAGAAATGAAATTTTGTCTATTCTGCATGAAGGTCATTTAGGTATAGAAAAAACAAAAGGTCTAGCTCGAGGTACTGTTTATTGGCCAAATATTAATAATGATATTGAGTCTAAGATAAAGCAATGTGAGTATTGCTTAATGTACATGAATAATAAACCAAAAGAGCCAATGATGTCACATGAACAACCTATTTATCCCTGGCAAAAGGTTGCTATAGATATGTTTGATTATAAGTCAAGGAAATACTCATTAGTAGTTGATTTTCATTCTAACTATATAGAAATTGCTCACTTACCTAATTTCAGTAACAGTAATGTTATAATTACAAATCTAAAGTCTATATTTGCTCGACATGGTATTCCAATGCAAATGTTAAGTGACAATGGTCCACCTTTCAACTCCCAACATTTTAAATTATTTTGTATAGATTGGGAAATAGAACACATAACTTCAAGTCCTTATTTATCTAGGTCTAATGGTTTAGCAGAAGTATCTGTTAAAATTGTAAAGAATATATTTAAAAAATGTGATGAGTCTGGGACAGACTCGTACATTGGTCTTTTACAATATAGGAATTCTCCAAGAGGAAACCTTAGTAGTCCAGCTCAATTACTTATGTCACGTCAATTAAGAACTAAATTACCTACTAAAATTGGTATATTGAAACCTAAAATTGTAAATTTTAAATTACATTCCCAGCTTAAGTCAGAAAAAAAAAATGAAAAAACAAAGAGATATTATAATCAACATACAAGGAATTCCCCATGTTTGAGAACAAATGATTTTGTTTATTTCAAAAAGAATCCTACTGATAAAAAATGGAATACGGGTGTCATTGCTTCTAAGACTAACTTACCACGTTCATACATGGTAAAAGATAATGATAGTGTTTTATATAGGAGGAATCAGCAACATATTTTCCGTCCTCAAAAAAGGGAAAATGTTAATGTTGAAACTGATAATGATAATATGTATAATTCATTCCCAATGTTATATTCTAATTTAGAAAGTAATAAAAATGTGTCTAAATCAACAGGTATTTTAAATGAAAATAATGTTGTAAAAATTAACACTGAAGTCCCCATTGTCAACACTGATAATAATGTAACTAATTCTTGTTCTACAAGCACTGGAAACTATGTAACTAGGTCTGGTAGGATAATAAAGAAACCAGCAAGGTATGATGATTGATGATGTATAATTTTAGTGATAATTCTATGTCTAATTATTATCTTTCAGTCTGTAAATGATGTAAACTTAATATAAATTTCATTCCTTATTGCAGTGCTTATTGATATTCATTCTGTGTCATAATTTCTTAAATATAATTTTACATTTAATGATTTCTGTAACAACAAAAATGTTATTGTAATATTTTATCAAATGTTAACCTTACGTCAATATCAGTTGTCATGTCAGTGTCAGTTTGTAGCTGTATTTTTCTTTTAATAAAAAAGGGGCATGTTGTATAATCTGTATTTGTCCATCTCATTCTGACATTGTTTTCTCTCTCTCTTCTCCTGCAATGGCTGCCGTGACTGGACGCTGTAAATGTATTGCTCTTCGTGTCTTATTTAAATAAAACTATAAAATTACATATTGTGTTTGAATACAAGAATGAAACAGAAAGTAAATGAATTTGCTCACCAGCTTGAGCTTGTTTGACTTGAATTAGCGAGACCGTGGAATGGCATATGTACTGGTATTGTGTGTTTATTGGCATTCTATATTTGAAATTTCCCTTTTCCCGAACTATCAGCATAAACAGTGGTTTAAAATAAATAATAATTATAATCAAGAAGAAAATTCAAAAATAATGTCAGTGTCAACTTCTAAATATTATTAATGTTGTGCGTATATTTTCAAGGCTGATATTATTGTATTCTCACAGTTTTCGAAACAATTCTCCCTGGGCCCGTACGATTGTAAGTTACACATTTTTTAACAACCTTGGCAGAAAATAATTTTGGTTCGATTGAGAGTCAAAGTAAGGAAATTATTTTGAACTTGAACTGATGAAGAATTTAAATTCACCTTTTACCGCTGCCCAGTTGGCTGAAAAGGCTACAGGAGTTTCTCTCTTGACTGTTTATAATATTTTGTCTGAGAGTAAGAGTGACAGATTCAAAGCAACAATAATATTCACCTCTCCAAGTAAGAAAAAGTTTCGTACTTGTCCGCAGTAGACGATTTTGATAAAGAGGTTATGTAATTCCCTAACAGGTTTTGACATACTTACAAACAAAGTTCGCTAGCGAGCGTTATTTTTGCCGTCTCCGTAAGAGACTCGATAGCCCAGTTGGCTAGAGCGCTGCCATGTACCTTCATACTTTTGGTAATCAAACGTAACCGGCGGAGACGAAGGTTCAAATCCTTCTCAAGCGTTATGATAATCTATTTTTTGATTTTATTTTAATGCTTGTTATTTTTTATTTTTTTTAATACCTTCCCAATGATTTAAAAAAAGTCCAATCCTTAGATCGAACTTCTTTACCAAAAAATAGTTAAGTTTTTTTTGGTAGGTATTACTGTGGCATTGCACTACTAATGCCATATTAGTCAGTGAAAAGCAATAAATAGGTATTATAAAATGACAAAAAGTTTGACTCGTGAAGGATTCGAACCTACGTCTCCGATGGAAAGAGTTTTGTTTTAATCAGATATCGGCGCTCTAACCAACTGAGCTAACGAGTCTGTTGACTAGTCCGGCTAAAACTGCAGCCGCTTGGAGCAAATTGACGTCACAGTGACTCCCACTTCCCACCACGCGGTCCAAGTGACTCATTCGAACAGCATCGCTTGCTTATCAGTCACAACCAGGGACCGGATAACCCGTTTCTTTGCTTAAGCCGTTCGAACGGGTTACCCGTTCATACGGTAAGCCAATCGTTTAGGTTACCTCTACACTGGCTTACCGAACGATAAGATAGCCCTATTAAGACAGGATACCCTAAGCGTAACCCTTTGGTAACCGCTTACCGAATGCTGTTGGATTTCGTATTTGTTTCATTAAGCGCTTACCGTTTGGGTTAGGGTTAACCCCTTCGCGCCCTTCCCGCCTGCGGCGCCGCTACTATTACGTGTATTGGCTACAGATAAACGGTAAAACTGGGAAAGGACACCAGACAGGTCGTGTACCTAAATGCAATTGTATGAAAAAAAAACAAGTGTTTCTAATTTTGTGACTAGGTACCTAACCTATGTAGGTACATTTATATACATGCATATATAAACCCACCCAGCACAGTTATTGTATAGGTACTAACTAGCCGGCGACTCCGTCCGCGTAGGTAAAAGTAGTTTAATACGAGTAGCTATTACTTCGGAAACCAGCCAATTATTCGGGACAAAAGTAGGTGCCTCTACCCTGTCTGTCTCGGGGGTATCTATAATCCATAATGTAGCTACCAAATTTGGCATTACCTATTGACATTCTTCACTGACACTAATAAGGTAGGTAAGTACCTAGGTACCTATTTTAAAAGTAGATGGGCGAAAACATAGGTTTCTCCGAAAAATTACACAATTGCGGGATCACGATAGGTACAGGTGCCTAAATGAATTCTAAACGGACGATCTCGTGAGTAGTTACGTATCATACTTACCTATCTAAGTATACCTAACTTGTCAGAGTCACATTATGTGGTCACTTACCTGTTTACTGTAAGCGCCAGAACACTCAGAACCCCTGGACCAATGGAGATATTTGATGTTTAGAAACTACCAAAATGCAGTACCTTGTTGGTACTATTTGGTACCTAACTTCAAAGATTTAGTACCTCAATTGACAACGAAAAAACGAGTAAGTAAAGTCCAAAAAAATGGTCCAGACATCCTGACGTCAGAATGTCTGGCCACTTTCTTTACTCGTTTTTTCGCAGTCAATCGAGGTACTAATTATTTGAAGTTAGGTATCAATTAGTAACAAAAAATAATTGCATTTTGGTATTATCTAAACATCAAAACCAGTTTTTCATGGGTAACATATTTCTGGCACGCGAAAAAAAATTGGGAAAAAATTATATCTTAGGGTACTAAAAAGGTACTAAATATTTACAACGAGATATGTTGGCTCAAACTATGTAAAACAAAATGGTCCAGACATCCTGACGTCAGAACGTCTGGCCACTTTCTCTACTCGTTTTTTCGCTGTCAATCGAGGTACTAATTATATGAAGTTAGGCATCAAATAGTACCAAAAAGGAAGTGCATTTTGGTATTATCTAAACATCAAAACCAGTTTTTCATGCGTTACATTCTTCTGGTACCTACGCCAAAAAAAATGGGAAATAATTATATCTTAGGGTACTAAAAAGGTACTAAATATTGACAGCGAGATAATTTAGTTTTGTTGTCTCAAACTATGTAAAACAAAATGGTCCAGACATCCTGACGTCAGAACGTCTGGCCACTTTCTCTACTCGTTTTTTCGCTGTCAATCGAGGTACTAATTATATGAAGTTAGGCATCAAATAGTACCAAAAAGGAAGTGCATTTTGGTATTATCTAAACATCAAAACCAGTTTTTCATGCGTTACATTCTTCTGGTACCTACGCCAAAAAAAATGGGAAATAATTATATCTTAGGGTACTAAAAAGGTAAAATTGACAACGAGATAATTTAGTTTTGTTGTCTCAAACTATGTAAAACAAAATGGTCCAGACATCCTGACGTCAGAACGTCTGGCCACTTGCTCTACTCGTTTTTTCGCTGTCAATCGAGGTACTAATTATATGAAGTTAGGCATCAAATAGTACCAAACAGGAAGTGCATTTGGTATTATCTAAACATCAAAACCAGTTTTTCATGCGTAACATTCTTCTGGTACCTACGCCAAAAAAAAATGGGAAATAATTATATCTTAGGGTACTAAAAAGGTACTAAATATTTACAACGAGATAATTTAGTTTTGTTGTCTCAAACTATGTAAAACAAAATGGTCCAGACATCCTGACGTCAGAACGTCTGGCCACTTTCTCTACTCGTTTTTTCGCTGTCAATTGAGGTACTAATTATATGAAGTTAGGCATCAAATAGTACGAAAAAGGAAGTGCATTTTGGTATTATCTAAACATCAAAACCAGTTTTACATGCGTAACATTCTGCTGGTACCTACGCCAAAAAAAATGGGAAATAATTATATCTTAGGGTACTAAAAAGGTACTAAATATTGACAACGAGATAATTTAGTTTTGTTGTCTCAAACTATGTAAAACAAACTGGTCCAGACATCCTGACGTCAGAACGTCTGGCCACTTTCTCTACTCGTTTTTTCGCTGTCAATCGAGGTACTAATTATTTGAAAATAGGCATCAAATAGTACCAAAAAGGAAGTGCATTTTGGTATTATCTAAACATCAAAACCAGTTTTTCATGCGTAACATTCTGCTGGTACCTACGCCAAAAAAATGGGAAATAATTATATCTTAGGGTACTAAAAAGGTACTAAATATTGACAACGAGATAATTTAGTTTTGTTGTCTCAAACTATGTAAAACAAACTGGTCCAGACATCCTGACGTCAGAACGTCTGGCCACTTTCTCTACTCGTTTTTTCGCTGTCAATTGAGGTACTAATTATTTGAAATTAGGTACCAAATAGTACCAATAAGGTACTGCATTTTGGTAGTTTCTAAACATCAAATATGTATTTCCATTGGTCCAGGGGTTCTGACGCTTACTGTTTAGTTGACTAATTAAACTAATTAATCATTTATACCTAACAAAAGTTCAGCAAGGTAGGTACTTAAATAGGTACTTTTAGTTTATTATTACACAGTTGGCAGGTACTTATATTTGATGCCACGTCGTATTCAAAATACCGATGAGCTCTGTCACTTTTTTGTTTAGGCATACTAAAGCCGGGAGTAAGTATGTACTTATACTTAATTAATTAGTCTCTCAATACCAAAACGACACACCAAATTTTAGCTCATCAAATTAACTTTTACTTACGGAGATGCGCAACGTTTGCAAATCACTAAGAAAGTGACGAGTACTTAATATGTGTGCAATAAACAAATAAATAGGCAAACAATAGTAGTTCACACTAAAAATTCATAACAAGAACCCAAAATATTTGCAAAAATAGGCTTAAAGATTGTAGAATCAATGTTTAGTTTCATATGACGGGCGCTGCGGCGGCGGCAATTCATAAAGCTATGCTATGACAAATGCCGCCACAAGCGGCTCGTGGCAATGCACTCACCTTTGAAGCGCGCACGCCGCCCAAGTTTAGGGTTATATAAACAATCCAATAATATGTCGTACACAGTTTGCCTAAGAACTAAAATTGCTTGAAGATATTTTAAGCGGTAACCCATTCGGAGGTTTTGATACTGGTAAGCGGTAAGCCAAATTAACTCAATCGAATGGATTATCCGTTTAATGTGTAACCCGATTTAGCGCTTACCGAAATGTGCGGGTTTTTAAAAATCAGCGCTATAAAAACCCATTAAAAACCCCGGGTTAGGGTAAGCGGGTCCGGTCCCTGGTCACAACAAGGAGCCAGAACAAAAAGTACAATTGAGAGCCGACCATAGTCATGCCAAAATGAACTCTGTATATCATGAATTATGAAATACAATGTATTACCTATTATATCATCTCATTAGCGTCATAGAAGGAAGCGCTCGATAAGGGCTCGGAGTTAATGTTATGTTATATTTTGTTACGTTCTTGTATTGGTAGCGTGTTGGTTATTTGTTGCCGAAATAAAAAATTATCGTTTCAATTCTCTAAACAACAATTTAAAAGATAAAACCATTCAGAAATGATATCTTTTAAACAGCCGAACTAATTTTAAAGAAACCTATTGCACCCTCCCACTTAAAGGGGCATTCGTTTAAATCCCGCGTCCGCATAAATCCGTCTGGTTAGGAGCTACGATGTCACCGGTAAATACATAGTCACACAGACACACAAACACACTTAGTACTTCCTCTGTGTCACAAATATTTACCCATAAAAGGAATCGAACCCAGGACCGCCAGCTTCGTAGGCAGGGCCACTACCGACTAAATTAACGCGTCGCCAATAATCGACTCGTCTCCTTCAAAAAACGTAGGTATTTATATTTAAATTTAGTTTTTATTATGAAATAACCCTCAAGATTTTCTGACTAAAATTGAATCAAAGTTAACACGCGAACTCTGTGCGGGTTAGAGACTTTGGATCACTTTTCTTTGACGACGCGATAGCCTGGTGGATAGTGGCCCTGCCTACGAAGCTAGCAGTCCCGGGTTTGATTCCTGGTATGGGCAAATTTTTGTGTGATGAGCACGAGTATTTTGATTCTGAGTCTTGGTGATTTTCTAAGTATTTAAGTAGGTAGTAATTTATCTGTATTAGTATTTATATCATTATGTAGTACCCATAGTATAGGTAAGCCTATAGCTTAGTTTGGAATAGGTCGATTTGTGTGAGATAGCGTCTTGGTATTTAGTTTATTTAATTTTGAAATAATGTTTTCCTTTACCGAGGTGGTTTATTACATCCTCTCCTCACTGCACTTTAGGCCCGCGAGCCATTTTGATATATTGAAATCTCTTACCCACATACAGTTCGCGTGTCGAACTTTAGTCTAGCTTTCGGACGGAAATGTCAAGGGATATACTGTGATATACTCTGAAACATCGGGACAAAATAAATCCAACTCAGGTACCTTGCGGTACGAGTCGACTCGACGCACGAAGCCGCCAGGCCACAGGCGCTCTTTCAGAATGTTGTGCAATACAGGCTTGGTCAGAGTTCCCTTAAAGATAGCAACTTTGGCCGCCACACTCACCAGACTCGTTAGCTCAGTTGGTTAGAGCGCCGATATCTTTCCGCAAAAACTTAAACCAATCCATCGGAGACGGGGGTTCGAATCCTCCACGAGTCAAATTTTTTATTATTATTTTATAATTTTCATACTTTCGGAGCAATATTTTTGTATTGGCCTAGGCCTCAATTTGATTTTAATCACACAACTTGCTTCATACATCTTTATTATTATTGTTGACGTTGAAGTAACCGTTAAATTATAAAACATTAAAAGAATACGACATAGAAGCCAAGAGGTTCAAATTTGAATAGTGGCCTAAAATTAACATAAGACTAATAAAAATTGCCCATAGATAAGAGAAACTGTCAAAATTCAATAGTGAGATTATGACGACGGGAGTGACATGTACATATTAAAAACGCTTTAATTGGCTATTCTTAATGAATAATGAAAAAATAGCTTTAAGACCCCTCCAGCATTTTTTGATATTTGTGGTAATATAATGTTAAATTATTAAAAAAACAAACGGTAATAATAATACCAACGGAAATGCCAAAAACCAGCTCCATTATTATCAGTAGTAATTGTATTTAATAAAAATGTAGTATTTAGAAAGGTGTTCCAGGCGGGGATAGCCGTTTCCTTCCGACGCAGTCGGGTGGAAAAGCAATAGTACATTGTTGCCTAGGCGCGGAAAGTAAGGGTTTTCCTGACGAGGTGGTTAGCAGGCCGAGCAACAGCGAGTAATTTAATTTAATTCACATTAAAAGTTATGTTGGTCATATTTGGGCAATTTGTAAATAAAAACTTAATAGTTTTTAATATAGGCGGTGTGGTACCTATTTCGTCGCTTTCGTCGCTTGAGCTCATTTTTTATGGTAAGTATTTCACACAACAAATAGTTTAATATTCGGTTTCACAATTATATTATGCAGAATGAACGAATGTTACCGACTGTCAATTGTTTTTAAAAACTAACCATAGACATTGGAATGCAAATTCAAAAAGAAACACACGCACTGTGCTAAAAAAGCGAGCAGTTACCTTGGCTGTTTGAAATTTTTGTCTTGGTCCTTTTGATTTTGTATGCAAATTGACAGCATTTTTAAGAAATATATGGACATGGACGGAAAGTGTTTTCATATGGTTTTTTTACTCCTAGGAGTAAAATGAGGCTCTTTCCGTCCTTGTGTTTCAATCGGAAAACCGTTTTTTCCGAGCATGTTTGAGAAAATACTATTGTGATACTATAATGTATTCTGTGTGTGCAGCACACCATTGTACCTTGTCGCTTTAAAACCTATGACGGACTTGTGTGGCAGTTCAAGTGATAAAGCACTTCAATATACAGCTACATACAAAACCGACCGACCCACTCCAGCTGAGCCGGTCCAGTTGACGACGCGTAAGTCCATTCGGAAGTGATTATGCCCATAAAGCTACCGGTCCTGGGTTCTATTCCCAGTAGACAAATATTCGTGTGATAAGCGCGAGTGTTGGTCTTGAGTCGTGGATATTGTATACGCACTTGAGTATGTACTTCTTATTATGCTTTAGCTTCCATTAATCGAAATATACTCTCTACTTATCGCCACTATTTTAAAACGTGTATCTTATTAGGCTAGCAAAACAAACAATTACACGCTACGCTATGAAATAGACAAGTGACAAACACCTCCGTGATTTAGCGGTATGTGAGCAACTGTAACACGTGTATATTACCCGCTGTTGCGGCGCAATACTATGATCGACGTGTTTGCTACCCGATATCACGCAGGAGCTTTAATCGCTGCCACCGTGACCGCTAACCATAACCTCATTCTTCTATCGACAGCCATTACGGCAACTCGCATTTTTTAGTATAATAAATTGTCTTTATTAAGTTAGACTTTGGGTTTTATTTAAGGCTCCGTTATGTCAGTCAAGACATAAATTGGTGGCCCATGAGGGGAACAAACCATTAAATCAAAATAACGTAAAATCAAAAGAAAATGAGGGATCAAGTTCAACGTCACCGCATGGCGCGTATGCAGTGAAGACAAGATCCCTGGAGTGGCTGAAGCTGAGGAGCACCTGTTGCACCTCGTCGTTGAACCGGGACGTGGTATATCTAAAGTACCACCTCGCGCGGCGCGCAGTCACCAAGATCATTTTAAGCCATCGATTTTTATGAATATATTACAACGAACAAAGCGCAGTAGTACATGTAACCTAAACAAAAAAAATAGAATAAAAAGTTTGACTCGTGAAGGATTCGAACCTCCGTCTCCGATGGATAGGATTCAGAAACACTTGTTGACAGAAATCGGCGCTCTAACCAACTGAGCTAACGAGTCTGATGACTGCTCCGACAAAATTTGTGATCGCATTTATAAAAGAATATTAGGGAATTGCACAATATTTTGAAACAGATGAAATAGACTTCAAAGAGAGTTAGAGCAGTTGAACCTCCGTCTCCAAAGCAGATGTTTTATTAAGAATCGGTGACCATCGGCGCTTTTGTGATGGAAGGACCTGGTGCAGGTTCCTTCCGAATCCTCACCACCATCTTAACCTTCAACTGGCCTCCGTATTCGCATCGTTGTGTTCCGGTGCAGCAGCGGTGCAATGACTAACGTAGAAGTTCCATTCGTCTTCAAGGCTGGCAACGCATTTGCAGTGTTGAGATTGTCATCGTACGATGGCTTTCTTGGGATCGCAACGGAACGTTACAGTCCGCCTACCATCAGGTGGCTGCTCGTTTGCCTTATCTATGGCATAAACACTTCTGAATGCCAGGTCTCATTCAAATATATTTGTTAAATTGACAGAAACTGCAAAATGACGTCACGTCACGCCCGGTGCGGAGTCAATGACTTACGTGTTTGTAAACAGATGTTATGAAACTTAGTGTTAAGTCATCGTTGTTTTGCTTTTTTTGACTACAGCGCTGCTGTGGCGCTCTTCCAAAATGTGGTGCAATTCCCTGCAAGAGGTCGCAAATTTAGCCGCTACATCCACAGACTCGTTAGCTCAGTTGGTCAGAGCGCCGATAATACATTGCATTACTTACCTACTGAAACCTAGCCATTGGAGACGGAGGTTCGAATCCTTCACGAGTCAAACTTTTACTATTCTTTTTTATTTTGTTTTTCCGTTATCTGTTAAGTTTTGGTCCAGAAAAACTTTAAAGGTTAATTGATGGTTTTTGAAATTTGAATATGTAATGTTGGGCAGCTAGCAGCACGAGTTAAAGTTTTACATAATTATTACTGTTAGGTCGTTTTAAGTGTTCCGTATCAAAACAGGGCCCTCTTACTGCGCCTGTCCGTGCTGAGTGTAAAAAGCCGAAAATATTGAACGTTTTAATTTAAAAAAAAAAACTTAATAAGATGTGTAATTTATTTCGGACGCAAATCACGTAAAGAATATCACCAGGAACTCGCTCTGGAACTCTTACCGGTACATAATACTGTAATACCGGGAACACGATGGGGACAAATACTTTGCTCTCCTCCAACAGAGTCCCGCGGCGTTGCTCCTTCGAGAAACAAACGGACCACTTAAGTGCTTTGTCACTGTAACGTCATGTTTGAAGTAAGTACTGCACTAATCTGATAAAAGAGTTAAAAACGACAAGGTACAAAAGTGTGCAGCTACTGACAAGGCTGCCTATATAAAACTTTCTTTTGAAAATTTGCGAGCCAGTGAATATATAACTGCTTCGAGACCGTAGCCCAGCTTAGTTAGAAGATATGATGGATAGTCAGTCAACCAAGCAACCACTGCGAGGTCAAACTCAGTTTTTTGTTTACAAGGTAAGACGCTTCGACGCACTGAGCCACTGGACTATCGAGGTTTTATCAAAATGCTAAAGTGCTGCTTGTGAGTTTGTATCTATTTGTTATTTCCGTAACTACGGACTCTGTTGTTTACCACTTGAATTGTACATTATTCCGACTTTTTTCTCTCAAAGCTTTCATATAATAGCAGCCGCCTGTGTTTGAACTTGGTATCTTGAGTATTTTAGTCAGCGCTCTAAACAACTAGGCCACCGGCGCTCTTGCATAACGTTGTGCAATTCTCTAAGAGTACTCGTATGTTACATGTTTACTATTGAATGTCCCCAAGCGGTCGCGAGTTTGGCCGCCACACTCACCAGACTCGTTAGCTCAGCTGGTTAGAGCGCCGATATCTTCTCCGCAAACTTAAACCAATCCATCGGAGACGGGGGTTCGAATCCTTCACGAGTCAAACTTTTACTCGACTTTTTTTTGTTGTTTTGCATTTATTTTATTAATTTTTAAAGTGGCAGTTGTCAGTTCCTTTTATTGACTTTTTTTGAGCGATGAAGACAGTTGTAAATAGACATTTTGGTTAAGGCGGCAATGTCTATTCAATAAGTTAGTTTGCATTTTATTCTATTAGTGTGTTAGGTGTGAGCGTTATTTCCTCTTTAGTAAATTCCGTAACACCACAAGAAAACAACGAATTAAGAGTCCAAACCATAGATAAAAACCTCTTTCCCTAATCCCGCCACTGTATTTTTTTTTTCATGAAATTTTTAACTTGGCTTGATCGCAATACCTACTGCCAAGTCATACGTTGATTTTGTAATGTATATGTTATTAATGCTTGCTTTTAATATCTATAAATTTCCCTTTTTCTATATTTAATATAGAAGACAAATAAATCAAAGTAAATGTATTCGAATAACAAGTTAATTTATTGCAGTCACCTCGCCTGTCTGGCTGTAGGGCTAATTGTCTTAGTCTAGATGACGACAATACTTTCTGAACTAGAGCATAAAATGCAATTTTATACAGCCTATACCCAGCATAAAGAAGGATTTTACGAGCATAAGAAGTGAAAAATATTTATTTAGTACAATTGTTCAAAAATTGCTACTTTTCGTAGCTGTATATAGTGCGTAAAGATGGATTTTTTCAAACTAGTGCTTTTTATTTAAGAGCTCGTGAATACTTTCTGGCCAGAAATTCAGAGTGGATAGCCGGGGATTTACAGTTATGTGTATCTTGTTCCCAATCCCAGCCATCAAATTCAGATGCTACTGCAACTCTGGGGCGGCCTCGTAAGGTTTTGCTATGAATAGGGATTTGTTAAATATGTTACTCATCACATCTGACCCTGTTATGAACAGCCTGAGAGAGGTTCCATAAAAAAAGACAAGTAATATCCCTTCCGAAGTTATACAATTAATAATTCGTCCAGCTAATATAATTACAAACGAATTGCCAATGACTAGTCATTATCACAATTCCCAATTTTGTAGATGATTGTTCAGAGGAAGAATTTAGTGATAATGACTAGGTAATTAAGTTAATATAAAGATTTTATAATATAATGTAAATATTAAGTAATCCGAATAATGAGGTTACCTTAGATTAGCGATAAGCTTGTTAATTTATTTTGTTTTGTATTGTTATAATATTTAGATTTTTAACAATAAATAACTTAAAAACATTCAAAAATAAAAAAAAATGTTAATAAAAACATACAGTCAATATAATTGAATCTAAAAAGTCTATAAAATATTTTTGTCCAGCTACGATGTTGTACATGGAACACAGTGCGTCTCCTTCAAACAGCGTAGGTATTTGGCACCAAAATCGAAACTAAAACTATGGGATAAAACTCTTTGCGGGTCAGAGACTTTGGATAACTTTTCTTTGACGACGCGATAGCCTGGTGGATAGTGACCCTGCCTACGAAGCTAGCAGTCCCGGGTTCGTTTCCTGGTAATGGGCAAATGTTTTAGTGATGAGCACAAGTATTTTGATTCTGAGTCTTGGTGGTTTCCTAAGTATTTAAGTATTTATTTATCTATATTAGTATTTATATCATTGCAGTAACCATAGTATAGGTACAAACCTATAGCTTAATTTAGAACAGGTCAATTTGTGTGAGATAGCGTCTTGGTATTGATTTTCAATAAAACGTTTCCCTTTACCGAAGTGCTTTATTACAACCACTTCTCACTGCACTTTAGGCCCGCGAGCCATTTTGATACATAATAATCTCTAACCCACATACATTTCGCGTGTTGAACATTGTTCTAGCTTTCGGAAGGAAATGTCAAGGGATAAACTGTGCATAGGGCAGCTGAGGCATAGGGACAACATGAACTCAGGTACCTTGCGTGAGGAGCCGGCTCGACGCACTAAGCCGCCCAGCCACAGACGCTCTTTCAAAATGTTGTGCAATACAGGCTTGGGCAGAGTTCCCTTAAAGACAGCAACTTTGGCCGCCACACTCACCAGACTCGTTAGCTCAGCTGGTTAGAGCGCCGATATCTTCTCCGCAAAAACTTAAACCAATCCATCGGAGACGGGGGTTCGAATCCTTCACGAGTCAATTTTTTTATTATTATTTTATTGTGTTTATACTTTCGGAGCAATATTTTTCTATTAGCCTAGGCCTCAATTTGATTTAAAACACACAACTTTCTTCATACATCTTTATCATTATTGTTGACGTTGTATTAACGGTTAAATTATTTAACATTAAAATATTACGACAGGTTCAAATAAATTGGAATACAGGCTTATAATTAATATAAGAATGACAAAAATGGCCCACAGATTGTCAAAATTCAATAGTGAGATGATGATTAAAGCTGACGACGGGAGTGACATGAACATGTTTCGAACGCTTTGCTTGGCTGGTCTTATTGAATAATTAAAAACTAGCTGTAAGAACCCTCCTGCAATTTCTGATATGCTTGTCGATATAATGTTAAATTATTAAAAAAAAAACGACTGCATTAAAAAGTCAACGGAATTGCCGAAAACCAGCTCCATAATTATGTAATCTGTAGAAAATTGTGAGCGCAAAGTACTTATAAAACTGTAGTATTTAAAAAGGTGTTCCAGGCGGGGATAGCTGTGTCCGTCTGATGCAGTCGGGTTGGAAAAGGAAAGGGAATACTATTACGTTTTCTGTGAGGGGGGGTGCGGTTGGCCTGCGCTGCAAACCATTGCACCTTGTCGCTTTAAAACCTAAGACGGACTTGTGTTGCAGTTCAAATAAGACGTTCAAGTGATAAAGCACTTCAGTATACAGCTACATACAAAACCGACCGACCCACTCCAGCTGAGCCGGTCCAGTTGACGACGCGTCAGTCAGTCGAGAGTGATGAAGCCCATGAAGCTGCTGGTCCCGGGTTCGATTCTCGGTATAGACCAATATTCGTGTGATAAGCGCGAGTGTTGCTCTTGAGTCGTGGATATTGTATACGCACTTGAGTATGTACTTCTTATTATGCTTCAGCTTCCATTAATCCACATATACTCTCTCCTTAAAGCCACTATTTTAAAACGTGTATCTTATTAGGCTAGCAAAACAAACAATTACACGCTTCGCTATGAAATAGACGAGTGAAAAAAACCTCCGCGTTTCAGCGGTATGTGAGCAACTATAACGCGTGTATATTATCCGCTTTACGGTTATTTATAAACATTATACAATCTTTTTTGAGTTAGTTATTGAATATCCTTTTTTTGTATTCTACAAATTCGTAACTTAACTACCTATTAACATAAAAAGTTACAAACAAAGAAGCCGCGTTTGCGATTTGTCACACATATAGTTATGCTTGTAATGAAGATGTGTGTGTGAATTGAAGATGAAAGTGTGTGTTAAATGACTAATGATCACACAAAACATTCATTGTGCAAATGGATTACCGCGTTATCATTTTAAGCCATCGATTTTTATAAATATATTACAACGAACAAAGCGCAGTAGTACATGGCATTGTAACCAAAACAAAAAAAAAGAATAAAAAGTTTGACTCGTGAAGGATTCGAACCTCCGTCTCCGATGGATTAAGAAACACTTGTTGACAGAAATCGGTGCTCTAAGCAACTGAGCTAACGAGTCTGATGACTGCTCCGGCAAAATTTGTGATCGCATTTATAAAAGAATATTAGGGAGTTGCACAATATTTTTAAACAGATAAAAAAGACTTCATATAGAGTTAGAGCAGTTGAACCTCCGTCTCCAGTGCAGTTGTTTTATAAATAATTGGTGACCATCGGCGCTTTTGTGGTGGAAGGACCTGGTGCAGGTTCCTTCCGAATCCTCACCACCATCTTTACCTTCAATTGGCCTCCGTATTCGCATCGTTGTGTTCCGGTGCAGCAGCGGTGCAATGACTGACGTAGAAGTTCCATTCTTCTTCAAGGCTGGCAACGCATTTGCACTGCAGTGTTGAGATTGTCATCGCACGATGGCTTTCTTGGGATCGCAAATGTACGTTAGAGTCCGCCTACCATCAGGTAGGCGCCTGCTCGTTTGCCTTCTCTATGGCATAAACACATCTGAATGCCTAGTTTCATCCAAATATATTTGTTCAATTGACAGAAACTGCAAAATGACGTCACGTGACGCTCGGTGCGGGGTCATTGACTTACGTGTTTGTAAACAAACATTATGAAACTTGTTGTTAATTCATTATTGTTGTGATTTCTCAAA
The DNA here is from genome assembly GCA_927399475.2 of Acleris emargana. NCBI lineage: Eukaryota > Metazoa > Arthropoda > Insecta > Lepidoptera > Tortricidae > Acleris > Acleris emargana. Next base: position 536,799 of record OV656859.1, read on the forward strand.
AAAAGAGGTTATAATTAAAACAACAAAGTAAAAATTACTTAACAACCAGTTTCATAACATCTGTTTACAAACACGTCAGCCGTGCCCCCGCGGCGGGCGTCGCTGTGACGTCACCGTGCGGCGAGAGGCTGTTCCGGCACGACAGCCACCGGACTCGGCAGCCCGCAGAGAACCGCCCGTTCTCGCTCGATATGTTAATAAATATGCTCGAAAATGTTATTTTTGAGCCAAGATTTAAACTGTTCTTATTTTGTCAAAATGCTTATAAATCGGCCAGGGACAGTTTCCATATCAAAATACCTATATTGAATATTTTTTTCGCGCGCAGAATATTTCTGCTGCGAAAGTAGCAAAGTGCAAACAAAAGAAGATTTGGATCAGTCAAACAAAAATGTATGAATGTAGTAAATATTTTCATGTAAAAACAGGAAAATAACAAACAACAAAATAGACAGAAACACAAAAGGTATGTACAAACGCTAAATCATCCCGCTAAGGGATGTATGCCAGTCAACCTTAGAGCGATTGGGAAATGGGAAATGTCTAGATGTTTAATACTGTCGTTAGTGAAGCAGCCAACAAGTACCGCGTCGGGCGTCCAACGATAACTGACAAACAACACGACGATCCTGCCAACAACACGGCGAGCACAACGCCGCCAATGTACAATATAAGCCCACGCGAGGTGATTCTTGCCTGGATCATGTACATGTGTCTTCAAGATTACAGGCTACTTCGATCGTTTGCAAATCAGACATTACAGACCACGACATGATTGCGACAGGAGTGAGCACTAGGATGGCAAAGCGTGTTCAAAAGAAGCGTCTGGTTAAGAAGATTGACATCAAAGCTGTAGAGGAGGAACTGGGTAAGCTGGACTGGAATAGCGTTACAAGCTCAGGCACTGTGGAGGAGGCTCTTAAGGCTTTTAACCAAATGTTCTTTGAAACTACTGCGGGTCACACTGCCTATGTTCCAGTCAGTCGGGCTAAGTTTACGCTTAAGCCCTGGATGACCCCTGGTCTTATTCGTTGCTCGAGACATAGGGATCGTCTCCATGCGAAATGCCGCAAAAACCCTAATGACGAAGTCCTTCAACAGACTTACACCCGCTACAAAAACTTTCATAATGATTTGCTACATAAACTGAAGCATAAACACGAGTCAGCTGAACTGGAGCAAAATAAGAACAATCCTAAAAGGCTTTGGAATTCAATAAGAAGTATAACATATACCAAGAAAAACGTAGAGAGGCCGTTAGAACTTACCCAATCAAGGGGATCTGTCACAGAGTCGCTTGACTATTGTAACCAGTTCTTTGCGAATGTTGGTTCGACTCTCGCTAATAACATACTGGCAACTGACAATAGAACCCAGGAGGATCTTGCGCGTGAAGTTTCTTCAAATGTATCGCCATTGCAATCTCTTTTCTTTTCTCCAACCAACGAATTTGAAGTCGAGTCTCTAATAGATGATCTAAAGCTTGATAGCGCACCTGGTCTTGACGAAGTCACAAACCGGTTACTGAAGGCAACTAAGAAACACATTATTGTACCACTTACACACATATATAACCTTAGTCTGTCCGAAGGAACTTTCCCAGTTGCATGGAAGGAGGCTGCCGTCATACCGATACACAAGGCCGGAGATAAATCTATTCCCAATAACTTCAGACCAATTTCTTTGCTTGGGGCTTTTTCAAAAATTCTGGAGAAACTGGTTTGTAGGCGGTTGGTCAACTTCCTGGATATTAATAACTCCATCTCGGAACACCAGTTTGGCTTCCGCGCAAAAAAGTCGACGGAGGACGCTGTAGTGCATATGATGGCCTGCCTTGGTATTTTCTTGGACCTCGCCAAGGCGTTTGACACCGTGTCCATTCCTATTCTCCTAAAAAAGCTGGAGCTCGTTGGTGTCAGAGGAATCGCCCTAAACTGGTTCAACAGTTACCTGACTGGCCGTACGCAGTGTGTAAAAATAGATCAGGACTTGAGTAATTTCAATGATATCGCTTTCGGAGTCCCACAAGGGAGTGTCTTGGGTCCAACTTTATTTATAATTTACATCAATGACATTACCTCTACTAAAATTGTAAACGCTGACGTTGTTTGTTATGCTGATGACACAGCAATACTTTTCCATGAAGATACCTGGACCCAAGTGGCCAAGTCTGCAGAACAAGGTATGGGTGTCATTGCTGACCTTCTGAAGAGTAACTTGTTGACACTTAATATCTCTAAGACCAAATTCTTGTGCTTCCATAAGACCATAGTCTCTGCTCCCAACGTGTTACCTAACATTGAAATTCACACCTGTAAACGAAGTGACCTATCGATGTCATCTTGTCATTGCGAAAGCGTTTGTAGAGCGTCTTCCATTAAATATCTCGGAGTTGTTATCGATGAAAAACTTGATTTCAGGGAGCATTTAATGGCTACAGCAAAACGAGTACGCAGGCTCATTTATGTTTTTAAAAATCTACGTAACTCGGCCGATGGGAAACTTCTTAAGACAGTATACATAAGCATTTGCCAATCAGTCTTATCGTACTGTATTACTGCCTGGGGTGGGGCATCCAAATCTAATTTGCTCCTGCTCGAAAAAGCGCAACGAGCTGTCCTCAAGGTTATACTCAGGAAACCTATTAGATACCCAACCAAGCTTGTGTACAAGGATATGGAGGTTCTCAGCGTTCGGAAAATATATGTCACGCGCGCTGTTTTAAAGGTGCATAAAGGGGTCGTTGGGTCACCAAATTACGAGGCAATGTTAATGAAACGCACTTTTAGGGTCCCTGTGCCTTTGACTAGCTCAGTCTTTGCCAAAAGATTTGCTAATTTTCTCCAGCCATCCATTTATAACAAAGTAAACGCTAAATTTCCCTTAGCAAACATCTCTGTTAGAGAGCTTAATCATAAACTGCCCCCTTGGCTCATCACCCTCTCATATGAAGATGTAGAAGAATTTGTAAAGGTTTTGAATTAAACTCTTCATTTAACCTGAGAGACGCATTGACAGGCAATACTTTCTATCATTCAAAGAGACTCTTACATACATTTACTCCCTTAAAGCACCCACATCGCACACGCACACACTTACACACACTCACACATACACGCACACTCATACTCTAGTTTGTGCATTTGTAATTTATTTCTAGTTTTAGTATAAAAATTTATGATATATTAGACTTCACTCCTTTGTGTCCTCTCCACTTTATTGGCTTTTCGCAACTTTCTGCAAACTAATTTCTGTATTGGTTACCTACAGGACAGGCTATGCCTAGTGTAGGGACCAGTGTAAATCGATTATGAAAATGTTTTAAGTGCATGAGTATCATCTACCTAGTTCTTATCGTATGAAAATAACAATATTGCAAATGTATGTCCACTGAACTTGATGTGTATTTATGTGCAATAAATTTTATTATTATTATTATTATTATTTAGATATTCATTTAATTTTCTATAAATTAGGTTTTTTACATATTCAAATATAAAGGTAAAATAACAATACCGATACAAAAAATAAACATTATAAAAAACCTAATCTACGGGTGCCGCCAGCAGCGGGGCAGGGCTCAAGCTACCGGTGGTTAGGGCTGCAGAGAGAGGAACCTCCTCACAATGCGTGCCGTGTCGAGGAGTACTGCTTTCTGTATCTGGCCCTTGATCCAGCCATCTAGCGAGAGTCTCTTGAGGTGTTGGTCGAGACTCTTCGCTATAAGACCGTTTGCCGAAACAACTATCGGGACAATGATCGTCGAGTCAACATCCCACATGGTGGTCACCTCGTGAGCCAAGTCAAGGTACTTGCTGAGCTTATCCTTCTCGGCCTTCACGAGGTTCTCATCATGCGGGATGGTGACGTCGACGAGCACTGCCCGGCGTTGAGATCGATCTGTCAACACGATGTCAGGTTTATTGGCGACAATAGTCCTGTCTGTGATAACAGATCGATCCCAATAGAGCGTAGCACGACCATTTTCGAGAACTGGCGCCGGTGTGTATTTATAGTACGGCACTTCAGACTCAACAAGACCGTATTGAAGAGCAAGCTGCTGATGAATGATCCTGGCTACGAGGTTATGTCTGTGCAAGTACTCGCCGTTGGCCAAATGCGAACAACCGGAAATTATATGTCTGAGGGATTCGCCGGGACAACGGCACGCTCGACAAATGTCGACCGTGCCATCCCTCAGAATATACTTCCGGTAATTGTTCGTCATTATGACCTCGTCAGCAATTGCACAGGCAAAACCTTCGGTTTCCCCAAATAGGTCACCAAACCGTAGCCAGTTCACGGACGCTAAAAAGTCTACATCGGGCCTTGTTAGGGCCCGGTAGAAGCGTCCGTGTAGCTCCTTGCTCTTCCATACGTTCTTGCGGTCTTCAGTGCTCAACACTGTTGGTCTACGCCAGTTTTCGTTTGCCAAGGAGAGAGGCGTGAGGCTCCTGTCTACTGCAACCACATCACGATGCATCCCACACTCATTGCTAAGGAAATAATCCCTGAGATTGCACACCTCGCGGTTATGGAGATTCTTAGCATTTAAAATGCCTCGACCTCCACATTTCCTCGGGATGTACAATCTCATGACAGATGAGCGTGGGTGCAACATGCGATGTGATTTGAGCAGTAGGCGGACCTTCCTATCCAGGGCGTCCAGCTCAGTCTGAGTCCATCTTAGTATGCCAAAGGAGTATGTGAGCAGCGGCATCACCCAGCCATTGAAGGCACGCACCTTATTGCCACCCGACAAAAGACGTTTAAGAACTTTTGTCAAGCGGCAAAAGAAGCGCTCCTTCACTGACTGCTTGACATCGCCGTCCATAATACCCAAAGACTGTGACATACCAAGATATTTGTAGGTTTCAACTTCGGAGAGAGATCTGAGGGTCATTGTCTCAGAAAGCTGCAAATTAGATGAATTTACAACTTTCCCTCTTTGAACATGCATGACCGCACACTTATCTACACCGAATTCCATCTTGATCGCACTACTGAACTCTTGTGTGATTTTCAATAATGCGATAAGATCTTGGCACCCCGATGCAAACAATTTGAGGTCATCCATGAACAATAAGTGAGAAATGACTTCAGCCTCTCTACGAAGTCGATAGCCAAGCCCGGAATCCTTCAGCAAAGAGCTGAGAGGATTCATGGCTAGGCAAAACCACAAAGGACTCAGACTGTCACCCTGGAAGATGCCTCTTTCAATCCTTATCAAGTTAGGCGAATCAGAGGGGATGTCTCGACCACCTGGTTGACGAAGGACTGTGACCCACTGCCTCATACACACACCTAAAAAGGACCTCAAAGTTGTATCAACTTTATACAACTCTAAGATCCTTTCAAGCCATGAGTGAGGCACCGAGTCATAAGCCTTCTTGTAGTCAATCCAAGCAGCCGAGAGGGCCGCCTTGTTTCGCCTAACTTGCTGACAAATGGTCATGTCTATGAGGAGGAGCTCTTTAGTACCACGGGACCCAACCTTACATCCATTTTGAGCAGAGGCCAAAATATTGTTTGCAATAAAATGTGCATTTAATTTTGTGCTCAAAATGGATGTAAGGAGCTTGTAGATGGTAGGCAAGCATGTAATGGGTCGGTAATTCTTTGGATCCGCGGTACTACCGGACTTGTGGAGCATGGAGGTGACACCAGTTGTTAATAAAGGTGGCAAGGAACCGATTTCAAGGGCATTTTGGAGTTGTGCTGCCAAACACTCATGTGAGGCTTTGAACCATTTAATCCAGAAATTGTGCAATCCGTCCGGCCCAGGACTTATTATTATTATTATTATAATATACGACGGTCAGCGAATATAGCACTGTCACCGCCAGCCACTGCTACGAGTGCTACGCTGTAGCTTGTGGCACTATTTTCCGCTACGTAGCGAAAATCTGCTACGAATGATATACCGGAGTTAATATAATAAATTATAAAATATATAAACATTTAAGGCGTTACGTTTAGATCTTAAAATTATTAGGAACTTTAAAAAATATATCAAAATAATAAAAAACATTTTTTTATATAATCATTTGTTTGCCTTTTGATACTAATATTAACGAAAAAAGGTGATGATGAAACCCAAAAAAAAATCTTGGAATCATAGAACTCCACGCAGATATTTAAAAATCAATAAAAAAGATAACAAAACTTTTAAAAAAAAAGTTGACTCGTGAAGGATTTGAACCTCCGTCTCCGATGGATAGGTTTGATTCGGGAAATATTGTATATCGGCGCTCTGACCGACTGAGCTAACGAGTCGGATGACTGTTGCATCCAAAATGGCTTTATCATTAACAAGTATTTATTGCACAACATTTGGAAATCACAACGACGACGGCCTGGCGGCTCAGTGCGGCGACTCGTGTTCGCCAGGTACTGGGTTCGAACTGCAGTATCCGTTTTGTTAGCTAAATCCATCTTATATGTAATTCTGTTGGTAATTCTGTAGCTCTGCCTACCCCACTCTGGGAATGAAGGCGTGAAGGTATGTATGTATGTATGTATGTATGTATGTATTCATCTTATATTTAATAAAATAATCTAAACTTAACTAAACTATTCTCACTAAAGCTGACTTAGTCTTCACGTTGACCCCGTGTGGTGTAAAGACATACAGATACAGACAGACAGACAGACAGACATACTCGTACAAAACTATTAACATTATTGGTACCGACCCTGCCTTCAAAGCGAGCGGTCCCGGGTTCAATTACAGGTGTGGGAAGATAATTATTTGTGTGATGAGCTCGAGTATTGGTTTTGAGTCTTGGATGATTTAAATGTCTTTAAGTATTTATTTCTCTAAATATGTATTTATATCGTTGTTTAGTTCCCATAATACAAGCCAAGAGAAATAGGAATAAATGCTAGAGCTTAGTTTGGGACCAGGTCAATTTGTGTGAGTTTGTCCCCTAATATTTTTTTGATTAATAAATTAGACTTTACGTATAGTTATTTTACCTTAATACTTAAAAATTGCTATATTTTTTTACTAATTAATTCAACCTCGATCTTTGCCGAATTAAAATCGCATACACACCTATTGTCAAACAGCCCACATACTCGTTTGAGGCATGAGTAATTAAAAAAGAAATGTATATGCGTTGTGTTAATTGTGTTTACTTATTAACATTATACTATTATATAGACTGCGGCCTAGAAGTTACTATGACGTCAATTTTCTCCAAGTGGCCACAAGTTTGGCAGACTAGTCATCAGACTCGTTAGCTCAGTTGGTTAGAGCGCCGATATCTTCTTCGCAAACATAAACCAATCTATCGGAGACGGGGGTTCGAATCCTCCACGAGTCAATTTTTTTTGTATGGTTTTCGTTATCACTTCGAGAAAATGTATGAAACAGTGTGTATTATGTACCTATTTTAGTGCGATTCTTATCATATTAAAACCATTTATATTCGATAGTCGACACTTTTGATTTTGTATAAAAAGTCAGAATTTTCGAACATCTATAAGACCAACAAGTGATGGTTCTAGAATTTTGATGTAATACAGGGTGTTTGGCAGATGGATGGACATACGTATAATAGGGGATAGGTCGGGCCATCTGCTACGCGGTCCACTAAAAAAAACAACTAGGCCCTTTTTTTTTTTTTTTATATTCCGTTTTCAAGATTTAAACCTCAATAACTTTAAAAAAATGATAAAACGGACAACATTTTTTCTTTTTTTATCTGGGCTGATACTAGAATCTTACAAATTTAATATTTGGTGCACACCACAGCTAAAAAAAATACGAGCCCTCAAACTACAAAAGGATGTAAAAAGAAATCTACACAGCCAAATTTGAATTGCATTAAATAAAAAAACTAAAAACGATTGACTACTTCTAATTTTACAAAAGCATCTTCAGTTCCCTTTGATGTAATGAAAGCAGAGATGATGCTAAAAGCAACGACTGTAGAAATGAGAAATCGATGCCGAGCATGCATAGATAAACAAGGGCAGCAGTTTGAGCAATTTTTATAAATAAATTACATACTTAGTGATAGTTAAAGATAGTAAAAATCCGCCTTTTTAAAGTTGACGAATAACTTTAGCTGTTTTTAAACAAATTGGGATTTATGTATACCAATAAAAAGGATATAAACTGAAGATGTTTTTGTATAATTAGAAAGAGTCAATCGTTTTTAGTTTTTTTTTTAAATGCAATGCAAAGTTGGCTGTTTCGATTTCTTTTTACCCCCTTTTATGATTTGACGGCCCGAATTTTTTTTTTAGCTGGCGTGTGCAGCAAATATTAAATTTGTAAGATTCTAGTCTTAGCCCATATATAAAAAATTAAAAATGTTGCCCGTTTTATCATTGAAAAAACGTAACTTTTCAAAAAAAAAAACCAAGGGCCTAGGTGTTTTTTTTTAGTCGACCGCGTAGCAGATGGCTCCACCTATTGCCTATATACGTATGTCCATCTGCCAAACACCCTGTATAATGAAATGCTCAGAACGATAATCTGATCAGATTAAAAACACTTTTATTCGTTGGTATTTTTGATTTTGGGCCCAAAATGAATGGTCTCCCTTAAGCTAGTTTAATAGGAATCGATGTTAGCTAGTTTTTAATAAAGACGACCATTTAAGAGATGTTATTCTGAGAGTAGGCGTCGCCGTTTAAAAGTAGTATTTGGAACTTGAAGTGACAAATGTACATAATAACTATATCATTGCTTTGACTGTACTATCACGAGCCACGATAGTCGTCTGTCATAGCAACTGCGCCAAGTTACCAGGAATACATTATTAATCATTGGAGTTCTGTGACACATTTAAGGGCTTAAAATTAAAGACACATGTTTTTTTTTGTTAGTTTTGAGTATTTATAGGTTAGCTAAATTATAAGATGGAAGCAGCAATCCAGACAGACCCTGCACGAGGTCCTGCCACAACCTAAAAATGGTACGAAATGAGTCAACACGTGTTTATGTTTCTAAATAAATAGCGTACTCTTCCTGAATACAGACAACCTTACCAAAAACATAATCTTTTTATCTGTTCTAAAACGAGCCGCCGTGAGTCACGGCGAATCTGGGGACCACTACACGCGGCGTGACGTCATTGTAACGTCGCCATGACTACCCTAGGGCAAAACTGGGCATGTAAATGTATACGCTATTACCTACGCAATACGGTACAACACAAAGCGCGCGGAGGTTCGAATCCTTCACGAGTCAATTTTTTATTCGTTTTATTCTATATATTTTTATGAAAATTCGAAGGCTTAGAATAAAATTCAATAATTTACTGTGCAAAATTTCATTCAGAACATCAAAAATTGATCGATATCGCTTTTAAGCCACGGAAGTAATGTCATTCAAGATTGCCAAACAAGTTAACTCACGATGCTCAAACGATGGTCCCAGATCCAACAATAGTCCCGCTTCCCTATCAGCATCACATTATCCTAAAAATGTGATGGCTTACTAGTACCATTGCTGGGTGGATACCTGTATTTTCTAGGTTGAAAACTTTTGCTCTAAACTCTAACTGTAAAGCTTTAGTTATCATAATTATACGCGCTGGCCTAGTTTAGTATGGGATTAGCTCAATTGGTCCCCCTGATATTTATTTATTTATGTTTTAACACGTTCATGGACGCGGATGCTATAGCGTTCGTGTATCATACCGGCTATAGCATGGGCGTCATAAATACGGGGGTCAAATTAAAATGGTTTTTTATTACTGTCCGTGAACGTGTTAAGAATAATTGTAAAGCAAATAAAGCTATTGTTGCAGATTATTAGGGCCAAAGTTGTATGGTTTGTACAGTATCATCTTCTGACATTGAGTCCACTAGAATTCACGAGAGACATTAAATGTCCGCGACACGTGTTGTCTTGACCGGAGCGCCGCGGCGTGCGCCTCGTGGCGGCGCGGCGGGGACAAGCGGCGCGACCTGCGCCTCTATTCTAGGCGGTAAAACCATATCTCGTCTTTGATTCAGTTTATCAATCAACCACCAATCATCAATCAGTTGTTAAATAGTGGTCCACCATAGCGACCACTGGGATTCGAACTTGGCATCCTTATGAGTCTAAATTAAAATCGACGCTCTATACCGCTACGCCATCAGCGCTCTTGCTAGATGTTGTGTAATTCCATTACAGTATGTAACTTGTTTAAAAACACATTCCGCTAGCGATCGCAATTTTCGCTGGCTCGGTCGTGAGACTCGTTGGCTCAGTTGTTTATAGCGGCGGCGTACACATTCCTTTTGTAAACGTAGCGGACGGAGACGCAGGTTCAAATCCTGCTGAAGACCAAAATACTAATTAATGTTTTTATTTTATGGTTTAACGTTGTGATTAACATTTATATTTGTTTTTATAAATGTCTTAAAAAAATGTTTTCGGTTTCTTTTTTCCTTTTGTGCCATCTTGCCTCTGAAAGCGGATACAAATACGATGGCTGTATTAATTATTAAGTACCTAAATATATAATAAAACCTTAATTAAATGATAACAATATGGAATAAAACTAAGACAAATGTTCCAAACACAATAATATACACTCAAGAGTAATGAAAGTAGGTCACTTTCTATGGAAATCCTATTCAAAGTGACCCGTTTGTTTACTCTTGACTATAGTTATGTTAATCATTTTGGTTCATTGCCCAACTTATCTCTTCATCTTAAAAAAATATTTTGATGTCGAATAAATAAATAAAAAATCAAAAACGTTCAAAAAGTTTGACTCGTGAAGGATTCGAACCCCCGTCTCCGATAGAAATTGTATGAACAAGAAATCGGCGCTCTAACCTACTGAGCAAACGAGTCGGACATAATATCCTGACTAAAATTGCAGCCGCTTGCAGGAACGTGACGTCATATTCCCGCCGCGCAGTCGGGCGAGGTATAGATGAATTAGCGAGACCGTGGAATGGCATATGTACTGGTATTGTGTGTTTATTGGCATTCTATATTTGAAATTTCCCTTTTCCCGAACTATCAGCATAAACAGTGGTTTAAAATAAATAATAATTATAATCAAGAAGAAAATTCAAAAATAATGTCAGTGTCAACTTCTAAATATTATTAATGTTGTGCGTATATTTTAACCGCTGATATTATTGTATTCTCACCGTTTTCAATTCTCCCTGTTCCGGTACGATTGTAAGTAACACAGGTTTTAATAACCATGGCAGAAAATAATTTTGGTCCGATTGAGAGTCAAAGTAAGGAAATTATTGTGAACTGTTATAAATATTTTGAACTTGAACTAATGAAGAATTTAAACTCACCTTTTCCCGCTGCCCAGTTGGCTGATAAAGCTACAGGAGTTTCTCTCTCGACTGTTTATAATATTGAGAGTAAGAGTGACAGATTCAAAGCAACAAAAATATTCACCTCTCCAAGTGAGAAAAAGTTACGTACTTGTCCGCAGTAGACGATTTTGATAAAGAGATTATGTAATTCCCTAACAGGGTGTGACATACTTACAAACAAAGTTCGCTAGCGAGCGTTATTTTTGCCATCTCCGTAAGAGACTCGATAGCCCAGTTGGCTAGAGCGCTGCCATGTACCTTCATACTTTTGGTAATCAAACGTAACCGGCGGAGACGAAGGTTCAAATCCTTCTCAAGCGTTTATTATAATGTATTTTTTGATTTTATTTTAATGCTTGTTATTTTTTTTATTTTTAATACCTTCCCAAAGATTTAAAAAAAGTCCAATCCCTAGATCGAACTTCTTTACCAAAAAATAGTTAAGTTTTTTTTGGTAGGTATTACTGTGGCATTGCACTACTAATGCCATATCAGTCAGTGAAAAGCAATAAATAGGTATTTTAAAAATGACAAAAAGTTTGACTCGTGAAGGATTCGAACCTACGTCTCCGATGGAAAGAGTTTTGTTTTAATCAGATATCGGCGCTCTAACCAACTGAGCTAACGAGTCTGTTGACAAGTCCGGCTAAAACTGCAGCCGCTTGGAGCAAATTGACGTCACAGTGACTCCCACCACGCGGTCCAAGTGACTCACTCGAACAGCATCGCTTGCTTATCAGTCACAACAAGGAGCCAGAACAAAAAGTACAATTGAGAGCCGACCATAGTCATGCCAAAATGAACTCTGTATATCATGAATTATGAAATACAATGTATTACCTATTATATCATCTCATTAGCGTCATAGAAGGAAGCGCTCGATAAGGGCTCGGAGTTAATGTTATGTTATATTTTGTTACGTCCTTGTTTTGGTAGCGTGTTGGTTATTTGTTATTATGGGCCTGGTTGCCGAAATAAAAAGTTATCGTTTCAATTCTCTTAACAACAATTTAAAAGATAAAACCATTCAGAGTTGATATCTTTTAAACAGCCGAACTAATTTTAAAGAAACCTATTGCACCCTCCCACTTAAATGGGCATTCGTTTAAATCACGCGTCCGCGTAAATCCGTCTGGTTAGGAGCTACGATGTCACCGGTAAACACATAGTCACACAGACACACAAACACACTTAGTACTTCCCCTGTATCACAAATATTTACCCATACTGGGAATCAAACCCAGGACCTGTCGCTTCGTAGGCAGGGCCACCACCTACTGAATTAACGCGTCGCCAATAATCGACCCGTCTCCTTCAAAAAACGTAGGTATTTATATTTAAATTTAGTTTTTCTTATGAAATAACCCTCAAGATTTTCTGACTAAAATTGAATCAAAGTTAACACGCGAACTCTGTGCGGGTTAGAGACTTTGGATAACTTTTCTTTGACGACGCGATAGCCTGGTGGATAGTGGCCCTGCCTACGAAGCTAGCAGTCCCGGGTTTGATTCCTGGTATGGGCAAATTTTTGTGTGATGAGCACGAGTATTTTGATTCTGAGTCTTGGTGATTTTCTAAGTATTTAAGTAGGTAGTTATTTATCTGTATTAGTATTTATATCATTATGTAGTACCCATAGTATAGGTAAGCCTATAGCTTAGTTTGGAATAGGTCAATTTGTGTGAGATAGCGTCTTGGTATTTAGTTTATTTAATTTTGAAATAATGTTTTCCTTTACCGAGGTGGTTTATTACATCCTCTCCTCACTGCACTTTAGGCCCGCGAGCCATTTTGATAAATTGAAATCTCTTACCCACATACAGTTCGCGTGTCGAACTTTAGTCTAGCTTTCGGACGGAAATGTCAAGGGATATACTGTGATATACTCTGAAACATCGGGACAAAATAAATCCAACTCAGGTACCTTGCGTGAGGAGCCGGCTCGACGCACTAAGCCGCCAGGCCACAGGCGCTCTTTCAGAATGTTGTGCAATACAGGCTTGGTCAGAGTTCCCTTAAAGATAGCAACTTTGGCCGCCACACTCACCAGACTCGTTAGCTCAGCTGGCTAGAGCGCCGATATCTTTCCGCAAAAACTTAAACCAATCCATCGGAGACGGGGGTTCGAATCCTCCACGAGTCAAAAATTTTATTATTATTTTATAATTTTCATACTTTCGGAGCAATATTTTTGTATTGGCCTAGGCCTCAATTTTATTTTAATCACACAACTTGCTTCATACATCTTTATCATTATTGTTGACGTTGAAGTAACCGTTAAATTATAAAACATTAAAAGAATACGACATAGAAGCCAAGAGGTTCAAATTTGAATAGTGGCCTAAAATTAACATAAGACTAATAAAAATTGCCCATAGATAAGAGAAACTGTCAAAATTCAATAGTGAGATTATGACGACGGGAGTGACATGTACATATTAAAAACGCTTTAATTGGCTATTCTTAATGAATAATGAAAAAATAGCTTTAAGACCCCTCCAGCATTTTTTGATATTTGTGGTAATATAATGTTAAATTATTAAAAAAACAAACGGTAATAATAATACCAACGGAAATGCCAAAAACCAGCTCCATTATTATCAGTAGTAATTGTATTTAATAAAAATGTAGTATTTAGAAAGGTGTTCCAGGCGGGGATAGCCGTTTCCTTCCGACGCAGTCGGATGGAAAAGCAATAGTACATTGTTGCCTAGGCGCGGAAAGTAAGGGTTTTCCTGACGAGGTGGTTAGCAGGCCGAGCAACAGCGAGGCCTGCTAAAATACGAGTCAGGAAATCCTCGTTTCCGCCGAGGCATACATAATGCTTTTATGTGAGGAAATAATACAAATACATTTCTAAAAAGCAAGTAATTTAATTTAATTCACATTAAAAGTTATGTTGGTCATGTTTGGGCAATTTGTAAATAAAAACTTAATAGTTTTTAATATAGGCGGTGTGGTACCTATTTCGTCGCTTTCGTCGCTTGAGCTCATTTTTTATGGTAAGTATTTCACACAACAAATAGTTTAATATTCGGTTTCACAATTATATTATGCAGAATGAACGAATGTTACCGACTGTCAATTGTTTTTAAAAACTAACCATAGACATTGGAATGCAAATTCAAAAAGAAACACACGCACTGTGCGAAAAAAGCGAGCAGTTACCTTGGCTGTTTGGAATTTTTGTCTTGGTCCTTTTGATTTTGTATGCAAATTGACAGCATTTTTAAGAAATATATGGACATGGACGGAAAGTGTTTTCATATGGTTTTTTTACTCCTAGGAGTAAAATGAGGCTCTTTCCGTCCTTGTGTTTCAATCGGAAAACCGTTTTTTCCGAGCATGTTTGAGAAATAGTACATTGTTGCCTAGGCGCGGAAAGTAAGGGTTTTCCTGACGAGGTGGTTAGCAGGCCGAGCAACAGCGAGGCCTGCTAAAATACGAGTCAGGAAAACCTCGTTTCCGCCGAGGCATACATAATGCTTTTCTCAAACATGTGAGGAAATAATACAAATACATTTCTAAAAAGCAAGTAATTTAATTTAATATAGGCGGTGTGGTACCTATTTCGTCGCTTTCGTCGCTTGAGCTCATTTTTTATAGTAGGTTAATATTTCACACAACAAATAGTTTAATATTCGGTTTCACAATTATATTATGCAGAATGAACGAATGTTACCGACTGTCAATTGTTTTTAAATACTAACCATAGACATTGGAATGCAAATTCAAAAAGAAACACACGCACTGTGCTAAAAAAGCGAGCAGTTACCTTGGCTGTTTGGCATTTTTGTCTTGGTCCTTTTGATTTTGTATGCAAATTGACAGCATTTTTAAGAAATATATGGACATGGACGGAAAGTGTTTTCATATGCTTTTTTTACTCCTAGGAGTAAAATGAGGCTCTTTCCGTCCTTGTGTTTCAATCGGAAAACCGTTTTTTCCGAGCATGTTTGAGAAAATACTATTGTGATACTATAATGTATTCTGTGTGTGCACACCATTGTACCTTGTCGCTTTAAAACCTATGACGGACTTGTGTGGCAGTTCAAGTGATAAAGCACTTCAATATACAGCTACATACAAAACCGACCGACCCACTCCAGCTGAGCCGGTCCAGTTGACGACGCGTAAGTCAGTCGAGAGTGATTAAGCCCATGAAGCTACCGGTCCTGGGTTAATTCCCGGTACAGACAAATATTCGTGTTATAAGCGCGAGTGTTGCTCTTGAGTCGTGGATATTGTATACGCACTTGAGTATGTACTTCTTATTATGCTTCAGCTTCCATTAATCAAAATATACTCTCTGCTTAAATAATCTCACCTTAAAGCCACTATTTTAAAACGTGTATCTTATTAGGCTAGCAAAACAAACAATTACTTGCAACGCTATGAAATCGACGAGTGAAAAAAACCTATACGATTTAGCGATTTTGTGAGCAACTGTAACGCGTGTATATTACCCGCTTTACGTTAATTTATAAATATAACAACTCTTTTCTGAGTCAGTTATTGAATATAATTTGGTTGCATTCTACAAAATCGTAGCTTAACTACCTATTAAAATAAAAAGTTACAAACAAAGAAGCCGAGTTTATATTTATATTTATCACAAATAGTTATGCGTGTATTGGAGATGTGTGTGTGAATTGAAGATGAAAATGTGTGTTAAATGACTAATGATCACACAAAACATTTATTGTGCGAATGGATTACCGCGTTATCATTTTAAGCCATCGATTTTTATAAATATATTACAACGAACAAAGCGCAGTAGTACATGGCATTGTAACCAAAACAAAAAAAAAGAATAAAAAGTTTGACTCGTGAAGGATTCGAACCTCCGTCTCCGATGGATAGGATTCAGAAACACTTGTTGACAGATATCGGCGCTCTAACCAACTGAGCTAACGAGTCTGATGACTGCTCCGACAAAATTTGTGATCGCATTTTTAAAAGAATATTAGGGAATTGCACAATATTTTGAAACAGATAAAAAAGACTTCATATAGAGTTAAAGCAGTTGCACCTCCGTCTCCAATGCAATTGTTTTATACAGAATCGGTGACCATCGGCGCTTTTGTGGTGGAGGGACCTTGTGCAGGTTCCTTCCGAATCCTCACCACCATCTTAACCTTCAACTGGCCTCCGTATTCGCATCGTTGTGTTCCGGTGCAGCAGCGGTGCAATGACTAACGTAGAAGTTCCATTCGTCTTCAAGGCTGGCAACGCATTTGCAGTGTTGAGATTGTCATCGTACGATGGCTTTCTTGGGATCGCAACGGAACGTTACAGTCCGCCTACCATCAGGTGGCTGCTCGTTTGCCTTATCTATGGCATAAACACTTCTGAATGCCAGGTCTCATTCAAATATATTTGTTAAATTGACAGAAACTGCAAAATGACGTCACGTCACGCCCGGTGCGGAGTCAATGACTTACGTGTTTGTAAACAGATGTTATGAAACTTGGTGTTAAGTCATCGTTGTTTTGCTTTTTTTGACTACAGCGCTGCTGTGGCGCTCTTCCAAAATGTGGTGCAATTCCCTGCAAGAGGTCGCAAATTTAGCCGCTACATCCACAGACTCGTTAGCTCAGTTGGTCAGAGCGCCGATAATACATTGCATTACTTACCTACTGAAACCTAGCCATTGGAGACGGAGGTTCGAATCCTTCACGAGTCAAACTTTTACTATTCTTTTTTATTTTGTTTTTCCGTTATCTGTTAAGTTTTGGTCCAGAAAAACTTTAAAGGTTAATTGATGGTTTTTGAAATTTGAATATGTAATGTTGGGCAGCTAGCAGCACGAGTTAAAGTTTTACATAATTATTACTGTTAGGTCGTTTTAAGTGTTCCGTATCAAAACAGGGCCCTCTTACTGCGCCTGTCCGTGCTGAGTGTAAAAAGCCGAAAATATTGAACGTTTTAATTTAAAAAAAAAACTTAATATGGTGTGTAATTTATTTCGGACGCAAATCACGTAAAGAATATCACCAGGAACTCGCTCTGGAACCCTTACCGGTACATAATACTGTAATACCGGGAACACGATGGGGACAAATACTTTGCTCTCCTCCAACAGAGTCCCGCGGCGTTGCTCCTTCGAGAAACAAACGGACCACTTAAGTGCTTTGTCACTGTAACGTCATGTTTGAAGTTAGTACTGCACTAATCTGATAAAAGAGTTAAAAACGACAAGGTACAAAAGTGTGCAGCTACTGACAAGGCTGCCTGTAGAACACTTTCTTTTGAAAATCTGTGTGCCAGTGAATATATTACTGCGTCGAGACCGTAGCCCAGCTTAGTTAGAAGATATGATGGATAGTCAGTCAACCAAGCAACCACTGCGAGGTCAAACTCAGTTTTTTGTTTACAAGGTAAGACGCTTCGACGCACTGAGCCACTGGACTATCGAGGTTTTATCAAAATGCTAAAGTGCTGCTTGTGAGTTTGTATCTATTTGTTATTTCCGTAACTACGGACTCTGTTGTTTACCACTTGAATTGTACATTATTCCGACTTTTTTCTCTCAAAGCTTTCATATAATAGCAGCCGCCTGTGTTTGAACTTGGTATCTTGAGTATTTTAGTCAGCGCTCTAAACAACTAGGCCACCGGCGCTCTTGCATAACGTTGTGCAATTCTCTAAGAGTACTCGTATGTTACATGTTTACTATTGAATGTCCCCAAGCGGTCGCGAGTTTGGCCGCCACACTCACCAGACTCGTTAGCTCAGCTGGTTAGAGCGCCGATATCTTCTCCGCAAACTTAAACCAATCCATCGGAGACGGGGGTTCGAATCCTTCACGAGTCAAACTTTTACTCGACTTTTTTTTGTTGTTTTGCATTTATTTTATTAATTTTTAAAGTGGCAGTTGTCAGTTCCTTTTATTGACTTTTTTAAGCGATTAAGACATTGTAAATAGACACTTGGGTTATGGCGGCAATGTCTTTTCAATAAGTTATTTTGCACTCAATTATATTAGTGTGTGGGTATGAGCGTTATTTCCTCTTTAGTAAATTCCGAAGCACTACAAGAAAACGACGAATTAAGAGTCCAAAACTATAGATAAAAACCTGTTGCGTATGCAACATTTATTGTGTATAACTTCAAAATGTATTTATTAATTGTTCCAAAAAGGTTTATAATTTTTATATTTAATTTTCATGTTAATTCATTTAATTCTTTTACTATCATAAAACTCATAACCTTTCAGATCTTAACGTAACAGAATGTAATAATTAAACGCAGATGTGGGCTTCTCCCTACCACTAAATTTAATGTCTTGTTAACTTAAAAATTATGCAAATCACTTTCCCTCACCACCTTCGATCTGCTTAGGCACTATTTCTGCACAACCAGTACCTATTAAAATACAGTACATTTAAATAGAATTTTATTTCAAAGCTGTTAGGAAATCCTCTCGTCAGTAGTCTGGGTTTCGGCAGCTACATATGGTCCTTCGCCTTTAAAAAGAAATAGCTTCGCCGTCTTTTATATCGCCGCAGCGATAAGCAGACAAAGAAATTATTTGGGAGGTCATTTTACTTCAACATCATCGCCGCCCTCGTGTTTGTCAAAGCACGAAGCGCACGAAGAACGCCGAAAAGACCTCAAGTCGATCATAGCACGGAGTCCCAGCGGTCGCCGACATCGGAGGAACGCTCGTAGGACGCCGGTCAAGCAAGACTTCGTCATTGTCATCGGAGAACACTCATAAGCGCATAGACAGAGTGAGTTCGTTCCAATTTCCTTATTATTTATTTCCTTCTTTATTCTTTGTTTAGCCTTGAACCGGTGCAGCGCGAGTCGAGTCAGCTGTTACGTAATATGGTAGACGTAAGTAATAAGAATCTGCGAGCTCTTGCTACGTTAGGTGAACCAACCGATCACTGGGATACATTAATTGTTTATCTCATGTCTAAAAAACTTGATTTCACCTCTCATCGTGAGTGGGAGGAACATAGAAACTTATTAACAGGATCGCCAACGTTACAACAATTTACGAAGTACTAGCACTAACGCACCCATTCAAGAAGTTAACTTTAGCGGTAACATTCAAGCAAATGCTTCTTCCCTCGGTAACCGATCTTTTGTATTGCTATCCACAGCATTGGTGCAAGTGTTTGACGTGAACGGAGGACTTCGCGAGGCTCGTCTCTTGCTGGACAACGGCAGCACCTCCAACTTCGTGACACGGGATCTGTGTGGGCAGCTAGGACTCGCGAGACACAGCACGAGTTCTACGGTTACAGGTATCAACAATCAAACCTCACATAGTACGGAGTCTTGTAACCTCACTATCAAATCGTATCATAGTGACTATACGACGAGTGTTAGCTGCTTCGTATTGCCGGAAATTACTAAATCTCTACCGCCATGCTATATAGATATTACTAACCTAGCTTTACCTGCCGGCATCACTTTGGCAGACCCTTCATTCAATCAGCCCTCAGTTATAGACATACTCGTAGGGGCTGAGGTCTTTTGGAACGTCCTAGGTTCTAATTCAATAAATCTAGGTAAAAATAAACCTAGACTTCAAGAATCAAGATTTGGATGGCTTATCTCCGGTTCTATAAATAGTAAAGCAAGCGAAGGCAGGTCATTCTGTACATTTCTTACACAGCAAGAAGAAACCCAGCTAACGCGGTTCTGGGAACTTGATTCGGTGTCTTCACTGCACTGCTTGTCACTCGAAGAGAGGGCTTGCGAACAAAGTTTCCTCGAGAACACCACTCGTGATCAGGATGGACGCTTCGTTGTCACATTGCCTCTAAAGGACTCACCGGAAGTCCTGGGCGAGTCGTACTTCATGGCCAAGCGGCGTTTCTTGTCGTTAGAGAGAAGGCTTGAGCGAGATCAACATTTTAAAGACAAGTATATCAGTTTCATGCAAGAGTACCTTGATTTAGGTCATATGACCGAAACCAAAACTTCATTATTAAATAACGACACCTCTTATTTTTTACCACATCATGGTGTCATCCGGGAGTCTAGTACAAGTACTAAACTTAGGGTTGTGTACGATGGTTCCGCAACCACGACTTCCGGTAAGTCCTTTAACGATATACAGATGGTAGGTCCAACTGTACAGGATGACCTACTTTCCATTTTGATACGGTTCAGACAGCATAAATATGTCGTATCGAGTGACATCGAGAAGATGTACCGAGCGATTTTAGTTAACCCTTCTCAACGGTCACTGCAACAAATAATATTCCGATTTGATCCTTCAAATTCGTTACAAACTTACACCCTTAACACCGTCACATACGGTACTGCCTCAGCCCCTTATCTAGCGACGAAGTGCCTTGTGTCTCTTGCCGACCAGTGTCACGATGTTCGCGTAAAGGAGGCAATAAAACATGACTTGTACGTCGATGACTTTTTAAGTGGCAGTGACTCGATACCTTCATTAATTGAAATAAGTAAAGGTGTCATGGATACTTTAGAGTCAGCAAAGTTTAACTTACGTAAGTGGCAGTCCAACAGCCCCGAAATATTGCAGTCCATTTGCACTCTTAAGGATGACACCCATAAAACATTAAACCTTGATAGCGTATCACCTTGTAAAACGTTAGGTTTATATTGGGACTCAAACTTAGACCAATTAATGTTCTCAATTGACATCAAAATTCCTACTAAAATTACAAAACGTAACATTTTATCCGTCATCAGCCAGGTATTCGACCCTCTAGGCCTCGTAGGCCCTTGTATAGTCGAAGCCAAATTCATAATACAAAAATTTTGGCTAGAAAAATGCGATTGGGATGTTGAACTTCCACTTAACATTACAAACAAATTTCTTTCGTTTGTGGAGTCACTCTCACACCTTAATAAACTTCACATTAATCGTTGGGTAATGTGTGGGTCACCTACACAGACTGAGCTTCACGTATTCTCGGATGCCTCGGAGAAGGCTTTTGGATGTTGTATCTATGTGAGAACAGTAGACAGCAGCGGTGCAGTGTGCACTCGTCTTATAGCGTCGAAAAACAAAGTGGCTCCAATGAAGCAGACAACTATACCTCGATTAGAGCTTTGCGGAGCCTTGCTAGGCGCAAGACTCTGGGCAAAGGTCACAAAGTCGTTGTCAGTGAGGTTTGATTGTAGTTACTTTTGGTCGGACTCCATGATAGTGCTGGGTTGGGTCTCAGGCTCACCTAATCGTCTAAAACAATTTGTCCGCAATAGAGTAATCGAAATACAAGAAACCACTCACGACCAAACGTGGAACTACGTGCCGTCGAAGCTCAACCCTGCAGATCTCGTGTCGCGGGGGGTGAAGGCTGATGAGATCAGCACATCCACTTTGTGGTGGACTGGTCCCGACTTTCTTCATCATTCTAATGTACAACTACCCACAGTTCCCAACACACAGCTAGAAATACTTCCAGAAACTTCATTTCATACAAATGAACAAGTAAATAATCATGCAAAATCTATAACTGACCTCATAACAAACAATTCAAAATTTACAAAAATCGTCAACATCTTAGCCTATATTTACAGATTTATGTACAACAGTAAAAATAAAAAAAACCAAATTAAAACGGAACTAACCTACTCCGAACTAAAATCATCAAAAAATAGACTGCTGCATTTTGTTCAAAGGGAAATGTTCCCTGACGAGTATAATAGCCTTTCCTCGGGTAACACTTTGCCAGCAAAAACCGATTAAGTTCATTAACTCCATTTCTATGTCCAGATAACTTAATTCGCGTAGGTGGTCGCCTTAACAACTCTTATTACAGTTATGATGTTAAACATCCCATACTTTTATGCAGTAAACACCACCTGACTAAGCTTTTGTTCAATATGCAGCATCTTGCACTACTACATGCCCCTCCT
This sequence comes from Acleris emargana, assembly GCA_927399475.2. Classification (NCBI taxonomy): domain Eukaryota; kingdom Metazoa; phylum Arthropoda; class Insecta; order Lepidoptera; family Tortricidae; genus Acleris; species Acleris emargana. The sequence continues at coordinate 558,951 of OV656859.1, forward strand.
AACCTACTGTTGTCAAGCATTAGACAGGCCTACTATCCTCTGGGAGGCCGAAACTTAGCCCGAAATACAGTAAATTCTTGTGTTCGCTGTACTAGGTTCAAGGCTAAACCTCTCCAAATGACAATGGGCAACCTACCTACTGATCGGACACAACTAGAGTATCCATTCTTGCATACTGGAATGGATTATGCCGGGCCAGTGCTGATAGCCAGTCGCAAAGGTAGAGGGAGTCAAACAATCAAATCATATATTTTAATCTTTGTTTGTCTTTCAGTTAAGGCTCTTCACTTGGAGCTTGTGACTAGCTTAACCAAGGAGGACTTCCTCGCTGCTCTCGGCCGCTTCATGGCTCGTCGCGGCAAACCGCACACCCTGTACTCCGACAATGGCACATCGTTAGTCGGGGCCGCGAACGAACTCAATAATTTTTTTTTTAATAACTGTAACGATTTGCATTCAGGTATGGCAGAGCAACATAATATTAATTTTAAATTCATTCCGACATGTTCTCCACATTTTGGCGGTCTATGGGAGGCCGCAGTAAAATCAGTAAAACATCACTTGAGACGAGCACTGACCTTGACCCATTTAACGTATGATGAAATGAACACATGCTTAATTCAGATAGAAAGTGTACTAAATTCCAGGCCTCTTACTCCTTTATCATCTGATCCTTCTGACCTTACATATCTATCACCCTCTCATTTCCTTATTGGACGCTCGCTTCTGTCTATCCCGCACGCTTCATTGACGGAAACTAACGTCAGTCGGCTCGACCGATTCCGGAGGGTCGAGAAACTGAAGCAACACTTCTGGAATCGTTTTGTTAATGAGTACGTAACTCTCCTCCAACAGAAGACCAAATGGCAAGCTTCTTCAGACAGTCTTCAGCGCGGCACCATGGTCCTCGTGCGGGAGCGCGGGCTGCCGCCGCTGCTGTGGCTGCTGGGGCGCGTCGCAGAGGTGCACCCAGGGGCCGACGGCGTCGCCAGGGTCGCCGACATCATCACCAAGAAGGGGATCATCCGAAGAGCTTATAATAACTTATGTCCGCTTCCTGTTAGTTAAGGGCGTTTTTATAATTTATTGTTGAGAATACTCTCAACGCCCGGGAGTATGTTGCGTATGCAACATTTATTGTGTATAACTTCAAAATGTATTTATTAATTGTTCCAAAAAGGTTTATAATTTTTATATTTAATTTTCATGTTAATTCATTTAATTCTTTTACTATCATAAAACTCATAACCTTTCAGATCTTAACGTAACAGAATGTAATAATTAAACGCAGATGTGGGCTTCTCCCTACCACTAAATTTAACGTCTTGTTAACTTAAAAATTATGCAAATCACTTTCCCTCACCACCTTCGATCTGCTTAGGCACTATTTCTGCACAACCAGTACCTATTAAAATACAGTACATTTAAATAGAATTTTATTTCAAAGCTGTTAAGAAATCCTCTCGTCAGTAGTCTGGGTTTCGGCAGCTACAAAACCTCTTTCCCGAATCCCGCCACTGTATTTTTTTCTCTGCATGAAATTTTAAACTTGGCTTGATCGCAATACCAACTGCCGAGTCATACGTCGATTGTGTTATGTTTTTGTCATAAATGCTTGTTTTTAGTAGTTTTAAATTTCCTTTTTTTATATGCAACATAGAAGGCCAATCAGTCAAAGTAAATGTATTCAAATACGGACGAACGTTTTGCTTTATCGATCTTCATAAATGTTGAAAAACTAGCTTAAAAATCTCGACTACATTATTTTAATACCTTCGTCGATTTATGAGAATAAATTCTAACTCGACACCTCTACGCGTTCCCGATATAAAGAGTCTTGACAGACGGACGGACGGACGGACGGACGGACGGACGGACGGACGGACGGACAACAAAGTGACCCTATAAGGGTTCCGTTTTTCCCTTTTGTGATACGGAACCCTAAATATGTTGTCGAAGGATTCAAACCCCTTCTTTATCGGTAAGCCATCACGACAAAACCCAATGTCTACAACCGTCAAACAAAGCAGAGTAGTCAAATTAAAAAAAAAAACTTTGACTCGTGAAGGATTCGAACCTCCGTCTCCGATGGATAGGATTTAGAAACACTTGTTGACAGAAATCGGCGCTCTAACCAACTGAGCTAACGAGTCTGATGACTGCTCCAACAAAATTTGTGATCGCATTTATCAAAGAATATTAGGGAATTGCACAATATTTTGAAACAGATTAAATATACTTCAAAGGATCGCAAGTGAACTTTAGAGCCCGCTTGCCATCAGGTGGCCTGCCTGCTCGATTGCATTCTTTATGACGAAAAGAAAATAAGATGCCGCGTTTCATTAAAATATAATTGTTCAATGAACAGGAACTGCATAATGACGTCACAACGACGCCCGGTGCGGGGTCATTGACTCTCGTGTTTGTAAACAGATATTATGAAACTTGGTGTTACGTCATCGTTGTTTTGCTTTTTTTTTTTGTTTACAGCTGCTGTGGCGCTCTTTCAAAATGTGGTGCAATTCCCTGCAAGATATCGCAAATTTAGCCGCTACATAAATAGACTCGTTAGCTCAGTTGGTCAGAGCGCCGATAATACATTGCATTACTTACTGAAACCTAGCCATCGGAGACGGAGGTTCGAATCCTTCACGAGTCAAACTTCCACTATACTTTTTTATTTTGTTTTTCCTTTATCTGTTAAGTTTTGTTCCAGAAATACTTCTAAGGTTAATTGAGATTTGGTTATGTAATGTTGGGCAGTTAGCGGCACGAGTTAAAGTTTTACACAATATTTTTTTTAGATCATTTTAAGTGTTCCGTACCCAAAACAGTATCCTCTTTCTGCGCCAGTCCGTCCGAAATGTAAAAAACCGTAACTTATGAACGGTTTAATAAAATATTTGTTAAAATAATAAAGTGCGATTACTTCGGACCCCAAACACGTAAAGAATATCACCAGGAACTCGCTCTGGAACCCTTACCGGTACATAATACTATAATACTGGGAACACGATGGGGACAAGTACTTTGCTCTCCTCCAACAGAGTCCCGCGGCGATGCTCCTTCGAGAAGCAAACGGACCACTTTAGTGCGTTAACGTCATTTTTGAACTACTGCACTAATCTGATAAAGGACAAGAAACAAAAGTGTGCAGCTACTAACAGGGCCGCCCGTAGAACACTTTCTTTTAAAAATCTGCGAGCCAGTGAATATATAACTGCTTCGAGAGCGTAGCCCAGCTTAGTTAGAAAATATGATGGATAGTCAGTCAACCAAGCAACCACTGCGAGGTCAAACTCAGTTTTTTGTTTACAAGGTAAGACGCTTCGACGCACTGAGCCACCGGACTATCGAGGTTTTATCAAAATGCTGTGTGTGCTGCTTGTGAGTTTGTATCTATTTGTTATTTCCGTAACTACGGACTCTGTTGTTTACCACTTGAATTGTACATTATTCCGACTTTTTTCTCTCAAAGCTTTCATATAATAGCAGCCGCCTGTGTTTGAACTTGGTATCTTGAGTATTTTAGTCAGTACTCTAAACCACTAGGCCACCGGCGCTTTTGCATAATGTTGTGCAATTCCCTAACAGTACGTTTACAATCGAATGTCCCCAAGCGGCCGCGAGTTTGGCCGCCTCAGTCACCAGACTCGTTAGCTCAGCTGGTTAGAGCGCCGATATCTTCTCCACAAACTTAAACCAATCCATCGGAGACGGGGGGGGTTCGAATCCTTCACGAGTCAAACTTTTACTCGCCTTTTTTTTTGTTCTGCAATTGTTTTTATTTATTTTTTAAGTGCTATTTGTCAGTTTCTTTTAATGAATTTTTTTATGCGATTAAGACAGTTGTGAATAGACACTTGGGTCATGTTATTATTTAAATATAAAATAGTATATTGTACAACAAGGGCCACCATTATCCCATACTTATGGTATCCATCCGAGCTGGCAGGCGAGGCTGCTTTGCTTTTCACTTCGATTACGAGGGAAAAAAACAGTGATAATATAAAACTTACATGAATGAGAATGTACTGACTTATTGCCACTTCTCTCTCGCACTTTTAAATTTTAATACTTTTTAGTTTATTATTTTGGATTAAGGTGGAAATGTCTGTTCAAAATTCATATTCAAAATTCAAAATTCAAATTCAAATCCCGCCACAGAATATATTTTTTTGCATGAAATTTTCAACTTGGCTTGATCGCCATACCTACTGGAAAGTCATTAATTGATTTTGTAAAGTTTTTGTTATTAATGCTTGTTTTTAATAGTTTACAATTTCCTTTTTTTTAATGCATTAAAAAAGGCAAATAAATCAAAGTATATGTATTCGCACTACAAGTTTATTTATTGCAGTCACCTCTCCTCTGAATGTATGGCTTAACTGTCTCAGTCTAGATGACGACCTCACTTTCTGCACTAGTGCATAAAATGCGATTTTATGCAGCCTATACCCAGCATAAAGAAGGAATTTACGAGCATACATACATACATACATACCTTCACGACTGTAATCCCAGAGTGGGGTACAGAATTACCAACAACTTTAAAAACATCTTGATAATTCTGTCATTTTATAGAAATCTAAATTAAAAGTGTATTTCCCGTTGAGCTAGAACTATGCAATTAGGCAAGTAATAGCGTATCATACTAAAAATATTGGAATAAATCTGAAAACTATACCGCCATGTTTGCTGAAGCCCAAGTGGCCAGCTTTACTGCTGTGCTGCGAAACATGATGGCTTCGCTATTGACCAGAATACGTAGCAGCCCAACCAGTCTCCTGAGGACGATAGCCAACACTTAATTAAAAACACATTGTCGCTAGCTAAATATATATACTAAATTAGTCACAAATAAAAATACTAACAAAATGTGGATCTAGTTGGTCTGAATAAAGAAGTCATTTTTATTATTATACCTAAGCAGGAGGCTTACAGAACCCATCAGAAATGGGTGTTGAAGGTACCCATGACGACCGACCCAATTTTTGCAGCCAGCGATTTTTATAAAAAGGTTATAGAAATAGAAATAATTTTATTTGCATAAACATAGGTACAGTGTTGGTTGGAAAATAGTAGTACATCGAATGGATCTCTATGCTTTACCCGCAGGTGTACAAATTTGGAGTACTGATTATTTTTTAAAACAGGATAATAAAATTAATTAAGTTAATTAAGTAGGTACAAAAAACAAAAAAAAAGAATATCAAAATAAACAACTGACTTATTCTACAAAAACTACAATCCAAACAAGGAGCAATCATATCATCATTTTAAGCCATCGTTTTTTATAAATAGATTATAACGAACAAAGCGCCGTAGTACATGTAACCAAAACAAAAAAAGGAAAATAAAAAGTTTGACTCGTGAAGGATTCGAACCTCCGTCTCCGATGGAGAGAATTCAGAAACACTTATTGACATGATATCGGCGCTCTGACCAACTGAGCTAACGAGTCTGATGACTGCTCCTACAAAATTTGTGATCGTATTTATAAAAGAATATAAGGGAATTGCACAATATTTTGAAACAGATGAAATAGACTTCAAAGAGAATTAGAGCCGTTGAACCAACGTCTCCAATGCAGTTGTTTTATAAATAATCGGTGATCATCAGGGCTTTTGTGGTGGAAGGACATTGTGCAGGTTCCTGTTGACTACAACTTGCCTTCGTATTCGCATCGTTGTGTTCCGGTGCAGCAGCGGTGCAATGACTGACGTAGACGTTCCATTTTCAGTTTTCCTAGGCATAACAATAGATAAAAATTTGCAATGGAGTCCCCATATAGCTGTACTGGCAGGTAAACTAAGTTCGGCAGCTTACGCAGTTAGGAAAATTAGACAACTAACCAATGTTGAGACAGCTCGCTTAGTTTATTATAGTTAACTATTTCCATAGTGTTATGTCGTACGGTATTATGGTTTGGGGTAAGGCAGCTGACGACATACAAACTATATTTGTGTTACAAAAAAGGGCCATTCGTTCTATTTACAACTTAAATTCCCGTGACTCCTTAAGAGATCTTTTTAAGGAAATTAATGTCTTAACTGTAGCGTCACAATTTATTTATGAGAATATTATTTATGTTATAAAAAATTTGGATTCTTTCACAAAAAATTCTGATATACAAAATTTAAATACTAGAAATAAAAATAAAATAGCTATTCGAAAATTCCGCGTCCGTAAAGTACATAAATCATTTGTTGGTCAATGCATTCATTTCTATAATAAATTACCCTGAGGTAGTATTAAAGTTTTCCTTTCCAGCACTCAAAAATTACTTGAAAAAGTCGTTAATGTCTAAAGCGTATTATAGGATCGAGGACTATATAATAGACAAAAATGCTTGGCCTTAACCCGAAACTTAATCAATAATATATTTATTTTATTTTTTTCAAATTCAAAAGCTTTATCTTGTCTGGGGGACACCGTTGATGTAGGAAAACATATAAATCTTATGTGGTCATCTTGCACCGTCTTCGAGTTCTTTTTTTCCTTTTCTCTCTTTCTATCTTAAGATTTTGGTGTGTTTTCCTGCGGAAACTACGCAGGATATTTAAAATATTTTTTAATTTGCTATTTATAGATTTATATAATGCTAGACTAAGTAGTACCATTGTAATATTAAATATATTTTAAAAAATGACTGACTGCTGAGTTTCTTGCGGCGCTTCTTCTCAGCAGTGGTCTCCTCTTGTGAAGCGCTGGTAGATTCTTGACGTGTAAAAGTGCCCGTGCGGCCTACTTACTGAATAAATGTCTTTATCTTTATCTTTATCTTTATCATTCGTCTTCAAGGCTGGCAACGCATCTGCAGTGTTGAGATTGTCATCGCACGATGGCTTTCTTGGGATCGCAAATGTACGTTAGAGTCCGCCTACCATCAGGTGGCCGCCTGCCCGTTTGCCTTCTCTATGGCATAAACAAATCTGAATGCGAGGTCTCATTCAAATATATTTCTTTAATTGACAAAAACTGCAAAATGACGTCACGTGATGCTCGGTGCGGGGTCATTGACTTATGTGTTTTTAAACAAATATTATGAAAGTGGTTATTAATTAATTATTGTTGTGATTTATCAAAGAAAGAGCTAATAATGAAAACAACAAAGCAAAGATTACTTAACAACAAGTTTCATAATATCCGTTTACAAACACGTCAGCCGTGCCCCCGCGGCGGGCGTCGCTGTGACGTCACCGTGCGGCGCGAGGCTGCTCCGGCACGACCGCCACCAGGCTCGGCAGCCCGCAGAGCCCCGCCCATTCTCGCTCGATATAAGTGTCTCTCGAAAATGATTTTTTTGAGCCAATCTTTAAACTGTTTCTTATTTTGTCATAATGATTCTAAAAAGACCGGAGACAATTTCCATATTAAAACAGTAATGTACAAACAGGAAAATAATAAACAACAAAATAGTCAAAAATACAAAAGGTATGTCTGAATTATCCCTTTAAGGGATGTATGCCAGTTAACCTTAGAGCGATTGGGAAATGGGAAATGACTAGATGTTTAATAATGACGGTCAGCGAATATAGCACTGTCACCGCCAGCCACTGCTACGATGTAGCCATGTACGCTGCACCATGTAGCATTTTTTTCCGCTACGTAGCGAAAATCTGCTACGAATGGTTTACCCGAGTTAATATAATAAATTATATATAAACATTTCAGGCGTTACGTTTAGATCTTTTAATTATTAGGAACCTTAAAAAATAAAACAGAATAATAAAAAGCATTTTTTTATTTTGTAATCATTTTTGTTGCTTCGATACTCATATTATAGAAATATTTAATAAGCAAAAAAGGAGAAAACAAAAATTTAATAAAAAATAACCTAAAGTTGACTCGTGAAGGATTCGAACCTCCGTCTCCGATGGATAGGTTTTATTCAGGAAGTATTGTATATCGGCGCTCTGACCGACTGAGCTAACGAGTCGGATGGCTGTTGCATCCAAAACTGCGATATCATTAACAAGTTTTTATTGCACAACATTTGGAAATAACAACGACGACGGCCTGGTGGCTCAGTGCGTTGACTCGTGTTCGCCAGGTACTGGGTTCGAACTGCAGTTGTCGTTTTGTTAGCTAAATCCATCTTATATTCTTACTAAAGCTGGACCCAGTGTCGAGGTTGAGCCCGTGTGCTGTAAAGACAACATACAAAACTATGAACATTATTGGTAGCGGCCCTGCCTCCGAAGCGAGCGGTCCCGGGTTCGATTCCACGCGTGGGAAGATATTTGTGTGATGAGCACGAGTATTTGTTTTTGAGTCTTGGATGATCTTAATGTCTATAAGTATTTATTTCTGTGAATACGTATTTATATCGTTGTTTAGTTCCCATAATACAAGCCTAGGGAAATAAGAATATATGCTAGAGCTTAGTTTGGGACTAGGTCAATTTGTGTGAGATTGTGCCCTAATATTTTTTTGATTAATAAATTAAAGATAAAGATAAAGATAAAGAGACATTTATTCGCAACAATACAAAACCACATTAGGTACACAGATACAAAAATAACAAGACAGAGAAACAGTTGCGAAACGGTCCCAACTCAGCATTCGCTAGCCGTAAAGCCAGCACTGGTCTTCCGTTGGAACCGCTTGGTGAAGTGACGGATAGTAACACACTTAACTCAAAATAACGTTAAATTAAAAACATGAAAGATCAAAATTAAAATAATTTGTTCGAGATTATCTCAAACGACCATAAGAATAACACCCTATTAAGGTTGGCAACATCAAGGAAACAGAAAACAAAAGACTAGTCTATGGGAATGTAAACACAAGCCATGTAGGTAACGTAACAATAACAAAAATTAGACTAGACTTTAATTAGATTAGATTAGACTTTACGTATAGCTATTTTAACTTATTACTTAAAAATTGCTATTGTCTGTCTATTTCGCGATCTTGGCTCCTAAGAACATTATTTAATCTCTTATAGTTTTCGGTGTTTTCTGCTTACCTTACTTTTTTTAATATTCGCCACCTTTGGAACCCTTTAACAGGGTTTTACTGGTCAACCTAGGTCTTTGCCGAATATAATCGCATACACACCTATTGCAAAAAGCCCACATACTCGTTTGAGGCATGAGTTATTAAAAAAAACACGTAAATGCGTTGTGTTAAATGTGTTTACTTATTAACATTTATAGACAGCGGCCTAGAAGTTACTATGACGTCAATTTTCTCCAAGTGGCCACAAGATTGGCAGGCTAGTCATCAGACTCGTTAGCTCAGTTGGTTAGAGCGCCGATATCTTCTTCGCAAACATAAACCAATCCATCGGAGACGGGGGTTCGAATCCTCCACGAGTCAAATTTTTTACTCTTTTTAACATTTTATGCCGCCTCTAGCGTACGTATTTTCCAAACGGGCTGAGGTCAATTTGATTTTAAATACAATTTGCTTAGTCTTTATGGTTATTGTTCGCGTAGTGGTAACCCTTAATTAGCAAAATGAATTAAACGAAAATAGCCCACAGATAGAAACGAGTGACAGTTGTTATCGTCGCCCATAAATAGTTTATTTTTTAATACTTATTATAGTATGTAAAATAAATGTATCAATATTGTGTATTTTTTATTGATCTATTGAGTATGTGTCTTAAATTAATTTGTGAATTAATGTAATGATATGATATGTCAAATGCAATGTATATTATTTCTGAACAAAACTAAGAAAACTATGGCTATGACCAAGACCCGCCCTGCCGATGCGATGTCGAGGTTCAAAGCCAAGCGGGACGAGGGGGGGGACCAACGTTTATTAAAAGTTTCGCTGTATCGGTCTTCATAAACATTGAAAAGCAAGCTTAAAAATCTTGACTTCATTAAGTTGATACTTTGTCGATTTATGAGAGTTCATTTTAACTCGACACCTCTACGCGTTCCCGATATAAAGAGTCTTGACAGACAGATGGACGGACGGACGGACGACAAAGTGACCCTATAAGGGTTCCGTTTTTCCCTTTTGAGATACGGAACCCTGAATATGTTGTCGAAGGATCCAAACCCCTTCTTTATCGGTAAGCCATCACGTCAAAACCCAATTTCTACGACCGTCGAACAAAGCAGAGTAGTAAAATTAAAAAAAGGTAAATAAAACTTTGACTCGTGAAGGATTAGAACCTCCGTCTCCGATGGATAGGATTCAGAAACACTTGTTGACAGAAATCGGCGCTCTAACCAACTGAGCTAACGAGTCTGATGACTGCTCCGACAAAATTTGTGATCGGTTAGGAACTTAGGAAGCATTGTATAAAATAATATTACTTATGGAATTGCACAATATTTTGAAAGAGACAAAATAGACTCTAAAGAGTTGTATGTTGTGGACTTGCACCGCCGTCTCATCGTAAACAATGCAACTATCGGCGCTTTTGTAGACCTTATGCAGGGTCCGTTTGGATCGCTACCACCATCTTAACCGGTAACTTGCCACCAAACAAGGGTGATATTCTCTTCGGCCGGTCGAACGAGTGCTCGTTCACTCAATCGACCGACCAAACGCTTTTAAAAGAGAATGACACCAGTCAGCAGTATTCGCATTATTGTGCTGCGGAGCGGGGTTAAGACAGCCGGTGACATGACTTGCATCTTAGACCTCAAGGTTGGCAACGCACTTGCAATGTTGATCTTGACATTACAAACGTCTTTGGGCATTAGACTTATCAGGCATAATTAATCTGAATGCCAGGTCTCATCCATATATATTTGTTCAATTAACAGAAATTACAAATGTTTAGTCATCGTTGAAGTGATTAATCATAGTTAGAGCTAATAATTAAAAAAGCAAAGCAAAGATTACTTAACACCAAGTTTCGTAATATCTATTTACAAACATGTCAGTTAATCCCCCGCACCGGGCATCGCTGTGACGTCATTTTTCAGTTTCTGTCAATTGAACAAATATATTCGAATGAGAGCTGGCATTCAGATTTGTGTATGCCATAGAGAAGGTAGTTTTTTTATGAATAAATTATTCTACAACATAGGGTAAATAATAATGGATTTCCAATAAGATAACAAATTTTGAAACTTGTTGATGAGTAATTATCGTTTGCTTACATTTTTTAAGTATAAGGTCTTGTTTTAGTAGATAAGAGTTTTGTATAATAAATAACGTTATTATACGCCAAATAATCATAAATAATTCACAATAAGATCGTCTATAAATAATGAATATATCATGTGTGTATCGCTAATTTCGAAAATTATGAAAAGTAATAGTATGGTTATAAAAGATTAATTAATTTAGTTTTATTTTATTAAATATAATTTCTTTGTTTATCGTAGAAGAATGACGTAAAATGAAATTTACAATAAGTACGAATAAATACCGGTAACAACAGAAACAAACTGGTTTCATCATATTATTATTTGTTTACAAACACGAGAGTCAATGACCTGCACCGGGCGTCGATGTGACGTCATTTTGCAGTTCCTGTTCATTGTACAATTATGTGTGAATGAAACGTGGCATCCCATATTTTTTTTCATAGAGAATGCGATCGAGCAGGCCACCTGATGGCAAGCGGACCCTAAAGTTCACTTGTGATCCCAAGATAGTTATTGAACGATGACAATCTCAACACTGCAAATGCGTTGCCAACCTTATTATTATACCATATTATTATGACACTTGTTGTTTATTCATTATTGTTGTGATTTAAAAAAAAAAGAGGTAATAATGAAAACAACCAAGTAAAGATTACCTTACAACAAGTTTCATAACATCTGTTTACAAACACGTCAGCCGTGCCCCCGCGGCGGGCGTCGCTGTGACGTCACCGTGCGGCGCGAGGCTGTTCCGGCACGACAGCCACCGGACTCGGCAGCCCGTAGTGCCCTGCCCATTCTCACTCGATATTAGTATAAATTATCCCTTTAAGGGATGTTTGCCAGTTAACCTTAGAGCGATTGGGAAATGACTAGATCATTAATAATGTATTTAGTGAAGCAGCCAACAAGTACCGCGTCTGGCGTCCAACGATAACTGAAAAAACAACACGACGATCCTGCCAACAACACGGCGAGCATAACGCCGCCAACGTACAATATACGACGGTCAGCGAATATAGCACTGTCACCGCCAGCCACTGATACGAGTGCTTCGTTGTAGTCTGTAGCACTATTTTCCGCTACGTAGCGAAAATCTTCTACGAATGGTATACCCGAGTTAATGTAATAAATTATTTTTTATTGATCTATTGAGTATGTGTCTTAAATTACATACATACATACCTTCACGCCCGCAATCGCAGAGTGGGGTAGGCAGAGCTACAGAATTACAACTTCAAAAAGTTGTTGACAATTCAGTAACCACAATTTAAATTAATTTGTGAATTAATGTAATGATATGATATGTCAAATGCAATGTATATTATTTCTGAACAAAACTAAGAAAACTATGGCTATGACCAAGACCCGCCCTGCCGATGCGATGTCGAGGTTCAAAGCCAAGCGGGGACGAGGGGGGGGACCAACGTTTATTTAAAGTTTCGCTGTATCGTTCTTCATAAACATTGAAAAGCAAGCTTGAAAATCTTGACTACATTAAGTTGATACTTCGTCGATTTATGAGAGTTAATTTTAACTCGACACCTCTACCCGTTTCCGAAATAAAGGGTCTTGACAGACGGACGGACGGACGGACGGACGGACAGACGGACGGACGGACAGATGGACGGACGGATGGACGGACAACAAAGTGACCCTATAAGGGTTCCGTTTTTCCCTTTTGAGATACGGAACCCTGAATATGTTGTCGAAGGATTCAAACCTCTTCTTTATCGGTAAGCCATCACGACGAAACTAAATGTCTACAACCGTCGAACAAAGCAGAGAAGTAAAATTAAAAAAAGTAAAACAAAACTTTGACTCGTGAAGGATTCGAACCTCCGTCTCCGATGGATAGGATTCAGAAACACTTGTTGACAGAAATCGGCGCTCTAACCAACTGAGCTAACGAGTCTGATGACTGCTCCGACAAAATTTGTGATCGGTTAGGAAGCATTGTATAAAATAATATTACTTATGGAATTGCACAATATTTTGAAAGAGACAAAATAGACTCTAAAGAGTTGTATGTTGTGGACTTGCACCGCCGTCTCATCGTAAACAATGCAACTATCGGCGCTTTTGTAGACCTTATGCAGGGTCCGTTTGGATCGCTACCACCATCTTAACCGGTAACTTGCCACCAAACAAGGGTGATATTCTCTTCAGCCGGTCGAGCGAGTGCTTAGTAGCTTTGTCATCTACTCATTAAATTCACCGCTTCGCCGCGAACACTCGTTCACTCAATCGACCAAACAAACGCTTTTAAAAGAGAATGACACCACAGCAGTATTCGCATTATTGTGCTGCGGAGCGGGGATAAGACACCCGGTGACATGACTTGCATCTTAGTCCTCTAGGTTGGCAACGCACTTGCAATGTTGATCTTGACATAACAAACGTCTCAGGGCATTAGACTTAATTATCAGGTGGCCGCCTGCTTGTTAGCCATGGCATAATAAATCTGAATGCCAGGTCTTATTCAAATATATTTGTTCAATGAACAGGAACTGCAAAATAACGTCACAACGACGTCCGGTGCGGGGTCATTGACTCTCGTGTTTGTAAACAGATGTTATGAAACTTGGTGTTTAATCATCGTTGAAGTGAATAAGCATAGTAAGGGCCAATAATTAAAAAAGCAAAGCAAAGATAACTTAACAACAGGTTTCATCATATTATTATTTGTTTACAAACACGAGAGTCAGTGACCCCGCAGCGGGCGTGGTTATGACGTCATTTTGCAGTTCCTGTTCATTGTACAAATATGTAGATGTGAATAGCCCAGCCCAGTTACAGAGCCCAACAGAAATAGGTGTTGAAGGTTACCCATGCCGACCAACCCAATTTTTGCAGCTATCGGTTTTTATAAAAAAGTTATAAGGAACAAAGAGCATTTAACTAAAACAAAAAATACAAAAGTAAAAACTTTGACTCGTGAAGGATTCGAACCTCCGTCTCCGATGGAAAGATACAGAAAAACTTATTGACATGATATCGGCGCTCTAACCAACTGAGCTAACGAGTCTGATGACTGCTCCGACAAAATTTGCCATAGGTTGGGAAGCATTGTATAAAACAAAATACTGCAATTGCACAATATTTTGAAACAGATAAAATAGACTTTCATTTGAGTTAGAGCAGTTGAACCTCCGTCTCCAATGCAATTGTTTTATAAAGCTAGAATCGGGGACCATCGGCGCTTTTGTGGTGGAAGTGTGCAGGGTATTTTCGGATCCTTACCACCCCATTTCAACTTTCCTCCGTTGTGTACGGCGCAGTGGCAGTGTGATAACCGGTGCAATGACTAACATTAAAACATTCTATTCGTCTTTAAAGTTGGCAGCATTTGCAGTGTTCAGGTTGTAATCGTGCGATAGCTATCTTAGGATCGCAAATTAACTTAAGAATCCGGTTTTCATCAGGTGGCTGCCTGCTCGTTTGCCTTCTCTATGGCATAAACAAATCTAAATGCCAGGTCTCATTCAAATTATATATTTGTTAAATTGACAGAAACTGCAAAATAACGTCACGTCATGCCCGGTGCGGGTCATTGACTCTCGTGTTTGTAAATAGATGAAACCTGGTGTTAAGTCATCGTTGTTTTGCTTTTTTTTCTGTTTACAGCGCTGCTGTGGCGCTCTTTCAAAATGTGGTGCAATTCCCTGCAAGAGATCGCAAATTTAGCCGCTACATCCATAGACTCGTTAGCTCAGTTGGTCAGAGCACCGATAATACATTGCATTACTTACTGAAACCTAGCCATCGGAGACGGAGGTTCGAATCCTTCACGAGTCAAACTTTTACTCTACTTTTTCATTTTGTTTTTTCCGTTATCTGTTAAGTTTTGTTCTAGAAATACTTTAAAGGTTAATTGAATGGTTTTTGAAATTTGGCAACGTTATGTAAAGTTTTACATAATGATCACTGTTAGGTCGTTTTAAGTGTTCCGTGTCAAAACAGGGCCCTCTTACTGCGCCTGTCGGTTCTAAGTGTAAAAAGCCGTATATTTTTAACATTTTAATAAAATATTTGTTGACATAACAAGGTGTGTTAATTATTTCGGACCCCAAACACGTAAAGAATATCACCAGGAACTCGCTCTGGTACATAATACTATAATACCGG
The DNA here is from genome assembly GCA_927399475.2 of Acleris emargana. NCBI lineage: Eukaryota > Metazoa > Arthropoda > Insecta > Lepidoptera > Tortricidae > Acleris > Acleris emargana. The sequence goes on from OV656859.1 coordinate 574,148, forward strand.
GAGCACGACGGGGACAAATACTTTGCTCTCCTCCAACAGAGTCCCGGGGCGTTGCTCCTTCGAGAAGCAAACGGACCACTTTAGTGCTTTGTCACTTTAACGTCATGTTTGAACTACTGCACTAATCTGATAAAGGAGTTAAAAACGACAAGGTGCAAAAGTGTGCAGCTACTGACTTGGCTGCCTGTAGAACACTTCCTTTTGAAAATCTGCGTGTTTAAATAGAAAATATGACGGATAATAGTCAACCAAGCAACCACTGCGGGGTCGAACTCAGTACCTTGCTTACAAGGTAAGACGCGTCGACGCACTGAGCCACCGGACTATCGAGGTTTTATCAAAATGCTGTGTGTGTCCTGCTTGTGAGTTTGTATCTATTTGTTATTTCCGTAACTACGGACTCTGTTGTTTACCACTTGAATTGTACATTATTCCGACTTTTTTCTCTCAAAACTCTCATATAATACCAGCCGCCTTGGTTTGAACTTGGTATCTTGAGTATTTAAGTCAGCGCTCTAAACCACTAGGCCACCGGCGCTCTTGCATAAAGTTGTGCAATTTTCTAAGAGTATCGTATCATATTTACAATCGAATGTCCCCAAGCGATCGCGAGTTTGGCCGCCTCAGTCACCAGACTCGTTAGCTCAGCTGGTTAGAGCGCCGATATCTTCTCCGCAAACATAAACCAATCCATCGGAGACGGGGGTTCGAATCCTTCACGAGTCAATTTTTTTATTATACTTTTATAATTTTTATACTTTTAGAGCGATATTTTTCTATTGGCCTAGGCCTCAATTTGATTTAAAAACGTTGCCGATATAATGTTAAATAAAATAAAAAACCAACTGTAATAATAATATCAACGGAAATGCCAAAAACCAGCTCCTCGTGAAGGATTCGAACCCCCGTCTCCGATGGAAATTGTATTAACAAGAAATTGGCGCTCTAACCTACTGAGCTAACGAGTCGGATATAATATCCTGGCTAAAATTGCAGCCGCTTGCAGGAACGTGACGTCATATTCCCGCCGCGCAGTCGGGCGAGGTATAGATTATTTATTTATTATATTTATTTATTAACCATAAAAAAATTACATTTTTTCTTAAAAAATAGTCTGCAAAACTGTCACAACAGTTTGACTGCAGCTGAGTCCTTTTAAACTTGAAAGTTACAATTTGGTTCCTTAATACTAGCTATATTTATAATTATTTTATAATTTAATTTATAATAAATGAAGTAGATGTTTTTTAAGCAGCCTTTTAAATTTGCGTAAATTAGGTTCCAATCGGATATCTTCGGGGAGACTATTTAAAGTGTAGGGTATTCGTTTTTTAAGTGTTCTGTCTCCGTAATAGTTGTTGATCCTTGGTACCTTAAATTTACCCTCCGACACCGATCTCGTGCCATAGTTATGACTAACCCGAAATAGGTGACACTCCTGACTGCCATGGTTATTAACGGCAAGAAGGTATTTATGTTTCATGCTAACGGGAAGAATACTACATATTTTAAATAATTTTTGGTAATAATTTTTATATTTTTCTTTAATTTTATTATTTACAAGTACATACATACATACCTTCACGCCTTCATTCCCAGAGTGGGGTAGGCAGAGCTACAGAATTACCAACAACTCCAAAAACTTGTTGATAACTCTGTAACCACAATTTGCACAATTAGGCTAAGATGTTTAACAGTGTATATTAGTGACAAAGATTATTATTATTTACAAGTAATTTTATAAATTTTAATTGTAATGTCTCTAATTTATTTATATATGTTTTAAACGTTAGACCATAGCTATCAAGAGCATATCCCAAAATCGGGTCAACCAATGCGTGATACAGACACTTTAAGGTCCCAAGGGGTACCCTATAACTAAGGTGATAAAATTTGTTTAATAGTGTTCTTAACTTTATGCTGATGTAATCAATATGACAAGCCCATGAGAATTTAGTATCAATTTTAACACCCAGATAGGTAGCACAATCCACTCTTTCAATTGGTACACATTGACATTTAATTAAATTATTATGTAAACAAGAATAACTATGTAATAACACAGCAGAAGTTTGACAGCCTATCTCTAAATGTGGCGAATGTATTATAAGGTGTTTAGTTTTCCCTGAGTTTAAAATAATGCCATTGTCATGAGACCATTTTACAATAGAGTCTAGTCCTGCTGAGCCGCGTGGTACATCTTCGCAAGGTCCGTTCCGACGGTCACGGTGCACAGATCGTCTGCGAACATGTAGGGAGTGCTGTTCTGTACAACTCTACCTAGGCTATTAACATGCATAAGATAGCAGACCGGGCCACACCCCGAGCCCTGCGGTACCCCGCAGCGCACCAGCATCCGCTCACTGAGCCGCCCGCCCACCTGCACGCGATAGGAGCGCGCAGTCAGGTAGTCGCCGAACCAGGCGTTAAGCGGCTGCCCGACCCCGCACTCACCCATCGCCTGCAGAAGGGTTCCTGTATCGAGAGTATCGAATGCTTTCTTATAATCATAAAAAGTTACTAAAACGATTTTTTTTCTTTCCAAACTTGTGTTAATTTCATTTGTAAACTTAGATAATAAAGTATGTGTTCCCTTTCCTTTTTGAAATCCGTGTTGACAATTATGTAATATGTTGTTTTTTTGTGTGTACAATCCAATTTGATTAATTATTACTTTTTCAATTATTTGGTCTATACTAGACAAAATTGCTATAGGTCTGTAATTTGTAAATAGCCTGCGGTCCCCTCCTTTGTAAATAGGTCTAATAATAGCTTCCTTAAGTTTACTGGGAAAACTACCATGTTCAACTGATTGATTAATAAGCTTGGCTATGATTGGACTTACCTTATTCACTACGAACTTCAAATCCGACATGCGTATGAGATCGCTACCGGGTGATTTTTTTGTACTCATGTTGTTAATAATTTTCGCAACTGTTTTGACATCAACTGGTTGCCACCTCATACTCATATCAGGACTACTAGCATAAGTATCTCTAGATAACCATTTATCACAACAACTATGTTTAATCTTACTAACCTCATCTGAAAAAGTAGTCGCAAATTTATCACATATTTCTTTTGTTGTTCCAATTTTCTCCATATTATTAAGAATTGTGCTATCCACTGACTGTTTTACTTTACCTAATAAACTATTTATCCTATCCCATATTTTTTTAATATTTTTGTTACAATCCAATATACATTGCCTCTCATACTCACTTCTACTCTTGGTTATAGCTTTATTGCACTTATTCCTGTACCTTGTATAATCTAATCGTTTAATCATATTGTTAGGATCGCTACACCAAACTGTATATAATTTATCTTTTTTAGAGATCATTTTATATATTAACATAATATTAACTTTTCCCTAACTAAAGTATTATCAAGGACACGGCGAGTGGATGTCTGAGGAGACTGAGCCTGCGCCGACCGCGCAACGACTGGCGGCACGTCGTTCCAGCATATAGCAGCAGCCACGTAGTAGTGATCTGATATTTTATGCTCAATTACTGCTGAGTCTATTAAAGCCGAGGGTGCTCGGACATATATGTGGTCCAAGCACGACTCCACCACCCTACCCATGGTAACCTCCCTCCGCGTCACGTCATGGATACACTTTGTGAAGCCATGCTCAGCCATAATAGTCTCATACCTTATAACATTTGACTCATATTTATTTATAAGATTTATGTTAATATCACCACAGATAATTACTTTGGATTTTAAGGGTAACGATTCTAATAATGTAGTAAATTCAACAAAGAATTCCTGTAATCTATCCTGGCTATGGAATCTAGGTGGCCTGTATATGGAAAGTAAATGAATTTGCTCACCAGCTTGAGCTTGTTTGACTTGAATTAGCGAGACCGTGGAATGGCATATGTACTGGTATTGTGTGTTTATTGGCATTCTATATTTGAAATTTCCCTTTTCCCGAACTATCAGCATAAACAGTGGTTTAAAATAAATAATAATTATAATCAAGAAGAAAATTCAAAAATAATGTCAGTGTCAACTTCTAAATATTATTAATGTTGTGCGTAGGGGGGGCCATTTGCAACGTTAAAAGATGGCGGACGTGTAATTTGTTTTAGACTTTAATTTTTGGGTAATTAGGTGTTCAAAGTTCTTTTCTGATAGTGATTTGTACTTTTTATGCCTTTGTGTCGCACAGTGATTGAAGACTTGGACTTATTTCGTGTATCTGGCATCTTTCTTCTCGTTTCAAGTGGACTCGCAGTGGTGCAGAGGTTAAAACTATCTTGACCTCTGACCTACAAATCACCGTACAACGTTGCCCCCAATCTTCCTAGAGAAGATTGGATTGTGTTTTATTGCTATATTGATTGATACTCATATATACCTTGACACTGGCGAAATCACTTCACGTGGAAACGCCATTATCCTCGCGGTAGTAGCTGTTCAAGTCACCGCGGGGGCAAAAAAAAAAAAAAAAAAAAAAAAAATGTTGTGCGTATATTTTCAAGGCTGATATTATTGTATTCTCACAGTTTTCGAAACAATTCTCCCTGGGCCCGTACGATTGTAAGTTACACATTTTTTAACAACCTTGGCAGAAAATAATTTTGGTTCGATTGAGAGTCAAAGTAAGGAAATTATTTTGAACTTGAACTGATGAAGAATTTAAATTCACCTTTTACCGCTGCCCAGTTGGCTGAAAAGGCTACAGGAGTTTCTCTCTTGACTGTTTATAATATTTTGTCTGAGAGTAAGAGTGACAGATTCAAAGCAACAATAATATTCACCTCTCCAAGTAAGAAAAAGTTTCGTACTTGTCCGCAGTAGACGATTTTGATAAAGAGGTTATGTAATTCCCTAACAGGTTTTGACATACTTACAAACAAAGTTCGCTAGCGAGCGTTATTTTTGCCGTCTCCGTAAGAGACTCGATAGCCCAGTTGGCTAGAGCGCTGCCATGTACCTTCATACTTTTGGTAATCAAACGTAACCGGCGGAGACAAAGGTTCAAATCCTTCTCAAGCGTTATGATAATCTATTTTTTGATTTTATTTTAATGCTTGTTATTTTTTATTTTTTTTAATACCTTCCCAATGATTTAAAAAAGTCCAATCCTTAGATCGAACTTCTTTACCAAAAAATAGTTAAGTTTTTTTTGGTAGGTATTACTGTGGCATTGCACTACTAATGCCATATTAGTCAGTGAAAAGCAATAAATAGGTATTATAAAATGACAAAAAGTTTGACTCGTGAAGGATTCGAACCTACGTCTCCGATGGAAAGAGTTTTGTTTTAATCAGATATCGGCGCTCTAACCAACTGAGCTAACGAGTCTGTTGACTAGTCCGGCTAAAACTGCAGCCGCTTGGAGCAAATTGACGTCACAGTGACTCCCACTTCCCACCACGCGGTCCAAGTGACTCATTCGAACAGCATCGCTTGCTTATCAGTCACAACAAGGAGCCAGAACAAAAAGTACAATTGAGAGCCGACCATAGTCATGCCAAAATGAACTCTGTATATCATGAATTATGAAATACAATGTATTACCTATTATATCATCTCATTAGCGTCATAGAAGGAAGCGCTCGATAAGGGCTCGGAGTTAATGTTATGTTATATTTTGTTACGTTCTTGTATTGGTAGCGTGTTGGTTATTTGTTGCCGAAATAAAAAATTATCGTTTCAATTCTGTAAACAACAATTTAAAAGATAAAACCATTCAGAAATGATATCTTTTAAACAGCCGAACTAATTTTAAAGAAACCTATTGCACCCTCCCACTTAAAGGGGCATTCGTTTAAATCCCGCGTCCGCATAAATCCGTCTGGTTAGGAGCTACGATGTCACCGGTAAATACATAGTCACACAGACACACAAACACACTTAGTACTTCCTCTGTGTCACAAATATTTACCCATAAAAGGAATCGAACCCAGGACCGCCAGCTTCGTAGGCAGGGCCACTACCGACTAAATTAACGCGTCGCCAATAATCGACTCGTCTCCTTCAAAAAAGTAGGTATTTATATTTAAATTTAGTTTTTATTATGAAATAACCCTCAAGATTTTCTGACTAAAATTGAATCAAAGTTAACACGCGAACTCTGTGCGGGTTAGAGACTTTGGATCACTTTTCTTTGACGACGCGATAGCCTGGTGGATAGTGGCCCTGCCTACGAAGCTAGCAGTCCCGGGTTTGATTCCTGGTATGGGCAAATTTTTGTGTGATGAGCACGAGTATTTTGATTCTGAGTCTTGGTGATTTTCTAAGTATTTAAGTAGGTAGTAATTTATCTGTATTAGTATTTATATCATTATGTAGTACCCATAGTATAGGTAAGCCTATAGCTTAGTTTGGAATAGGTCAATTTGTGTGAGATAGCGTCTTGGTATTTAGTTTATTTAATTTTGAAATAATGTTTTCCTTTACCGAGGTGGTTTATTACATCCTCTCCTCACTGCACTTTAGGCCCGCGAGCCATTTTGATAAATTGAAATCTCTTACCCACATACAGTTCGCGTGTCGAACTTTAGTCTAGCTTTCGGACGGAAATATCAAGGGATATACCTACTGTGATATACTCTGAAACATCGGGACAAAATAAATCCAACTCGGGTACCTTGCGGTATGAGTCGACTCGACGCACTACACTAAGCCGCCAGGCCACAGGCGCTCTTTCAGAATGTTGTGCAATAAAAGCTTGGTCAGAGTTCCCTTAAAGATAGCAACTTTGGCCGCCACACTCACCAGACTCGTTAGCTCAGTTGGTTAGAGCGCCGATATCTTTCCGCCAAAACTTAAACCAATCCATCGGAGACGGGAATTGGAATCCTCCACGAGTCAAATTTTTTATTATTATTTTATAATTTTCATACTTTCGGAGCAATATTTTTGTATTGGCCTAGGCCTCAATTTTATTTTAATCACACAACTTGCTTCATACATCTTTATTATTATTGTTGACGTTGAAGTAACCGTTAAATTATAAAACATTAAAAGAATACGACATAGAAGCCAAGAGGTTCAAATTTGAATAGTGGCCTAAAATTAACATAAGACTAATAAAAATTGCCCATAGATAAGAGAAACTGTCAAAATTCAATAGTGAGATTATGACGACGGGAGTGACATGTACATATTAAAAACGCTTTAATTGGCTATTCTTAATGAATAATGAAAAAATAGCTTTAAGACCCCTCCAGCATTTTTTGATGTTTGTGGTAATATAATGTTAAATTATTAAAAAAACAAACGGTAATAATAATACCAACGGAAATGCCAAAAACCAGCTCCATTATTATCAGTAGTAATTGTATTTAATAAAAATGTAGTATTTAGAAAGGTGTTCCAGGCGGGGATAGCCGTTTCCTTCCGACGCAGTCGGATGGAAAAGCAATAGTACATTGTTGCCTAGGCGCGGAAAGTAAGGGTTTTCCTGACGAGGTGGTTAGCAGGCCGAGCAACAGCGAGGCCTGCTAAAATACGAGTCAGGAAATCCTCGTTTCCGCCGAGGCATACATAATGCTTTTATGTGAGGAAATAATACAAATACATTTCTAAAAAGCAAGTAATTTAATTTAATTCACATTAAAAGTTATGTTGGTCATGTTTGGGCAATTTGTAAATAAAAACTTAATAGTTTTTAATATAGGCGGTGTGGTACCTATTTCGTCGCTTTCGTCGCTTGAGCTCATTTTTTATGGTAAGTATTTCACACAACAAATAGTTTAATATTCGGTTTCACAATTATATTATGCAGAATGAACGAATGTTACCGACTGTCAATTGTTTTTAAAAACTAACCATAGACATTGGAATGCAAATTCAAAAAGAAACACACGCACTGTGCTAAAAAAGCGAGCAGTTACCTTGGCTGTTTGAAATTTTTGTCTTGGTCCTTTTGATTTTGTATGCAAATTGACAGCATTTTTAAGAAATATATGGACATGGACGGAAAGTGTTTTCATATGGTTTTTTTACTCCTAGGAGTAAAATGAGGCTCTTTCCGTCCTTGTGTTTCAATCGGAAAACCGTTTTTTCCGAGCATGTTTGAGAAAATACTATTGTGATACTATAATGTATTCTGTGTGTGCAGCACACCATTGTACCTTGTCGCTTTAAAACCTATGACGGACTTGTGTGGCAGTTCAAGTGATAAAGCACTTCAATATACAGCTACATACAAAACCGACCGACCCACTCCAGCTGAGCCGGTCCAGTTGACGACGCGTAAGTCCATTCGGAAGTGATTATGCCCATAAAGCTACCGGTCCTGGGTTCTATTCCCAGTAGACAAATATTCGTGTGATAAGCGCGAGTGTTGGTCTTGAGTCGTGGATATTGTATACGCACTTGAGTATGTACTTCTTATTATGCTTTAGCTTCCATTAATCGAAATATACTCTCTACTTATCGCCACTATTTTAAAACGTGTATCTTATTAGGCTAGCAAAACAAACAATTACACGCTACGCTATGAAATAGACAAGTGACAAACACCTCCGTGATTTAGCGGTATGTGAGCAACTGTAACACGTGTATATTACCCGCTGTTGCGGCGCAATACTATGATCGACGTGTTTGCTACCCGATATCACGCAGGAGCTTTAATCGCTGCCACCGTGACCGCTAACCATAACCTCATTCTTCTATCGACAGCCATTACGGCAACTCGCATTTTTTAGTATAATAAATTGTCTTTATTAAGTTAGACTTTGGGTTTTATTTAAGGCTCCGTTATGTCAGTCAAGACATAAATTGGTGGCCCATGAGGGGAACAAACCATTAAATCAAAATAACGTAAAATCAAAAGAAAATGAGGGATCAAGTTCAACGTCACCGCATGGCGCGTATGCAGTGAAGACAAGATCCCTGGAGTGGCTGAAGCTGAGGAGCACCTGTTGCACCTCGTCGTTGAACCGGGACGTGGTATATCTAAAGTACCACCTCGCGCGGCGCGCAGTCACCAAGATCATTTTAAGCCATCGATTTTTATGAATATATTACAACGAACAAAGCGCAGTAGTACATGTAACCTAAACAAAAAAAATAGAATAAAAAGTTTGACTCGTGAAGGATTCGAACCTCCGTCTCCGATGGATAGGATTCAGAAACACTTGTTGACAGAAATCGGCGCTCTAACCAACTGAGCTAACGAGTCTGATGACTACTCCGACAAAATTTGTGATCGCATTTATAAAAGAATATTAGGGAATTGCACAATATTTTGAAACAGATAAAAAAGACTTCATATAGAGATAGAGCAGTTGAACCTCCGTCTCTAAAGCAGATGTTTTATTAAGAATCGGTGACCATCGGCGCTTTTGTGGTGGAAGGACCTGGTGCAGGTTCCTTCCGAATCCTCACCAACATCTTAACCTTCAACTGGCCTCCGTATTCGCATCGTTGTGTTCCGGTGCAGCAGCGGTGCAATGACTAACGTAGAAGTTCCATTCGTCTTCAAGGCTGGCAACGCATTTGCAGTGTTGAGATTGTCATCGTATGATGGCTTTCTTGGGATCGCAACGGAACGTTACAGTCCGCCTACCATCAGGTGGCTGCTCGTTTGCCTTCTCTATGGCATAAACACATCTGAATGCCAGGTCTCATTCAAATATATTTGTTAAATTGACAGAAACTGCAAAATGACGTCACGTCACGCCCGGTGCGGGGTCAATGACTTACGTGTTTGTAAACAGATGTTATGAAACTTGGTGTTAAGTCATCGTTGTTTTGCTTTTTTTGACTACAGCGCTGCTGTGGCGCTCTTCCAAAATGTGGTGCAATTCCCTGCAAGAGGTCGCAAATTTAGCCGCTACATCCACAGACTCGTTAGCTCAGTTGGTCAGAGCGCCGATAATACATTGCATTACTTACTGAAACCTAGCCATCGGAGACGGAGGTTCGAATCCTTCACGAGTCAAACTTTTACTATTCTTTTTTATTTTGTTTTTCCGTTATCTGTTAAGTTTTGGTCCAGAAAAACTTTAAAGGTTAATTGATGGTTTTTGAAATTTGAATATGTAATGTTGGGCAGCTAGCAGCACGAGTTAAAGTTTTACATAATTATTACTGTTAGGTCGTTTTAAGTGTTCCGTATCAAAACAGGGCCCTCTTACTGCGCCTGTCCGTGCTGAGTGTAAAAAGCCGAAAATATTGAACGTTTTAATTTAAAAAAAAAAACTTAATAAGATGTGTAATTTATTTCGGACGCAAATCACGTAAAGAATATCACCAGGAACTCGCTCTGGAACCCTTACCGGTACATAATACTGTAATACCGGGAACACGATGGGGACAAATACTTTGCTCTCCTCCAACAGAGTCCCGCGGCGTTGCTCCTTCGAGAAACAAACGGACCACTTAAGTGCTTTGTCACTGTAACGTCATGTTTGAAGTAAGTACTGCACTAATCTGATAAAAGAGTTAAAAACGACAAGGTACAAAAGTGTGCAGCTACTGACAAGGCTGCCTGTATAAAACTTTCTTTTGAAAATTTGCGAGCCAGTGAATATATAACTGCTTCGAGACCGTAGCCCAGCTTAGTTAGAAGATATGATGGATAGTCAGTCAACCAAGCAACCACTGCGAGGTCAAACTCAGTTTTTTGTTTACAAGGTAAGACGCTTCGACGCACTGAGCCACTGGACTATCGAGGTTTTATCAAAATGCTAAAGTGCTGCTTGTGAGTTTGTATCTATTTGTTATTTCCGTAACTACGGACTCTGTTGTTTACCACTTGAATTGTACATTATTCCGACTTTTTTCTCTCAAAGCTTTCATATAATAGCAGCCGCCTGTGTTTGAACTTGGTATCTTGAGTATTTTAGTCAGCGCTCTAAACAACTAGGCCACCGGCGCTCTTGCATAACGTTGTGCAATTCTCTAAGAGTACTCGTATGTTACATGTTTACTATTGAATGTCCCCAAGCGGTCGCGAGTTTGGCCGCCACACTCACCAGACTCGTTAGCTCAGCTGGTTAGAGCGCCGATATCTTCTCCGCAAACTTAAACCAATCCATCGGAGACGGGGGTTCGAATCCTTCACGAGTCAAACTTTTACTCGACTTTTTTTTGTTGTTTTGCATTTATTTTATTAATTTTTAAAGTGGCAGTTGTCAGTTCCTTTTATTGACTTTTTTTGAGTGATGAAGACAGTTGTAAATAGACATTTTGGTTAAGGCGGCAATGTCTATTCAATAAGTTAGTTTGCATTTTATTCTATTAGTGTGTTAGGTGTGAGCGTTATTTCCTCTTTAGTAAATTCCGTAACACCACAAGAAAACAACGAATTAAGAGTCCAAACCATAGATAAAAACCTCTTTCCCTAATCCCGCCACTGTATTTTTTTTTTCATGAAATTTTTAACTTGGCTTGATCGCAATACCTACTGCCAAGTCATACGTTGATTTTGTAATGTATATGTTATTAATGCTTGCTTTTAATATCTATAAATTTCCCTTTTTCTATATTTAATATAGAAGACAAATAAATCAAAGTAAATGTATTCGAATAACAAGTTAATTTATTGCAGTCACCTCGCCTGTCTGGCTGTAGGGCTAATTGTCTTAGTCTAGATGACGACAATACTTTCTGAACTAGAGCATAAAATGCAATTTTATACAGCCTATACCCAGCATAAAGAAGGATTTTACGAGCATAAGAAGTGAAAAATATTTATTTAGTACAATTGTTCAAAAATTGCTACTTTTCGTAGCTGTATATAGTGCGTAAAGATGGATTTTTTCAAACTAGTGCTTTTTATTTAAGAGCTCGTGAATACTTTCTGGCCAGAAATTCAGAGTGGATAGCCGGGGATTTACAGTTATGTGTATCTTGTTCCCAATCCCAGCCATCAAATTCAGATGCTACTGCAACTCTGGGGCGGCCTCGTAAGGCCTTGCTATGAATAGGGATTTGTTAAATATGTTACTCATCACATCTGACCCTGTTATGAACAGCCTGAGAGAGGTTCCATAAAAAAAGACAAGTAATATCCCTTCCGAAGTTATACAATTAATAATTCGTCCAGCTAATATAATTACAAACGAATTGCCAATGACTAGTCATTATCACAATTCCCAATTTTGTAGATGATTGTTCAGAGGAAGAATTTAGTGATAATGACTAGGTAATTAAGTTAATATAAAGGTATTATAATATAATGTAAATATTAAGTAATTCGAATAATGAGGTTACCTTAGATTAGCGATAAGCTTGTTAATTTATTTTGGTTTGTATTGTTATTATATTTCTAAGACGTAATCGTTAGAAATTATAATAATTAAGTAACGATTGTTAATTGATGTTGTTTTGGGTTGTTATAATATTTAGATTTTTCACAATAAATAACTTAAAAAGGTATTTGGCACCAAAATCGAAACTAAAACTATAGGATAAAACTCTTTGCGGGTCAGAGACTTGGGATAACTTTTCTTTGACGACGCGATAGCCTGGTTGATAGTGGCCCTGCCTACGAAGCTAGCAGTCCCGGGTTCGTTTCCTAGTAATGGGCAAATGATTTAGTGATGAGCACAAGTATTTTGATTCTGAGTCTTGGTGGTTTCCTAAGTATTTATTTATCTATATTAGTATTTATATCATTGCAGTAACCATAGTATAGGTACAAACCTATAGCTTAATTTGGGACAGGTCAATTTGTGTGAGATAGCGTCTTGGTATTGATTTTCAATATAACGTTTCCCTTTACCGAAGTGCTTTATTACAACCACTTCTCACTGCACTTTAGGCCCGCGAGCCATTTTGATACATAATAATCTCTAACCCACATACATTTCGCGTGTTGAACATTGTTCTAGCTTTCGGAAGGAAATGTCAAGGGATAAACTGTGCATAGGGCAGCTGAGGCATAGGGACAACATGAACTCAGGTACCTTGCGTGAGGAGCCGGCTCGACGCACTAAGCCGCCCAGCCACAGACGCTCTTTCAAAATGTTGTGCAATACAGGCTTGGTCAGAGTTCCCTTATAGACAGCTAGTTTGGCCGCCACACTCACCAGACTCGTTAGCTCAGCTGGTTAGAGCGCCGATATCTTCTCCGCAAAAACTTAAACCAATCCATCGGAGACGGGGGTTCGAATCCTTCACGAGTCAATTTTTTTATTATTATTTTATTGTGTTTATACTTTCGGAGCAATATTTTTCTATTAGCCTAGGCCTCAATTTGATTTAAAACACACAACTTTCTTCATACATCTTTATCATTATTGTTGACGTTGTATTAACGGTTAAATTATTTAACATTAAAATATTACGACAGGTTCAAATAAATTGGAATACAGGCTTATAATTAATATAAGAATGACAAAAATGGCCCACAGATTGTCAAAATTCAATAGTGAGATGATGATTAAAGCTGACGACGGGAGTGACATGAACATGTTTCGAACGCTTTGCTTGGCTGGTCTTATTGAATAATTAAAAACTAGCTGTAAGAACCCTCCTGCAATTTCTGATATGCGTGTCGATATAATGTTAAATTATTTAAAAAAAAACGACTGCATTAAAAAGTCAACGGAATTGCCGAAAACCAGCTCCATAATTATGTAATCTGTAGAAAATTGTGAGCGCAAAGTACTTATAAAACTGTAGTATTTAAAAAGGTGTTCCAGGCGGGGATAGCTGTGTCCGTCTGATGCAGTCGGGTTGGAAAAGGAAAGGGAATACTATTACGTTTTCTGTGAGGGGGGGTGCGGTTGGCCTGCGCTGCAAACCATTGCACCTTGTCGCTTTAAAACCTAAGACGGACTTGTGTTGCAGTTCAAATAAGACGTTCAAGTGATAAAGCACTTCAGTATACAGCTACATACAAAACCGACCGACCCACTCCAGCTGAGCCGGTCCAGTTGACGACGCGTCAGTCAGTCGAGAGTGATGAAGCCCATGAAGCTGCCGGTCCCGGGTTCGATTCTCGGTATAGACCAATATTCGTGTGATAAGCGCGAGTGTTGCTCTTGAGTCGTGGATATTGTATACGCACTTGAGTATGTACTTCTTATTATGCTTCAGCTTCCATTAATCCACATATACTCTCTCCTTAAAGCCACTATTTTAAAACGTGTATCTTATTAGGCTAGCAAAACAAACAATTACACGCTTCGCTATGAAATAGACGAGTGAAAAAAACCTCCGCGTTTCAGCGGTATGTGAGCAACTATAACGCGTGTATATTATCCGCTTTACGGTTATTTATAAACATTAAACAATCTTTTTTGAGTTAGTTATTGAATATCCTTTTTTTGTATTCTACAAATTCGTAGCTTAACTACCTATTAACATAAAAAGTTACAAACAAAGAAGCCGCGTTTGCGATTTGTCACACATATAGTTATGCTTGTAATGAAGATGTGTGTGTGAATTGAAGATGAAAGTGTGTGTTAAATGACTAATGATCACACAAAACATTCATTGTGCAAATGGATTACCGCGTTATCATTTTAAGCCATCGATTTTTATAAATATATTACAACGACAAAGCGCAGTAGTACATGGCATTGTAACCAAAACAAAAAAAAAGAATAAAAGGTTTGACTCGTGAAGGATTCGAACCTCCGTCTCCGATGGATAGGATTCAGAAACACTTGTTGACAGAAATCGGTGCTCTAAGCAACTGAGCTAACGAGTCTGATGACTGCTCCGGCAAAATTTGTGATCGCATTTATAAAAGAATATTAGGGAGTTGCACAATATTTTTAAACAGATAAAAAAGACTTCATATAGAGTTAGAGCAGTTGAACCTCCGTCTCCAATGCAGTTGTTTTATAAATAATTGGTGACCATCGGCGCTTTTGTGGTGGAAGGACCTGGTGCAGGTTCCTTCCGAATCCTCACCACCATCTTTACCTTCAATTGGCCTCCGTATTCGCATCGTTGTGTTCCGGTGCAGCAGCGGTGCAATGACTGACGTAGAAGTTCCATTCTTCTTCAAGGCTGGCAACGCATTTGCACTGCAGTGTTGAGATTGTCATCGCACGATGGCTTTCTTGGGATCGCAAATGTACGTTAGAGTCCGCCTACCATCAGGTAGGCGCCTGCTCGTTTGCCTTCTCTATGGCATAAACACATCTGAATGCCTAGTTTCATCCAAATATATTTGTTCAATTGACAGAAACTGCAAAATGACGTCACGTGACGCTCGGTGCGGGGTCATTGGCTTACGTGTTTGTAAACAAACATTATGAAACTTGTTGTTAATTCATTATTGTTGTGATTTCTCAAAAAAAGAGGTTATAATTAAAACAACAAAGTAAAAATTACTTAACAACCAGTTTCATAACATCTGTTTACAAACACGTCAGCCGTGCCCCCGCGGCGGGCGTCGCTGTGACGTCACCGTGCGGCGAGAGGCTGTTCCGGCACGACAGCCACCGGACTCGGCAGCCCGCAGAGAACCGCCCGTTCTCGCTCGATATGTTAATAAATATGCTCGAAAATGTTATTTTTGAGCCAAGATTTAAACTGTTCTTATTTTGTCAAAATGCTTATAAATCGGCCAGGGACAGTTTCCATATCAAAATACCTATATTGAATATTTTTTTCTCGTGCAGAATATTTCTGCTGCGAAAGTAGCAAAGTGCAAACAAAAGAAGATTTGGATCAGTCAAACAAAAATGTATGAATGTAGTAAATATTTTCATGTAAAAACAGGAAAATAACAAACAACAAAATAGACAGAAACACAAAAGGTATGTACAAACGCTAAATCATCCCGCTAAGGGATGTATGCCAGTCAACCTTAGAGCGATTGGGAAATGGGAAATATCTAGATGTTTAATACTGTCGTTAGTGAAGCAGCCAACAAGTACCGCGTCGGGCGTCCAACGATAACTGACAAACAACACGACGATCCTGCCAACAACACGGCGAGCACAACGCCGCCAATGTACAATATAAGCCCACGCGAGGTGATTCTTGCCTGGATCATGTACATGTGTCTTCAAGATTACAGGCTACTTCGATCGTTTGCAAATCAGACATTACAGACCACGACATGATTGCGACAGGAGTGAGCACTAGGATGGCAAAGCGTGTTCAAAAGAAGCGTCTGGTTAAGAAGATTGACATCAAAGCTGTAGAGGAGGAACTGGGTAAGCTGGACTGGAATAGCGTTACAAGCTCAGGCACTGTGGAGGAGGCTCTTAAGGCTTTTAACCAAATGTTCTTTGAAACTACTGCGGGTCACACTGCCTATGTTCCAGTCAGTCGGGCTAAGTTTACGCTTAAGCCCTGGATGACCCCTGGTCTTATTCGTTGCTCGAGACATAGGGATCGTCTCCATGCGAAATGCCGCCAAAACCCTAATGACGAAGTCCTTCAACAGACTTACACCCGCTACAAAAACTTTCATAATGATTTGCTACATAAACTGAAGCATAAACACGAGTCAGCTGAACTGGAGCAAAATAAGAACAATCCTAAAAGGCTTTGGAATTCAATAAGAAGTATAACATATACCAAGAAAAACGTAGAGAGGCCGTTAGAACTTACCCAATCAAGGGGATCTGTCACAGAGTCGCTTGACTATTGTAACCAGTTCTTTGCGAATGTTGGTTCGACTCTCGCTAATAACATACTGGCAACTGACAATAGAACCCAGGAGGATCTTGCGCGTGAAGTTTCTTCAAATGTGTCGCCATTGCAATCTCTTTTCTTTTCTCCAACCAACGAATTTGAAGTCGAGTCTCTAATAGATGATCTAAAGCTTGATAGCGCACCTGGTCTTGACGAAGTCACAAACCGGTTACTGAAGGCAACTAAGAAACACATTATTGTACCACTTACACACATATATAACCTTAGTCTGTCCGAAGGAACTTTCCCAGTTGCATGGAAGGAGGCTGCCGTCATACCGATACACAAGGCCGGAGATAAATCTATTCCCAATAACTTCAGACCAATTTCTTTGCTTGGGGCTTTTTCAAAAATTCTGGAGAAACTGGTTTGTAGGCGGTTGGTCAACTTCCTGGATATTAATAACTCCATCTCGGAACACCAGTTTGGCTTCCGCGCAAAAAAGTCGACGGAGGACGCTGTAGTGCATATGACCGGACTCATTTCGGATTACTTTATTATTGTCCAATAAGGCCTGCCTTGGTATTTTCTTGGACCTCGCCAAGGCGTTTGACACCGTGTCCATTCCTATTCTCCTAAAAAAGCTGGAGCTCGTTGGTGTCAGAGGAATCGCCCTAAACTGGTTCAACAGTTACCTGACTGGCCGTACGCAGTGTGTAAAAATAGATCAGGACTTGAGTAATTTCAATGATATCGCTTTCGGAGTCCCACAAGGGAGTGTCTTGGGTCCAACTTTATTTATAATTTACATCAATGACATTACCTCTACTAAAATTGTAAACGCTGACGTTGTTTGTTATGCTGATGACACAGCAATACTTTTCCATGAAGATACCTGGACCCAAGTGGCCAAGTCTGCAGAACAAGGTATGGGTGTCATTGCTGACCTTCTGAAGAGTAACTTGTTGACACTTAATATCTCTAAGACCAAATTCTTGTGCTTCCATAAGACCATAGTCTCTGCTCCCAACGTGTTACCTAACATTGAAATTTACACCTGTAAACGAAGTGACCTATCGATGTCATCTTGTCATTGCGAAAGCGTTTGTAGAGCGTCTTCCATTAAATATCTCGGAGTTGTTATCGATGAAAAACTTGATTTCAGGGAGCATTTAATGGCTACAGCAAAACGAGTACGCAGGCTCATTTATGTTTTTAAAAATCTACGTAACTCGGCCGATGGGAAACTTCTTAAGACAGTATACATAAGCATTTGCCAATCAGTCTTATCGTACTGTATTACTGCCTGGGGTGGGGCATCCAAATCTAATTTGCTCCTGCTCGAAAAAGCGCAACGAGCTGTCCTCAAGGTTATACTCAGGAAACCTATTAGATACCCAACCAAGCTTGTGTACAAGGATATGGAGGTTCTCAGCGTTCGGAAAATATATGTCACGCGCGCTGTTTTAAAGGTGCATAAAGGGGTCGTTGGGTCACCAAATTACGAGGCAATGTTAATGAAACGCACTTTTAGGGTCCCTGTGCCTTTGACTAGCTCAGTCTTTGCCAAAAGATTTGCTAATTTTCTCCAGCCATCCGTTTATAACAAAGTAAACGCTAAATTTCCCTTAGCAAACATCTCTGTTAGAGAGCTTAATCATAAACTGCCCCCTTGGCTCATCACCCTCTCATATGAAGATGTAGAAGAATTTGTAAAGGTTTTGAATTAAACTCTTCATTTAACCTGAGAGACGCATTGACAGGCAATACTTTATATCATTCAAAGAGACTCTTACATACATTTACTCCCTTAAAGCACCCACATCGCACACGCACACACTTACACACACTCACACATACACGCACACTCATACTCTAGTTTGTGCATTTGTAATTTATTTCTAGTTTTAGTATAAAAATTTATGATATATTAGACTTCACTCCTTTGTGTCCTCTCCACTTTATTGGCTTTTCGCAACTTTCTGCAAACTAATTTCTGTATTGGTTACCTACAGGACAGGCTATGCCTAGTGTAGGGACCAGTGTAAATCGATTATGAAAATGTTTTAAGTGCATGAGTATCATCTAACTAGTTCTTATCGTATGAAAATAACAATATTGCAAATGTATGTCCACTGAACTTGATGTGTATTTATGTGCAATAAATTTTATTATTATTATTATTATTATTATTTCTTCCGTATGGTTGCCGGGGTAGAATAGTGCCACTCCATGTCTTCCCGTGGATGTCGTAAGAGGCGACTAAGGGAATAAGGGCTTGTACTGTTAGGCGATGGGCTTGCTACCTGTCACTAATATACGCTGTTAAACATCTTAGCCCAATTGTGCAAATTGTGGTTACAGAGTTATTAACAAGTTTTTGGAGTTGTTGGTAATTCTGTAGCTCTGCCTACCCCACTCTGGGAATGAAGGCGTGAAGGTATGTATGTATGTATGTATTATTATAATATACGACGGTCAGCGAATATAGCACTGTCACCGCCAGCCACTGCTACGAGTGCTACGCTGTAGCTTGTGGCACTATTTTCCGCTACGTAGCGAAAATCTGCTACGAATGATATACCGGAGTTAATATAATAAATTATAAAATATATAAACATTTAAGGCGTTACGTTTAGATTTTAAAATTATTAGGAACTTTAAAAAATATATCAAAATAATAAAAAACATTTTTTTATATAATCATTTGTTTGCCTTTTGATACTAATATTAACGAAAAAAGGTGATGATGAAACCCAAAAAAAAATCTTGAAATCATAGAACTCCACGCAGATATTTAAAAATCAATAAAAAAGATAACAAAACTTTTAAAAAAAAAGTTGACTCGTGAAGGATTTGAACCTCCGTCTCCGATGGATAGGTTTGATTCGGGAAATATTGTATATCGGCGCTCTGACCGACTGAGCTAACGAGTCGGATGACTGTTGCATCCAAAATGGCTTTATCATTAACAAGTATTTATTGCACAACATTTGGAAATCACAACGACGACGGTCTGGCGGCTCAGTGCGGCGACTCGTGTTCGCCAGGTACTGGGTTCGAACTGCAGTATCCGTTTTGTTAGCTAAATCCATCTTATATGTAATTTTGTTGGTAATTCTGTAGCTCTGCCTACCCCACTCTGGGAATGAAGGCGTGAAGGTATGTATGTATGTATGTATGTATGTATGTATTCATCTTATATTTAATAAAATAATCTAAACTTAACTAAACTATTCTCACTAAAGCTGACTTAGTCTTCACGTTGACCCCGTGTGGTGTAAAGACATACAGATACAGACAGACAGACAGACAGACATACTCGTACAAAACTATTAACATTATTGGTACCGACCCTGCCTTCAAAGCGAGCGGTCCCGGGTTCAATTACAGGTGTGGGAAGATAATTATTTGTGTGATGAGCTCGAGTATTGGTTTTGAGTCTTGGATGATTTAAATGTCTTTAAGTATTTATTTCTCTAAATATGTATTTATATCGTTGTTTAGTTCCCATAATACAAGCCAAGAGAAATAGGAATAAATGCTAGAGCTTAGTTTGGGACCAGGTCAATTTGTGTGAGTTTGTCCCCTAATATTTTTTTGATTAATAAATTAGACTTTACGTATAGTTATTTTACCTTAATACTTAAAAATTGCTATATTTTTTTACTAATTAATTCAACCTCGATCTTTGCCGAATTAAAATCGCATACACACCTATTGTCAAACAGCCCACATACTCGTTTGAGGCATGAGTAATTAAAAAAGAAATGTATATGCGTTGTGTTAATTGTGTTTACTTATTAACATTATACTATTATATAGACTGCGGCCTAGAAGTTACTATGACGTCAATTTTCTCCAAGTGGCCACAAGTTTGGCAGACTAGTCATCAGACTCGTTAGCTCAGTTGGTTAGAGCGCCGATATCTTCTTCGCAAACATAAACCAATCCATCGGAGACGGGGGTTCGAATCCTCCACGAGTCAATTTTTTTTGTATGGTTTTCGTTATCACTTCGAGAAAATGTATGAAACAGTGTGTATTATGTACCTATTTTAGTGCGATTCTTATCATATTAAAACCATTTATATTCGATAGTCGACACTTTTGATTTTGTATAAAAAGTCAGAATTTTCGAACATCTATAAGACCAACAAGTGATGGTTCTAGAATTTTGATGTAATACAGGGTGTTTGGCAGATGGATGGACATACGTATAATAGGGGATAGGTCGGGCCATCTGCTACGCGGTCCACTAAAAAAAACAAGTAGGCCCTTTTTTTTTTTTTTTTTATATTCCGTTTTCAAGATTTAAACCTCAATAACTTTAAAAAAATTATAAAACGGACAACATTTTTTCTTTTTTTATCTGGGCTGATACTAGAATCTTACAAATTTAATATTTGGTGCACACCACAGCTAAAAAAAATACGAGCCCTCAAACTACAAAAGGATGTAAAAAGAAATCTACACAGCCAAATTTGAATTGCATTAAATAAAACAACTAAAAACGATTGACTACTTCTAATTTTACAAAAGCATCTTCAGTTCCCTTTGATGTAATGAAAGCAGAGATGATGCTAAAAGCAACGACTGTAGAAATGAGAAATCGATGCCGAGCATGCATAGATAAACAAGGGCAGCAGTTTGAGCAATTTTTATAAATAAATTACATACTTAGTGATAGTTAAAGATAGTAAAAATCCGCCTTTTTAAAGTTGACGAATAACTTTAGCTGTTTTTAAACAAATTGGGATTTATGTATACCAATAAAAAGGATATAAACTGAAGATGTTTTTGTATAATTAGAAAGATTCAATCGTTTTTAGTTTTTTTTTTTAATGCAATGCAAAGTTGGCTGTTTCGATTTCTTTTTACCCCCTTTTATGATTTGAGGGCCCGAATTTTTTTTTTAGCTGTCGTGTGCAGCAAATATTAAATTTGTAAGATTCTAGTCTTAGCCCATATATAAAAAATTAAAAATGTTGCCCGTTTTATCATTGAAAAAACGTAACTTTTCAAAAAAAAAAAACCAAGGGCCTAGGTGTTTTTTTTTAGTCGACCGCGTAGCAGATGGCTCCACCTATTGCCTATATACGTATGTCCATCTGCCAAACACCCTGTATAATGAAATGCTCAGAACGATAATCTGATCAGATTAAAAACACTTTTATTCGTTGGTATTTTTGATTTTGGGCCCAAAATGAATGGTCTCCCTTAAGCTAGTTTAATAGGAATCGATGTTAGCTAGTTTTTAATAAAGACGACCATTTAAGAGATGTTATTCTGAGAGTAGGCGTCGCCGTTTAAAAGTAGTATTTGGAACTTGAAGTGACAAATGTACATAATAACTATATCATTGCTTTGACTGTACTATCACGAGCCACGATAGTCGTCTGTCATAGCAACTGCGCCAAGTTACCAGGAATACATTATTAATCATTGGAGTTCAGTGACACATTTAAGGGCTTAAAATTAAAGACACATGTTTTTTTTTGTTAGTTTTGAGTATTTATAGGTTAGCTAAATTATAAGATGGAAGCAGCAATCCAGACAGACCCTGCACGAGGTCCTGCCACAACCTAAAAATGGTACGAAATGAGTCAACACGTGTTTATGTTTCTAAATAAATAGCGTACTCTTCCTGAATACAGACAACCTTACCAAAAACATAATCTTTTTATCTGTTCTAAAATTTTTCAAACTGGATCTGTCTAGCAGCGGCTAGCTGCGTTAAGACTGACAAAAAAAGGAAAAAACAAGGACCGACTCGTGAAGGATTCGAACCTCTGCCCTCCGATGTTCAACAGTTTGTTTATACCGGCGCTCTTACCTACTGAGCCAACGAGCCGCCGTGAGTCACGGCGAATCTGGGGACCACTACACGCGGCGTGACGTCATTGTAACGTTGCCATGACTACCCTAGGGCAAAACAGGGCAAATAAATTTATACGCTATTACCTACGCAATACGGTAGAACACAACCTGTTCAAGACCAAAATACTAAACAATATTTTTATTTAATTTTTTTACGTTGTAATTTACAATTATAATTGTATTTATAAAAAAAAAACGTGTTTTATTTTTCTTTTGTGCCATATTGCCTCTGAAAGCGGATACGAATACGATGGCTGTATTAATTATTAAGTATCTAAATATAGGATATACCTAACCTTAATTTAATGATAATAATATGGATTAAAACCAAGACAAAACTTCTAAACACAATAATACACTCAAGAGTAACGAAAATAGGTCACTTTCTATGCAAATCCTATAAAAAGTGACCCGTTTTTTTGCTCTTGACTATAGTTAGGTTCGTATTTTTGGTTCATTGTCCCACTTATCTCTTCATCTTACATATAGATTTCGATGTCAATCAAATAAATAAAAAACAAAAAACGTTCAAAAAGTTTGACTCGTGAAGGATTCGAACCCCCGTCTCCGATAGAAATTGATTTGCACAAGAAATCGGCGCTTTAACCAACTGAGCTAATGAGTCGGATAAATACCCCGGCTAAAATTGCAGCCGCTTGCAGGAACGTGACGTCGTATTCCCGCCACGCGGTCGAGCGAGGTATAGATGAATTAGCGAGAGCGTGGAATGGCATATGTATTGTCTGTTTATAGGCATTCTTTATTTGAAATTTCCCTTTTCCCGAACTATCAGCATAAAAAGAGGTGTGTTATAAAATAATTATATTTAAGAAGAAAATTCAAAAATAATATCAGCGTCAAATTCTAAATATTATTTACGTTGTGCGTATATTCTAACGGCTGATATTATTGTATTCTCACAGTTTTCAAAAACAATTCTCCCCGGACCGGTAAGATTGTAAGTTACACAGTTTATAACAACTATGGGAGATTTTTTATTGGGTAAAGCATACTACTCACTTCAAGAGTTCTTTAATTAAAATTAATATTTTATTTAGTTTTATTAATTTGTGCCATGCATGTAAAATATGAGAATTGAATTATAAAATTTAGAATGTAAGATATTATAAGTTTATTTCACTATTTTTAAGATTGCTGTGCCCTTGCAGGGTTCATGTTGAACATAATTATATACTTAAGACCTTTTTTATACAACATGATCGCAATAAACGTTTTGATTTAATTTGATTATTATCATAATACTTTATTGAAAAATGACATAAAATAATACAACAACCATAACACAAAAACAAAAATAAAACAAAAATTAAATAAGACTAACACTAAATATATAAATTAACTAAAACATTAAATCTAAGAATGGCCCCTGCGGCATTGTACCAAAGATGCCGGCAGCATTTCCTCGCTGGATGGTTAAACTGATACGTTGAGCGAGGAAACTGCCAGCTCTTCGGTCTCCCGTGACGTCAATGAGCCTCTTCGAAATTTCTTTGAAGAGGCTTCGAGCGCTGGGACCCCGCGGCCCAACGGTCTCGACGCCGAATGGAATAAACATATATGATTTGATTTGTAAATAATTTTGGTCCGATTGAGAGTCAAAGTAAGGAAAGGAATATTTTGAACTGGAACCGATGCAAGAGTTACCAAAACGTTGAAAATACTATAACAAGCCAAACACCAATTTGGTTTTTATCGTGTCTCATTACGTAATTCATGATGAAATGGAACTGATGTATGTTTAAATAAATAGTAGTAGTTTGTTCAACAAGTGACTAAAAGTGGAGCGAGGGTGGCTATAGCTCGAGGGTCACTATGATTGTTTAGTCTTGCGTTAAACAGTGTAAATTTAACTTTGAATGCAAGGAAAAAAATTACGGTCTATAACAAAGTTTCTTAAAAAAATTATCCATGAATATTGTTTTTTTGCATACTTTGGTACATTGTTAAATGCTTGCAAACTAAAAAAAAAAAAAACAAACAAACTTGCAAACTATTTTAAAACTAATTGGACTATGCATATTAAAATGAATTCATACTTTATACATTTAAATAGATATCATTAATCGTATTTCTGGAAATTAAACCGGATTTTTAAAAAAATTGCATAGTGGTCATTTTGCAATAAAAAAAAACTTTATTCCCTAATAAGCTTTGATCCCACGATGCAGAGATTAATGTAACCTTTTAAGAGCGCATACCCTCCCACCTCGTAGTCCTGAAATGCATTTTTAATTTACTTAAAATGTAGCTTATATTTTAAGTAAATTTAAAATGCATTTAAAGGATTTTAATTGTTTACCATAGGGCCCCATACACACATTTAATCACGCCTGTTTCCCAAGGAGGTGGAGGTGTAGGCGGAGAGACAACCCTCGTCTTTTCTTTTTTTGAAGTACTTTTTTAAAGTAACACTCCCCCCCCCCAAACTACTTTCCTCCCCTCCCCCTCTTGAAACACAAACCACCCCCCACTTCATTTACCGCAAAGTTCCGCCATTTATCATCCTTTTTTACATACAATATTTAAAATACTATACTTTACATGCGTCAATTTCATTCGGTTCATCAATCAACCACCAATCATTAATCAGTTTTGCTAAATAGTGGTCAACAATAGCGACACCACTGGGATTCGATCTTGGTATACTTTTATGAATTTAAATTAAATCAACGCTCTATACCGCTACGCCATCTGCGCTCTTGCGAGATGTTGTGTAATTCCATTACAGTATGTAACTTGTTTACAAACAAATTCCGCTACCGATCGCAATTTTCGCTGGCACGGTCGTGAGACTCGTTGGCTCAGTTGGTTAAAGCGGCGGCGTGCACATTCGTTTTGTAAACGTAGCGCACGGAGACGCAGGTTCAAATCCTGCTCAAGACCAAAGTACTAAACAATGTTTTTACTGTATTTTTTAACGTTGTAAATTTACAATTAGGTATATTTATATTTATAAATGTCCTAATTTTTTTTTTCCTTCTATTCCATCTTGCCTCTGAAAGCGGATACGAATACGATGGCTGTATTAATTATTAAGTACCTAAATAAAGAATATAACCTTAATTATATATAACAATAATGGATTAAAACCAAGACAAATCTTTTTAAATTAATAATACACTCAAAAGCAATGAAAATGGGTCACTTTCTATGGGAATTATATTCAAAGTGACCCGTTTGTTTGCTCTTGACTATAGTTAAAATTGTAATTTTGGTCCAATTTCCCACCTACGTCTTCATCTTAAAAATAGATTTTGATGTCAAATAATTAAATAAAAATAAACAAAAATCGTTCAAAAAGTTTGACTCGTGAAGGATTCGAACCTCCGTCTCCGATGGAAATTAGTTTAGTTTGAATAAGAAATCGGCGCTCTAACCAACTGAGCTAACGAGTCTGATGACTAGACTGGCTAAAATTGCAGCCGCTTGGAGGAACTTGACGTCACATTCCCGCCACACGCAGTCGAGCGAGGTATGACTCATTGGAAAACAATCTGCTTATCAATCACAATAAAGTTAGAACTCAAAAATATAAAGATAGTGGTAAGTAAACATTACATTCCGATACTAAATGGAGTAATAAACCTAGCAACCGAAAGGATGCTAACGAGACCCTATTTATTATGCCTCCGCTGTCCGTCTGTATGTCCGTCTGTCAACGGGCTGTATCTCATGAACCGTAACAGCTAGATAGACAATAGAGATGATCGATGAGTGTGTATACTATAACCGCTTAAACTACAAAATAAAAACAAAATAATTTGTTAGGTTTCCAAAGTTTGTTTTTTATAGTAATATTGTTAACTTCAATTCTGACCTTCTTCTAAACGTAATATAAAGTATTGCGGATTTTGTACAGTAAAAAACACTAAAATCGATTCGGCCATCTAGTCAAATATATGTACACATAGACCTCAATACTCAATCCTTTATTGCATTCCACAATATTAGGTTAACTTAAGTTTTAGTTGTTATATTATAATAAAACTTAATTGTAAACCCTGATGGGCACCGCGAAATTGGTGAGGAGAGTACGACTTGAATACAGCTCAATTTCTTAATTTCTTAAAATTTGCATACATTATAACAATTTACATATTTAGACATCTATTCAGTTAAAATCATTTACCTACCTTACCTTACCTTATCATTATGTATGTATGTATGTAAACTCTTTATTGCACAAATTACAATATAAATATTAAACTAACGTACAAAGGCGAACTTATCCCTAAATGGGATCACTTCCAGCTAATCCTTAACGTCGATTTGTGACCCGTTTTAATAAAATGCTTGAAGTCGTCAATGTAATTAGAGACGCCAAGTCATTTGTAACTTTAGGAAACTCAGCCTTAGTGTCGTAGAATGTCAGATTGACTTTAGACCTAAGGTGGGTCACAAATGTAAGTCTTTGACTGTACTTATTAATGATTTCAAGGCTATCTTTCCGAGCACTTGTCTTCAGAACAACCGAACCTATTAAAAAAAATCATTCATCATTTGAAAGGTACATTATTCCACATGAGCTTAGGCATAGCTATTTGATGGTGAAATAGTAGATTGTTCATCAAGGGACTAAAACAAGCCATAATGACACGAGATGTTTAGCCAAGCCAAGCAGCAGTGTTTGCATTGTTGTGTTCCGGTTTGGGGATAAGACAGCCGGTAAAATGACTAGCATAGAGGCATTCCATCTTAGTCCTCAGGGTTGGCAGTGCATTTGCAGTCTTGTCATTCATTTGCGAATGTCTATGGGTGACAGTTTCCATTTACCATCAGGTAGCTTGTGTGTTCGTTTGCCTTCACATGCAATAAAAATAATAAGAAGAGTTTCGACCAACACCTTAAGAGACTCTCGCTAGATGGCGGGATCAAGGGCCAGATACAGAAGGCAGTACTCCTCGACACGGCACGCATTGTGAGGAGGTTCCTCTCTCTGCAGCCCTAACCACCGGTAGCTTGAGCCCTGCCCCGCTGCTGGCGGCACCCGTACATTAGGTTTTTTATAATGTTTATTTTTTGTATTGGTATTGTTATTTTACCTTTATATTTGAATATGTACAAAACCTAATTTATAGAAAATTAAATGAATATCTAAATAATAATAATATAATAATTCCAGAAAGCTTAGGCATACCTAGCTATTTGATGGTGAAATAGTAGATTGTTCATCAAGGGACTAAAACAAGCCATAATGACACGAGATGTTTAGCCACCCAAGCGGAGCGCGGGTGACTATAGTTCGATTGTCATTATAGGTGTTTAGTCTCGCGTTAAGGCGAGCAGAGACGAAAGCGACATTTAAAGAGCATGAGAATGTTTTTTTTTTATATCCATCGTTATAGGATAACAGTCTTAGAAGTGTAAAGGACCCCGCAGCGAATGTATGAAAAAATAGTTATCAGACTAATTTGCTGAAATTCTGGTATAATGTAGGTTTTGACTTTCTAATTAATTCCTCTTCCCCCCGGACCGCCATGAGGTGTAAACGCGTCTAGAACACGTACAACTTTTTATTATTTAAATAAAAATAAATTTAATTCCGCACAAAATCAGTTGAAATACTAGAAGTGCAGAAATACAGAAAGTGCAATAATTAGACGAGAAGAGTTCCAGCTACTACGCCTGATAGCTGCTGCCCTGGTACACGCACACATCAACAAGTGAGTAAGCGGCGCGCGCGCACACGCAACAAGTCGCGCCCACCGGCCACGATTGGCTGAACAAGCCCCTCCTACTCGCTGACCGCGCCTCGCCCACTTTGAGCTGCCATCACGGTGATACCAGGACTACGGACTGTTTGGTCATTCATTCCTTTAGCGCTCGCGTGCGGCATCAACCTCCTTTTACGCATACTTCCCTAGTACTTACTCTCGAAACATGTCGAATACTAAAGATGACACGAACTCGGAAAGGGAAATCCATGATGGAGAAACGAATCGGACTCCGCCAAACTTCAGCACCCAGCGTGGCAACAAAAGATTAAGAGACAGCCCTGGGACCGAACTTAATAACTTCAAAGAGGAAATGAGACTGATGATTCAAGACCTCTTGAACTCACAACAAAACGAGCTCAAAATCATAACCCCGACTCTGCTCAAAATACAGGAATCAAATGCAAATATAGAGAACTCTATCAGCTTCCTAGCGGCACAAAATGATGAGCTAAAAAAGAAAGTTGAAAATCTGGAAAATGACAGGCAAACAGACAGGGATTACATAAATTTACTCGAAGAGAAAATAGAGGACATGTCACGCGACGGACGGAAGAAAAACCTTGAAATCAATAATGCCCCGAAATTGGAGAAGGAGACACGAGGAGACTTGGTAAATATAGTGACTAAGTTATCTGAAACTATTGGTTATAAAATAGCGCCATCCGACATCTCGGACATTTATATTATTATAGAGTTCGTAGCCGGGAGACTGACAAACCAAACTCACCAATTATTGTAGAAATGGTGTCGGCCATACAAAAGACAAACATATTATCCAAATGCAAAGAGTACAACATCGCGAACAAACACAATAAACTAAGTGCTAAACATCTTGGCTACTCTACTTGCGATACTCCTGTTTACGTAACGGAACACCTCACTGCTAAGGCGGCCCGCCTCCGATTCCTGGCACGGGATTTATCCCGATCTAAGAATTACGAGTTTTGCTGGACGGCTCTAGGGAAAGTATTTGTTCGTAAGAGTAAAACATCGCCTATAATTCTTATCTCAAGTGAGACGCAGGTTCAGAGACTTTTTCAAGAACCCTGACTAGCAATATTTGGACTTTGTCCTTTTAAGTGTGATCTCATATTGTGTTATTTCATATTATGTTCTTTAGCCATGTATCACCGAACTGAGTTACTCTTTTTGCTAGACCCTACCTATGTAAACACTATCTACCTGTTAAATATGCAATCTACACTGAATCATGTACATATAAGTCACTGTGAAACGCAACATACAGCCACTAATCAAACACGATCTATAAACACACAATATTCAAAAAACAATTACACTCGAAATACTTATCTTACACTCTCTTACAAAACAAAGAACCGACATATAAAATTAGACATTTTAATCTATTTATTTAAGTACACTCTCATACACATCAATGAAGTATCCAAAATAAAAAAAACCTATCACACTTCAGCTGCGTATAACTTAAAAGCTTACACACAGATGAAACTTACAAAGCAAACATACGATATAAAACATAAAACATTAATAAATCAAATCGAGCACTCTATCCACACATTAATTGTAATAGAAAATCGATCCCAGGATACACTTTCTGCTTTTTACCTTATCTCTAATGGATGATACTCTTGCCACAATTAGCAATATAGACGAGCTGATGGTTGCGCAGTCTAGTGAATGTAGAAGTGAAGACATAAATAAACATGCTCATTTTAACCACTCAAACCTAATCGTAATATCTCAAAATATTCGAAGTATATACGGTAATTTTGACAACTTCTCTGTATCCTTCTCACAGTTTAACTTTAACACAGACATAATAATATTTACTGAATGCCGATTAAATGCAATGAAACCTATACCGATCCTAGAAATTTACGTTAGCTTCTGCTCTACTCATCATCTAAACCAAAAAGATGGAGTTGTTGCATATGTAAGAGATATTCACAACATTAAAGTTAAAGAAATTATACTCACTCATGCCTCATGCCTTGAAATAACGATCTTAGACATGAAGATTCTAGGTATTTATCGATCGCCTTCTATATACAGTGCAGATAACTTTATTGCAACTTTAAACACACATTTAGAAACAATTGACAGCTGTAAAAATATCTTTATTTGTGGAGATATAAATATTAACTTAATATATAAAAGCAACGAGCCGAGTAACGAGCGTATGAACAGACATAATTACCTAAATATGTTAGCTATGCATGGAGTACTTCCGGGGCACCTTCTGCCCTCTAGAGAAAAATCTTGTCTTGACCATGTTATGATAAAGATTGATAAGAGTATCTCCATGGTAAACATACTAATAATAGACGAGACTGTTACAGATCATTCTATGGTTTTATTCACATTACACAGTATTGATACCACTAAAACTCCACAGAAAACCAAAACAAGTATTAATTTTAATAAAGCAATTAGCATGCTTTCAAATGAAAACCTTACATCTCTATTCAACATTAATGATCCAAATATTTTGACAGAACGCATAATATTTCACTTTAGGAAATGTATACTGGAAAATACAATTACTACCTTTGTGCCGAGAAGTAATCGTACCATCAAACCCTGGATTACCCTGGGAGTACTCCGCTGCATACGCACCAGGAACAATATGCAAAAAAAGGTCCGCTCGGAACCGGACAACATTGTATTGAAAATAACATATAAGAGATACAGGAACTTCTGCAACGGGCTCATCAAAAAATTAAAACGTAAACATGATAGAGAACAGTTATCCAAGGCTAGCAAAAACTCTAAAACATTATGGAAGACTGTTCACGAAATTACTAATAGAAAGCCTAAAAGGATTGACAGTGCAGACCTACTGGAAATTAGTACCTCACCACTAGATTCGGCTAACACTGTTAACCAGTATTTTTCGAGCATTGGGAAAACTCTTGCAGAAATAATACAGTCTAATTATCACTTGCCTAATAACAACCCGGACCTAAATTGTACTCCGTATTTAAACTCCTTCGTGTTGTTTGTCACTGGTCCCAATGAAGTCTACAATGTACTGTCCAATCTTAAGTCCACAAGTGCGCCCGGTTGGGACAATATCTCTACCCAATTTCTAAAACTAGCAAGCGGCATAACGGTTCCTCTCTTAACACATCTAGTTAATCTCTGCTTTAGCCACGGCGTATTTCCTGATTCCCTGAAAATGGCTATGGTCACTCCAGTGTATAAGGGTGGTAGCAGAGACAACGTATCCGACTACAGACCTATATCAGTCCTTCCTTCAATCTCGAAAGTTATTGAAAAAATTATCAACATTAGATTGGTTAATTATTTAAATAAATTCAAAATTTTATCCAACAACCAATTTGGCTTCAGGCAAGGTATATCAACCGAAGACGCGGTGGCAGCACTTTCTACCCAAATCGTTAATAGGGTGGACAATAAAAAAAAATGTATTACGGTCTTCCTTGACCTTAGCAAGGCCTTCGATACTGTCTCTGTTCCCATACTAATAAATGCCTTGGAAAGAATTGGCATTAGAGGCGTTGCTTTGTCCTTGTTAAGTAGCTACCTTCAAAATAGGAAACAAAGGGTCAAGATAGGAAAACTCATAAGTGAAGAATGCGATTTATCTTATGGAGTCCCTCAAGGGAGTGTATTAGGCCCCACGCTGTTCCTAATCTACGTTAACGAATTGTGCAATTTGATAGTTGACAGAGGATCCATCTTTGCCTATGCTGATGACACGGCTATCGTTTTCTGGGGTGATACCTGGAATGAGGTCAAGAAAACTGCAGAGCAGGGTCTTTCTACTATTGCCCGATGGTTACAAGCCTACCTACTCACTCTAAACAATAATAAAACTGAGTACATCTGTTTTACCAGATATAATAGTACGCAGCCTGACCTAAACTTTACCGTCAGGATTCATAAGTGTAATGACGCAACTACGGATTGTTGCTCTTGCGCAGTCATCAAAAAGGTAGAGTGTATAAAGTACCTCGGAGTCATGATTGATCAGCGACTAACCTGGCACATGCACACTGAATTGATTATGACCAGAACACGGAAGCTCATCTTCAAGAACCTGAGGCATGTTGCTACAAAGAACCTCCTTAACCAAATTTATGTTTCTCTGGCACAGTCCGTCTTGGGGTACTGTATTCCGGTCTGGGGTGGTGCTACTAAGACAAAATTCCTTGAATTAGAGAGGGCGCAGAGGGCGTTATTGAAGGTTATGTATTATAAACCCTTTAGGTTTCCGACTAAAGACCTTTACGCAACCTGTGAACTGCTGTCGGTAAGGAAACTTTTTATTTTATCTGTAATCATGAAACGACACAAAACGATATGTTATAAATCTAACACCAATAACACGAACAGACGAAGAAAACCCAAAATAATCCCCATGCCAATAACTAAGTCTGTATTTGCCAAGAGGCAGTATGAAGCTATGTCAGCAAACTTATATAATAAAATTAACGATGATCTTAACATCTACCCGACTGACTATAAAGAGTGTAAGAAAATAGTGTTTAATTGGCTACAAAACTTAAGCTACAGTGATACTGAAAAGTTCCTAAAATAGTAATAATTGTATACGCACACAGACACGCACAAACACATACTCTGACACACACCAACACGCACACTCACGCATACAAACACACACATGCTCTCACACACACTCACACACACATACACTCACACATACACACACATACACACACACACACACACACACACACACACACACACACACACACACACACACACACACACACACAATAATTTGTAAAGACTAACTGTCTTAGTACAACAATTTATAACAGGTCACCTTTTTTCTTTGTAACCTTATATTTTTTTTATTTTTTTATTTCTTTAAACTCTTTCTCTACCTATTTGTAATTATTTTTGTTTAATGAATTAAGTATGATAAATGTCAGTACATACACCTCTTCCCATTTCTAACTATTGTAAGATACAACTGGTGGAGGAGCGGTGTTCTCTTAACACAAGTATCTTGTATACTTAAAAAGAGGCACCAGCACAGATATTGTTACACAGTTTAAGTTACTGAATAAATCATTTTTAATTTTTAATTTTAATTTTTAATTTTTAATTAAAATTGTACATCGGCGTTTAAGCACCACAAATGACCAGTTCCTGGAGAAAAAAAACAAAGGATGTTACTCCCTCTATACATTTTATTTATTATTTACAATAGGTGTATAATCGATAGTTCGCACTTATTATGATTCCGGAAGCGTGAGTAAATTATCACGCGTGAAAACCCCTGCTCATGGTTAAGTTCATCGAACTGAAATAATTCTGATCCATCGAGGTCCAGTTTGTCTTGTATGTAAGCTGGGGCTAAATAGATTTGATATGTTTCAACTATGTTTTTTAAGAGCTTCGTTACTTAATACAGGAAAGTTTGGAACATGGTTTTCCATTTATTTATTTATTTTATGGCATAGAGAAGACAAACGAGCACACAGGCCACCTGATGGTAAGTGAAAACTGTGACTCATAGACATTCGCATTCACAAGACTGCAAATGCGTTGCCAACCCTGAGGACTAAGATGGAATGCCTATAGGCTAGTCATTTCACCGGCTGTCTTATCCCCAAACCGGAACACAACAATGCGAATATTACTGTTTGGCGGTAGGTTAATGGATAAGATAAGTCATATTGAAAAGATCACGCTACTGATTATTTTACGAGTACTTCACAGTTCATTTTAAAACCTACATTATACCAGAATTTCAGCAAATTAGACTGAAAACCATTTTTTCATACATTCGCTGCGGGGTCATTTCTAAGAATTTCAGATCTCCCTTTCCACTTGCAGCTTGTGTGCTCGTTTATTTTCTCCTTGCTATAAAAAAACACTAACGTTTCGATAGCTCTGCCTGTGTATGTCGTACTCGTATTCGCCTCGATACTGCGAACGCTTTAAGTGTCAGTTCAATCCGAAGTAAGGCTTATTCTTATCTTCACTCGACAATTTGTAGGTCCCGAGCGAACACTCTAGTGCGAG
The DNA here is from genome assembly GCA_927399475.2 of Acleris emargana. Taxonomy (NCBI): domain Eukaryota; kingdom Metazoa; phylum Arthropoda; class Insecta; order Lepidoptera; family Tortricidae; genus Acleris; species Acleris emargana. The sequence continues at coordinate 608,286 of OV656859.1, forward strand.
GGCACGCAGTTACTGACGCAATGTGGTCAAACATTAGTTTTATTGTGTATTTATTAAATATAAACAATACACAATACACATACATACCTACACGCCTCTATTCCCAAAGTGGGGTAGGCAGAGCTACAGAATTACCAACCATAAAAAAAATAAGATAATTTGATACTTAACCAGTTAACCACATTATGCACAATTAACGAGGCTAAGGTGTTTACCAGTGTATTAGTGACAGGTTGCCAATCCATCCCCTAACAGCACTACAAGCCTTAATTCACAAATATACGAATTTTATACACAAATTACATTTACAAAAAAAAATTGGGACAGCTGCGACAATGTTCTGTGTTTTATTGATTGCTAATTTTCTTTAATTCTTTACTACTCGTATCATTATTTTAATACTCTCGATTTTATTGAAAATTTGTTATAATTATATGACCCCATTGTAATTTTAAAATTTAACAAATGCCATCTATTTACCTAACCAATCATACAAAGTACGATCAAATAAGATTAGACAACCGGTGAAATTATTATAGAGGCAATCCACCTTAGTCCTCAGTGTTGGCACCTCATTTGCAGCCTTAGGATTATAGTCTCAAGAATGAGACTGCAAATTGATTGGTGGCAAATCCCACTTATCATTACGGTGTCCTGTGTGCTACTGTACCTTCTTCTTACCAAAAAAAAGGTGTCATAATGCGAACTTTACGACGTAGGATGAATCGCCGTGCGCCCCAGGCCTACCCAAGCGGTGTCAGCCCCACGCTGCGACAAATCTCTCTGAAATATGTCGCCCTCGCAAAGAAATCTGCGTTTGATGGCGCCATTATGAATTTAAGGAGCTCTCCAGAATATTCGAAAAAGTTTTGCGGAAATTTTTGGGGAAATTAATAATACTGATATCGTCAGTGGTAGGTTTCAAGTGAAATTCATAAGGGTACTTTTTAATTATATCCTTGCTTTTTTTCTCTTGAAAAATATTGATGTGTAATTTATATATCGCCTTTTAATACCTATAGCAGCTTTCACTGTCGAAACAAAGTAAAATGTGTCTCTTAGTCTTATTTATTTAAAAATAAAATTGCGTTATTATAAAAATACGCCTAGTACTTTATAAAAAGGAGTAAGTAAGTAAGTAAGTAAATTATTTATTCACAAGAACATGGGTACATAACATGATGGTACAAGATATAAAGAGTTCCAACATATTCTGCCATTAGACGGCGTGTAAATATCTAGTCATAAAAATAATAATGCGGCTTAATTAATATGTCAAATGTCAATTTACAATTTTCAATTAAATAAGATTGTATAGTTTTTAGAGTATCACAGAATTACATTATTTTAACAGATCCTTATCACTGAGGTAATAATTCACCGAGCATTATTAACTCTGTTTTTTGTTAGTAAGCTAAAATGTATAATAGACCTAACTAAGCCATTTTGAAAGCCCTAAAAAGCCTTTAATTGCTTTACAATTACAAAATCGTCAGCGTTATTTTTAAAGAATTTCCAACAAAAGGTATTTTTCTGGCGCGCCTCCGCGGCTGGGTATTTTTTTGGGTAATTAGGCGGCGAATAATGAGTCTGTTTTCGAGTGTAATTTAATGGAAAACGAGGACTGCTGATTGGACGCCATTGTTGTATTGTGGCCATGATTCGGGAAAATAGCGCACAAGATTTTGATGCATATATAAATTTTGACGACGCGCTGGCCTAGTTGGTAGTGACCCTGCCTACGACGCTAGCGGTCCTGGGTTCAAATCCCGGTAAGGGCAGATATTTGTGTGATGAGCGCGAATATTTGTTCCTGAGTCATGGATGTTTTACTATGTATTAAGTATATATTTCTCTAGATTAGTATTTATTTCGTTGTCTAGTACCCATAGCACAAGCCTGGACCTTAGTTAAGGACAAGGTCAATTGGTGAGACATTGACCCCTGATATTTATTTATTTATTTATATACGATGTTTTTGCAGCTATCGTTACTTTTGCTTGTTTGTTGCATACAGTAGCGATAATGTCTTTTATATTATCTAGCGCTTACTTACGTCAATTTCATAGATTCGGATTTCGACAGGCGTTAGCCATCTTTGAATGCATCTTGGTAGCTACTAGTAAAACTACAAAGAAGAAGAAAAAAGTCGTGATAAACAGAAAAACAAAAACAAAATACCAATATATGGACGCGATGGTTCCAACTCAACGTTACACTGACCTTAACAAAAAAAAAGAAAACCGTAAGATGTAACAAGTAGCAGCAGGTTGCATTCTCATCTGCTTACCATAGTGACACGATAAGTTGCTAACAATCTATTTTGAGTGTATCGATATATAAATTGATAGTCAATAAATAAGAAGTCACTATGACAGCTCAAAAGTGCCAAAAAAAACCTATCTGGTTATAGCCTACATAGCGATTTCTAGTGTTCAAATTCAGTACATTGCGTGTAACTACTAGACCACCAACAGCGGCCACTATGGAACTTTGTCGCAGAAAATCAATGATAACTTTTATCATACGTTCGTATACAGGACTTACAGTTAAATTTGTTCTTCGTACTAAGCCACCACGGCATCGTTGCTCTTGCAAAATATTGTTTGATACATATTTGTGTTCAGTGTTCCCTTATAGATAGAAATTATAGCGGCTGCAGACATCAGACTCCCTAGCTCAGTTGGTTCGAGCACCGATTTACTTTTCATTCTGAATTCATAATTCTATCCATCGGGGTCGGAGGTTCGAATCCTTCACGAGTCAAACTTTTACAATATTTTTTGATCATTTTTTTAAATTCAAAGGTAATTTAAAAAAAATATCAAAAAATATGTTTTTTTTTTAATTTGAGTCTAGATTTTACACAGTCATCGAAATAAAACCCTCAAGTTAAAACAGGGAGAGTCTGCTTCAAGCAAGTAAAGTGGAAATCCTGGACGCCATCTTTAAAGTCCATCATCGGAGCAGCAGAGCTGATACACACCTTATCCTGTTCCACCCTGTCCGGATGACGCGCTGGACTAGTCGGAAGTGACCCGCCTACGAAGCTAAGGGTCCTGGGTTCAAGTCCTGGTAAGGGCAGATAATTGTGTAGTGAGCACGAGTATTTATTCCTGAGTTTTTGGTTGTTTTAAATGTATTTATCTATATAAGTAAGTTAATCGTTGTCTAGTACCCATATTACAAGCCTAGAGCTTAGTTTGGGACTAGGTCAATTGGTATAACATTGTCTTCTGATATTTATTTATTTATTTATTATGTATGTAAACACTTTATTGTACTAAAAAAAACATCACATTATCATAAAGAAATGTACAAAGGCGAATTTAATCCTTTAAGAGATCTCTCCCAAGTTCTATAGTAACCTTGCCGCGGAAAGCCAACGATTACTTTTGGTGTAAATTAGTCTACATGACTTCTCGCTGTAATTATGACAGGGTTCTACATGCTCGACAGTTAAAGTTGTTGTTCGTACTAAGCCACCATGGTTGATGCTCTTTCAAAATATTGTGCAATACATACTTTGTGTTCAGTGTTCCCTTATAGATAGCAATTTTGCGGCTGCAGACATCAGACTCGTTAGCTCAGTGGGTTAGAGCACCGATTTACTTTTCATTCTGAATTAATAATTCTATCCATCGGGGTCGGAGGTTCGAATCCTTCACGAGTCAAACTTTTACACTTCTTTTTAGATCGTTTTTGTTATTTTACTCTGTATTTTTATTGTTGATTGCGTTAGAAATATTTTTTTATAGAAACAAAACCCACGAGTAAGTGTGTCTACGAAAGTGGAGAACATATACAGGGTTATTGGTAAGTCGACCTATTCTCCTCTAGGGGTTATGGGGGGATCATTTGCAATAATTTTGGTCCCATAGTAATACCCTAAGCAAAAGTAATTAAATTTTTCCGTTTTTGTGTAAGTACTATATGTTTGATAAACTGATTAAACATGTTTTTTTTACTTTTTGTTCTTGCTGGTTTAAACATGTACAGATAATTCTACTTTTAATATTGCATAAGAACAGCAATTTTACCTTGTACAAAAACTATTTTTTTTTTAGTTTTTGAATATGCGTCCCTGATTATTTTAGCAAAAAACTTAAATTATGTCAGAAATGGTTCAGTTTAACACAGGGTATTATGTGACCAAAATGATTGCAAATAACCTCTCCCATAACCCCTAGAGGGGAATAGGTCGACTTACCAATAACCCTGTATATCAGGGGATATTTCCAGAGCTCAGACAAATTGACCTAGACCCAAACTAAGCACTAAATGCTTGTATAAGATGGCAGCATCTTTGGATTGATTAGACCGCTTTTTGCATTGCCTTTAGATATATTTCCTTATGTGTATTACTTATGTGTTTTTGCTGGGTCCCCGTGTGGATGCTGGGTTAGAATAGTGCCACTCCATGTCTTCCCGTGGATGTCGTAAGAGGCGACTAAGGGAATAAAGGCTTGTTGTACTGTTAGGCGATGGGCTTGCAACCTGTCACTAAAATACACTGGTAAACATCTTAGCCTGATTGTGCAAAATGTGGTTACAGAATTATCAAACAGTTTTCAGAGTGGTTGGTAATACTGCAGCTCTGCCTACCCCACCTGTGAATGAAGGCGTCAGTTTATGTATGTATGTATGTGTATTCCTAATTTTAATCCATTTCAATGAAGGGAATTACTTACATCATAAGCTACAAAGATTTGAACTACGTACCTTATTTTGTTTTCTCTTACAAGCTCTTTTGAGAACTTATTCAAATATATTTATATTTATTACCTTACTTATCAACAAGTTTTTAAAGTTGTTGGTAATTCTGTAGCTCTGCCTACCCCACTCTGGGATTACAGGCGTGAAGGTTTGTATGTATGTATGTATTACCTTATTGCCGAAGGGGGAAAGCGATCCCATGTCACCGTCTTCGTAAAGTAAGCACTTCGTTCGCGGGGAACTGTATACGCTTCTACAATAAGATACCTACTGATATTGTCAATATGCCGTTCAATAAATTCAAGTCTCGCATTAAGTGCTGTTTGCTTGGCAAAGCATATTATACTGTTAATGACTTCCAAAATGATAAAGACGTTTTTAAGTAGTTTCTACTAGCTTACTTAAATTAGGGTTATTGTCTTGTAATTATAGCTGAGAACTGGGCAGCGCTTATTGCAAAATGCCTTTAAGCCAATGATGTACACTTTAACATTTAAATTTACCTTGTGTCTTTTTCGTATTTTTTGTTATTGATTCTTGTGTGCATAAGACATTCTAGAATTGAGAACACATTATGATGTTTCTCACCGGACAGATACTTTTTTACTGTTATCTTTGTCCGGCAGCATGAGCATGTCATGCTCACTTTAAGGTCTTTGCTTACGGCGGCGTCGTTGATCGGGTCGCCACCTTCCCGAACACATGGTTGAGGGAGGCGATGGCTGAGATACGCGTCATACTCGTGAACGGGTGCTGTCTGTGGAGTCCGGTCTGTTCACGCTTGCAAGGACCTATTTTCCAATTTAGTTTTTTTAATTATCGTTTTTGACGTAGAGACCTCGTCATGTTGTTCTCCTAGTCATTTTACCTTTTATTTTTATTGACCTTACATTTGTAATGATTTTATTTGTGTTAGTTTAAAATAATAATATTTTATTACTATTATACCTTGTAATGTAACTTACTTTTAATTATTATTGTATTTAATAATTGAAAAAATTACCGTCTGCTGGAGTTTCTTGCGGCGCTTCTTGTCCGCAATGATGGTCTTTTCCGAAGCGCTAGTAGATTCACTCCCATGTTACTGACGTGTAAAAGAGCCCTCGTGTGGCAAAATTACTGAATAAACATGTTGAATTTTGAATTTTGAAATTTTGATGTGTTTATTAGCCTATGTATGATTGTTACTTTGTGGCGCTCTATAAACTAAACTTTTGGACTAATTTTGAAGATTCCTATCTTAATCGATTTGTGCCAGTATTAAAAAAAATATGACAGAAATCAAAATTCAACATGGCGGCAACCGGACGCTATACAGGGTGTCCCGTAAGTACCACGACAAACTTAAAGGGGAGGTAGGTGAGCAAGCCACCTACCTAACATGGAAAAATCGCCAACATAAAAGTCGCACCGTTTTCGAGATATTTGTTTTTTTTCTGATTTTTAGAAAAATGTACACCCGCACTGAGTTTTTGATTAGTATTCGGAATTTATTATTTTTTAATTTTTATTTTATTGCAAAACAATCTTGAATATTTGTGTTATCAAATGGTAAAAATCATTCAAAAGTAACTATTGTAGTTTTTTTTTATTTTTTAAATTATATTTAAAATTGGCCTCTTCCGTTTTATTTTGGTAAAACTTTAGCCTTTAGATTAAAAACATGCTCGTTTAATGGGCATTTAAAAATGATAAATAATTTATCATCAAACACTAATAATATTTTTTTTTTAAGAAAAGCCTGAAATACACCGCAATTCACGTTAATCCAGTTCTGCCACCCAAGCGTACTTGCGACGCGAGCTGTATCAGAATTCCATTCTAGTTTAATTCAGCAGCAATGCATAACTAATTTTCCATGTTAGGTAGGTGGCTTGCTCACCTACCTCCCCTTTAAGTTTGTCGTGGTACTTACGGGACACCCTGTATTGTAAAAAAAAAGACTAACAATGACAAGTATCATTAAATAGGTACCAATTTAAACAATATATTTGGGTTTCATGTAATCATTTCCCGTTTTTCAAGTTTATTGTAATTACCAATTAATATTTTTATCATGGTTACCCTACAGCAGAGAGTCGGCCGGACAGTGCCATGGCTTTAGTATCCCGCTAGCTGTCTCCCTCGCACTAAGCCCAAAACTTTATTAGTTCATTATGAACGGGATACATACATACATACATAAACTCACGCCTTCATTCCCAGAGTGGGGTAGGCAGAGCTAAAGAATTACCAACAAGTCTTAAAACTTCTTGATAATTCTGTAACCACATGAACGGGATAAAACCAAATAATTAACATTTGCGATCTCAAGACTACATTCTCAAGACTAAATTCTCAAGACTAGAATCTCAAGACGAGAGACAAGAAGAATAGCAAATGCGTTGTCGACCCTGAGGGCTAAGATGTGCCTCTATGCTATTAATTTCACTGGTTTTATTATCCCGACACCAGAACATAACAATGCGAACACTGCTGCTTTGCGGTAGGAGTATAATGTTATACGCTTTCCTAAAAAGAAACGCCTTAGCAATAAATCTTTATCCAAACTCCACACTAAGCAAACACTGTAATTCCGAAATTCGCTTACCGTACCAAGAAAACCTATGTGCATAGCACGTCTATTGGGGTTATTATGTAACACATCGAATACGCCATCTAACCATTTTATTTCAACCTCTAAAGTCTTATTAACAGTTCAAAAATACAGACCAAACAATGCTGGTGTACAAGTTTCTAACCACCCTAATTTGGTCTGCAACTACACTAATTTCCTGAAAACCAGAGGTCAATTTAAAGTGACTGTTAAGGAATAGCACCATAGACCAAAGTGAATTACGTTCTGTAAACGGACACATCCCTCGAGACCAACTTTGCCGCCACAAACCTATCTACAATTCTGATTTATATCACGTACCAACCTACCATTTTTAGGCTACAAACACGTAAATGTATGATCTACATTGCTGCTTTTCTACGAGTATAACATTTATTATTGGTGCCAAAAGCTGTAATGGATCTGAAAAAGATAATTAAGTCGTAAATCTTCATTCCTTGGTACAACTACAGCTTGGTATTGAAAGGCAGTGGTCGGCAAAGTTCGAAATTCGAAAAAGTTTCGAATCTGGAATTTCGTTTCGGTTTAATGAAAAGTCGCGTTTTGAATTCGGAATTGATTGACGCCCGTGATGGCCGTGATTGGCGGGTGGATTGGGTTTTTAATTATTTCAGGGCTCTGACAGGAGAACCTTTAGCCTTGAGCAATTTTTAACTTCTTGTCTCTGAGACGTTGGAGTAAATGGGTAGGCGTTTATAAAAACGAAAAAGCGTTTTTAATAAGTAGAGGTTTCTGGGAGTTCGCTGTTTTACTTCACTGTAGTTTTTTTACTTTTCGAGATACTTATTATTACCTTACTTATTATTACCTTACTGCACAAAACGCAAAACCTATTCCCTGCTAAACGACCTATACAAATCTAAGGCGATCGAGCTGTGGAAGTCCATAAAAGGACAAAATCACTCGAAAACACTAATTCAAGGGTTCAAAAGCAAGCTCTTCAAAGAGATTCTACAACTCAAAAGAGAAAAGTCTTGCGCAGTGACTAGGATCCTAACTGGCCACTGCAAACTGAACTGACATCTGTTTCTAATGGGTATGAAACAAGACGCGACATGCAGGTTCTGTCAGGAGACAGAGGAGGCAGCAATGCACATCCTCTGTTCCTGCGGACCACTAATGCGCAACAGAAGTATCTACCTAGGGCGACTCATAATGGACCCACAAGAGATACAACTCCTCACTGCCCAAAGCATCTGGGAATTCCTGGACGCTACGGGCCTTTGCGGTGAGCTCTGAAGAGATTCTACAACTCAAAAGAGAAAAGTCTTGCGCAGTGACTAGGATCCTAACTGGTCACTGCAAACTGTACAGACATCTGTTTCTATGGGTATGAAACAAGACGCGATATGCAGGTTCTGTCAGGAGACAGAGGAGACAGCAATGCACATCCTCTGTTTCTGCGGACCACTAATGCGCAACAGAAGTATCTACCTAGGGCGACATATAATGGACCCACAAGAGATACAACTCCTCACTGCCCAAAGCATCTGGGAATTCCTGGACGCTACGGGCCTTTGCGGTGAGCTCTAAAGGGCTGAAGAGATCAGCAATGGTCGAAGTGGCTCACAACTCACAAGGCCCATCTCAACCCCCCCCCCCCCCTAATAATACTTATGCCCTTCAATAAGATACATATGCCTTTAGGAAGTAAATAAGAGGTACCGTAACATGTAGATAATACGATAACATGTCAACAGCAATTAGGTTTTACTGTGTAGAACAGAGCCCGTGTGTGCTGATTTGCAGTCGAGTTCGTAAAACTCGTACACTTTAGTACCTTGTCTATTTAATGTCATGTTTAGAGTGCCATATATGAATTGTCACTGCGATTAAAATGACAAGGTACTAAAGTGTACACGTATTTATGAACTCGGGTGAACCTTCCATGAAGGAAACGTTATTTTTATGTATAGGTTAAAAAAAACACCTGTCTAGTAAGGTTAGCAAGTAAAACAGTTTTATTTCCTTAAATTTCCTTTGCCCTGTTTCTCAAGCTTAAATGCCTATCTTATTACATTTGAAGACTTTATCTTCGAGCAATAAAGAAGCAATGTGATTTAGATCTGAGCGGGCCCCGGGGACGCAACCCTTTTAGTTCGGCTTTACGTTAAGTTTACAAGTTCCAGTAAACGGTCGAGTCAAGAGGCGAGTACTAAACCACTTCTTCTATTAAGTCAAATTGTTCAGTTAAGGATGCTATTATTTCGCGTACGATAAAGATGTGAAACAAACTTACGGCTTAAATTAATTTTGTACTACAGTAGGTATTAAGTTATTTAAGTAGACAAGTTTTTATTCGTTATAAGTTTTTATGCTGTATTGCTTTTCCGTTTATTTTCGAATAGGCTTTTCGTGCATACAAACAGTGTCAGCTACAGAAAATTATAAAATAATTACGAGTAAGCATAGACTCATACCCGTTGATTTGCTTGTCTGTTTTCGGCAGGAGTGGCATTAAACTAAAATGAGTAAACCTTAATTGTACGGAAAAATAATGTTACCTAATATTCTTAATATATATATATTTCCCGCGTGGTTGCTGGGATAGAATAATGCCACTCCATATCTTTCCGTGGATGTCGTAAGAGGCGACTAAGGGAATAAAGACTTTTAGTACTGTTAGGCGATTGGCTTGCAACCTGCCACAAATACAGATAAAAGATAAGATAAGATAATTAAAAATGAAAATGAAAAGGTTTATTTAATATAAAAACATTTCAGTGGATATAGCACGACCCTGCATCCTGAGCTAGGAAACCCTGTGTTACAGGATGCAGTTTCGTAAGGAATCACATTAAAACAAAACACTTAACCTATTTGTACAAGTAACATATACATTTTTGCTATTTCATATGTGTGTGTGTGTGAGTGTGTGTGTGTGTGTGTGTGTCTGTGTGTGTGTGTGTCTGTGTGTGTGTGTGTAGGTATGTATTAGATCATATATTACATGCTAAATAAGTACATAGATACGATTCTACAGTAGTTGCCTATTTTGTCACGACAAGAAGTAGTTCGGTCTCATGGTAATCAAGCTGTGTAAGCCATTTTGTTAGTAATGACTTACTGGGGTGCCTATTTATACGATGGTGTTTGCAAAACGTTTTAATGGCCAATTGAGAAATGAAAGTGTGGTATCTTTGAGCGAACTTCGTACATGTTTTTTGGCTTTTCCAGCGCTCTCGGCGTCTTATGTCCGCTTGGAAGACCTTGTCATGAAGTTTGCCATAATTGTACATAACTTTTCTCAGGAACAGTTGGCGAACAGTGAGAACATTAGCAATCTTGTAGAGTTCTTTGGTACTATAGCGTGACGGTTTTCTAAACATGACCTTGAGAAGGGACCGTTGTGCTCTTTCCAGACTAAATAGATGTGTCTTTGCCGCTCCTCCCCAGACCGAGTTGCAGTAACCGAGCACAGATTCACAGAGGGCGAAATAAACTGTTCTCAGCAGCTCAGGATACGCTATGTTCCTCAAGGCTCGAAAGACAAACATGAGCTTTCGCACACGATTCTTGAGCGACTCAATATGTTGCTGCCACGTGAGATGAACATCAAGTATTACGCCCAGATATCTTATTGTTCTTGAACGTTGTATGTAGTTTAAGCTGCTATCTCTGCTGGAGTTAGACGGCGGCTCGCCCTCACGTCCTACCTTAATGCTGAAATCATCACAAGGCTGACCTCTAGAATTTACAGAGAAGCACAGGTATTTAGTTTTTTGGACATTTAATGTTAATAGATTAGTATCCAACCATTCAACTATCAATCTTAGGTTAGACTCTGCATCACGTTTAACTTCAGACCAGTCCTTTCCGCGTACCAGGATAGCCGTATCGTCTGCGAAAGAAATGGTTGTAGCTTTTGCCAGTTTTAGGTTGCAGAGTCCATTTATGTATATAAGGAACAGAGTTGGACCTAAAACACTTCCCTGAGGCACTCCGAAACCCACGCTGTTGAAATCGCTGATATGTTCACCCACACGCACGCATTGCCTACGGTTCAGAAGGTATGATTTGAACCAATCTAGCGCAAGTCCTCTAATACCAAGCCTTTCAAGTTTAGACAAAAGAATCGGAATAGAAACGGTGTCGAATGCTTTGGCAAGGTCTAGGAATATCCCTAAGCACTTTTCACCTCTGTCAAGACAATTCACTATTGCTCCCACAAGTAAGTCCACTGCTTGTTCAGTGGATCTATTTTGTCTAAACCCAAATTGATTAGTGGATAAAATGCTATTTCGCTCAAGATAGTTTAACAGTTGAAGGTTTATGACCTTTTCAACGATCTTTCCCACAACGCTAAGCAGGGAAATCGGCCTATAATTAGTCACTTCGTCACGACTTCCCGATTTGTAAATAGGCGTTATTGAAGCCACTTTGAGAGCGTCAGGAAACACACCTGATGTCATGCTTAGATTGCACAAATACGTGATAGGTTCAGTAACGCTGTTTATTGACTTTTTTAGTATATCCGATGTTATGCCATCTAATCCTGGGGAACTACCAACCTTTAGCTGTCTTATAAAAGAAGCCACCTCATGTATATCTGTAGGTCTAAGGAAGAAAGACGATATGGGGGGTGTTTCATGCAAATTTACCCTGGCCAAATCCGCTTCACTTAACCCCATCCTACTGAGTGAGACTTCAGCTAAGTTTTCGCCGACTGAGCTAAAAAAGGAGTTAACCTTAGTTAGGGACTTCGAAGGGTTATCATCTAGTTGGAGTAATTCGGTGACTTGGCTACGGGTTACTGCAATATTGCAGGCCGCCTTTACCGTCTTCCATGTCTTTTTTGCATCAAGACGTACTTCCATTAACTCGCGTTGGTGGTGTTTCGCCTTTACTTCTTTTAACAGGTCAGCGCAAGTGTTCCTGTATCTCTTATATTGGTATTGCAGTACCTCGTCAGTTGGATTTTTAACTGCCTGCAGGTGTAGCCTACTTCTCTTCCGAATACATTTAAGGAGCCCTGGTGTAATCCACTGTTTAATCGTAATCTTTGAGTTACTAACGGTCACACGTTTTTTGTGTTTACTAATTGTAGATGTTAATGAAGTACAGAAGAAGTCACACGCTAGGTTAATGTCGTTTAGCTGATAAAGGTATGTCCAGTCTTGGTTTTTTATGTCCGAGTTAATTGCATCAAAGTCGAGTTTAGTTATCACTTTTGACAATCCATTGCTTGACTTGTAGTCCAAAAGTGTCAAAATAAGCGCATGATCAGTGATATCCTCATTGCAGACGATTACAGCCACTTTTAATTTAGATCGTACCATCACATGGTCTAGGCAGTTATTTCCGCGAGTAGGTAAGAGATTTCCTGCGTAAAACCCGTTCTCAGAGCAAACATTCAAATAGTCGTCGGCGCAAGTGCCAAACGTATTCGGTGCAATGTTGATATTCAGATCGCCCGTCACGATAACATGCCCGTTGTCCTTGCAGTGTGATAAGAGTTCATTCAGTGAATGTGTGAACGCGGCAGTGTTACCATAGCTAAGCGACCTGTAAATTCCCAGTACACAGATTTCGTTATCAATTGATATAAATAAAGCATTCGCTTCCTTTATATCAGTTTTATGAATTTTGACTTTTAAGTGTTCTTTTACAAGTATGATTACTCCATCGTTTTGCAAGTAATGTTGGTCTGTTGCAAAAGAATTGTACCCCTGAAGGGTCGGGAGTTGCGGACACGATTGTAACCAACATTCCGTTAACACTATCATTAAATTGAGGGAGTTCGGATCGGATAAATGATAAAGACATTTATTCATTAAGTAGGCCGCACGGGCACTTTTACAGGTCAAGAATCTACCAGTGCTTCACAAGAGGAGACCACTGCTGAGAAGAAACACCGCAAGAAACTCAGCAGTCAGTCATTTTTTTAAATATATTTAATATTACAATGGTACTACTTAGTCTAGCATTATATAAATCTATAAATAGCAAATTAAAAAATATTTCAAATATCTGCGTAGTTTCCGCAGGAAAACACACCAAACACTGGTAACCATCTTAGCCTGATTGTGTAAAATGTTGTTACAGAATTATCAACAAGTTATTAGAGTTGGTAATTCTGTAGCTCTGCCTACCCCACTCTAGGAACGAAGGCGTGACTTTATTTATTTATTCATTAGGCCTGTCTTTTGGTTATTTGAAATATTTTTAATTTGCTATTTATAGATTTATATATTGCTAGACTAAGTAGTACCTACCATTGTAATATTAAATATATTTAAAGAAATGACTGACTGCTGAGTTTCTTGCGGTGTTTCTTCTCAGACCAAGTAGCAGAGAGAAAAAAACATATTCAATCCCAACTTAGGGAAAAAATGGGTTTGATAGAAGATAAGCCTAAGGCCGGAGGAAGTGGGACCTCAAATGATGGTAATACGGCTAGAAAGTTTTTCGACAATCCTGGAACTTCTTCCGAAGTTACAGGAATCGACAAAAACTTGCTAGAACGTTGTGCCACCATTCTGCAGGCTTTGGGTTCTGGCTATAACATTAACGCAGCTAAATTTGGGCAATTTGCCATGGAAACTGCCAGGCAAATTATCCAAACTTACCCGTGGTATTACCTGCCAGCTTCTGTCCACAAGGTTTTAGTGCATGGCTCCGCCGTCATAGAGCATGCACTATTATCTATCGGTGAGCTATCGGAAGAAGCAGCGGAAGCCAGAAACAAAGATATTAAAATGTTCCGATTACGACACACCCGGAAGATGTCCAGGAATGTAACTAATGTAGACCTCTTGAACAGGCTTCTTCTGAGCTCTGATCCATTAATAACGGGGCTCAGAAAGTTGCCTAAAGAGAAGAAATGTCTTCTATCAAAAGCTACTTTGGAGCTACTTAGTTTTTAAGATATTTTTACATACATACATACATACATACGTTCACGCCTTTATTCCCAGAGTGGGGTAGGCAGAGCTACAGAATTACCAACAACTCCAAAAACTTGAGATATTTTTTATGTTATTTATTATCAATGTAAATGATTTAAATCATCTAATTATCTTTTTTTAAATAAAATGTGTTATTGAAACTAAAATACTTACTTTTACTTTTAAATCTTAGGTACACTGAGCATTTAGTATTTTTGACGCACCTTAGTATGAACGAGAAACCAGTGTGCGGCGTTTCTTCTCAGCAGTGGTCTCCTCTTGTGAAGCGCTGGTAGATTCTTGACGTGTAAAAGTGCCCGTGCGGCCTACTTACTGAATAAATGTCTTTATCTTTATCTTTATCTTACCCTTACTTTATATTTAATACAGAAATAACCATGCGTGCGTGTTAGATTCCTAGGCTAGTTTTCCTAACGCACAAGTAACTCGCCCGCCGACTCGCCCGTTGACTCATACAACCTAAACCTATCCCGTACTGCCCTGCGCTATCTACGGCAACAGGCTATCTCACTTGTTATATAATTTTACTGCAGGGACGTCTCACTCGTTCCTATCTAGAAATACATTCAAACAAATGGATTTCTAGACCATTATAGAACTATGTCACAGTGATACGTAATAACACATCTTTTGATTTCATTCATTACGTCACTGTGACACGGTTCTATGGTGGGTTAGTGTTACATTTTTGCCGATTGTATATCCATATCAGTTCAACTAGTTATTATTTTATTATTAATTTCGTTTTCATAAGAAGCACGGTTTAAAAATCTGACTTTATTCCTTGATACTATAGTCGATATGTTAAGAAAATACGCACCCCTTTCATTACTTTTTTACTCTCACAACCAAAACGAATCTCAAGACACCTCATTATGTTAAAATCCATCAAGCAAGTCTGCAGGGCGTGCTTAACAAATAGACATACCCATATACATATTATATATCATAGATACACCCGAAAATCATAACCAGACCTAGGAATATACGGGGCAAAATTAAATGACAGCTAGGGATTGCCTATATCGATAAACTCAATGCTCGATGCTTTTCCCATATACCAGTGATCGCTCCAAGTTTTGTTTGTAAAAATATTTTTGCAAATGAAACAAAACAGCAACATAATTCGAGTTATTCTTTATTTTAAACAGATTTTTTTACCTTCACTCATTATCATCATATTTTTTTTACTCCTTACAAATTCTGATCATTTATTTTAACAAAAGTAAATGCTATGGGACGGTCATTAGGAAATGCACAAACACAACAAGATATGTAGATGATGAGTGAAGGTTAAAAAATCCTCATCTGGTTATCCTAAACCAAAAAAAATACCCAGAGTTATGGAAATTTGTTTCATTTGTATACTTTCAATAAAAACATATATTTTTACATACAAAACTTGGAGCGATCACTAGTATATGGGAAAAACATCGATGATTGAGTTAATCGATATAGGCAATCCCTAGCTGTCATTTAATTTTGCCCCCTATATTCCTAGGTCTGATCATAACCTTCCTTCTGACGTAATCCGTTAAAAACAGAACCACTAGTAGAATGAAACCCTGGCTCTAGCATTAATTTAATACCTTTCAAATAAAATGGCCAAAGTTATCCCATCGAGACTTTTAAATCTTCTCATTATATTAATAGAGTCCATAATGAGCCAACATTAGCCGGGGTGGCCAGTGATTTACGGGGACTATCTCCCCAGAATCGGGGTAATTGTGTGCCGATGCTTCGCTTGCGTTTCGTTTGTAATCGGGGACGTTAGGCTGAGTCAGTTGGTAAAATGGTACGTGAAAAATAAGTCTGTTGTCCGTGTGGCGTCGCTGTTGTACGCTTGCGTCATATTTATACTAAATATACAATGGGGAATCTTATATGAATTCTGGGGTCCTAGTGGAAATGGGTTCAAGTCGATTGAACTCGTAATAAAGAAGAAAGAAAGAAAGAAAGAAAGAAAAACATTTATTCGTGACATACATAACAAAGAACAGATTCAAAATTCAAAATTCTAAATTCCAAACATTTATTCAGTAAATTGGCCACATGGGGGCTCTTTTACACGTCGGTAACATGCAGTGAATCTACTAGCGCTTCGGACAAGACCATCATTGCGGAGAAGAAGCGCCGCAAGAAACTCCAGCAGAAGGTTTTTTTTTTTAATTATTAAATACATTAATACTTAAAGGTATCTAAATTACATTGCAAAGTAATAAAGTAATAAATAATTATTTTTAAAACTTACACAAATAAAATCATTACAAATTTAAGGTCAATAAAATATAAATAAAATACCTAATGACTAGGAGAACAACATGACGAGATCTCTACGTCAGGAACGATAATTAAAATAATTAACTAAATAACAGGTCCTTGCAAGCGTGAACAGACCGGACCCCACAGACAGCACACGTTCACGAGTATGACGCGTATCTCAGCCATCGCCTCCCTCAACCATGTGTTCGGGAAGGTGGCGACCTGATCAACGACGCCGTCGTAAGCAAAGACCTGAGATATGGTTTTACCTGCCAAGAAGAGGCTCAGTTTTCGCGCCTTGCTGATATCTGTTGGCAATATTACTATCACATTCAACAAAATGTTAAAATATAGTTAGGATTTTTTAATTTTGGAAAGTATTTTTGTTATTTTACTTATCTTTGTCGACACTTTATACTATACTTTAAGTTTAAAAATTTGTCCGTTTATATTTCTTCTGATATCTTAACCTCCTTACTGGATTAATGTAGATAACAGTAAGAACACATATAGAAAAGCATGATTATCTTTACAAAAAATATTTGGCAAATAAATGTATAGGTAATCGTTTACCATATTTTATAACGAACCCAAAACTTATCTGTAAGGTCGAACCCAGTTTACTCCGATCTGCATTCCACAACGACCTAACTAAATAAAAGTGTTAACGCAATCTCAATCAAAAACATGTACGTTGAAGATATAATATTGATTGCATACAGTTCACATATGTTTGGATATGTTTAATATATGTAAATTATTCGTTAGTTGTCTCAGGGTTCCCGTGGGAAAACTATATCCCGGGACAAAACTACAATTTAAATTATGGATTTGATTTATTTCTTCATTAATACATATAAGATATAATCGTAAAAGGAAAATTGCTTTGCTGCTACATGTGTGTGTAAGGATGTACAGTCGCTAAAATATGTGCTCGAATTCAAAATTAAATGCAAATTTGACGACAGCCGTGACCCTGCCTACGAAGCTAGGGGTCCTGGGTTCAAGTAAGGGCAGATAATTTAAGTGATTCGCGGAAGTATTCGTTATTTATTTATTTATTTAAAGTTTATTGCACAGTAGAAAAAGTAAGTACAAATGGCGAACTTAATGCCTTAAGGCATTCTCTACCAGTCAACCACTTGGCCAAACAGAGAATTGTTGAGGAGGGTGCGAGCGTTTCAGCAAGAGCCTTTATTGGCTTTCAAAATAACAATAAAAAAATACATATATATTGTATAATTATATGTTTATATATTATCCCGGAGGTTATCGAAGTAGTGCTCCCGAGTCTAACCGGTTTTTTATGTATGATCTTTGTTTAGTACTTATAGTACAAACGTACACATACCTATACCAACAATACCATAACAGGTCAAAGACGATATGGTTATAAAGGCCCAATAATATGTATAATATGTGTGAAAGGGAATCCCCCAGGGATGCTGATGACACTTGTCAACCTGTCAGCGACGCGATGAGTTATGACTAGCATTGTTTTGACGGGGGCTTTTAAGCTCACACATGGGGGAGTCCCAAGCGATCCAAAAAGGGAGGCGCTCTGTGAGTGCTGTATGTTTAGATTTAAGATCTTTCTGATTTTTTGCTTTTTAGTATGTCGAGTTCCTTAATATGTGGACACTTTAGTACCTTGTCACTTGAAACGCTCTAACAATTCATGTATGGCAGTTCAAACATGACTTTAAATAGACAAGGCACTAAAGTGTACGCATACTAGTATTTATGTACTCGACGTTAAGGTAACATGATTATGTAAATAACTACATAACAGCAAATAAACATTAGAAGTGGGAGGACCTTGTGCATCCGTCAGGATTGCTGCCTCCATCTTATCCTTTAGCCAACAGCCAAGCAACAGTGTTCGCATTGTTGTGTTCCCGTGTGGGGATAAGACACCCAGTGAAATAACTGGCAAAGAGGCATTCCATCTTAGTCCTCATGGTTGGCACCGCAATTGGGATTGTTCATATTTTTACAATTACTCTAATTCGAAAACCATTTCGAGGAATAGGGTTTTAAAGCCGTTCTGCATTGTAAGGTTTTTGATATATTACTATTTTTCGGATATTTCGACAAAAGTATATTTAACCTTTGTGTGACTTTCGTTTTCGGCTTGAAGCCCTCCGAGGTGTATCTTCTTACGCTTTACGTGAAAACCGCTTCAAATAGTACGATTGAATACACTATTATAATGTACGTAACTTTTTATCATTAGGTATCATTTTATTGTTGTAATTTCTTCTAATAAAATATATCCATAAAATATATGCTAAATAAATAAAACCACCCCAATTGCAGTCTTGAGATTGCGTATATCTATTGATCACAGATTTCAGTTAACTTAAGGTGGTCTGCGTGGTCGTTTGCCTTTTCTATACCGTTATAACATCACGAATCTTCACGGAATCCAATCACTTTTAAACAACTTTTTCACAAATTGATTCATTTCAAAAACATCGTTTTGCAAAATGCTTTTTTCCGAAGCTGTAAATATTCCATGATTTATTTCAGAGCCATCTTGTAGAACTCTATGTGTAAGGTAAAGTTGGTTTCATGAAAATCCTGAAATGAAACCGTTTTAACAACATTTTTGTGAAATGAATCATCGTTTCATACACACAATATCGTATCAATCGTTTGTGTAACTTTTTTAGCAAAAGATGGTAAACCGAATTTAAACGAATATGTATAATGAATGAATCATTGTGTATAATACAGCAAATGTATTGAACATTCAAATAAATACATTTATCTACTCTCATATCGTAAAGTTCGAATTATAAAATTCAAAACGAATTTATATTGGCATACTTTATAAACACAATACCGAAAAAAAATTAAAAAATCACTTTATAACATTATTTCTCTAACAAAATAATGTTATAAAGTAATTTTTTTACCATTACGATACAAGTTAATCCAAAAAGTTAATGTCACCAACAAGGTTCCATATTTTTTATTTTTTTATAATGGAACGCACATGCGGTTCGCGTCATTTTTACAGAATTACAAAAAGTTTTCATTCCAATTTTTACTTGTCTGTGACAGCGCCCGCTTTAACGCATGCGCGGTGATGTGCTAGGTTTTGGCGCCATTCATTGAATACGTTTTGCTGTAGTTACTTAATTAACTTTGATCTTTTATTTAGTAGGTTGAATCGCAATGTATGAGAGTAGATAAAGTAGTGTATGAAACTGCACATAACTAGGTATTATAACACTCGTGTGATACTATTAAAAACCTCTCCTAGCGGCTCGGTTCTTAAACACACACTCGTGTTTTAATACCCCTCTTTATGCAACAATTTCATAAACTACTATTCTGGGCCACCATGAAAATATGCCAAATAACGTGTATAAATCTTAAAAATCTTTTAACTACATTCATATCACAACGCGATATTTCGGTGGATGGGAAAAGCATAAGAGACTGAGTCTAGGTCTGAGTGGAGAGCCTTGGGGGAGGCCTATGTCCAGCAGTGGACGTCTTTCGGCTGTCATGATGATGATGATGATGATATCACAACTTCCCTAAAATATGTTCAGAAAAGATAAGCAAATGGCCTATATTAAGCAAACTGTGTCTGTGGTTGTATTTTAAAGTATTCCATGTCATTAAAGTATCGATGACAGATACTTTAATGTAAACATTAAGATACAGGGAAACCACTGATACAAGTTTCTCACATATCGTAGAAAACGTATAATATCCATGTAGAGAAAGTTATCTTTGCGACTGTACATATAATTACACATTAAAACACTCGTGTCATCTTATAATGAAATCACACTCGTGTAATAATACATACATACATACCTTCACGCCTGTAATCCCAGAGAGGGGTAGGCAGAGCTACAGAATTAGCTACAACTTTAAAAACTTGTTGATAATTCTGTAACCACATTTTGCACAATCAGGCTAAGATGTCTACCAGCGTATTAGTGACAGGTTGCAAGCCCATCGCCTAATAGTACTTTATTCCCTTAGTCGCCTCTTACGACATCGACGGGAAGACATGGAGTGGCACTATTCTAACCTGGCAACCACACGGGATAATAATCGTGTAATAATGCGATTCATTATGCACCAGTCACATTAAATAGGTACTTACTATAAAGATTTGATTAAAGAATTGGTTTGTACGTATTTTGCACGCTGTAAAAATAACCTTACTAAATATTTAGATATTCATTCGTTTGACTGTACATTATTATGTGTGCAATAAAAATACCCATAAGAAGTGATTCCCCATTGAAGTCACGTCACGCCTACTCTCGCCCTGCGGCGTTACGTGTCCTCCATTCACATCGGAATCGAATCAAGATTGTTTTCCCTGTAAGACATCCACGGTTTTCCTTATAGAATGACTCACTGCATAAATATTAAGGTTTGGACGTGGGTTTCCTTGAGTAGTTTGGAAATGGTTGAATCAATTTAAATGTTGATTAGTGGAATCAAACTCAGAAGTGGCTTACATACATAAACTCACACCTTCATTCCCAGAGTGGGGTAGGCAGAGCTACAGAATTACCAAGCACTCTTAAATAAGTTGTTGATAATTCTGTAACCACGTTTTGCACAATCAGGCTAAGATGTTTACCAGTGTATTAGTGACAGGTTGCAAGCCCATCGCCTAAGAGTACTAGATGCCTTTATTATTCCCTTAGTGGCCTCTTACGACATCCACGAGAAGACATGGAGTGGCACTATTCTAACCCGGCAACCACACAGGTAACACTAACAATTGTTAAGTAGTTTACGCAGTAACGAGTTAAAGTGAAGTGGGTTGGTCTGTCAGTCTGTCTGTAGCTCCTACCACGCAACAGATTTTGATGCGATTATCACCATCAGTTAGATAATTTTTCACGGAAGGGATTTTTTTAATAATTTAAGATGATTTAGTTTTTGAGTAAGTAGAATATCGTAATATTTATCTAAATTACTAACTAATCTAAATTAAAAATAAAAAGGAAAAAATGAAAAATAAAAAAAATGAAAAATGTAAAGTGGTTAACTAAAGGGATTAAAAGATCTTGTAATGTGAAGCGTAAGTTATATATAGCATGTAGGAACAAAAGTAAACATAATAAACAAAATAAAGATTTTTTAATAAGATATGGTCATATTCTGAGAAAATGTATTTATAAATCTCAACAACTGCAGAATAATCAGTACATTCAGTCTAATAAGAATAAGTGCAGAGCGACATGGAATTTAATTAATTCTAGTTGCTCCAGTAATAATCATGGTAATGATATTAACTCTTTGACCACAAATAATGCAACATGCAGTGACCCTCAGGACATATGCAATATTATGAATGACTTTTTCATTGACATTATTTTACTTATAATGCATGATTCTAAATCTTTTTATTATTTAAATTCAACAACTTAACTTGTTATTATCAAAATTCTAGACGTCTGAACACTAAAACTGCCGATTTCCAATTTAATGTGTTAAATAATCATTACGATATTATTTGTATCACGGAAACATGGCTCCAAGACAATGTAAGTGATAATGAACTCTTCGATGATAGATATAATGTTTACAGACAAGCCCGAAATATCCAGCGTCCGTTTTCCAAAAAAACTGGTGGCGGAGTAATGATAGCTGTTAGCAAAAGATTAACTTCCTATAGAGTGTCGGAAATAGTAACGCAACTAGAAGACGTATGGGTTGTTATTGAGACTAAAGCTAAGAACGTCATTTCCAAAATGTTTCTTTGCTGTATATATCTTCCCCCACCAGTAAAATTAGTGGATCTAGAATTATTCATAGATAGGGCATCAGCAATTCTGACTGATTTTACCGACACTTTAATCGTGGGAGATTTTAATTTGTCTGCTGTTGATTGGGCTAGAAGTGACCCGGTTGGCTCTTTTGTACCGGTAAGCAATTTCTGCAATTTATATCATAGCCTTGTAGATTTTATGGCTTTTAGTAATTTAAAGCAATACAACAACATACTTAACAGCAGCAACCGGATGTTAGACCTAGTATTATCAACTGGCACCGTTAAAGTTGAGCCCAGTTTGTCTTCCCTCAGTAATGTGGACCCATTTCATCCGCCACTTGAATTATCCATAAATTTGAAACTTGACACAACTTTATCTCCAAACTTAGAACCAAAATTAAATTTTTATAAAGCAAACTATCAAAAAATAATAGATGATTTAGATAACATTGATTGGCCGCATTTGTTTAATGATTGCCAGGACGTGGATGAAATGGTGCATATATTATACGAGAAATTAAAAATTGCTATAAAAGAATTTGTCCCTATAACTATACATAAAGGAAACAAATATCCAGCCTGGTTTTCAAGGAATCTTATAAGAATGTTAAAAGAAAAGTATAAAATAAGACAGCGTTGTAAGAAATACAAAAACCCAATGGATATTCTTAGCTTAGATTTAATTAAGAAAAGGTGTAACGATGAAACCCTTAAATGTTATAATCAATATTGTACGGACTTAGAAGATAACATTGCTAAACACCCGAATTTTTTCTGGACTTTTATTAAACAAAGACGAAATAATAAATCTGCCATACCGTCCAATATGAAACTTGGAGAAGAACAAGCACAAGATAACAAGAGTATTTGTGAATTATTTGCTAAAAATTTCTCATCCATTTACAATCAAAACGTAGTAAATTCTAGTGCAACTCATATAACTATAGAGGTAGATAAAACGGTATGGTCAGATCCATTGAGTTCAATATTAATCACAGAAAGTATGACCTTAAATAAAATAAAAAAGCTCAATTTATCCAAGGGACCGGGCCCTGATAATTTGCCGCCAATATTTGTGCACAGATGTGCGAAACCTCTGTCTCAAGCCTTAACACTCATATTTAATAAATCCCTTGAAACAGGTATCTTTCCGTCAGTCTGGAAAGAGACACGTATAGTGCCAATTTATAAAAGCGGATCAAAGTCGGAAATTAAAAATTACAGGCCTATCGCAATTCTATCTGTCATGCCAAAAATTTTTGAAACAATGGTATATCCATATGTGCATTCTCATTTTGCTCAGCAGCTTACTGATAAGCAACATGGATTTATACAATCAAGATCGACTAGTACCAACTTGATCGCATTTTTAGAGACATTAACAGAGCAAATGGATAATCGCGTGCAAGTGGATGCTGTTTACACCGATTTTGGCAAAGCGTTCGATAGAGTTGATCACAAAATTTTATTAGACAAGCTGTTGGGCGGTGGGATTGATGGACCGCTACTAGCCTGGTTTGGGTCATACTTGGTAGACCGACAACTGTATGTGTCCTTAAACGGGAAGCGTTCTAAGTCATTTTGTGCATTAACTGGCGTCCCGCAAGGATCACATTTGGGGCCGTTGCTGTTTGTTATTTTTGTAAACGGTATAGTAGATTGTTGCCATAACTCAGTGCCGTACCTTTATGCTGATGATTTAAAAATTGTTCGACCAATTCTTAGTGGCGCCGATGGCTTACTTTTACAGGACGACATAGATAGGCTGTGTTTCTGGTCCTCGCAGAATAAAATGGAGTTGAACACTAGCAAGTGCTCCTATATTCATTTTAGTCGCAATAAAACTATAGTACCGAGCAAATATAATATAGCAGGTAATGAACTGCAAAGAGTAGACACAATCGGGGATTTGGGAGTAATATTGGATGCTGAACTTAACTTCAAAGCTCATTATGATAGTATTGTCAAGAAGGCATGTCGAATGATGGGATTTTTAATTAGAAATAGTAAACAATTTAAGCGTGTAAGTACTAGGGTTTTACTTTATAATACATTAGTGAGAAGCAATCTCGAATATTGCTCTCAAGTTTGGTCTCCTTACTATGATGTACACAAAAGCCGCATTGAAAGATTGCAAAAACGCTTTCTAATATACTTGGGATTTGTTTCCCACAATGCTAATAAACTTCACTCATATGAGGCAAGACTTAAGTTCTTCCGATTTGCTTCTCTCAGCAGCAGACGAAAATCTCTGGATCTAACATTTATTTACAAGCTAGTCAACTCCAAGGGATTAGACTGCCCAGAGCTTTTGAGTAAGATTAGAATAGCAATGCCGGCAAGATTGCCTCGTCCTGGTACTTATAAATTATTTAGAGATAAGCTTTATAAAACTAATTTAGGCCGTAATTCCCCACTGTCAAGAATGATGAAGTTGTATAACCACCTACCAGGCTCGGTGGAAGCTGATATATTTCACGATAATCTTAATAATTTCAAAAGGAAAGTATCGAAGTATCTCAGGTCCTCACCACTCTAAACATTCTACGAGTCTTATGTTTTTATGCTAAGTTTGTGTTCGTTTTCGTAGGTTCCTAGCCACATGTGTAAGTTGTGGTTACCTATAAGTGGATAAGCATCAACCTGGAATGTATATGATATAGAATTAAGAATTTTTACGATGTATTATCTGTTGGTAATCCTTAATAAATAAATAAATAAATAAATTATTAATAATCATATTCCAAGTACTTCTTCACAAAAATCTTTAAATATTAAATGCGATCATGCTCACTCTATGTTTTTAAGGCCTGTTGATGGCAATGAAATTTTGAAACTTATAATGTCACTAAAAAATAGTAAGTCCTGTGGCTATGATGATATATCAACAATTATGCTTAAGTATAATGCTATATATTTGTGCCGTCCGTTGGCGCATTTGATTAATCTTTCATTCAGTCAGGGTGTTTTTCCTGAACAACTTAAATTGTCGATTGTAAAGCCTTTATTCAAGAAAGGTAACCGCAATGATCCAAACAACTACAGACCCATTACTATGGTCCCAGTTATGTCCAAGGTCTTAGAGAAGGCTATGTTTGTGAGATTAATTGATTATTTGACTTTGCATCGTATCTTATTGCCAGAACAATTTGGCTTTCGGAAGGA
The DNA here is from genome assembly GCA_927399475.2 of Acleris emargana. NCBI lineage: Eukaryota > Metazoa > Arthropoda > Insecta > Lepidoptera > Tortricidae > Acleris > Acleris emargana. The sequence goes on from OV656859.1 coordinate 633,715, forward strand.
ATGCTCAACAGAATTGGCTTGTTTTGATTTTGTCAAGGATATAACAGAAGCTATTAATAACAAATTACCGGTAATGTCAATTTTCCTAGATATGAGTAAAGCCTTTGACTTTGTAAATCACTCAAAACTACTTTCTAAACTTGAATTTTATGGTATCAGAGGTAATGTTCTTGATTGGATAGGCAGTTATCTAGTTCACCGTAAACAATGCACAGAAATCTCTAGAGTAGTAACAGTGGGGAATAATCTTATAAGGCAGAAATACAGGTCTCAATATCGTGTAAATGGGTCAGGAGTGCCTCAGGGAAGTAATTTAGGACCCTTGTTGTTTTTACTATATGTCAACGACCTTCCCCAAGCTACGTCGCAAAAGTGTATACTTTTTGCAGATGACACTACCTTAATAGTTAAAGGAACTAACAAGAATCTGTACGAATCAAAGATAAATAAAGCATTCGCAGACATTAATTCTTGGACAAATTATAATAATCTTAATATTAACCTTAATAAAACTTCATTTATGCAATTTCATTCATATAATTCAAAACCATTAAATCTAATAGTAAATCATAATAACTCTCCCGTTAATGAGACAGATGGTGTGAAATTTTTGGGTTTATTTATGGACAAACACTTAAACTGGAAACATAATATCGAATCAGTATGTTCAAAATTGGCGAAGTTTGTTTTTGCCTTGAGAAAACTCAGGAATTCCGTCTCCATTGGGGCAGCGCTGACCGCCTACCATGGCTACGTGTCGTCTACTCTAAATTACGGACTTCTGCTGTGGGGCAATTCTGTAGACGTTCAGAGGGCATTTTTGATGCAAAAAAAATGTATACGTGCAGTAGGTAGTGCTAGGTTTGACGACAGCTGTAGACCACTTTTCCAAAAGTTTAAAGTTCTCCCCTTAGCCTCTATGTATATTTTAAAAATTTGTCTATTTACCAAAAACCATCCGGATATTTTAAGAGGCGCGACAAAATGTTCGCAGGAGAGCTACGTGCGCAGTACAAAAATCTACTGTATCAGCCATCTTGTAGATCTGATATCTATAGGAGAAACGCATATAACATGTGTATAGTTTTATATAATAACCTTCCTGATAAATTTAAACTGCTGCATGGTAAAGTGTTTAAGACGAATTTGACCGAATGGCTACAACATCATTGCTTTTATAGTGTAAAGGATTTTTTAAATTTTAATGGTACATGACAATTATGATTGCAACCTCAAGCCTGCTAGTCACTAATTATTTATTAAGTAGGTATCGAAAATACTGCATGTAATTTGTAATTTTAAATTATTGGGTCTGATTTGATTTTTTAGATTATAAGCATACATCATATTTTGCATGTCGATTGCATGTCGACAGAATACTGATTCTACTATTAATCTTAAGACCTGATTGTAACGTATTCTAGCAAATAAAGATTTAATTTCATTTCATTTCACATATTATATAAAAAATACAAAGTAAATTAACAAAAATGATCTAAAAAATGGTGTAAAAATTTGACTCGTGAAGGATTCGAACCTCCGACCCCGATGGATAGAATTAATAATTCAGAATGAAAAGTAAATCGGTGCTCTAACCCACTGAGCTAACGAGTCTGATGTCTGCAGCCGCAAAATTGCTATCTATAAGAGAACAGTGAACACAAATATGTGTCGATCAATATTCTGAAAGGGCATCGATGACGTGGTAGCGTAGCACTAATAGCAACTTTAACTGTCGAGCATGTAGAACCCTGTCATGATTACAGCGAGAAGTCATGTAAACGAATTTACATCAAAAGTAATCGTTAGCTCTCTGCGAAAAAGTTACTAAGTGACTACGAAACTAGCGGTAGCTTCGTAGGCAGGGTCACTATCATTGAGCTATCGCGTGGTCAAATATGAGGATAGGAGGTATTTATATATTCAAGTATTATTTCTCTATTTAATTATATATATCGTGGTAAACATCTTAGCCTAATTGTGCAAAATGTGGTAACAGAATTATCAACAAGTTTTTAGGGTTGTAGGTAGTTCTGTAGCTCTGCCTACCCCTCTCTGGGAGCGAAGGCGTGAGTTTATGTTTGTGTATGTATGTGTATCGCGGTCTAGTACATATAAAACAAGCCTAGAGCTTAGTTCGGGACTAGGTCAATTGGTGTGAGATCGTCCCCTGATATTTATTTATTATTATTTAACGTAACACCCCCCGTGTGGTTGCCGGGTTAGAATAGTGCCACTTTATGTCTTCCCGAGGAAATCTTAAGAGGCGACTAAGGGAATAAAGGCTTGTAGTACTGTTAGGCAATGGGCTAGCAACCTGTCACTAATATGCTGGTAAAAATCTTAGCCTATTTGTGCATAAAGTGGTTACTGAATTATCAACAAGTTTTTAGAGTTGTAGGTAATTCTGTAGCTCTGCCTATCCCACTCTGGGATTACAGGCGTGAAGGTATGTATGTATATCAAACGTATAATTCTGTTGAATTACTTCAGTCTAGCTTTCGCATTGTGTGTTAAGTTAGCGTTAGCATGTACAGTCTACAAAAATATTTTAATTAGTAATTATACAGGCACACTGAATATACTACTAGTGGAGCATAATAAATCGCTCGAAAATATTGTAACTTGACTACTATTTAAGGCGTTAGATGATGTTATTTTATGGTGACTTTACTAGCGAAGAACTCTGTCGCAATGAACGACGCGGTAGCCTAGTTGGTAGTGACAGTGACCCTGCCTATGAAGCTAGCGGTCCCGGTTTCGATCCCCGGTATGGACAAATATTTGTGTGATTAGCACGAGTATTTGTTCCAGTCTTGGGTGTTTTCTATGTATATAAGTATGTATTTATCTATGTACGTAAGTTTATCGTTGCCTAGTACCCATAGTACAAGCCTAGAGCTTAGTTTGGGGCTAGGTCAATTTGTGTGAGATTGTCCCCTGATATTTATAAAAAAAAAAAATGTAATTGATAAAACTTGATATCACTCGTATTTGTGGATACGTTCGTCTCTGAGAAATGGTGCTTGACATACAGAAAGACGTGCAAAGCGAAATGGGTAAGGGCCAAAAGTTGGTAGTTGAAGTCGAAAAAAGTTCCGTTGTGCGATGAAAAGTATCACTGGAAGTGTATGGCTACATTTTCGTGTCACAACGGAAAAGTTTCATAGACAATTTAATTGAGTGGTTAGCGTTGCCAACTTTTTGGTCGTTACTCAAATATTACTGTAACATTTTTGATTAAAACTTTTTCCGTTTTGAGTAAGAACAAGAGCCCGAGATTCTAAGCGGTTAAACCCATATCGTCTTTAACCTGTTATGGTGAGACCCCGCTATCGGAGGTGCAAAATGGTAGCTGTCAAGTTCTTAGAGATGGGTACAGATATTTATGATTTCGATATCGATATTCTATATTTTTTCTGTTCAATTAGTTTTATATGTACACACAACAACACACCTAACTAACCATTAAAGACAGAGCAGAGAGAAACAGAAAGAGATGTATATATGTGTATTATGTCAACTTCAAATTAAATAATGTTTACGTATGTGTGACTTATCCTTGTCACTGTAGTTGTTTGAGCATCTTTACTGTAATCTGAAAAGGTATAGGATTTATTGCAAGAAGACGCGTGAATTTGTCATATATTTTAGCTTTCGAACGGACGTGGATAGGATAAATTAAGAAAAAACTATATATTATTTTTGATGATTATATAGGTGTTTAATATATTATTTACTGTGTTTCTTTATTCACATATTTATAATTCAGTTTGTCACCGCAGTTTCGCTCAAATCAATCAATGCATTGTCTATAAAACTATGATTGACAATAAAATGCAGTAAAGGTGAAAACAAAAACAAACTTCAATTAAATCTTACTTATTTATTAATTATTTAAAACTAATACGGGATGTGACCTCCTCCGTTGTCTAGGAGTCAAAGTCGTGATAGGAGTCTGTAGTGATATAGTATCATTAGTTAGAAATTGAACGCCGAACGATCAACTTATCTTTTTCTATATAAAGAACAAAGATGTTATTTATTGAAATCACTTACTTGCACTCCTGTTTCTCGAGCAATCTCGGCCACACGCATCCCAATCTCTTTAAGGGCTACTATTCTTGTTCTCTCCCTTCAAGTTAGACGGGGAGGCGTTTTCAAACGTGAATTAACCAAATCGCAACTTCAATCGGAAATACGAGTAAATCGACAAATTTAATATATTTGAAATTTAATGTCAATTGTCTATATTGACATCGTATCAACAATAAAAGAAAAATACTGTTTCAAAACTCTTTTGCATAGGACACACACACATTCGCATTCTAGTGCGACTCTCTTTCATGCAATATTTCAGATTTCTGAAGTGTATAGCTAGATGTGTTGCTGTGTGTACCTATGCCATTTAACATGTTTTTTTTGGGATCCATGATAATCATCAGAAATGTAAACCATTATCAGTACAACAAAAACACTATGGTTGCTATTTTACTTTTCTAATGTTTCGGGTTGCGGGGCATTGCATGAACGCTCTTAAGATAAACCTTTTCAATAAAGGTTATAATACTGGCCACTTAAACAAGTAATAAATTATTTACGTCAGCAGATAGTCAATGTCATATAGTCCCGTTTTATAAAATAAACACGTTTAATTAAAGTTCTAGAGTCTCAAGATGGTAAAAAAAAAATGCGATGTATAGACGTATTATTGACATATAGCTAGTACACTCAGGGACAAAAAAACGGGTCAGAGTGCGTTTTTCATACAAACGAGGCTATTTCGAAGCCTTGGTTCCTTGCCAGGGGTTGTTTTGAGTGAGGTTTAATGGCGGATACTCCGAGGTGCAATAGAGGAGGTCAAATGTTGTTAAGATACCTAACTTATCGCACAATCAGTTAACACCACAGCGAGAGAGTTAGGGTCAGCATTCGGATTTCCTTACATTTTATTGGCATTTTACATGTTTTTCTGAATATGATCAATTCCGGCGTTAGCCACAGATTAAATCAGTTGGGTATCCTAGGCACTCTGGAAGTCCTGTATCGATGCTCGGTGTATCCATCATCAGATTTCACTAAAAGCATCTCCTGGCGAGGATCCAAGGCTTCGAAATAGCCTCTTTTGTATGAAAAACGCACTCTGACCCGTTTTTTTTGTCCCTGAGTGTATTTCAAAATATTTGTTACCCATCCCTATGAACTTGACAGCTACCATTTTGCACCTCCGATAGCGGGGTCTAGTTATGGTATTGTCAACGTTTTGATAGCTCTTATGTACTTGACAGTAATGGTGGCCGTGACAGGTCAAGGACGACATGATTCTTACCGCCTAGAATAGAAGCCAAGATTTTTTGTTCTTTGACCATCTTGATGCAGTCTCGGTTTTATAATTTAGTGTTTTACTAATTATACTATAACTTTATTGTTCATCATCATCATCATGTCAGCCGAAAGACGTCCACTGCTGGACATAGGCCTCCCCCAAGGCTCTCCACTCAGATCGGTCTTGTGCTTTTCGCATCCACCGCGTTCCTGCGATCCTTTCAAGGAACTTACTTTATTGGTACATTATACTAAATAACAGAAAATGAAATAGAAATATAAATATAAATCTTTATTAAGGTAAAAAAACTCTATTAATCATTTTAAGCCGTTTCACTTGGTTTTGAAACTAGCAAGAAGTGGTGAAGTAAACGCTTATTCCCAAAACACCAGAATTTCAAAATACTGGATTCTCATTATACCGGTATCCTATAACTCTACATTCAAAATAAGGATTCATTTATTGTACATACCCATAATTTTGCATCTGGTGATTTGGGAATTCGCTGAATTAATACGCCGGTAAACATAGTTGTGGAAAATGTGGTTGCCATTATCAACTTTTTTTTTTGAGCTGTTGGTTATTCTGTAGCTCTGCCTACCCCACTCTGAATGAAGGCCTGATTTTATGTATGTATGCGTATGTGGTATGAAATGTAATTTGATATTTTCCAATTATGGTATTTTGGCAATGATCGTTATACCCTCTTAGGCTCCAAAAGTTCTTCTGGACTTAGTAGCAATCGTGCTAATCTGGTTTCTCTGATCATTCAAGAATTCCCTCAACTCAGAAAGTATAGCACCCAACAAGATTTCCAAAATATTATATTCGTAAATTTTCTTGTCATGGGCGTAATATTGCAGCAAAGTAGCTTCAGGAGCATACGCTGATGGTTTCGCTTGCACTGTGATATCAGACGATTCCACCGTTCCATTGGAATACAGGAAATAAACAGTATCATCTATAACAGCGTAAGTACCTTCATCTAGAGTAAAAATTGGTCGTACTAGCTTTATTTCATTAGGTTTAGGTGTAATTTCAAATTTCTTGTCACCGATCTCGTTATGGTTAAACACATGGATATCTTTATTCGTATCGTAGTAGAATATATTGCCGCTCAAATCAATAGCGAATTCAACAACATTCTCAACATTTTCAACTTTGTGCTTTTTAGTACCTTCATCAGATATGGAGAATAATTGATGATCTGATAGAAAATAGACAATGCCTGTTTGATTGTCAGCTTCAATTTGAACCACATTATCAGTAAGCGTCCCGTATTTTGTTGTAGTATTATCTGCTGCATTATATATGTAGATGCCATCTGTGGCTCCGATATAAACGATCTTGCTATCATCGTTAAACGCTGCTGACGAGCGACCATTGGCTAGCAGTTTCCTAGCGTTCCCATCTTTAACAAGAGACAACCCTTTATACACTAAATCGCCGTTCGCATTTCTGTCAGCTTCCACGAATAAAACCGTAACATGATTGCCCTCGTCTTCAGAGTCGTCTTCGTCGTCATCAAAGTTTATCTTATTAAGGGGAACTGTTAGACTGACGATCTCGTGCTGTGAGGTGTATTTAATATTCTCTGACAGGTAGAAATCTTTGGTGATCACGAGATTATTTTCTCTTGAGATGGGGCCAGCCGACGTCGCGGCGGCTAACAGGAGAACCGGCAGTAGTATTAACAGCGTCATGATGCTGAAATTGAAAAAAACATTGATTAGTCATTTTTATATGTAACTTTTACAGGTGACATGAAGTTTAAGTGACTTGTTGGTTCTGTAATGCCTACGGAATTGTCACTTTTCGCCTGTCACTGACAGGGCGGGACGTATTTGGATGAAATATTTAATGGAGATAGGTCATACCCTGAATCAATACATTGGCTACCATCGGAGGTTTTTTTTTTTTTTTTTTTTTTTATTTCAATGTCACACAAGCTAACAGCATAGGAGCCAAGACGCTCGCATGATAATGTAGAAAAAGTCAAATTTAACATTACTTACACAATAATTTAAACTAATATTCTTAATATTTTACATTGTATCATTATTTACAGAACTATAGGAAATTATTATTATTTAACGCGATTCGATATAGCGAATTACTTAACTAAACTACGCTGACGAAGTTAAGCTATAACGCTGGGTACGCTACTAAATATACAGGGTTTTGGTAAGTCGACCTATTTCCCTCTAGGAGTTATGGATGAGATAATTTGCAATCATTTTTGTACCAAAATACACTACGCCAAAGTTTTCTGTTTTTGTGTCATTTATGTTGGATTAACTGATAAAAAAACATGTTTTTTTTTGCTTTTTGGTCTCGCATTCTTACACGTGTACGGATAATTCTACTTTTATTATTGCATAGGAACAGCAATTTTACCTTGTACAAAAGCTACCCATATTATAAAAAAATGATTTAAAGTGCAATTATTTTTTATTTATTTTTTAGCTAAAAACTTAAATTTAAATAATGTCAGTAATGGTTCAGTTTTGCACAGGGTATCATGGGACCAAAACGATTGCAAATGACCTCTTCCATAACCCCTTACAGGGGAAAAGTTCGAGATACCAATAACGGTGTCCCCTTATTTTACAGACTGAAATTTCTCAGAATATTATTTCATAGAAAATGTTTCATATACTATTTGGTTCTTGTATTTTTGCTGCGATTTTTTTTTTCTAAAATTGTTTACTTGAATGAAACATATTCCACAGAAAATCAATTCAATGAATTTTATAATTTATTTTTTTCATTTATCAAACTTATCAAATAAAATAGTTATTTTTTAAAGAATATTGCTTGGACAATGTATTTTTTTTTTTCAATAAAAGTAGTATAAAAACACGTGGGAAACTATATGTTCCGTGATTATTTTTTGTGAAACAAACCGAAATTACTGTCTGTATAATAAGGGTACACCAATAATAACAAAATCAATAAAATATAATACATTATTATCTTTTAGTATAAGGGTAAAATGATAAATAATATGGTATTATTTGTCCGTTCGACCGACGTTGTTGAGAGAATCACTACCCTGAACCGACTCGAATAGGTTAGGTTAGAAGGCTATGGCGGGAGCGAAGCGAAGCAAGCTCCCGCCTTAGCCCTCGAGGTTATTTTTTTTACATCCGTTGAATAAACTTTTATAGGTAACTACCTACTGTATAACATGATTTTATTGTTATTAAGTCATATATGAACTAAATAACATGAGAACTAATAATATTTAATTTGCTATTCTATGATATGATAAAATAAACATTGAATTTTATTTGAAATAAAAAACGATGATTTAAATGTCTTCAAAGTAATTATTCTACATATTGATTATTCTATGAAATGATAATACGAGAAAAAAAATCTATGAAATGAAATTCTAAACAACTTCAGTCTGTAAAATAACGTACAACCACCAATAACCATGTATAATTTATTAGCTTATGCGCGTGACCTCGTCTGCGTTGACCCTACTATCCCTCGAGATGAGTTGTTTTTGTCGGGATAAAAAGAAACCAAATTCCATTTAAATCCGTCCAAACATTTCATCGTGAATGAGTACAAAACATACGAACTCACACACACAAACTGTCAAATTTATAAACATTAGTGTGATTTATTTATTTAGTCATTCACTGCGTCAAGTCATTTGACAAATTGTAGGAAAATAACTGCTGTTTTGACAAATGCATCGGTATTCTAGGTGATAACTTGATAAGTTACACGCAAACAGACAAAGTTCATACAAAAGCTAAAGGTCTTGAGATAACAACATTGACGGTACGTAATCAGAAACGTGATAAGGATAACAGTTTGTCTCTTTCACATTATACTCGTTAGAAAGACAAAGAATAAGAAATGTTTTCCGAATTTAGGGTGACGGAACCACAAGGACCACTGATGAAGACTTGATTTTTGTTTTACAGAAGATATGGGTTATTTATTAGTTTAGCAACAATCAATTTACGACCGTATTTCCCGTGTGGTTGTCGGGTTAGAATAGTGCCACTCCATGTCTTCCCGTGGATGTCGTAAGAGGCGACTAAGGGAATAAAGGCTTGTAGTACTGTTAGGCGATGGGCTTGCAACCTGTCACTAATATGCTGGTAAACATCTTAGCCTATTTGTGCAAATTGTGGTTACTGACTTATCAACAACTGTTTAAAGTTGTAATTCTGTAGCTCTGCCTAGCCCACTCTGGGATTACAGGCGTGAAGGTATGTATGTATGTAATTTTCGATCGAATGAAATTTGAATTAAGAGTTAAGTGTCCATTACAGGTGTCTGTCAGCTAAAAGTATCCTACACTGGTGCCATTACCCCATTTATGGATCAATAACCATATACTTAGAAAATGATCCTGTTTCAGTTCCCGTTTGTCCGTCTGTCAGTTTGTTTAATTATCTAAAAGGCTTTTATTAACAACTACGCAACTATCAATATTAAATAAGGAGTGGTTCATCAAAAAAGTAGCAAGGAATTATCACATTTTTTTTTTTTATTGTTTGCTTATTATGAAGCAGTTTATTCTTTTTAGTAATGTGTAGATATCTTACTATCAAATAAAAATACAATAATATTGAAATGTGTAAGATTCCTTGAGTTTTCTCAATATTTATTGCAATGTACTTTATAACTTTTTGTACAACACAATTAGACAATCTTCGCTTGCCGTTTTCTACAATACCACAATTGAATGTCCATTTTCAGAACTTGTTTTATGCTTTTAAGAATATTATTATACGAATAAGTTATACCAATAAACTGGATTTCACCCATGTAACTACATCAAACTAAAGTAAAATCAAAAATATTAACTAATGATCAAAAGACAATTTAATAAGGTATTAACTAACTCATTAAACTTAAAGAAAAAAACTATGTTTATGACAAACACCTCATAAATTCTCTCAAAAGACACTGTTCAAAAAGTTTTAGGTGAGAGTTAATGTAAAAGGCGAAAACTTGAAATCCCTCTTTAATTTCTACCATTCTTATTGTTTATTTTATTTAATAGTATCTACAGATTACTATTACGAATGCACTGCTTAGAAATTAGCACAAAATAAAAATAAATTCCATATTATGTGCTGCTAATTTTTTCCGGACCAGAATGAAGGCGTGAGTTTATGTACGTATGTATGAATGATGAAATATTTTTAAATAATATTTAAGTATGTACTTACCAGTACCCAGCGTCGGTTCTTTATGGCACCTAACTAGCAACTGATATCGGGTGAGTGATTATTGCTTGACATTTGCCATCGAGCTTATCTCGGCAAGAGTAACGAGTATTTTTTTAATAAATGTAAATATATTGACAGATATCAAATAAACAAAGAAAAAACAATGCACCGACGTTGTTTGACGCCATTTTGAACAAAAAGTTAATTTGGGTTTGTTCAGAGGACAGTCAAAGTCACAAATATATACGTTCATACGTTACGTTACGTTAATATACGTAAATAGATACGTTCGCTAATTATAGATTTATATAATGCTAGACTAAGTAGTACCATTGTAATATTAAATATATTAAAAAAAATACTGAGTACTGAAATACTGGAAAAGGGCCGAATCTTAAGTACCCGAAACCGACGTGCGTGCATGACTCGATGTATGAATGTGGAAGAAGCGAAAGAAATTTGTCAAGATCGTAGCAAGTGGAAAGAAGTGGTCTCTGCCTACTCATCTGGGAAACATAATCTGTATGACTGACTGCTGAGTTTCTTGCGGCGTTTCTTCTCAGCAGTGGTCTCTTCTTGTGAAGCGATGGTAGATTCTTGAAATATGACGTGACGTAACGTCAAGTGGTCGTGCGGCCTAATTACTGAATAAATGTCTTTATCTATATCAAGGCTTCACAAATATCAACACACCATCACTTCAGCCCGAAGATGTACGCTGCTGGGGCCTTCCCCATAGATCTCCTTCACAAGGTCGTCGGTCCACTTTGTGGAAGGCCTGCCAACACTTCGCTTTCCGGACGGCGGCCGCCACTCTAGAACTGTTCCCCTCCAAAGACCATCAGCTCCGCGAGCAATGTGCCACCACTACCACTTAAGGTTCGCAATAAGCTGGGCTATGTCAGTGGTTTTAGTTTTTCTGCGGGTTCCAGAGATAGCCCTTTCCATTGCTCTTTGGGCAGGGACTGGAACCGCTTACCCTTTAAAGGGTTTTCGTTAGTCCCATAAGTTAGGGTATACAAATTGACTGGTTTTTACATACCCTAACTATGCGATAAGCATATCTTCGACTTACCCCAATGAAAAGCTATCCCATACGGAACAATTCCTTAAACTTCAGTGTTTATTGAACGGCTTCCATTCGGCAGACCATTCAAAATATTTTTGCACTACTTAGCAATTAATTGGCTATCCACACACACAGGCTTGAAACCAACCAATCACACGAATCTGCGAAACAGAGTCAACGGAGAGGGAGAATGGATAGGGTAACACTAACATAATGCTAAGTGCTTAAATCCGAATCCCTTACGAAACTGGTAACCTCACTGGTTGTAGTTAACTAGTTTGAAGCAGTTTCTATATCATTAGGGTAAGCCTATCGATAGGGGTACGCTACCGTTTGGGAGAGTATATGATGTAGTTACCCGATCGATAGACTTAATCAAATAAAGGGGTATTCCGGTCCCTGCCTTTGGGTGACCTTGAGCTTTATTACTGAGCCCTTGCATTGTAAAGGTCCATGTCTGATTTCCATAAGTCATTACTGGGACTTTTCAAAGACTTTTGACTTAAGCCACCCCTATGACACTGATAATAAGGTTTTTGTAAACATAATATTTAGCGCGATGGCCGTAGTTACTAGAGACTTTGACTGAAGATAATTTAGTTCCTAACGTTTGTACTATCATTAATTATACAGGGTGTACAATCCAAATGGGTCAGTATGGTGAAGTCGGAAACTATGAGAGATAGCGAGATCTGTTCTTAGAAACCATGACGTCGATTTTAGATTTAATAATAATTACATTCAAACTTATTTATTAACTCTCATACATAACCGGGAATCGAACCTGGTCTGTGAAAGTTATCAAAAATCAACACGAGGAGGTTATGAAAAGCCGTGTTTCATTTGAAGTTATTTCCAAAAACAGTATTCCATTTTCAAATTTTAAATGAATTGGTACGCCCGCTGAACAAATGCGTTCTAATTTTAAATAAACGCTATTTGTAATGCATAATACCGATGCAGATAAGATATGCATAAGTGGTCTCTTCAGATAATTGATGATCGATTCATATTATTCACGACTTTTTGCAAATTAATAAAACTGTGGGCATTTTAGTCTAATTTACTGTCAGTTGTGTTTACACAAGATTTCATAGCCAAATTTGGTCCTTTTTACTTAACGCGGTCACAAAAATATTGACCAGGTTCGATTCCCGGTTCTGTATGAGAGTTAATAAAAAAGTTTGAATGTAACTATTATTAAATCTAAAATCGACGTCATGGTTCCTAAGAACAGATCTCGCTATCTCTCATAGTTTCCGACTTCTCCATACTGACCCATTTGGATTGTACACCCGGTATACAAAGCCCGGACGACGGGAGCAAAAATGCACCTTTCACTAGTGCTTAATTAAATATCGACTATTCTATCGACATCCATACGAACAATTTTTGAATCCGAAATTTATTGATAAAAAAAAGACATTTATTCAGTAAGTACACACGGGCACTTTTACACGTCAAAGAATCTACCAGCGCTTCACAAGAGGAGACCACTGCTGAGAAAAAACGCCGCAAGAAACTCGGCAGTCAGTCATTTTTTAAATATATTTAATGTTACAATGGTATACTTAGTCTAGCATTATATAAATCTATAAATATTAAATTAAAAAATATTTTAAATAAGCTGCGTAGTTTCAGCAGGAAAACACACCAAAATCTTGCGAGAGAGATAGAGGGAGTAGAAAAAAATAATAATAATAAGAGAACACCTACCTAGGTATAAGTATATAAGACGGTGCAAGACGACCACATAAGATTGATATGTTTTCCTACATCAACGGTGTCCCCTAGACAAGAAACTACTGAATTTGAAAAAAAAAAAAAAAACCTTTCGGGTTTAGGCGAAGCATTTTTGTCTATTAGATAGTCCTCGATCCTATAATACGCTTTAGACATTGACGACTTTTTCAAGTAAGTAATTTTTAAGTGCTGGGTAGCTTTAAAGCTATGTCAGGTAATTTATTATAGAAATGAATGCATTGACCAACAAATGATTTATATACTTTAAGGACGCGGAATTTTCGAATAGCGATTTTATTTTTATTTCTAGTATTGAAATTATGTATATCAGATTTTTTTGTGAAAGAATCAAAATTTTTAACAACATAAATAATATTCTCATAAATAAATTGAGACGCTACAGTTAAGATATTAATTTCCTTAAAAAGTGTTCTCAGCGAGTCACGGGAATTTAAGTTGTAAATAGAACGAATGGCCCTTTTTTGTAACACAAATATAGTTTGTATGTCAGCTGCCTTACCCCAAACCAGAATACCGTACGACATGACACTATGGAAATAACTATAATAAACTAGGCGAGCTGTCTCAATATTGGTTAGCTGTCTAATTTTCCTAACGGCGTAAGCTGCCGAACTTAGTTTACCTGCCAGTACAGGTATATGGGGACTCCATTGCAAATTTTTATCTATAGTTATGCCTAGGAAAACTGAAAACTTATTATCTTACATGTCAGGTTGTTACACAATATTACATCAGGTACCTAGGTAATCTTATTATAATTATTATTTAAGTAAAGGAATTACATACTATAATTATTGTCAATATATATTATTCACAATAAATATCAGAATGTGTTGAAGAAAAACGTTGGCGTTTCAACATTAAAAATCATAAATAATTTGATATGTGGAAAAGAAGTGGAACTGCGTAGTACAGAAGTAATTCATAACCACTATGAAATATTTAAATTTGCCCCTATTACTACAGTAGATTTAGAACGGTCCTTTAGTTGGCTGAAATGGATTTTATCACCTAGGCGAAGGAGTTTAAAATCGGAAAATGTAGAAAAAATACTAATTGTTTATTACGAAAATTATATAAAATATTTAAAAAAATACAAACAACTCATTTTAATTTTGTTTGCAACACCTATATTTTTTCTGAATTTCGTAACGGTGGTCCAGTACATCGTGCTTTATATCGACATTTTATGGACTTATAAAATGTGTGTCCTCGCACTATTGAGACGTCAACACATAATTTCTCCCGTCGTCCGGGCTTTGATATAACTAGATCCCGCTCTCCCGACCCATCATAGAACGGTGTCACATTGACATTATAAAACCATTTCTTTGACACTTCTAACGACTTGAGTTGTAACGTCACTGTATCACAGTTCTATGGTGGGTCAGGGTTAGGGTTACCATCCGTCCGGATTAGTCCGGTCATGTCCGGACTTTCAGACTCTAGTCCGGATTTTGTCCGGCTCTTCAATTTGTCCGTTTTTTTTTAAATTAGATGCAATACGATTAATAAAACTATAAACTAAAGCAATGTTTCCTATTCGTAACGAAAAAATCCAAATCTTTATCGAAATGGTGAAATGGTGACCCTAGTCTGGGCTCCATTGGGCTGATAATACATAGAAAGCCTCCAAGACTCAAAATCAAATGCCTATTTGCTGTCATCACACCAATATTTTCCCTTTTTCGGATTCGAACCCGGGACCGCTACCTCCGTAGTTCAGGTCATTTCCAACCAGGCTTGACGTGTCGTCAAGTATGGTTGTACCGTGTTAAATACAACCGGTCAATAACACTTCTTCAGAAGTCGTAAATAACCTTTTGTAAGGGTTTCTTGCTCTTTACAATGCTGCCATCGAAAAGGTAGTAACTAAGATAATACCTGTGTAGTAATGAATCTTATAAGTAACAAAATAGATTTTAATTTGCTTTGGCGATTGAACTTAAGATACTGCTTTCTGGCTTCGGAGGGCGTGTTTGAATGTCTTTGAATATTTGCTGGTGTTATTTTTTGCCGAAGGGTCGATACTGGACCGTGACAGAAGCATTAGGTCCACATCTTGATAGGACTAGTAGTGAATACGACTAAATCGGTTTGCGACTACAAAAAATAAATTTCTTTATTTGCCAGAATATGGTATCAGGATAGGATCTTAAGGCTAAGGTGGCTCATGTATATTCAATAACTTAGAATGTTAAGGTTTAACGGTTTCCAAAACAACTATTCTTAAACTACTCAAATATTGTTGAAAAATCTTGGTAAATTGCAATTTTTCATAAAAAAGGCGGGACATCAATATCCACTGCGTTACTCAATTTATAGATATTACAAAGAACTTTTTATGAATAAGAATAATTTTAAATATCGTCGGTGAAACTGCAAAACCAATTAAGTAACATTTTTTATCAGGAGCAAAATGCACATTTTTAATAAGGCAGTAAGGTTTATTTTGCTCTATCATAAATTTGTTAGTTACGCGGTTTTGCAGTATAAACGACGATATAAGCTTAGTTAAGTCCCTTTTTGAGTTTCAAGTTACAAAACGCTGCACTGCACTTTACCGTTTTTTTAAATAGAAATAGTTTAGTGAGAATGTGGCTAAAAATTATGTACAACGAAAAGTAGTATAGCCCTTTTGTCAGTGTTAGCAATGTCTACGAAGCCCCGTATGGCGGGTCTCCTATTCCTATAAAATTTTACCTTTGGGCATTTGAAATTACCTAACAAACCTAACCTAACTAGTAACGCAAATGAAGTGTTCAATTTACGAGTCAGACTTTTTGAGATTTAGTCGCAAATCGACCTGGTCGTATTGCGATCGAGGCTCAAAGCAATGCAGTCAGATCGAGATGAAGTCGCAATGCGACGTGGTCGTCGACCCAAAGCCATACAAATGATAGCTACAGAGGGGCGGGACAAAAAAAGAAAAACCCATCGAGTATTGATGTTTAGAGTTTGTTGAGTAAATAAATACTGTAATTTATGTTTAAAAAAATATTGGAAAACAAAAGAATGAGAAGCCACCAAAGTCAGGGTTTTCACAAGATTTTGACCCGTTTTTTTATTTTTATTTACCTTAACCTATGAACTTGAAACTTAGTAATAATGTTTATCATTACGTATATTTTACTCAAAAATACGAATATATTGATAAATCGAAAAAATTTAGTAACACCCAGGTACGGAAACCTAAATGTGCGAAGTCCGATACGTACTTGGCTGATTTTAATTAGGTCGGTTTATTGATGTATCGTTACTACTTTAGAAAAAACTCGTATCTTATATTACGAGATGTATGTGTTTGGACTTTATTATCTTCAGGATTAAGTTTAAAATTGTACGTCACGAAATATGAGATACGAGTTTTTTTCAAAGTAATAACGATATTTAACATTAGCTTTTGCCCGCGACTCTATCTACGTAGAAGTTGGTTATAGCTATTCCCTCAGGTACTATTCAATTTACAAGCTTAAGCTATCTCCATAACTACTTTCATCCAAAGCAGTTCAGCTATTTAGCCGTAAAATTAAAACAGACAGACAAGTTACTTTCACATTTAATTTATAATATTAGTATGGATGACATCAATCATCAGGCATTAAGCTATAGGATCGAGGACTATCTAACAAATAAAAATGCTTGGCCTAAACTATACACCTAAATAACTTAATAATAACATTAATAACTTAGTTATAAAAAACATGTAAAAATTGTTTAATGTCTAGGGAACACGGTTTCTGTAGGAGAATATATCGAAACTTTTTATGCAGGTTGTCTTGCACCGTCACAGGTAAATATAACTTGTATAATTTCTAATTATTTTTCATTTCTATTACTTATTAGTTTTTGTGACAATTCTGAGTTTTGACACATTTTCCTGCTCAACTACGCATGAATATTATTAATTTTTGGTTTTGTGCGAGATTAATTGTTCTATATAATGTTAGGTTAAGTTTATTATTGTATAATATCATAAGCAATATTTAAAAAACGACTGACTGTTTGTTGCGGCGTTTCTTCTCAGCAGTGGTCTCTTGCGAAGCGCTGGTAGATTTTTGACGTAAAAGTGCCCGTCTTTTATCTTTTTATTACTAATTCAAAAATCATGTAAATTAGTCATCCAAATGAAACCTCATGATTTCCATCCACTTTGACCATAACTAAACAAGGCTGTGTTTGTGTCATGACTAGTTGAAGAATGTATGAGTCACGCGACGTGCTACATTATATGTATGAGTTGTATGAGTCATCGTATAGCGGTTATAACTGCTGTGATTTCCGGATTGACTGCAGTGTTTTTGTTGCACTGTTTCTATCATAGTTTCCTCTGAGTACTTTTCATGTAGTGAGTTAATACTAAAAGTTATTTAAAAAAGCTTTGGCCCGCGTTTCTTTCCTTTGGAAACTTATTCCCTTGGGAACTTTTAAATTTTGTGTTTATCAAGGTTTTGTTATAAGCTCTCTATTATAAAATTCATAATCTTTCGCATGTATAATGTTGTAGGAAAACAAAAAATAAAATGTTCCACAAATTGATCTATACACCGTGTTTTTTTTGATTTACGATAACTTTAAGGGAAGGTTCTTTGGGTCAAATAAAGTTAATTTCCCGACGACAGACAAATGATAACTGTAACGGTTTTAAAGATATTTAATTTTTAAATTTAATCAGTTAATCACGTTGAACTGGTCTAAGAGGCTCTTAACTGTCTGTATGTCACGCCAACATTGACGTATTTGACACTGACTATGAGTTAACTCTAAAGGCCCTTTTAGAATGACCAAAGATATAAAATTTTATTACTTTGTTCTAAACAGAAAAACATTATTTTTTTTGCAATATTTAAAAATCGAATCTACCACTTAGTTTCTATGGATGTACCTAGTAATATGCAGAAGTTATCGTAAATAAAATAAAAACACGGTGTATAGACCAAACATAGTACACAGACTTAATAATAGATTTTTGACGTGTCCTTAGGGCCCTAGCCAAGATGTAAACGCAACAAAAGTTAAAAAAAATGAGTATGCGTATGAGTAAGGGTTGACTTCTAAATAATGCTAACGTCGACTCCACAGCTCTCTTTAGTCTTACCGTGCTATGAAAACTCCGAACCCTGGGCATGACAGTTGACGACGAGTTTTACCGTAACGCTTGAGGATGTCATTGAACGAACATATTTAATATTTAATAAAACAATACGACGTAGAAAATAATTCAAGGCTCAGCAACAAAATAAATTATGACTTCACAAAAATAACCTTTACTGGTGATCGAACCCAGGACTGCTAGATTAGAGAACGAAGTAACTAATGGAATAAAAAAATCTTCGTAGGCTCAAGAATGGATTTTCGAGACCCGTAAAATGGCGGCGTGACAACAAGACAACAGTCTTCTAATTAAGAGAACAATTCTAACACAGCTAATGTGTAGCCAACCCTGAGGACTAAGGGTCTCCAGACCTATCGACGCCGAATCGGCTTGAGCCGGTAAGAAAAAGTTTTATGTCCATGCATTAAGAGCGAAAACGACGTCGTTCCGTTCGCAACGCCGAATCGAGCCGAGCCGAGCCGAGCCGAGCCGAGCAACGTCGTTTTCGCCATAAAACTTTTTCTTACCGGCTCAAGCCGATTCGGCGTCGATAGGTCTGGGGAGACCCTAAGGTGGAATGCCTCTATGCTCGTAATGTCACCGGTTGTCTTATCCCCACACCGCGACACAACAATGCGAACACTGCTGCTTGGCAGTTGGTTAAAGGATCTGTTCCAAATTTTACAATTATCTAATTTCTAGGTAAGATTTTTTATTATAGCACCATCTGTTGGTAATGACGTCAACTAATTGCAACGGTGCAACTAATTAGATCCCAATACGTAATCAAGCTGTTAAGTTTATATAGGAAACTTAAGATGTCACTGTCAGTCCAACACAATTTAGAAATTGTATATTCCAAATGATCGTTTTTTTCATAATTTAAATAGAAAACGCCACCCCCGCAAAATAAACCCATAACTTCAAAATGTAAATTTTACAGGAGAAATAAAAAACCGTTATTTTGAAATAACTTCACTATTAAAGAAAAAACACATAATATTTAAATTACATCCGAAAGCCAATTTTTAGTTCTAACTGTTGTGGATTTCCTGTTAATTTATGTAACGCCGCCTTGAAGATATAGACAAAAATGTACTTTACGGATAATTACATCTTAATAGTGTTTGGTAATACACTTCTAAAGGCGTATTCAAGTTGGTTTCACAAATAATTACATCATGCTATAATATATTACATGGGTATTAAAGGTATATTTATCTTGTATGCAAATTCGCTACTGTAGCGTTATTGGTTTATTCTGGTGTGCGTAAAATATTATCAGAAATGTAGTTTAATGTAACCGGGGAATGCAAAATATTTTCTTATAAGCTTGCACACGAACAAACCTATAAAGGCGTTTGCTGTTAAACGTCCCGTTCTAATGAATTTGAATAACATCATAACAATATATCACAATTTTTTTTACTAAAATTTCGTTTTGTAAGATAGTATTATCGTTTTTTTGTAAATACTTTTATTTCATAGAATAATTCCTTATAAATCCGTATCTTCGTTAGTAATCCACATAAAAATCTAAAAAAAAAATGAGGATATGTATTTGAACTTGTACATTCCAAAAATGAATGAACATTAAACAACCTATAATATTACTTTATGGGTTTATTCTGCGGGGGTGACGAAAAGTAAGTCATCTCGCGTCCTTTAGGAGTTTCAGTTACCTATGAAATGAAATGAAATTTATTGCATAAGCAATTTAGGTTCAAAATCTTCCAGATACATTTGCCAGACAGTTGTATAGTCTCACCAAATCCTGCCTTTACAGGCGTATACGCATTTTACAGTTGCAAATATCGACTAGTTTTAAACGTTTTCGTTCTCTTTTTTTCCTCTCCCTCTATCTCTCTCGCAAGATTTTGGTGTGTTTTCCTGCTGAAAATACGCAGCTTATTTAATATATATTTTTAATTTAATATTTATAGATTTATATAATGCTAGACTAATTATACCATTGTAACATTAAATACATTTTAAAAAATGACTGACTGCCGAGTTTCTTGCGGCGCTTCTTCTCAGCAGTGGTCTCCTCTTGTGAAGCGCTGGTAGATTCTTGACGTGTAAAAGTGCCCGTGTGGCCTACTTACTGAATAAATATCTTTTTATCTTTTTTTTATCATATAAATATATTTATCAATATAAATTGGTACCATGACATATCATACTAAAACTAAAAATGTCTAGTATCAATAAAATAGTAGAAGAACAAATATATTAACACGTCTCATAATAAAATAAAATAAAAAAACATTGTATAGTTTCAAAATGTGCAAAGCATATTAATTTTCTTAGTAGGTACATACTCCTTAACACTATAGTAACATTTCGGTTCAAGCCATGACTTCAAGCTAAATTTGAACATTGTGATATTGCAGTCTTGAAGTGATCTGGCAACTTATTAAAACAACCTATTGCCGTTACGTTACTGAATTAACCAAGGCACGCACACATGCAAGCCACGCAATATACCTATGTTTGAAGACAACCTACTGTTTTTACTGTGGTTTTGTGGTACTCGGTGCCTGCGATACTCATACTCATACTCATTTATTTATAATATTATAAAATATTCCATGTCAAAATAATTACAAAAATTTGGTTATGTTATATGTATTTAGTTGCATTATAGTAGGTACTTTAGATAATATTAAAAATAACTTATAGATTTTTTTTTTTTTTTATGGCATGGGAAGGCAAACGAGCACACAGGCCACCTGATGGTAAGTGGAAACTGTGACCCAAAGACATTCGCATTCACAAGACTGCAAATGCGTTGCCAACCCTGAGGACTAAGATGGAATGCCTCTATGCTAGTCATTTCACCGGCTGTCTTATCCCCAAAACCGGAACACAACAATGCGAACACTGCTGCTTGGCGGTAGGTTAATGGATAAGATGGTGGTACCAACCCGGACGGACCCTGCACAAGGTCCTCCCACAAGTAAAAGATTACACAATTTGAAATTAAAATGTCATTTTATAATTCTAATGAATTATACTCTAAGATGAATTCATTAAAATCGTAGAAAGAATTGTCAATAAGCCATTTCCTTAATTTATTCCAGAAAGCTGCATTGCTTTCTAAGTTTTTAATGTTAGTGTTTAAGTTTTTGTTGTTTTTGTGTTTTTAATATTTAATTTTAACATAGTAGAGATCCTTGGGAATGTGAATGTCCAAAGGTCTTTTGGCTAAAATGACGATGATACTGATAATGTTTTAATAGTAGTTTATGAAATTTGTGAAATTACTAGCATAGAGGCATTCCATCTTCGTCCTCAGGGTTGGCAACGCATTTGCAGTCTTAGGATTGCGGTCTTGTGAATGCGAATGTCTATGGGTCACAGTTTCCACTTACCATCAGGTGGCCTGTGTGCTCGTTTGCCTTCCTATGATATATAAAAAAAAAAAAATGAAATTGTTGCATAAAGAGGGGTATTAAAACACGAGTTTGTGTTTAAGAACCGAGCCGCTAGGCGAGGTTTTTAATAGTTTCACACGAGTGTTTTAATACCTGGTTATGTGCAGTTTCATACACTACTTTATCTACTCTCATACATTGCGATTCAACCTACTAAATAAAAGATCAAAGTTAATAAAGTAAATACAGCAAAACGTATTCAATGAATGGCGCCAAAACCTAGCACATCACCGCGCATGCGTTAATGCGGGCGCTGTCACAGACAAGTAAAAATTGGAATGAAAACTTTTTGTAATTCTGTAAAAATGACGCGAACCGCATGTGCGTTCCATTATAAAAAAATAAAAAATATGGAACCTCGTTGGTGACATTAACTTTTTGGATTAACTTGTATCGTAATGGTAAAAAAATTACTTTATAACATTATTTTGTTAGAGAAATAATGTTATAAAGTGATTTTTTAATTTTTTTTCGGTATTGTGTTTATAAAGTATGCCAATATAAATTCGTTTTGAATTTTATAATTCGAACTTTACGATATGAGAGTAGATAAATATGTTTATGTTCGATCTAGTAATTTTATTTAAGATCTAGTAGTTATGTCTTGTATATTTTAGTTCGCTCAATCGATCGAGCAACTACTTTATATTGTTATGAATTACAACTTATGTAATTAAGCGTGTATATAAAATAACACAGGCCCATTCAACTTAAAACCACGAGTTCCTACTTTGTTTGTTTCATTGAGCAGTTTTAAATAAAGGCTAATAATATTCACTCAAAATGTTCAAAATCAAATTCAAAGTTAAGTAACATCCACTTTTTACCTGCAAATGAGCATACAATTTGCTAACCTATAACAAAAAGAAAAAACTTAATTAAATTTTTCATACATTTTAAGATCATAACTAAAAGTAAAGAGAGCAAATTCTACGGAACATACAAACTCGTGGTATAAATGAAGACGACCATGCTCCTACCATTTCGTAATAAGACGTTATCAGGTATAGATTCAATCTCAATAGAGATAGACACGGCTCTCAGCTCAAAACGTGATCTTAATACGGAACACGAACACGTTCCACACGTGTATAATTTATAAAGTCCACTACATAATTTGAAATTGCTCCCGTGCAGCGCCATTGTTTTGACAACATCTAACGCCTTGATAAAGCGATGATAACATTTGCAGTTTGTGCAATCTGACAACTACTTTAATTTACCCGATCGCCGATAAAGGAGTTTAATTTTTTAAATCTGTATGTGTGGTCCTTTGTTTACTACTAGAGATGAAACGGATGGCCTGATTGCTATAAGCGAGGTATCCTTATTAGATTTGGCTTACCGTCGATTGTCTTTCAAAATATTGTGCAATACAGACTTGGTCAGAGTTCCCTTATAGAGAGCAATTTTCGCCGCCACACTCACCAGACTCGTTAGCTCAGTTGGCTAGAGCGCCGATTCACTTGTACTAATGCTTATAGAATACTTTCCATCGGAGACGGAGGTTCGAATCCTCCACGAGTCAAACTTTAAATAAAAAATTTTTTTTTTGCTTTTTTAAACTTTTTATGTGAATAAGTTCCTTGGACAAGATTATTTGCTGTACTTTTTTAAGGTTCCAGTTCCCAAACCATGCCAACTAGACCCTATTAGCTATTACTACAATTACCTTTGCTGTCCGTCGGTCGGTCAGTCTGTCTGTCAGAGGGCTGTATCTCACAAACCGTTGTAGGCACACGGTTGAAATGTTAATAATGTGTATACGAACTCGTTCCACAAGTATACAGGGCGTCCCACGGCTATGCCACATGGAAGGAAAGTACCTTAAATATTGGAGATGGAACATTTTACTGAAATAAGACATTATTTGAATTTAAAAAAACAATTTAAACTGCATTCAAAGATTTTTAAATAGTGACATGCTTGAACCGGGAATCGAACCCGTTACACGAGAAAGATAATTACCCTGTAGCTTTATCATACCGATCGAACGGCTTCACCATAAGGATTATTTTTTGCTAAATAACATAGTGTCAAAAATAAAAGGAAGACCATGAATTTTAACATTTAATGTGTTTTTTTTTTGAGCGATATAATCAAAAGAGTGCGACTTTGTATTCAACAGGAAGGGACTCGTTTTGAGCATTTGATAAATTGATAAATTTTGTATTAAAAATGTTCAAATTCATGGTCTTCCTTTTATTTCTGACACTATGTTATTCAGCAAAAAATAATCCTTATGGTGAAGCCGTTCGATCGGTATGATAAAGCTGCAGGGTAATTATTTTTCTCGTGTAACGGGTTCGATTCCCGGTTCAACCATGTTATTATTTAAATATCTATGGATGCAGTTTAAATTGTTTTTTAAATTCAAATAATGTTTTCTTTCAGTAAAATGTTCCATCTACAATATTCAAGGTACTTTCCTTCCATGTGGCATAGCCGTGGGACGTCCTGTATAATAACATCCACTAGATAGGAGCTGTGTCCGAGATTGCTCCCGTGCTTCGCCATTGTTTTGACAACATCTAACGCCTTGATTAAAGCTACGACGTTTGCAGTTGATGCAATCTGAGGTCTATTTTAAGTAACTAAATGTGTTATTTTTGTATGTGTTCATTATCATCATGTCAGCCGAAAGACGTCCACTGCTGGACATAAGCCTCCCCCAAGGCTCTCTACTCAGACCGATCTTGTGCTTTTCGCATTCACCGCGTTCCCGCGATCCTTACAAGGTCGTCACTCCATCTTGTTGGAGGCCTACCTACAGCTCTTCTGCCGGTCCGCGGACGCCACCGCGTTTATTTGTGTTATATTGTTTTATTGGTGATAACATATTTAATACGGGACACCAACAACCTGCCGGGTCCCGCCAGAATATCAGCGCTGGCGCAGCTATGCGCGCAGCACATGCTGACTCGGCGCCCTTTTATAGCTATGCCGTGACATCTGAATCACGCATCTTAATTTTAGTTGTAGTTTCTTTTGACTTTATTTTAATAATGTAAACGTTTTTCAATTTGTCATGGCGTAATATGTGAATAATGATTTAAGAAGATACAATGTTGACATAACAGGAGAATTATTATTAAAAGTTTCATTAGGACTGTTTTGTGACTAGATTCTTCTGGTTTGTTTCTCTGTTCTTTGTTGTGGTTGGTCACGATTATTGTTTTTCCTTTTTTTTAATTTACAGTTCCCGAATTACAATATTTAGATGCTTTTTAAAGAACAGTCTAAATTTAATAATAATATAACATAGTAAAATTGCAATAATATGAAAAAAAAACTAAAATAAAGCAGCTATAAGTTTATCAGTTATTTAATAAGACCTATTACGTCATACATTTAAAAACATTCATAAATAAATTTAAAGATATTGATGTTAAATTGAGTGAAATATTCAAATGTACTCGTAGCATCGGGTGTAATGCTTTATCTTAATAATGGTCAAAGTTCTTTCCGAATAATTTTATTATTAACATATTTTTACTATAATGCGTAAATATGCAGTCATATAGCAATACTCCCGTTCATAAGATGCATTTATCAATTGAACTTTCGACATTGGCGACATTTTAAATTCAAACGAAGTTGTCAAAAAAGTTAAATACCATTTATTTGGCCGAGTTTACTTGGCCACCACAATCTCCATGTAATATTTAATAACGAGACAAACGTATCTAAGTCATCCTTTCTCCCTCACACTGCGGCACATTCATCACATTTTTAACCAAGTTATCTTTAATACCTAGATTAAGTTAGAAAGTTAACTTGATCAAGCCTGTCCGCGGTCTCACTCGCTCGTCTTAGTTAGACAGAGAAGCATGGCGTTACGTTGGCCGTAATCCAAGGGCCTAATTCTTGTGTCGGTAGAAATTATCTCGAACAGAAATATTTTAAGTGGTCTTACAAAAATGGTAACAAAGGAAACCCTTATGGTAAGACTTTAGTTTGGTGTTGGTATATCTTTTTGTATATCACAGGTGGTTTTCTTACCCACTAACAACTTGTTTTTTTTTACATTTCTTAGTCCATATCAATAGTAGAATTAAATGAAAATATTTGTATAATTATTGTCAATAAGGTCTGATAACTATATAAAATAGATAAAAACCCCGATAAAATACCCTCTGCTGATATCTCTTCAACGGCTCAAACGATTTTGATGAAACCTAGCCAATAACCATAACGATTAAACTAGCTTTTAATTATATTTAACAACCTTGTCGCATTTATATGCATCTCGTCACTTGTATGGTGACAAGGTTGTATGGTGGATCAACAAAATCCTTGATGGAACCTCGGTCACATGGACACCCCCCCACCCCTTTTTGTCAGGGGGTGAGTGCGGTTTATCAAAGCAAATGGGATGTCATTAAAGACGCTGCAATATTTTCCTTTTTTTTTGAGTTTAGTTGTAGACGACGATAAAGTCGAGGGTTAAACCTCTAATTACTTGTTTTAGCCTTAATACTCGTATATTATTTAGTGACGACGCGCTGGCCTAGTTGGTAGTGACCCTGCCTACGAAGCGAGCGGTCCTGGGTTCAAATCCCGGTAAGGGCAGATATTTTTGTGATGAGCGCGAATATTTGTTCCTGAGTCATGGATGTTTTCTATGTAATTAAGTATTTATTTCTCTATATAAGTATTTATATCGTTGTCTAGTACCCATAGTACAAGCCTAGAGCTTAGTTTGGGACTAGGTTAATTGGTGTGAGATTGTCCCCTGATATTTATTTATTTATTATTTAGTCGTTTAATTCACGATGTTGAATGAACCACTCGTTATCTTGTCTCTTAGATCTTCTCTATTTACTTGAGAATAGGGTAAGGCGGTAACGACCGACCTAAAAGAAAAACGCAGTATAAGTGTATGGAACATAAAAGCCATTCTGCACTTTAAGTTTGGAATAGCATTGCAGTTTTTTAATGCGCTTAAGAAGACACGCTTTGCAAGATTTGAAAATTTTACTGGAAAATACTGCCGTGTTTATTGGTCAGTCTGCAAATAATAAACTTGTATGTATTTGCTTGGGGTGTCACTTGGAATCCCTTATACATAGTTTGTCTTAATTTTCATTTGCCCTAAACTGGTTTTCAGACGATTCAGGCAACTTTTTAAGGTTAAAAAATATTTATCTGCGGTTCGGTTAAGTTAGGGTTAGTTTTAAAATTTATGCGGAAGTGGCTTTAGGATAAATGAAAATTAAAACAAACGATGCATTAGGACAAATGACGATTAGGAAAACCACCAGCTTGTGTCTCGATATGAGTCGTAAGTATTTGGAAAATATTTTTTTTTGGCGTGAGGATGGCATACGAACACACGGCAAAAACCATCTTGCCTCTGACGTGTTATCGAATCGTCAACAATTTGATGGCTACGTGGATTTTAGGGAATGCAAATAACCGCTTATAACCGGTTTTAACCGGTTATTTTCATACAAAAACGGTTAATAATCGGTTAATTTGCATTCCCTAGTGGATTCACGGTGTTCAACTCGCCTGCCATTACTGACAGTTAAAATAAGAGCTAAGCTAAAAAAAGTTAAAAAAGCAGTATCTCAAATTCAATAACCAATGCAGTTTGACTTCTAGTCCGTCAGTAATAAGGTTGATATTGCTACAGGAGTTACTATTTTTTGCTTAGGAGGGCAATATTGTAAAATTGACAATACGATAACACCCCAAAGCAGCAAAATAGTTTTGTCGTGTAGAATAAAGGCCCTAAAGGTAAGTGGGCGCATAGACGTTTTTCCGCTGACAGATAAAACACGCTTAGAGTTCAAAACAAAAAGATCCTATGTCAAAGGCAATATTTACTAAATAAGACATAGGCATAGTGGGGCCATTTTTGAAATTCTAACGCTCTATCATTCGAAAATTATAATTGAAATTTATAATCTTTATTTTTACCCGACCGCCGATGAAGGAGTATTATATTTTTGACCTGTATGTTTGTATGTATGGTCCTTTGTTTTCTACTAGAGACGGAGCGGATGGCCAGATTGCGATAAGCGAGGTATCATTATTAGATTTGGCTTACCGTCGATTATCTTTCAAAATATTGTGCAATATAGACTTGGTTAGAGTTCCCTTAAAGATAGCAATTTTGGCCGCCACACTCACTAGACTCGTTAGCTCAGTTGGTTAGAGCGCCGATATCTTTGCCGCAAACACAAACCAATCCATCGGAGACGGGGGTTCGAATCCTTCACGAGTCAAACTTTTACACTATTTTTTAAATATTTATTGTTGCTTTTTTAAACTTTTTCAATGTAAAATGATAATTAATTTCTGTGACAAATTATTTACCGATTGTACTAGTTATAAAAAATAAATTATAAATGCTGTCCAAATCAATCCATTCGTTACACGAGTCAAACTTTTACACTATTTTTTGATATTTTTTGTTGAAAACAAAAGATCCTATGTCAAAGGCAATATTTACCGAATAAGACATGAGCATAGTATTTTTGAAATTCGAACGCTCTCAAGTGTTATTCGAAAATTAAATTTGAACGTTATAATCTTTATTTTTACCCGACCGCCGATGAAGGAGTATTATATTTTTGACCTGTATGTTTGTATGTATGGTCCTTTATTTTCTACTAGAGACGGAGCGGATGGCCAGATTGCGATAAGCGAGGTATCATTATTAGATTTGGCTTACCGTCGATTGTCTTTCAAGATGTTGTGCAATATAAACTTGATCAGAGTTCCCTTATAGACAGCAATTTTGGCCGCCACACTCACCAGACTCGTTAGCTCAGCTGGTTAGAGCGCCGATATCTTTTCCGCAAACTAAAACCAATCCATCGGAGACGGGGGTTCGAATCCTTCACGAGTCAAACTTTTACACTATTTATTGGTATTTTTTGTAGCTTTAAAAAAATATCAATGTTAAATAATAATTAATTTCTGTGACAAATTATTTACCGAGTGTAACCTACTTGTAAAAAACCTAAAAAATAATTATCTAATATATTAATTATAAATCCTGTCCAAATTAATCGTATGGGAGCTACATTGCAAGAGTCGGATACACACGTTATAGTTGATTGTTTTACAAGAGACTCATACATACATACATACCTTCACGCCTTCATTCCCAGAGTGGGGTAGGCAGAGCTACATAATTACCATCAACTCTAAAAACTTATTGATAACTCTGTAATCGCAATTTGCACAATTAGGCTAAGATGTTTAACAGTGTATATTAGTGACAGGTAGCAAGCCCATCGCCCAACAGTACTACAAGCCTTTATTCCCTTAGTCGCCTCTTACGACTTCCACGAGAAGACATGGAGTGGCACAATTCTAAGCCGGCAACCGCACGGCAACAAGAGACTCAAACAAGCCATAATGACATGAGACGTTTAGCCAAGCGAGCTGAACGAGGGTGGCTATTAGTTCGAGTGTCATTATGGTTGTTTAGTTTGGCGTAAAACACTATTTTTCACTTTGAATGCGAGGAAAAAAACGACGTTCAATCACAAAATTACAATATTTAAAAAAAAGTTACTTACAAATTTGTTCCGCGGTTTTTTTTGTAAATGCATATTTAGCTAACAGACTTAAACTTGAAAACTATTTTAAAACTAATTGGACCATGCGTAATAAAATGAATACAGCCTAAATATAATTAAATAGATTCATATTCGTAATCAATAAAACCGTATTTCACGAAATTAAATTATAAAATTTATTGTCTATACACCATCGCTGAAAATAACGATAATCGTCCATTCAGAAACACCGTGATTGATTGTTTAGGGTTTCAAAAGTAAATTAAAAAAAAACTTATGTCCCTTGAGACTAATAAGGAGCTTTAGTCCCGATGCGCAAAGGCTAAAGTAACATTTTAAGAGCATGGGAAGAGAAAAACTAATTATTGCACCCCTATGATTTCGGTAGGTGGTTCAAATATAACCATATTATCTTAGCAACGCCAACGTCAATATAGACGCAACGAAGAATATACTAACCACATTTCATGCATTACGTTCCAAAACTGAAAAATGCAAGTTGCATCCCGAAATGCAAGCTGCATCTCGGAACTGCAACCGCACCGAAATCGCATCGTCGGAGAAAAGCAAGCGTGGCTGGACACTGGCTCGCATTAACGCGTTTACACGGGCTTAGTACTGGGTGTTAGTACTCGCCTTTGTAAAAACAATTAAATAAATATCAGGGGACAATCTCACACAAATTGACCTAGTCCCAAACTAATCTCTAGGCTTGTAAATACAAATAAAACATTTAGGACTCAGGAGCAAATGACTATCATAGAGGCATTCCATCTTAGTCCTCAGGGTTGGCAGTGCATTTGCAGTCTTGTGAATGCGAATGTCCATGGGTCACAGTTTCCACTTACCATCAGGTGGCCTGTGTGCTCGTTTGCCTTCCTATGTCATAAAAAAAACTCGCGCTCATTACATAAATAACGATAACTACAAGTAACTAACCAACCAACTAGGCTATAGCAGCTTCGGTTTCTTGTGACAGGAAAAGGGGCCGACCGCTGCATGTGGACAATAATAGCAACACAACTGGGGACCAAGTTGCATATAACCAATATAATAGATAATGGGAAGAGAGCGGGCGAGTCACATATGCCATACTTAGACAGGATGGTAATTGGGGCAAAAAGGTCCTTGAATGTGGGGCAGGAAATGTGGGCAGGCAGCCAACGAAATTGACCGACGATCTGGTCAAAATAGCCGGTAGAAACTGGATAAGGCAGACCCAAGATATTGGAGAATAAAGGGCAATGGAAGCGGCCTACACTCAGCACTGGGTGGCGATAGTCTGAAGAAGAAGATGTCAGGTCGCGTCGACCGTTACTCCATACATTTCGAGTCATATGAAACAGAAATGTTAGCAGCCTTTGCTACTTGGCTAGGTCTATTAGGGCTGCCATAGGCCACTGCTGGACATAGGCCTCCCCCAAGGTTCTCCACTCAGACCGGTCTTGTGCTTTTCGCATCCACCGCGTTCCCGCGATCCTTACAAAGTCGTCACTCCATCTTGTTGGAGGCCTACCTACAGCTCGTGTCCCGGTCCAAAAACATTGTACTGCAGCGGGAAATCTCTAAATTTTTTACGGTACGCAATATGAAGGAAGATGCAAAACGCTTTGCTCAAAAAGGCAGAATTTTAAACAGGTACTGATGGTATCCGGCAGTGCGACTGAAACTGCGATAGTAGAAGGGAGACAGTCTGTTGCACTGACAAGGATTCTTGACGATTAGCTAGGCTGCCAATGCACAAGTGACAGTAGCTGGGCCTAGTTACTCGCTCGTTTACTGGTCTTCAAGGGAACATGCGCAGCGCTGCATGTCGGCAGCAAGTGTCGTATGCAGCGGGCCGCGTCGGGACAGCGCCAGCTGGTAAAGGTGCACGGACACTGGCTCCAAACACTAGAATTACTAGAACTACTAGTAATAGGATTCTCGGAATAAAGTCTATAATATATAAATTCCGTGACAAGCTATCTTATTGAGCGTTATCATAAACATAATTTATTAAAAAAAAGTTAAAGTATTCATTGTCCTTTTCTGTCCAATTCAAATGTCATAATGACAGATAATGACAGGGCGTATTTCAAGCTAACTTTAGCTATTGGGCGATTATGATGAGTTAGATTTTACCGCAAATACTACTTATTTCCAAGAAGTCATGCCAAATTGGTTGAAACCGTTATTAGTTTAAAATCTAACGCAATTTGATGACAATTTTTTTTCATTAGTAATGTTCCAAAGTTTAAACCTTACCTTGAAAAATCCGTCGAATTAATATTCGAATTATATATTTGAAATTTTATGGTACCATTTCTCGCCGCAAGAGTTATATTTATTGGTAGTTTTAAGTCTAAACTAACCAAACCTACGGAATGAGTTTTAAAAATATGCTGAAAACATCATGCTTTCAGCAGAAAATAGCGTTCGATGAAAATAAAATCGATGAAATGATCCAATCGATGAAGTTAAATTCGATAAATTGATGGACTACCCTAAGTATAATCGTATACCGACGAGGAATTTGATTGTTTCCGCGTGTGATTGGACCTGTCACTCCGGGAAATGAATAACACTCTTAGGGTCTCCCCAGACCTAAGGACGCCGAATCGGCTTGAACGTGTAAGAAAAAGTTTTATGTCCATGCAATAAGAGCGAAAAAGACGTCGTTCCGTTCGCAACGCCGAATCGAGCCGAGCCGAGCCGAGCGACGTCGTTTTCACTCTTATTGCATGGACATTAAAAAAAAACTTACCGGCTCAAGCCGATTCGGAGTCGATAGGTCTGAGGAGACACTTAGTTTACGTGTTAACCTGCTACACTTTTTTTTTTTTTTTTTTTTTTATGGTATAGGAGGCAAACGAGCAGACGGATCGCCTGATGGAAAGCGATTACCGTCACCCATAGACACCTGCAGCACCAGAGGAGTCACAGGTGCGTTGCCGGCCTTTCAATATATTTATTTTTCTCAAAAATTACCGGAAAAGTTGACATTACTAACTCCATACTGAGACGCGAAGTACATAGTTTAGAGACAGATACCAATAAAAAAAAAATGCGTGCTCGCTACACAAGCCCGCAATGTTGCAGACAAATTTCGTTGTTATCTAGTTTGTAACTTTTAAAAAAGTGAAAACGGCCATAATAAATTGAGGAAACAAGTCTTATACATCCATATTTTATACGAAACGTAACTTTTTTATCTGTCTCTGGAATAGCTTGAGTTTTTATCCTAAAAAAAGCTTGCGTTTCTCCCTGTCATAAACATAATAGCGGTAAAAAGTGATGTTATTTCACGTGAAGTTTCTGTTTTATATGCGATTTGTATCTTGCGATTTTTGAGAAAAGCACTACGCCTATATGCCTCAGCAGGAACGGCAATTGCAGGCCGAGTATTGGTTTAAACGGCCCGCAATTGCCTGCTTCACTGCCTAGGCAATAATGTCCCATTACTATACCTCTTGCTAGTAATTTCACCGGTTGTCTTATCTGCACCAGACCACCAGGATATTATTCTCGTTCCAAATGACTATACAGTCCAGGCTAATTTACAATTCCATTGTGGGAGCCGGCGAGTGGACGCGCGCCCTAACAGGCTGCGAGAGACAGGCGCGGCGGTGTGTGAAGCGGCCTTAAAATGCTGCAAGACATAACAGGGGCATAAGGTTAAATAATAACTACGTAGGTACGTAGTTGTCTAGTACGAAAAGTATATCGTTAGATCTTATCATGCTACCTTATTAACCTTCCGCCAAGCAGCAATGTTTGCATTGTTGTGTTCCGGTTTGGGGATAAGACAGCCGGTGAAATGACTAGCATAGAGGCATTCCATGTTAGTCCTCAGGGTTATTTATTTATTTATTTATTTATTTATTTATTTATTATATTATATAATTTTACAAATAGACAAAAAATACAAGTTAATACACTAGCCAAAACAGTTTCCACTTATAGCTAACAAATTTGCTCTAGTTAGACAATTAATAATAACAATAACATTGCATACCTATATTACCTATGAGGATAGGCAACGTAAAAGTGTACTTGTTATAACTATAATTTTATTATGGACTCAAATAATAATAAATAATATATATATAATGAACGCTTACATTAACAATTTTGATAAATAGTGTAATATAGTTTCCTATACAATTTATCCATTATTAATAACTTACTTATTATCACTTCACTTACATACTACTTATGTTTATTTAAATTTATGAATTATTGTTCTGTTGATGTTCTAGATGTTCTTTTCTTATTGCAGAAACAAACTGACTGAGACGACTCATTAGCAGTCTTAGGATTGCGGTCTTGTGAATGCGAATGTCTATGGGTTCCCACTTACCATCAGGTGGCCTGTGTGCTCGTTGGCCTTCCTATGCCATAAAAAAAAAAAAATCGGCAGATTAATTATACAGCGTGTCCCAGAAACCGACGTCAATCCGCCTGGGGCTGACTGAGCAGCTCATAGGCTATCGATTTAACCCCCATGTATGTTCAGCAATTGTTATTAGTTTCCGAGATATTGATGATAATTTGATTCGGAATTGTCATTTTTCCTTATGTCCGTGATACAAAAAACCCCTAAATTCATGTATTAATTCATATTTTTTTCAGTGTTTTCTTGCATGATTAGAATCACTGTGAAATGAGGAAGTTTTTAAAGCTACATGCCTTTTTTTTTTCATTAAAGCTTTTAAAGTATACGTAAACGTACGTTTTCCATGCTAGGTGAAAAACAAACGCAGGGTGCTTTTAGTATGGAGAAAATAACTCTCATCCACATTTACATTATTAAGATTACAATACTGACACTGCAAATGCGCGCCAAACCTGAGTACTAGGATGGAATTCCACTTTATACCTATAGTCAGCCTTATGAGTAGCTGTCTTTTTTGTACCTTATCACTTTAATGCCTTTGGCATATTAGAGCCACAGTTCCAACAGGCGTTAAAGTGACAAAGTTAAAGTTTATTTGCACTTTATATGGTTGTAAAATTAAACTAAAGCGCCATCTTACCATCCCACTAAAGGACTATCCGAAAATTGGAAAAACTGTGAATTTATGCTTTTAATATTCTTTTGCGAGGGAAACTGGAGTCCAATTACGCTCGCTTAATGGTCATATAACCTATTTTGTCGCAGTCCAATTTATTACGCGTGCCAATGGCGTGAAAGAGATAAAGTTTTGCATCTGAACTTTATATCCAGCTCTGTGCAAGTTTTATTGACTTTATTTTATAAAATTATATTTGATTTACATTTTTAGTTAATTTTATAGCATTACAAGTCTAATGGAATCTTTAAAAACCAGATTGCATTTTTAGATATTGTCGTCAATGCATGTAAAAAAACGCAGTCTAATTAAATGACTTTTTTTTTTTGAAGGTAAATAACTACGATTAACAACCGATATTTTTATCAAACCTAACAAAGAACTATCCCCATTCAAGTAGCTAACTTTAAAAAACGTTTGAGTGCTATGATGTCATACATAGATGCACACACCACCTTTTCTCTTCCACATCATGGAGAACCTGATGGTAAGTGGCATCTGACCCATAGAGTATAGACATTTGCATTCAAGACTCCAATCCTAAGACCGCAAATACGTTGCCAACCCTTGGCGTAACATAAAATGTCTCTATATTAGCAAAATATGGTGCGATCACTGCTGCTCGGAGTTAAGTTAAAGGGTGGTAGCACGGTGGTGGGAGGTAGACCGTGCACAAGGTTCTACCACCTCTCAACACGGCGGGGGTTAAAAAAACTGACTAGGTTAGCCTGTTTCATAAATTTTCTTTAATTTAAGTTTAAAAATAAATAATATTTTATAAATTATCTTCACCGACTTTACAACTTGAAGCCTGACGCATACAAGTTATTTTAATTGTCTGGTAAAAACCTGGATATTTCCTCCTACTCCGATCTGCGTAATAGGGAAATTTTATTATTTTAACAGAAATTATGTGGCCATCCGAAAATATGCAATATACTTTACTTACCTACTGTTATTATAATGTATCTAATGTACAAATGTATTTCTACAGAAATCGGGCAAAACCATGCATAAGTTTACGGTCAGTAAACGAGGTCCTGTCTTTA
Source organism: Acleris emargana (assembly GCA_927399475.2). NCBI lineage: Eukaryota > Metazoa > Arthropoda > Insecta > Lepidoptera > Tortricidae > Acleris > Acleris emargana. The sequence continues at coordinate 669,251 of OV656859.1, forward strand.
TTCTGCTTATAGCAGCCATCCTAACTTTATATCGCTATCGTATCATTGACTTGACTTCAAATGGTAATTTTTATTTACTTGGCATTTAAAGTTGTCATAATAACGATATCGGAACCATGTGGAAAAATGCCCCTAATGTAATAATCTACATAACAATATAAAAGAGAAAATTACTGGCTGACTGATCAATCAACGATCAGTTGAAACCACTGGAACTAGGGCCTTTAAATTTGAAGGGGAATTTATCTATGCACTAAGATTATTATTTTTCAAATTCATCCCCTATTGGATTAAAATACGGGTAGTAACGGGGAACTAATTCTACGCGTGCGACGTGGTGGGCAATTTCTGGTCAATTATAAACGATGTGTACCTACATTTATAGCTTTTTTATGCCAGGTGAAGGACTACACTACTATATGACAAGGTAAGTTAGTGTGGGCCCATTAGTTCACTATTGTTTTAGCAAAATCCTTCGACAAACTGTAAAAAACATGTTTACAGAAAAAGGTACTTCCCATCATGTAATTTTTAGGGTTATTGGACCCTATTACTAAGACTAAACTGTCTGTCTGTCTGTCTGTCACCAGGCTGTAACTCATGCACCATGATAGCTAGACAGTTGAAAATTTCACAGATGATTTATTCTGCTGCCGCTATAACAAGAAGTACTAAAAACAAAATAAAATAGATATTTAAGGGGAGCTCCCATACAACAAACGTAATTTTTTTGCCGTTTTTTACTAGATATTAAATTCAAATTCAAATTCATTTATTTGCAAGTACATATACAGATTTTATAAATATACATGTCAGTAGTAGATACATGGATATGTTCTGCCACAATTTGGCATGCAAAAGTCTTAATCTACATTAAAAATAAATGCTACTATTACTTAATCATAATTATAATTGTCAAAATATTAATTTATTATTATAATTATGTCACGTTATGTTATTAAAAACGGCAACAGGTGGAGACAATATTTAGTTGTATATTCATTTTAAAAATAAATAGTCAAATTAAAATAAAACAAATATTTACGAAGAGCTCTTACAACAAACGTGATTTTCTCTATATTCGAGTTCGACTCGCACTTGGCCGGTTTTTGGTCACAGGTTTTCCCTGACTACATATGTACTGATAGCAACGTTTGGTACCGTGATTCCGCGTAACTAACAAATTCATTAAATTGCAAAATATACCTTATTGTATTCCTAGCTAAGGTGTATTTTGCGCTTTAATTAATTAACCACCAACGCTATGTATTGTTATACGTTTACACAATCACTTTGTTGTCTTAGAATAAGTCTATTCCATTGGTTCACTATTTGTTTTACTGAAATAATTGGACAAACCGTAAAAATACATTTTTACTGAAAACGATACATCCACTAACTCGGACATTTATTATTTTATTATTTATTTAATTATTAGGCACGGTACAAAAGTAAATATATAACAATATTCCCGCAAAACTGTTTTTACAGTTTGTCTGCAGGCAGGAGTCTCTATTTAGCTAAGTAAGTAACAAATAAGGTAAGTAAGTACAGGTACATAAGGTTATAAATATGATACACACCTGAGTGACAATTGCTAATGAAAGCAGTTGTCACTCAAGTGTCTGTAGCAAATATTTTTTGAGCTCTTTCTTAAACTTAAAATTATTTGGTTCATGACGGATGTTCGCAGGTAGGCTATTTAGGAGGTAAGGCAGTCTTTTTTTTAACGTTCTGTCTCCAAAATAGTTGGAGACACGGGGAACCTCAAACTTACCCGTGGACACCGACCTAGTAGCATGAGTATGCTCAATGGGTGTAGGGACATGCGCTAGAGTGCCATGGTTGTTAACTGCAAGAAGGTATTTATGTTTTAAGCTTACTGGTAATATTTGGTGGTCGGTCTTCCCTAAGCCAACCTTTATAATTGTATTCCTTAACATTATTACCAGTTTTTATTGTATAACAAGTAGGTATTTTTAAATAAAATGTCATACTTAACAGAAATGATGATATCTGCAGTAGAACTAAGGTTACCGACATAGCCCGAAGAATAGCTAAACTGAAGTTGCAGTGGGCGGGGCACATCGCATGTAGGATTGATGGCCGATGGGGTCAAAAGGTTCTTGAGTGGCGTCCGCGGACCGGAAAACGAACTGTAGGTAGGCCTCCAACACGATCGAGTGACGACCTTGTAAGGATCGCGGGAAAGCGGTGGATGCGAAAAGCACAAGACCGGTCTGAGTGGAGTCTTGGGGGAAGCCTATGTCCAGCAGTGGACGTCTTTCAGCTGACATGATGATTTAAATGAATTCATTCATTATCTATCTCAATGGCTTGTGCCCACCCGGTGGGATTACATAAGCTGACGTCACTGTTTCAAACCAATTAATTTATTATACTAAATTCCCAAGTGGGACCATTGATAACTTCATTACAATCAATGCCTTTCAACCTGATTGGAAATTATAATTAATTAGCACTGATTAACATTGAATGAAAATTATAAATACAATAATTAGTTCCTCACTTTTGTCTTCAAACAAACAAAATTAATATTGTATCGTGTCCTGAGCGTTGAATATATTTATGATTACTTTTTCCTTCATATTACAAATGTGTGTATTACCGAATTACACTTCTTCTAAAGTTATTTTCGGCTAGAAAGTAGAGGTTGGGTTACACTTGTGTCTATCACAAAATCTAAACATATGTGCATAGAAAATCCTGTTGACGAAATGAAAATGATGTGTGAACAGTGTGAATGACATTCTTTGAACTGACCAAAAAAAACAAGGATAAAACGTCTATGTGCATGTACCATTAAGGAATTCCAATGTTTAGCAGTTCTACAACACGTAAATTAGCCGTGTTATACCTTTCTCGACGCGACATGACTGATGACACGTGGGAAATACAGGCCTCTGACCTTATGGCTTAAAATGCAACGATCGATTCAACTCGCTAAACTGAACTAGTTTTGTTCTGCAACATTAAAAAATAACTTAAGTTTAGATAACTAATTGATGTTTAAGCCTAATTGTGAAATCAGTGCATTCAATCATGGACTTATAATCACTATATCATGGTACGGGGGCGACATTTTCTTGGTACGAGGGCTAAAGGAAAATGGGGAATTGGATTGCGTATGTAGATTTGTTACCTAGATTTTATAGCAAAAGTAGAAGAGAACCAAAGCAATGAAAATCTAACATGTAGGTATTGTAGGTTTATCACGCTGATTATTTTTTTGAAAATCCCCTTGTGTGTAATGATAAGTTAAAAAAGAAATCTCAACAGGTATAAGACAAAATAGAGTCGTGGCAAAATAGACTCAACTCCAAGCGACATCCACCTAATAACTCAAACATGAAATGACTCAACAGATGTTTGAACAATCATTATCAAGCGATTGACCAAACAACGTGTGTCACTCGTTATTACCGCCACAATGTTTGTCCAAATAAGTGAGCTGTTTCACGAAGACCATCTAATTCAGTTTTTAGAAAATCTCATGAGACATCTTTTATAAAGGAAGTTCAACGACATGGAATAAAATAAAGGCACGACAGTTAAATTCAATTGTTTTATGCCAATTTCGAACCTCGTCGCAAAAAGCCAGACTGTCCTCCTACGGAGAAAAGGCGCATGTGCAATTAATTCATAGAAGCATATTAAACTCTCAAGGGTTATAATAAGGTTGGATTTTCAATACAATTCATAAAGTAGATACGCTTTTTCTCCTTAGGAGGGCAGCCGAGGTAAATAAAACCAACTATAAACTTAAAAATATTTTAAATAATATTCTCCTGCATACAATACAATACAGATACTCTTTATTGAAAACCAAAAAAAAAAAACACGGAACAGTACATTTTAACTATAGGAATACAACAGGCGGTCTTACCGCTAAACAGCGATTTCTTCCAGACAACCTTGCATATGTAAGTATGGATACTTACCTTAGCTAGAAATCCCAAAAATTAAATCCATAACAAAGAAATAAATAGCTACACAATATAATTCGCCTTGGCTTTGCGATTTAATTCGTGTGTGAAAGCACGCACAGGAAGATGGCGTCAAATCTCACATTAGCACCGTTACATGTGTGTGCATCCATTTTGTTTTAAATCATGATTAATTGATGATTAAGGTTCAATAACATCTTGATGTTGACAGTAACATCGATATATTTTTTTGGCTCTAAAACATTTTGCTACATCCCTTTGCCCCAAGTTAGCACACGTCTGAATAATTATGTTGGTGTTACGACTACACACCACCCTTACCATGAGTTACAATTACCGTACTCGCTAGCGACGCGGATTCTCTGTCCCCCGCACTCTAAAAGAATACTTGCGAGGTCTGCGAGGGACAGAGCTTCATGGTAAGGGTACAGGAGCTCTACTTAGAAAATCGAAGTTCATAGTTACGTCAGCGTCCAACCCTGTCACTCATCATTCGTGTCTAAATCGAGAGAAAGAGATGGAGCTAACGTAACTTCGATTTTCAAAGTACGGCCTCAGAACCGCAATCTTCCAATGACTTACCTACAATTTTCAAAGTAACTGGCCGTCTGACCGCAAACCGGTCCCTTAATTGCCTTTGTAATGATCGAATGGCTTGAGTCATTATGCACTTGTTGACTTGCAGCACAATGCATTATGAATCTAGAATGAAAATGATATCTGATTCGAGGTTATTGAGGATTAGATTAGTTTCAAAAATCTTAAGGATTTCGTAGCAGTTTGTTTTATGGATGCATTGCCATCCGGTTGAAAGGACAGCTTATGAAGGTTTTTAGTTACGGAATTGAGTAGTTTCATCTTACTAATCCTACTATTTGTCACGACGCTGCCATGGCAGACGGATTTGAATGAGAATTAAGATAGCTTATATACTCTGGATTCACGCATAGTTGACATTTATCCCATAAAGCCAATAGCGTTACCGAATATAGTCCTCTACACGTTGGCCCAATACCGTGGCCCAACGCATTGGCCCAATGTGTACGAGGGCCATCAGACGGAGACAGAGAACTTTGTTTTGTGCCTTTCATCACCACGCAGCGCAAATCTTTTCATAGTTGCTGTATTTATACCTCCGTAAAGTCCTAGCGAAAGGCACAGGCAGCAGCCATAAAGATTTTAAAAAAATTACCTAAAGTCATGCATGCTGAAAGGTTTAACTTTTTTTTTAATAACACGCCGGCACGCGTATGTGTGCAAGCAAACTGTCAAGTGGGTGGTTTCCGGCACACAAAATCTTTTTTTTTAACACTTTTTTCAGCAGCTTTTAAAGAGATTAAATAGATATTACGAGTAATTATTAATTATTTGATGATTTTTAATTTTTTTTTTATTTGTGGACAAGTTGGGGCACAAACGTTCTATGTCCTTTAATAACCCCAATCATCAAGTCATCAATATAGGGGTAATTATCCCAACCACATTTTTTAGCGGCGGACGTAAAGTAAGTACATTTATTGCAAAACTATTTATTTTCTAGAAAATCTTACACAAAGTACCATGTTGAGCCAAAGTTAAAATTGTTAATAAGTTAGTATCATGTTTATCGTAAAAAAAAAAACAGTCTAAAATCAATTTTGGTGTCGTGTCCAGTACTTGTCACATACACTGATATACCGTAGTACAAAGTTATTAAGCCTCAACTAGATTGATATTTTAGTTACCTCTATTCCCTATTAGTTAAGGAATTATAAAAAATTACAATTATTGCATTTGCAAATAAAAAGAAACTGGGAACAGTGTAAATAAAACTGTCCTTGCGAAATAGTCAATTTTGGTGGTGAATATTAAAATTGATTTTATGATCGAACGAAAAGTGATTAAACAAACAAATATGGCGTCAGTCGTTCGTTCAGTTCCAGCGATAGATTAGATGGTGAAAGATTTATACAGTCTTGCTGCATCTTCCCTCTAAGTACATAAGGACTGTTCAATTTACTAAGCGGACATACTTAATTCAATATTAATCCTTCAACTAAAAAAATACTGATAGACAGTGGCTGGTTATAAAATAAACATAGACAAGTCTATCAAGTGTCATATTTATTTTTTTAATTGTCTAAATATTTTTCACGATGGAGCGAATTAATATTAAAGAACGCAAATTAATCTTGCAAAAATGGTGAACAGGCCAATTTTCACTGCGAAAAATTGCGAATGAGTTTAAATGTTCCAAGTCAGCCGTGTTTCAAATCATAAAAAAATTTGGAGAGCACCATACGCTCGACGATTTACTAAAATCGCGGCGGAGAAGTGGCCCGGCAATCCCAAATGTCGAATAAAAAGTCGTGCGGCTGTTAAAATCAATAAAGTACATGTCCGTTCGTGAAACTGCTAAAAAAGCAGGTATTAGCGTAGGCACTGTACAAAATATCAAGAAAATAAATAATGTACGGACATATAAGGAGCATAAAATGCCGAAGAGAAGTGCCGAGCAACAAATACGGTCCAAAAAAGGATGCCGTAATTTATACGATATTTTGCTGCAAAATAAATCTCGATGCATTCTCATGGACGACGAAACGTACGTGAAATTTGACACAAGTACGTTACCGGGGCCCCAGTATTACAATGCGGCTGTAGGAGAAATTGTACCCGATTCCGAAAAAACCATAAAAATTTACAAATTCGGGAAGAAAGTCCTTGTATGGCAGGCAATTTGTTCCTGTGGCCTCAAAAGTACATCTTATTTTGCAACTGGAACTATTGGTGGCGTAATTTATAGAAAGGAATGCATCACAAAACAGTTACTTCCTATATATAGAAAGCACAGTATGCCCCCTTTGTTTTGGCCTGATCTAGCAAGTGCTCACTATGCTGGTGAGACTGTAGGGCTATTGAATTAAAAAAACATCGATTTTGTTAAGAAAGAAGACAACCCACCAAACTGCCCGGAGCTCCGCCCTATCGAGCGATACTGGGCCATTCTAAAAATTTACTTGAGGAAGGATGGCCGAGAAGCTTGTAGAAAAGTATCCAAAAGCGATGTGCAAACACTTATGCGACGAATCCGGGCTAAAGTCCGAAATTTTTACCGTTGTAATTAATTATTTTTTTCTTGTTACTTTATTTTAATATTGTAAATAAATATTCACCGTAATAAAGATATAATTGTTATAAAAAAATCCGTAAATGAACCTATTTTTGATGTCCTCTTAGTAAATTGAACAGTCCTTAAGTATCTAATTTTGGTGGTACGAAATACATTTTTATAATTGTGATAACTTAGATAACTTGTTATTTTGCAAAAAAAGCAATTGTGTTTAAATAATTTTGAGTATGTTAATGGTGTTTTTTTAACTACATGAAGTTAAATTTGTATAAAACTAAAATATTCACGTTAAATAAAATAATAAAAGTACAAGTTCTAATTTTGGTGATACAATTTTGGTGGCTTTTCCTAAGACACCAAAATTGTCAAAATTCCTTGTTCCACCAAAATTATATAAACACCAAACAATAACTATTTATTATATCAAAAAAATACGTTGTTGGTTTAAAAAAATAACAAGAATGATTCCCTAACGATTATTATTTTAACTATCCCGATATGTCATTATTAATCGTGTGTTTTTCTTAGAAAAGTAATTTTGGTGGATAATAGCAATTTTGGTGGTATATAATTAGTAAATTCGATATATCTTAAAACAACTTGGTTTAATGAAGGGCCATTTTAACACTGTTTTATTTATGACTAATGACGTCCCTTATATTACACTTAAAATTGTGAACCCTACTGACAAAATAAAAAATACCACCTAAATTAGGATAATTTGACGCTTGTTGAAATTCACCCATAGAAGCAATTCGGGCTACTATAAAATAGAATAGCAGCCGTGTTAAACCGCTTTAATACATTAAATATCACTCAAACCAAAAACACATCCTATATCAATTGTGTGAAATGACGTAAGTCGTAAACCGTCGAACGCGCCGACACAAAATGGCCACCATAAAAGAAGATGGCGGATCCAAAATGGCTGACGATTTATTTAACAAGCCGAGCGCAATCATGCTTAAAACTGCTGACGACGATCCAATTGTTTTTGTCTGGAGAAAATAAAAGGTTTCTAGTATTTGGAATGTACTGTCGCATGTAAAATAGGTACAGTCCACTACAAAGTACAAGTATACACTTTTAGACCTTAACCCCCGACGTAAAAAAGGGGTGTTATAAGTTAGACAGCTATGTGTGTGGGAGTGAGTATGTGTTTGTCTGTAGCACTTCAGCTCTAAAACGGGTGAACGGATTAGGATGTGTTTTTTTTTTATTGTAAGCAGGGTTTTAGTAGTGGTTCTTAGCTAAGTTTCGTGAAAATTGGATAAGCCATAAAGGACAAGCTCTAGAAGGGGTCGCCATTATTATCAGGTGGTTTTTATTTATCAAATCGTTAATTTTAGCCTGTGCTAGTGTCCCACTGCAGGGTAAAGGCCTCCCCACTTTTTGCCATTCTGCCCTACTGATTGCATCCACCACTCGCGTTGAAACACGTCCGTCGTTTATTACAATGCAAATATTTGTGAGAGGACCTTGTGCAGGGTCCGTCCGGGTTGGTACCACCATCTTATCCATTAACCTACCGCCAAGCAGCAGTGTTTGCATTGTTGTGTTCCGGTTTGGGGGTAAGACAGCCGGAGAAATTACTAGCATAGAGGCATTCCATCTTAGTCCTCAGGGTTGGCAGTGCATTTGCAGTCTTGTGAATGCGAATGTTTATGGGTCACAGTTTCCACTTACCATCAGGTAGCCTGTGTGCTCGTTTGCCTTCCTAAGCCATAAAAAAAGTCAAAATGACGATACATATTTTGAAGTGGACTGTATTAGCCAAAGTACTGGGGAAAATTAAATTGAACGTATTTTTGAGACTGAGTGTTACAGTTTCCATTTTCATCACGAATTTGACGAGGATGTAGCTAAATTAACTTTCTTTCGCTCGTGCTTTTGTTTGAGATGAATTAAAGAGATCAAAGATGAGAGAGAAGATTTGATATTGAACATAACATGCATATTTTAAAAATTAAGATCGTAGGCATTATATGTTTGTAGTGTATATATAACCTGTAAAAAATATTGTAAAGAAAAACCGGGCAAGAGCTGAGATGTTTTAGTCGGTATAAACACTTTAGTCGCCTGTTTATCAGGAACCAATGAATTTGTCGTGATAGATTCCTTTAAAAAAAAATGTTATGTGCGTTTATTTAAGACATTTTTTCAGTTGTAGTTTTGGCTAACCCTTAAATGCATGGTGTAGGATGCATCCTACATAACAAAGAAATAAAATTTTGTCGAAAAATAGGAATATATATTTTGTTCTTAAGAATGATTCCGCAAAGAAAACTAACCTTTTTTCATATTTATTGTTCGTATGTTGGCGAACCTGTATTAAAAAAAGTTATACGTGTTTATGAACGAGAAGGCGGCAATTGAAAGAATATAAAAAATTGAAGGTTTTCTTTTAGTGTGTTTGACTGTTTTCATGAAGTAAGTATTTATTTTTTATTCGAATACGTTAACACATGTCATAATATTGCACATTTCTTAAACTGAGTAATGTTCTAAATGTATAAGTAGGCTTTATTTGCATTTTTACTCGTGTAGGATCTAGCCTACACTATGCACTCACACACACTGGAAAGATAATAAAACTGTAACGTTACTATCGACTTACGTGGGAGTTGAACCTTTAACAAAAATTTCTCGATTTGATAAATTAATACAACAAAATGTTCAAATTGACTGCCCTAAAATTGTCATTGACTACAACACCCACATGGGTGGAGTTGACCTTTTAGATAGCTATATATGTAGGACGCTATCATATCCCAATAAAAAGTAGAAAGTGGTACATGAGATTGTTTCACCACTTTATTGATTTAGCAATGATAAACTCGTGGATTGTGTACAAAAATGTCATGTCACAGAAATCAAGTGAAAATTTGTGTACTCTTGGCACGTTTCGGCTCGAAGTTGCCGAGACCTTATGTCAGCTCGGTAAGATATCTCATGACCGTAAGAGAGGCAGACCAGGGACGAGTAGTATGCAAGATCAACTAGACATCAAGAGAAACAGATCGCAAGTAGCACCACCGAAAGAAATACGTCTCGATCAGCTAGGCCACTGGCCATCTTTTGGCGAAATAAGTAAAAGGTGTAAAATGCCAGAATGCACGGGGTTCACTCAAACTACCTGTGAGAAATATCACGTATCACTGTGTTACAACAAAAGAAACAACTGCTTTAGAAACTATTATTTTTAATGTAAATTACTTTGTATTTTGTTAATATTATAATTCTTTAATGTACTTACAGTTACTTGTCAAAGAACACGAGATTAGATAATATGCACGATAATAATTAATAACATAATAATATAATAGTTAGGTCTAGGTTGATATATTTCCCACTTTTCGCACTCTTATAAGGTCGACTACTGGTCTTTGGCCGACCACTGGTGACTTTACCCTATATGGCTAATTTTGGTGTCACAACGGAAAAGTTTCATATACAATGTTATTGCGGCCCCGCTTCTCCCTTGCAATGGTGGCCTCGTCCGAAACGCTAGTAGATACACTCCATATTACCGACTTTTAAAAGAACAATCACGAAGCCAATTTACTGAATAAGTATTTTTAACTATTAGCTTGTAAAACAACGTAGTGTAGCGACTAATTCTTAGCCGATCTATACCGAATATGCGCCTGTCTGGAAGCTCGAAACCTCATTACTTGTCTTTGACGACAATATCGAGGCTCCCGTGTCCAGAAACAGCCGATCCTTTATTTTCGTTCGCTTGGATGCATCCCTACGATATTAAATTCCTGCGCACAGCAGCATTGGGGCAGTAGTGTAGCTAAACTATTATACCATCCTGACAATGATGTACTATTTTATCGAAATAACTGTAACGTATCCTAACGCAGAAATTTCATTTCATGGAAAGGCATTTCTCTCCGCGTGTTTTTTTGTTTTTTTTATGGCATGGGAAGGCAAACGAGCACACAGGCCACCTGATGGTACGTGGAAACTGTGACCCATAGACATTCGCATTCACAAGACTACAAATGCGTTGCCAACTCTGAGGACTAAGATGGAATGCCTCTATGCTAGTCATTTCACCGGCTGTCTTATCCCCAAACCGGAACACAACAATGAGAACACTGCTGCTTGGCGGTAGGTTAATGGATAAGATGGTGGTACCAACCCGGACGGACCCTGCACAAGGTCCTCCCACAAGTGAAGTGAAGTGCGTGTGTTTTTTTTTTGGTACTCACAAATCTAACCTAACCTTATATACGTAATTAATGTTTCAGATACACTCAGCGGCAAAAAAAAACGGGTCAGAGGCGTTTTTCATACTATAGAGGCTATTTCGAAGCCTTGGTTCCACGCCCGGGGGTGCTTTTGGTAAAATCTAATGATGGATACCCCGAGCATCAATACAGGACTTAGAGTGCCTAGGATACCCAACTGATTGAATCTGCGGTTAACGCCGGAATTGTGCATGTTCAGAAAAACATCTAAAATTTAGTACCTAGTTAGTTTTGCCCCTGAGTTTATCTAGATAACATCACGGTTTGAGCAGAAAATAGCGGTCGATGAAATGAAATTTTGGTAAAATGATACGATCCATGAAGTGTAGCTTTCACATCACTGGGATTCATATAAGTGGTCTACCACCCTACGGTTGAAGTTAATTTGCACGTCATGATACAAGTTCGATTTTCCCTTGCAATAATATTATGACAGTGACAAGTGTCAACCTTAGCGATAATTAGATCTCACAGAAACTTTTGTCGAAACACACCAAAATATCACATGTCACCTGTACCTAAGAGTCACAATGGTGAAATAGGGGCCAGATCGTCCATTATCTATTTTTAATTCAGGGGGCCTAATAAGCCTGCGTTTATCGCGTGACAAAATATGGCTAAAACATTCGTCACTTTCTTTCACATATATAAGTACGAAGTGAGGGGTGCTTTAGCCACATTTAGTCACGCGACAAATGCAACCATAAAAGGCCCGCAGGTCTTTTACGTCGGATAGACTGTTTTGAACGAGGCTTTTAAAAAAAAGAAGCTAATTTCACCAAATGGTCGCAACGGAAGACCAGCGCTGGCTCTGCCAGCATCACGGTGAATTGTGACCATTTGGTGACAAACCATTTGGTGACCATTTGGTAGACCGTAAATCCGTCGATTACAGTAGGATAAATACCATACTAGGTAAAGTACTTAATTGGTTTACTAGTAACAATTTGCTACTCAATGCTAAGAAAACTAAATGTGTTAGGTTCGCTTTGCCTAATGTTAGACCACCGGTAGAATCTAGTATATTTCTTAATAATGAGAGATTGGAAATGGTAGATAAGGCGCTTTTCTTAGGGATAACTATAGATAAAAACTTGCAATGGAGTCCCCATATAGCAGTACTATCAGGTAAATTAAGTTCGGCAGCTTATGCTGTTAGGAAAATCAGGCAACTTACTAATGTTGAGACAGCTCGCTTAGTTTATTATAGTTATTTTCATAGTGTTATGTCGTACGGTATTCTGGTTTGGGGAAAAGCTGCTGACATACAGGCTATATTCGTGTTGCAAAAAAGAGCCATTCGTTCTATATATAATCTAAACTCCCGTGATTCTTTAAGAGTACTATTTAAAGAAATTAATATTTTGACAGTAGCATCACAATTTATTTATGAGAATATTATTTATGTCATTAAAAATCAAGACTCTTTTGTTAAGAATTGTGATGTACATAATTTGAATACAAGAAATAAAAATAAAATTGCTATTAAAAAATTTCGTGTCCGTAAGGTTTATAAATCATTTGTAGGTCAATGCATCCTTTTCTTTAATAAATTACCTGACGTTGTTTTAAAGTTACCATTTCCAGTACTTAAAACTTACTTGAAAAAGTCGTTGATGTCTAAAGCTTACTATAGGGTCGAAGACTATCTAACAGATAAAAATGCGTGGCCAACACCTAAATAATTTAATAATAACTTAGTCATAAAAAATATGTAAATATTGTATATTGTCTAGGGGACACGGTTTCTGTAGGAGAATGTATCGAAACTTTTATGCATGTTGTCTTGCACCGTCACAGGTAAGTATAACATGTATACTTTCTATATTTTTTTTTTATATTACTTTTGCTTATTAGTTTTGTGACAATTCTGAGTTTTGACACATTTTCCTGCTCAACTACGCATGAATATATAAAATGTTGGTGTTATGTGAGATTCATTGTTTTATATAATGCTAGGTTAAGTTTATTATTGTATAATATCATTAGCAATATTTAAAAAACGACTTACTGTTGAGTTTCTTGCGGCGCTTCTTCTCAGCAGCGGTCTCTTACGAAGCGCTGGTAGATTTTTGACGTGTAAAAGTGCCCGTGCGGCCTACTTACTGAATAAACATCTTTTATCTTTTTATCTTAACTGTGCATGTGTTCAAAATTCTGTATGTGTTAATTAATGTTTGTCACGTTTTTTTTTTTTTTTTATTTGCTCACAGTTGTCCGATCCGCTCTATAACAGATTTTTTAATCAATTTGATGGTTCTTATTAACCAGCGTTCCAATAACCTAATTTAATTGAGACGGTTCTTAGCTAGGTTTCATAAAAATCGGGTTAGGCGTAATACTTCAGGGGGGGGGGGGGGGAATACCATGACATAATAAATACAATTTAGTTACGGTTTTGAGAGAAAGGGATAGACCTTTATAACTACTAAAGGTATAGTAGTTATACAGGTCTATCCCTTTCTCTCAAAACCGTAACTAAACTGCTTTAGTATGTCATAGCAACCCCCCAGCTCTAAATATAGGGGCGCTTTTTCATTGGAAATGGAATTTTTATTTATTACTATAATGTTGCTGACAATCCTCTTCTGACCCACCGCGTCCTGGGCGCCTGAGTCAATTATTACTGTAGATACTAACGTATCGGTAGGTATTGCCCGTTTCATTTCATTTCAGGCAGCGATGTTTCAAGTGCTGTCCGAAGCAATTAACTAGTGTTCTTTTCCAACAATGGCGGAAGTTTTCCAAGCTGGGTTAATAGGGTTATTTCTTTTTAAAACATAAGCTATTTTTGAATGTTTTTTTTTCAAGTCTAACATACACTAGCTTTAGCAAAACCTGACTACAGAAGAGAAGGTTCTTGAGTGGCGTCCGCGGACCGGGACACGAGCTGTGGGTAGGCCTCCAACAAGATGGAGTGACGACCTTGTAAGGATCGCGGGAAAGCGGTGGATGCGAAAAGCACAAGACCGGTCTGAGTGGAGAGCCTTGGGGGAGGCCTATGTCCAGCAGTGGACGTCTTTCGGCTGACAAGATGATGATGATGACTACAGTGTAGCAAATTGGGTAGTTGAAAAAAAACCATTCAAGTAGAATTTTATCATAACGAAAAGCCTTCTATAGAAAATTACATTCTCATTTTTAGACAATAAATATATTTTTATAAAATAAATAAAAAAAATAAGTATCTCACGTATTCCAAACTTTTAAGAAAATGTATCTCAAGAGCCCAAAAAAATGTAAACAGCAAATATATCCTAGAGAGTAACAATATCTGCAGAGCGTCCTGGAACATTATTAAAAATGAAGTGCAACAGGGGTAGTGGAAGTCAACGTATTGATTGTTTAAATCTCAATGGCAACATGATTAAAGATTCATCTCATATTGCGGAAACATTTAACAATTATTTTATTGAAACTACAAATAAGGCCAATTACAAAACAGTCAAAACACTTGACGAGCACAAACTTGTTAATACCATCTTTGTTAAGAATTTTGAAGAAAAAGAGGTACAGCAGATTGTCAATACGCTTAGGAATACTAACGCTGTGGGTTATGATGAAATTGCAACTAAGGTTATAAAAGTATGTTCTTTTGAGTTGGTTACCCCCTTAACGTACTTGATAAATCTATCCATGGAAACAGGTGTGTTCCCGGATAAATTAAAAAAATCGGTAGTTAAGCCACTTTTTAAAAACGGAGAAAGACAGGAATTAGGAAATTACCGACCTATAACTATTATACCTATATTGTCTAAGGTATTTGAGAAGACCATGTGTATAAGATTAAAAGATTTTATCAGCAAATACAATATAATTGCTCCGGAACAGTATGGGTTTCAAATGGGTAAATCTTGCACCCTTGCTGCATTCAATTTAATACGTGAAATTTCGACCAACTGGGATAGCAAAAATTTTACCACTGCTCTTTTTTTTGACATGTCTAAAGCATTTGACTTTGTTGCTCATGACTTGCTCCTGTCAAAATTAGAGTATTATGGTATAAGAGGACCGGCGTTGCAATGGTTAAGGTCTTATCTCCAGAATAGACAACAGTGCACTGAAATCACGAGCATACACAGTAATGGCGAAACCGAACTACATGGATCTAAGTTTAAATATAATAACTATGGGGTTCCCCAAGGAAGTGTCTTGGGCCCGTTACTTTTTTTAATGTATATTAATGACTTGACAAAAATTACGGACCATAAATGTATATTATTTGCTGACGACATTTCGATTATTGTGACAAACCAAAAAACTGAATCTGTACTTAACCATATTGCAAATGTTAATACCACGATAGCAATAGTGATTGAATGGTTACAGAATAACAATTTGCAAGTAAATCTAGGCAAAACGAATTATATGAATTTTAATAATTACTCTAGTCAAATAATGAATATTAATTATAATGAACATACATTTACAAATAATGTTTTAATTAAATTTTTGGGCATAAATGTTGACAATGAATTAAAATGGAATGGACACATAGAATATGTATGTAATAGAATTAATCGATTTGTATTTGTTATTAATAGATTGCGTAGAACGACCAATCATAAAACTGTAATCACGGCTATGTCGAGTCGGTATTAAGATACGGGCTTATTTTGTGGGGAAATGGAACGGATGTAAAAAGAGCTTTTGTTACTCAAAAAAAATGTATTCGATCCATATGCGGTGTAACTCCACAAACTTCGTGCAAAAACCTTTTTCTTAAATTAAACTTACTTCCGCTACCGTGCTTGTACATTTTTGAGATTGCCAAATTTGTTCGGCAAAATATAAAATTGTTTAAAATGACTCGCGACGTATTCCCCAGAAGTACAAGGAATTTGGACAGACTTGTTGTAGGGAAGCAGCAAAGGACTGCAATGTTTAGAAAAAACTGTTACTCAATGTGTGTTCTTATTTATAACAAAATACCTCAGCATATTAAAGAATTGCCCGGTAATAAGTTTAACGTAACATTATTTAAATGGTTACTAAATAATAGATTTTATTCAATTAACGAATTATTTTTATAAAAATAAAACCTAATTATAAGTTACTAAGGCGGTGTGTGCGCATGTATCCTACCTAGTCCCTAAGCATTGCTAGCTGCTAGCACTGTAAATTTGCATGCTGTGCATCAACAGCTGAAGAAGGCGGCTCAATTGTAACAATAATTATTGTAACTACCTCCTGTAATAACCCTTTTTCTATGCAAATAAAGATTGATTTGACATTATATCAATGGAATAAGGTGAAAATTCTGCTAAACAAAAATTACGTTCCGGTCAAGACAATCAAAATAATAATAACATAATTACTAACAATTTTTAAGACATAATTACGAGATAAATCTATTTTAAGTACCAGTAGGTAATTACTGGATTATTTACATTAATATTTTACATAATGATCTAAAACATAAATAGATTAAATATCTAAACGCACGATAAAAAAATAATGTTTCCCAAACGCCAATTTCGTAAACAAGTTAAGGACGTGTTAACAACATAGAAGGTATTGTCAATACCAGAATCTCGATAACCTACATTTCTCCCATATATTCCAAAAGCACGCGTCAACACATCCATTTTCCCCCAAATTTAACCGAAAAACAACTTCCCACCCATAAATTCAGTTTTCGCGCCAATTTGCCACCGGCTCGTTACAGCGTGACATTTTGACAGCTGTCAAATGCACGACTTAACAACTGGACGTACTATATCCACTACAAGCGAAAAGCTACTCTATATCAATACCACAAGAGTTATACAACATGTCTGATAACTAAGTCAATTGGGTAAGGGCCAGGTTACATTGGCTTGCAGATGTAGTAGATGAATTTGAACCTTATTTTTATTGAAATAAGATGATATAAGAGTGTTACAATGCGATAAATGATTGTTCGCGTGTCAACATTGTATATATCTTCCTAAGCCAAAATTGCGTATCTTTAACTAATCTACCAAAGTAGATTCAACCTAATCTAGATAGATATAAAGTTGTATTTTGATATTCGAATGTATAATACGTATTTATAAGTGTATTCTGAGAGTTACTATTTTAACGTATCTTATATACTAGTAAGTAAATATTTAAAGTAATCATAAGCAGGAAAACTCGGCGGGTTTTTCTATGTATGACAAATTATCATAATTGTAGGTTGATTAAATAAAAATACGGAACGCAAGAATTTGCGTAGTTAATGGATTCTAATAATTATTATTTCCCTTATCATATATCAACGTTGAGTCGTGTTTCTTGGCTCGGGTTTACTATTGCATATTTCATAATTAGGTAGGTATACAAAATTGTTTTCTTAAGATTATACATACATACATACATACCTTCACGCCTTCATTCCCAGAGTGGGGTAGGCAGAGCTACAGAATTACCAACAACTCTAAAAAACTTGTTGATAACTCTGTAACCACAATTTGCACAATTAGGCTAAGATGTTTACCAGCGTATTAGTGACAGGTTGCAAACCCATCGCCTAACAGTACTGCAAGCCTATATTCCCTTAGTCGCCTCTTACGACATCCACGGGAAGACATGGAGTGGCACTATTCTAACCCGACAACCACACGGACGGAAGATTATAACACAACTAAATGCGAAAAAATTTGGTATTTGAATCATTTCTATATAAGTACCTGCTTATTAGTTACTGAGAAACGACACTTTATTCTATGGACAGTTAGGACTAATTTCTCAAAACTTTTTTATCATTAAAATCTTTGACCGATAAGAAGTCAATCCTCATTGCACAGACATATTTTTTTCTGAATATTGATACTTTTGACAGCAGTAAAATACAGCATTATTAATAATACTATTATTATTCCTTCACACGCACCAAATAAGATTAGCATTGTTTTACTGCTGTCAACATCAATATTTAAAAACTTCATGGTTGAACAATGTTTCAGGATTTACTTCCTATTGTCTGGGTACTAAGTTTTATTATTAGTTGCACGATATGGCCGTTATTCTGATACTAAAAACCTTAAAGCCGGTGCAGAAGGACAGCATTTAAACTGCAACCCAACTGCAAAATGGCAGTTACGTCAACTTTAATTCATTCGTCATTCGTCAATTTTGCAGTCCGTCTGTACCAGCCTATTTGCAAAGATAGGTTCAAAAGTACCTTAGATCCTAAAAAATAAAATAATTCGCGGAAGAATTATACTTTAACAATGAATGACAAAAGCACGTATGACGAATATTGCAAGCGTCGCCTTGTAGACGTTCCCACACTTACACGTTCCAAGGTAGCTGACTCTACAGATAAATGTGTATTTTGCTAGTAGATGCTTTTTTAGTTTCATAGCATTATTAAACGTTTTGTTGTATAATTCGACAGTTAATGTATTGTATTTTTATTTAATGTCGATTTGTATCTTTTATTAGAGATTGCCGTGTGGTTGCCGGCTTAGAATAGTGCCACTCCATGTCATCCCGTGGAAGTCGTAAGAGGCGACTAAGGGAATAAAGGCTTGTAGTACTGTTAGGCGATGGGCTTGCTACCTGTCACTAATATACACTGATAAACATCTAAACCTAATTGTGCAAATTGTGGTTACAGAGTTATCAACAAGTTTTTAGAGTTGTTGGTAATTCTGTAGCTCTGCCTACCCCACTCTGGGAATGAAGGTGTGATGGTATGTATGTATGTATTAGAGATTGCCCTGAGTCCCTGATAATGATGATAATTATGTTGAAAACAAACCTTGCTCAGGTATTTTTATTTAGTGTTATGTATATGACTACAATCGTTATTAA
Organism: Acleris emargana; assembly: GCA_927399475.2. Lineage (NCBI taxonomy): Eukaryota > Metazoa > Arthropoda > Insecta > Lepidoptera > Tortricidae > Acleris > Acleris emargana. The sequence continues at coordinate 688,372 of OV656859.1, forward strand.
TGAAGTAATACTTATTTGTTATTACAGTTTGTTACTGGCTGTGCTTCTGCCTTATGTAACAATAATAATGTTGTATTAGTAATTATTTGCAGGTATAGTTAACTCAAGTTAACTAACGTTACGCTGCAATTTAACTTCGTAGATTTCAACTACCATCTACGTATTGGAGATGTGTGTAAGTATCGTAAACAGTATCGTTATTACTTGGTACAGGGCACACATAATTGGTACAGAGGCAAAACAGAGAGTTAATAATTAATACTTCATGATTTTTTTAGATTCACCGGTAACGCTCGTTCCAAATCTAAAACAATCCAAAAGATAATTCTAAAGATACTTCATGAATTCTCAAACAAAATAATTTTACATACCGTAAAATGTGCCTACTTTGCTCCCGGGTAATCTTGCTCCATCGTTATATTGAGGTATTCTGTATTGTAAATCATTCTAGTGCTTTCATTCACTGCGCAGCTGGATGTATACATCAATTATTTTTAGAAAATTTGTCATCGGCCTTGTCTTATAAGTAACATACAAAAAAGTCACTATGGAGCATGGTTACCCATGGCGGAGCAAAGTAGGCACATTTTACGGTACCGAATAATATCGAATGATCCGAGCCATAGTCCATATGTCAAACCGTAGGAGCAGTGAAACGTAACTCACGCTCACGCTTGACCGAAGAATTGAAGGGCTGCGTCACACTCTTTCTCCATTCGTAACGCAAGCGAGAAAAAAGGACAGGATCCTCGGTTTTGGTCAGACGACCAATGATGCGGCTGCTATGGTGTACTTTACTAATAAACTATCATGCAGTGTACATTGCTTGCAATTTATTTTTTGTTTGAAAACTTTTTCGTGTGTAATATTTTTTTAGGTTACATTAAAAAGTTGCCATTGTTACTCTATATCAAGAAAAGCCCTCATGCCGGTAACACGCTGTTAAAACGCCTTAAACTTCGTTTTGGGTTCCGCCAAGGAAACCGTAAACAGCTTGCCAAAAAACTTGTAAAGTTTGATCCAACTTATTATTACAACACGTAGTATTATAAATTACATTTGATAAAATTGTATTTCATACAAGTTTATTTTCAAGTATCTGAACAGTTAAAGTTTAATTAAATGAGAAAAAAACACGCATTCGAACTGATTCAAGATACCCTCAGCCCAATGGAGCCCTGACCCCCCTACAGAACTCACTGTGAAGTGACGCAATGATTCAAGTCGTAAGAAGTGTCAAACTTTTTTTTTAATAATGTCACTGTAAAATTGTTCTTTGGTAGGTCAGTGGTCCATTTAGCTGATTGAAAATTTCATACATACATACATACATAAACTCACGCCTTCATTTCCAGAGTGGGGTAAGCAGAGCTAAAGAATTACCTACAACTTTTAAAACTTGTTGATAATTCTGTAACCACACTTTGCACAATTAGGCTAAGATGTTTAACAGCGTATTAATGACAGGTTGCAAGCCCATCGCCCAACAGTACCTACCAGCCTATATTCCCTTAGACGCCTCTTACGACATCCACGGGAAGACATGGAGTGGTACTATTCTAACCTGGCAGCCACACGGGTTTAATTAACTGAGAAAAAAACATGCATTCGAACTGATTCAACCTACTCTCAGCCCAATGGAGCCCTGACGGGGGGTCAGTTCCGGTGTACTGCCTTTTTGCCGAATTATGTTTCGTCAAATTTCATTTGGCAATCAACTTTTCGCCGAAGTTTTATTTGGCAAATGAATCCTTGGCATAATTTTACATTGTAATTTTTTTATTTCGCTACATTTTTATACTTATTGCAAAATTTTATTACGTCAAATTTTATGTGGTAAATAATTGTATAGCAAATGATTTGCTAAGGCAAATAACATATTGTCAAATTTTATGTGGTAAATTATTGTGTTGTCTGAAACAAATATAAATTGGATTAAAAACGAAACTGCTCCCAGAGATAGGTAGGTTAGGGTATTTTTTTTTTGACCCTAAAAACGAAACTGCTCCCAGAGATAGGTAGGTTATGGTTAATTTTTATGCCAATCAATACATTTGACGAAAACATAATTGACATCTTAAAATAATCCTAGGTAATCATTTTTCTAACAATAATTTATGAAATCATTCGTTGGGAAATGATATCAGTGCGAAACGTTGAATTGGGAAATGAAAATTAGACCAAATGAAAATACGGGATACGTAGTTTGGGGAGTTAAGAATTTGCTAAATAATTTTAGGCGAAACAAGGGTAAACCGTCAGTTCCATTGGGCTGAGAGTATGTATAGATTCAAGTCGTAAGAAGTGTCAAACATTTTTTTATAATGTCACTGTAACATCGTTCTTTGTTGGGTCAGTGGTCCATTTAGCTGATAGAACATTTCATGTTAACATAAATATATTTAAATATACTTATCGTCCACTTTTCTATTATGAATCGCAAATGTTGCTCCAAGTCAACTACCCTATTGTCTCAGTTTGTTGCCCTTGCGTAGAACTACTTAATTATGCCATGCGACGCCATTACGGTGTCATTATGACTTTATGACACACTTGCCATAATAACAGTGTCCGAAATAATACATGTACAGTCGAGGACAGAGATATGTTTACATATTTGTAACTTATCTTATTTTGTTTTTGTTTCACGCTGTGAAAATGCTTTTAAGTAGGGGGCCAAACGTGCGGGACGCCATCAGGGAGTGGTAGGGATACCAAGAACCCAGCGATCCCTCCATGTGTTTAGAGAGGGCTGCTTGAGCATTCGACTACGATCCTAAAAGACAAGACACTAAAAGAACGCCCTGGAGTAACTTGTATTATAATTCAGGGCGCTCACAGTCCCACCTTAATCAATAAAAAAGATAAAAAAACATCGTATACCTACTATTAAACAAGCAATATTAAGGCTCCGTCATCCCGGCTCATCCGGAGATCCTAGAGCTGGTGCTTACCTCTCCCAAAGGATTGGGCTAGGTATCCAGAGAGGTAATGCAGCCAGTGTCATAGGGACGATGCCGCGAGCGGACCCGCTAGAGGGGGTGTTCTTTTTATAGTGGTGATTATTATTTACATCTATAATATTTGAGTAGCTTAGTTTTTAATTGTCAATAAATAAACCATATTTCTGTTAGCAATACTTGTATATTTGTTATTATATACACGAAAATAACTCAAAAAAAAATCAAAAAATTTGCAAGTATAGGGCGAAAATTTTTCTTCTGGAAAATTCGTTTTCAATCCGTATGACGCTCGATCTTTCAGGTACTTATTTACTTAGTATATTCTTAGTATATAGTTTTTCATTATCAAATAAAAAATCTTATCGCCTTTACAGGAACATCAGCGCATATCAAAGAACAATTTACTGATTAAAAATACAAGTTACCTGAATTTCAAAAATAATAAGTAATTTAAAAAATATCAATTGTTTATTCTAGACATTTCTGTTATCGATTGTACAGTAGAATTAGTTCTTTGACAATGAAAACGGACTCAAACATAATGGACAAAAAACATGGTGCCAAATTATTTGATTGATGAAAACTGTAAATATAATTATGGTTAGATTTAAAATGTGTGATTATAAAGTATTCATTCGAATATTAATATACATCTTAACTCTTTGAAATTGTGTTAAGTCCTCTCCTTGGCCTCTGTTTACTACTTACTTACTAAAATAGGCATAATAGTTTTAATAATATAATCAAGAATACACAAACACAAACATAAACATACAAACACAGGCTTTGTGTAGTTTAAAATCAGTTTTGATGGCATTTTTGGCATGTTTTTTGGGGAAATGGGCAGGCTAGGGTTCAATTTTAGCCTCGTCTCGTCTTGCCTTGCCTTGGTCAATTAATTAGGGCGGCGCGTGATTCATTTGCTTGTTTGTTTATTTGACGATAACTATTAATGATCCGATCTGCATTAAAATTGGCAGAACAGAAATCAAGGCAAATACGAAACAAACTTTGAACCCTGGTTTTCTCTCTTTCTACTAATTAAGGACCCTTGCCCGTATTTATAAAAATGGAGTAACCGTAGAGTAGCAAACCCTTTGTCCTTATCTGGGTCATTCTACTTTTCGATACCTAAAATAGAAATGATAATTTAAAATCCATTATAAAAATTCGTAGTTATCTTGAGATAATTTCACAGCAGTCCCACATTAATTTTCAACCAGATCTCACGTTATATTGTAAATTTACCCACTATTTTTGTCATTTTTGTATATAAAACACGAATTTGCTGCTCAAATTACCACTTCGTTACCAGTCTCAGCGTCCCTTTACGAATAACGACCACTGCGTTACTATTATTGCCTTTTTTTACACAGCCCAACCCAATTTAGAAATAAAAAATATTCAAGTATGTCGATCAGAATCCGAATATTGTGTGCATTTTTAAGATTATCTAGTTTTGTTGAAAATTATGACTCCGAATTTACGTTCACGTTAAGGGACGTTTTATTAGGCATCGAAAAGTAGAATGGCCCATCTGTCAATTTCAAATGTCTCAATGAGAAATAAGGACAAAGCATTGCTTAGCTACTCGACGGCTACTACACGTTTATATAAAAAGCCGGGCCAGAGCATGTCGGAGCATGCGCAGTGCAGGGTTCCGAGAGGGTTACTTTACTACAAACAAATTAGACCTCGCGACAAACTTAACTTTGCCGTTGGAAAACTGTTATCCCGATACATCGACACAGGTCGCGGTCAGATTACCAACACCGCAAATAAGATTTCGGTAGGTATAAACATTTAAACCGTTTGTAACTCAAGTCTACTTAGTAGTGATAGTTTTCCTATTAAATTCAATAGTTACATCGCACCTCCGATAAAATAGCGTTCTAACTTGAAAAAATGAGATTTTGAGCTAAATATGCAGAAAGATAGCCAATATTTCATTTTATTATCTCAAAAAGAGTCATAACTGTAGTGCGGCTAGTTTGCGAGAGATGGCATTTGTATCAGTTTAACATTGGCAATCTGTTGTATGGGGCCTCTTCGTGGGTGTTCTCTTTTAGTGTGCCATTTGAAGTTGTGACGGGCGGACGCCAAGCCCGTGCAAAATAATGTGATAACACGAAATAGTGCTGTTTCTATTAACAAGTACGTATCTTTGAACTTGGTTTTTTATGTAAAACAACGTCCTAAGTTTAAATGTAACTTATGTTTGATGTTATAACATAACACTATTTTTTTTCCTCCAAAAGATATCTCCAATACAGTTTTATTTCGAAATGTAACACTATTTTGGATAGTTGACAGTGATTTTTGCATTATCTGTGTACATTAATATAGAAATACACCAAAATGTTACAGTATATGATTAAAATAAAGATTGTTTTATCTCAACAGCAGTTTTGTTAATTAAAATTAATGAAATTTCCTTGTAAAATAGGGTTATAAGTCGCAATTTCTTTAAGAATATGTGTAGTCTCTTAATTTCACCTCATAAAGCATATAGTGAGCTTTAAAATGGTATATAACGCTCAAAGTTATATTTAAAATTATATGCAGAAAATTTTTTTTTTATAAATATAGCGACACATTTTGACGTATACTGAACATTACGTAATTTCAAGTTAGAACCCTATTTTATCGGAGGTGCGACATGTGCTTGTATTTAAGACATTTTTCAGATTGTTAGCTTTTGTAGTTTTGGCTGTATACACATGAGACATACTCTTACAAAAATTAGCGCTGTAAAGCTTAATACATATTTCATAAACGGATACATTAATCGAAAAATTGTTTGCATAAACTGGCAATATTTTTTCAAGATATTATTTTACCACTTCGATGGCGTGACTAATATGCATATTCATGCTAAATTACAGCTTTCTAGACAGTACTAAGAGTCTCTGAGCAGGGCTGCGGACGGACGGACGGACGGACATGGCAAAACTATAAGGGTTCCTAGTTTTTTTTTTTTTATGGCATAGAGAAGACAAACGAGCACACAGGCCACCTGATGGTAAGTGGAAACTGTGACCCATAGACATTCGCATTCACAAGACTGCAAATGCGTTGCCAACCCTGAGGACTAAGATGGAATGCCTCTATGCTAGTCATAGAGTGTTTTTTATTTTTTAGTTTAACTACGGAACCCTAAAAAGCTGTAAAATTGTGTACTTGGGCCATTCTACTTTTCGTTGTACATAAATTTTTAGTCACATTTGCACTAAACATTATTTTTTTCAAAAACGGTGAATTGCACCGTTTTCTAACTTGAAACTCGAAGAGGGACGTAAATAAGCTTGTATTTAGAATTATCCTAATACATAAAAAGTTATTTGTAATAACTATAATGTCAGTAACGCAGCGGATGTTGATGTCCCCGCCTCTTCTATGGAAAGAGTGCAATTTACCACTGAGTTACCAAGATTTTTTAACGATAATTGAGTAATTTAAGAGTTGTTTTTTTGGAAACCGTCAAACTTAAACATTCTAAGTTTATGTTATTTATTTAGACGCGGATTCATAATTTGGTATACTTTTTATCGGACTATAACCAAAAATGTACACTGAAAAGTAGAATGACCCACTTAGGGGTTCTTGTTTTGTTCGCCTCGTTCATATAGTTAACGAAGTTTCTTTTAAGAAAGTTGTTTAGCGAGCAAGTGTCAAGATCCGATGACGTAATGAAACGATTATCTAACGGTGAGTCATATGTACTCGTTAGTCAATATTGTGCTAGCTTGTGAATTCTTAGTAATATTCATTATCATTAAAATATATTTGATGATGTTAGGTTGAGTCATTTCTGCCAGTAACCTTTCAGTAAAGGTAGGACCTTGTGCAGAGTGTTGTGTGAGAGTGTCTTACTTGTGGGAGGACCTTGTGCAGGGTCCGTCCGGGTTGGTACCACCATCTTATCCATTAACCTACCGCCAAGCAGCACTGTTTGCATTGTTGTGTTCCGGTTTGTGGATAAGACAGCCGGTGAAATGACTAGCATAGAGGCATTCCATCTTAGTCCTCAGGGTTGGCAATGCATTTGCAGTCTTAGGATTGCGGTCTTGTGAATGCGAATGTCTATGGGTCACAGATTCACTTACCATCAGGTGGTCTGTATGCTCGTTTGCCTTCTCTATGACATAAAAAAAAAAAGTGTCCATTCGCAGCGCTCTACCACCAACAAAAGATCCTTAACCTACCGCCCAGCAGCAGTGTTCGCATCGCTGTGCTTCGATGTGGGGATCGGAAATGCAAATGTATTTTGGTCTCAGATCTTACGACCCAGTGGATGTAAGCTCGTTCGCGACATGCAGGTTCTATCAAGAGACAGAGGAGACAGCAATGCACATCCTCTGTTCTTGCGAACCAGTAATGCGCAACAGAAGTATCTACCTAGGGCCACATATAATGGACCCACAATAGATACAACTCCTCACTGCCCAAAGCATCTGGAAATTTCTGGACGCAATGGGCCTTTGCGGTGAGCTCTAAAACAAAGGGCTGCTACAAAAGATCAGCAATGGTCGAAGTGGCTCACAAGGCCCATCTCAACCCCCCAATGGATGCTTGTTCGCATTCTCTATGTCAAAAAAATCCAAAGGCAAACATGCATGTGTATAGATGCACTTCTTGTTTGTTTGAGGTCATTATCATTAATATATTGTTAGAGTTCGATTAGCCGTGAAGGCGCGTACTGCTAGACGAAGACAGTATCAACTCAACAAACTTGCTAGTTTGATTTCAAGTTTATGGCAGTCGTATTAAAGTTGAGTTTGCAATACAGTTGCATTTGGTGTTTCTACGTTTTTGATTTAGGAATGCTATATTTCGTCGGTGAAACTGCAAAACCGCGTAAGTAACATTTAAAATAAGAACCAACATGCACCTTTTTAATAAGATTGTAAGGTTTATTTTGCTCTATCATAAATTTGTTAGTTACGCGGTTTTGCGTTATTTGTTACGAGTATTTGTTCCCGAATCTTAGAAGGTTTAATATCTATTAAAGTTTATATTGCTAACTATATATAAACATGTTTATCATTGCCTAGTACCTACTCATTGTACGAGCACGAGCCTTGAGTGTAATTTGGGACTGGGCCCATTTCTGTGAGATTATCTTCTGATATTTATTTTTAAATTGCGGGTGGAAGGACCTTGTGCAGGGTCCGTCCAGATCAATACATCCATCTTATCCATTAACCTACCACCAAACAGCAGTGATCGCATTGTTGTTTTCCAGTTTGGGGATAAGAAATGACTAGCATTCCATCTTAGTCCTCAGGCTTGGCAGTGCATTTGCAGTCTTAGGATTGCGGTCTTGTGATTCCGAATGTGTATGGGTCACAGTTTTCACTTGCCCTCAGGCTGTGTGCTCGTTTACCTAGTCTATGCCCATGCAAGTTCGCAACTAAGGGCCTGTAAAAAAAGAGTCAAAAATTTGACACATTTCCTTGAACTTTAACCATTAGTTACGGTTTTTAACGATTAAATAGTTTAACTACTGATTAAACAACGGGCCCTTAAATACACATTGTTAAGATTATAATTAGAGATAATTGCGTTTAGAAGTCAAGAGATATAGTTAGAAATGTCATTAAATAAGTAGTTAAAAAATTTCACAAAAATTAAATAAATTATTTATCACATCGCCCCGCCCGTCCAGCAACAGGGCTAAGCTAATCAATTTATAGCACCAATTTATCGCTTTAAATTGGCAATTAAAAACAATCCTCAGACTCAATTACAACCACATGTCTCTTTGTGGTCTGGCGAAAAGGAAGTCAACTCATCTCTGTCATTCACACATCCACACTATTATAGCAGTTAACAGTACATTGATGCGTGGGTGAGGATGATGGAGGAGTGTCTTGTTGGCTAAGCGTCAATGGACTGTGAAGGATGTGTGTCGATGTGTGCGTTTAATTGAATTAATGTGCTAAGAGCAGTCAGGGGGCAAGTCGTTAGTCAATTATACGCGTTTAGGGAGCGCCTATGGTGATAAGAGGAGCGGGAGCGGATAATGGTGACAATTTATTGTGCACTAATACTACTAATGTATCCATCAGTAATAATGTAGGATTCTAATTGTGAAATATTTATTCTAATTGTTGCAGTATTTTTGAAGCCTATTTAAATACAAACAAACAATCAAATCTTTCCTCTCTGTAATATTATTGTAGATACTAGCACAAGAAGTTTGTCAAGATGGTAGCAAGTGGAAAGAAGTGGTCTCTGCCTACCCCTCTGGGAAACAGGCGTGATTTAATGTATGTGTGTATGTAAACAAAGGGTTCTATACCATTGTTGTATGGGACCCCTCATTTTTTTGTTATAGTATATATAGTACCTACATACATACATAAACTCACGCCTTCATTCCCAGAGTGGGGTAGGCAGAGCTAAAGAATTACCAACAAGTCTTAAAACTTCTTGATAATTCTGTAACCACATTTTGCAAAAGTAGGCTAAGATGTTTCCCAGTGTATTAGTGACAGGTGGCAAGCCCATCGACTAACAGTACTACAAGCCTTTATTCCCTTAGTCGCCTCTTACGACATCCACGGGAAGACATGGAGTGGCACTATTCTAACCCGGCAACCACACGGTCAAGTAGTAGTAATAGTATAGTACCTATTAGTCACTTTTTAGGGTTCCGTACCCATAGGGTAAAAACGGGACCCTAAAAGGTCCGTCTGTTCGTCTGTCTGTCACCAGGCTGTATCCCAATAACCGCGATAGCTAGACAGTTGAAATTTTCACAGAAGATGTATTTCTGTTGCCGCTATAACAACAAATACTAAAAAAAATAAAAAAAATATTTTATGGGGGCTCCCATACAACAAACGTGATTTTTTATAGATAATAGTACGGAACCCTTCGTGCGCGATCCCGACTCGCACTTGGCCGGTTTTTTGTGTTGGTTTTAACTTAGCCGCCATTATTGTCAAGTAAATCAGAGCTATCAACACTTTTACAATACGATAACAGGTCAAAGTCGATATGGTTTTTACCAGCTAGAATCTACATTAATACCATTTTTATCTACCAGTCATATCATAAGTCCTCTATATTGCGTTCAGAATCCGTTGACAATGACTATCATTACAAGATACAATTTTACTTTTATATTTTTTCTTATCTGTAGCTGTAATGAAAAGTTAAAATTACGATACAACTTTTGATAAAGTAATGTTGTTCAAAGGGTCTAGCAGGCTAAGGAAGGAGAAGTGGCCCCTGTGACGAATATCGGATTTTTATAATGTCATTTGTTGGCTATATCATAATATAGAAACACCCTAACTTTCAGCCCCCTATCTTGAACTGTCACCGAGATACAGTCAAAAACGTCATTTTATGGACACATTTTTCAAAGTCGTTTTTCTCCTGAACTATATAAGGTAGAGCAATCAAACCAAATCATAGCTACAAAGGATGGGTAGGACTGTGATTTTTTAAAATATTTAATTCTATGAAAAAATAATGATTAAAATGTCAGAAAATATTTTGACAGCACTTTTCAACGAGTATTTGTAAAGGTACAGCTACGGAAAAAATCACATAAACTGCTAATAGTATTAGCCAGTACCATGCGAAAAATCAATTCAATATAATTGGTGCAACATACTTAAAAAAAAAAGTCAAAGAAAGCGTTAAATGAGTCTTTCATTCTCAAGATTTTTCGATCCAATGAGGTTTAATTTCGTTGCCTAGCAACAGAATGTTTATTTTGAACTTCACGCATGGCTATCATAAAGGTCAAACTGCTGCATCTAAGATAACATGTGTAACTCAGTTTTCATCGAAACTAACTACGAAATCCATGAAATGACAGATTTACTATGTTATAATTATTTAATACAGAAACTTAATGGTAAATTGTTTCTACTAGAGCCTCGATCGTAATTCCTTACTTACCGACCTTAATACACAATGCACTATTACATTTGACATGTTATCATATTTTCAACGTTACGATAGCACTTATTTACTTGACAGTAATGGCGGCCGAGTTCAAAACAATACGATAACAAATAATTTAAAAATACAAGAATAATCAATAATAATTAATTAAAAACAACAACAACTAAATATCGAATAATGGTCACTTGTCCGATGTCAATACATACAATGATTAATCAACACAATAATAAATTTACATTTCCAGCTCCATATTATTATATATATCCACGGAGTATAATAGATTATAATAATTATAATAGCTAGATAATAGGTCTATTTTAATTTTTTAAAGCAAGCTAAAGGACTATTATTTATCGCTTCCGTAGTTTTTCTATGATTTCCTTTACTTTTATTTTTACGATCCTACGACCTCGTGTGTTATCTTTGTTTGGCTGATTTCTAGAATTTATGTATATATATATATTATAGTTGTATAATAGTATGTATTTAACGTGTATTTAGTATGTATTTATTAACTAATTTACTTTGTTTATGTGTATATTTATATGTAGTTTATATTTGTGTAAGTAGTTTTTACAATAACAGAAGTGTTTCTTGTACTTTAGTTTGAGTTCGGAATAATTTAGTTTACACCGCCTGCCATGTATTTTTGTTTTTATTATTTCTCTGTCCAAGGTTGTCTGGAAGAGATCGCTATTTAGCGGTAAGACCGCCTGTTGTATACCTATAGTTAAAATGTACTGTTCCGTGTTTTGTTTTCTTTTGGTGTTCAATAAAGAGTATTTGTATTGTATTGTATTGTATTGTATTATCCAAGTATTATAATTAACGCCGTGTGGTTGCCGGCTTAGAATAGTGCCACTCCATGTCTTCCCGTGGATGTCGTAAGAGGCGACTAAGGGAATAAAGGCTTGTAGTACTGTTAGGCGATGGGCTTGCTACCTGTCACTAATATACACAGTTAAACATCTTAGCCTAATTGTGAAAATTGTGGTTACAGAGTTCTCAACAAGTTTTTAGAGTTGTTGGTAATTCTGTAGCTCTGCCTACCCCACTCTGGGAATGAAGGCGTGAAGGTATGTATGTATGTATGTATGTGTAAACAACATCAAAATATCGAATAATGGTCACTAGTCCGATGTCAAAACATACAATGATTAATCAACACAACAATAAATTTACATTTCCAGCTCCATATTACTATATATAGGGTAAAGTCACCAGTGGCCAGCCAGAGACCAGTACTCGACCTTACATGAGTGCGAAGAGTGGGAAATATATCTTTCGTACTCTTCCCATTCATACAAAGTATAGTCAAAGTCCGACTACAGGTTTCTGGCTGACCTCTGGTGACTTTACCCTATCCACGGTGTATAATGGATTATCCAAGTATTAAAACGATATCTTAACCACATCGCTAAGCTCACGCCCGACCCACTCAAGCAAATTGTCCAGCCGTCCGTATGTCACATCCAAGATGAACAATAGCCACTTAAAGGGCGGGTCAAGGTTCGTTCCCGTCGCTCGCCGATTGCAACATCGATGTATACTCGCATATTACACTCGGGGACATATTCAGAGGAAAGAAAACCATTTATGTTGCTTATATCAAGTATTATTTGCATCTTAAGCGATATTCAGTCTAGGAAAAGATGCAGAAGTTGACTGCTGTCTTGCTCTAACTTTAGAGTTAGAAAAAGATAGCAAAATAGTTCTTCTTGCTCTAGATTTAAAGTTAAAGTAAGACAGCAATCAATTTCTATAATTTAAATGGTTCATTACAATACAAATATCTGCTCTTTATTAATAAGTATAACAAATAAAAGACGGAACAAGGCCGAGAATCTAGATGGTAACAACCATGTCGGTGTTCTTGCATCACGGTGTTCTTGTGCAATAAAGAAATAAAATTATTACTTATTATTAAATTATTAATTATTATTAAAATATTAATTATTAAATTTCTGTGATAAAACTCTTGCTAAATAAGCCCCAATCATCTCTCAAAATTGTCCATTAACAATTGGAATTAATAAGAAGACTTTAAGTTAGAAGAAAGAAGTGGTCTCTGCCTACCTCTCTGGGAAACAGGCGTGATTTAATGTATGTATGTAAGTTCATCATGATTAAGAATAATGTAATAAATTTGTCCTAATGTGTATTATACTTATTCATAATAATGTTTTCTAGTTGTATTTGCATAGTTTGTTAGTTATATCGCAACATACGTACCTAGATACTCAATTACTTATATTGAATCAGCTGTAACGTAAGTAAACATCTGATAATATAAATTATTATACAGAAATGTTCATATCAGGGAAAGGTATTTCTTAATTTTTAAATAAACATATAAACGAAACAATGAAACCGGGTCACTACTAACAATGGGGGGGGGGGGAGGGGAGATTATTACTAAATATCTTCAATGTGCAGACACATGTCATGTGCTACAGTTTTATAGTAGTAAAGATAAAAGAAGAAGTAGAAGTTGTGGCTAAATAAACAGGATGAGCCTGAGTGTTGATCCTTCTGTTGTAGGTTTTAACTGTTGTTAACGTATGTGTGGTAGTATTATATTGTATATTATATTATTTCTATGTTTAGGTATGTATCTTATTAAGGAAGATATTTTATTTTCTTCCAATTTCTCTGTTGTACGTACTATTTGTTTGTTCCTGAAATTTTGTTAATTTGTCTATCCTTCGGCATTGTCCTTGCTCTTTCTACTCCAAGGTTAACTGGAAGAGATCCCATATGGGATAAGTTCGCCTATGTACATTATTTATATTATGCAAACATGTCTTGTAATTGTTTATGTGCAATAAAGAGTTTACATACATACATACATAAATTTCTGTTACCCATGGGGTTGACTGGTATATTGCCTTTGGGCATGAAGTCCGCAATTTGCACGTTTAGCGTTCTGTAGTCACACTAGGGAACCCCACGTTTCGCCATCTCTGTCAGTCTGTATGTCACACTCACTTTTTCTCAGAAGCTCTTGAAATTATAGACACATGAAGATATTAATATGCATTTGTATGCTTCACACAGTCGTGACCAATTTATAACAACTTATAACTATTTATAACGATTTGTATTGTAACGATTGTAACTATTATTACTGTAATACATAATTATTTTAGGTTAAGATGACTGTGACAGTTTTATTTTTTTCTTGTATTGTACCTTGGTATCTAACTTTTATCTGAGCCCTACCCCCTTTATTGTGCTATTTGCACATTGAGCCTAGGTGCAGTCTGAAAATAAGCGCTGCGGTTTTTAAAAATGGTGGCATAGGCTGCGCATGAGCCTTTTACAACCTCAATGTCTGTCTCTGTATTGTATTGTTATTTTGTTTTGTTTTTATTCTTAATGTTTGGATTGTATGATTGTGAGATGGGTGGATGTGAAATGTTTTTATGGTGTAATTTAGTTTATTTTCGTGAATGTTTAAAACTGTAATATAATGTACCTGTAATGTGTTTATGTAATGGGTTTTTTATTATTGAGTACCTGGAAATTGGATGATATAATAAGTAAAGTATATTTCCGACATCGCGTAATATAGAGGTACTATTGTTGGATAGAAAATTAATTTATAAACTTGTTGATTTTTCAGATAGTTTTTTGTGTTTGTAGTAACGGCGACGGCGGAACCCTACATGAAGCCAGATCCGACATGCGTCCGGTTTTTACCTTAATTTGCATTATGCAATAAAAAATAGCAGCCAAGTGCGAGTCGGACTCGCCCATGAAGGGTTCCGTAGTAGCAATTTTAGTAAACCTTAATCGACGTATTTAAAAAAAACTACTTACAAGATCTCGTTCAAACCAATTTTCGGTGGAAGTTTGCATTGATGTACATCATGTATTTTTTCTAGTTTTATCATTCTCTTATTTTAGAAGTTACAGGGGGACACACATTTTACCACTTTGGAAGTGTCTCTCGCGGAAACTATTAAGTTTAGATTTTTTTTTAATTAGAAACCTACGTATCATTTTTGAAGACCTATCTATAGATTCCCCACATGTTGGACGTAGAAAAAAAAATTGAGTTAACCCTCAAAATTTACTGTTTTTTTTTTCTATTTTTGTGTTAAAGTCCTAATGCGGTTATAGTTTCTGAAAAAAGTGTCTGTGACATACGGACGGACAGACCGACAGACATGACGAATCCATAAGGGTTCCGTTTTTTGTCATTTGACTACGGAACCCTAAAAAACATCGCACGTGTTGTTTATAAAAATAAATAAATTCAATCCATTCTCAAAACAATTTTTATTTAATATAGAGCTTTATTTTATTTTATTAAAAGCTTTTATAACTTCAAGTAAACGCATTTAGTGAATTAGGTCAGTAACCGGTCCGGCCTTGCTTAAGTTGGCTTAGCTGTCGAGTAGGCAAGTGTGCAAACACATTCCGATGAAAAGGCAGCACGTTGCGAGCACTTTTATAGAGAGTACTGCTTCAAGTATTGGCCAATTTTACAACTAGCTTTAGATCGTGGCGAAGACTAGGTTAAAGTTACCAATGGTCAGCCAGAGACCTGTAGTCGGCCTCTGCCTATAATTTGTATGAGTGGGAAGAGTATGATAAAGATAAAAGATAAAAGATGTTTATTCAGTAAGTAGGCCGCACAGATAAATACTGGAAAAGGTCCGTATCTTAAGTACCCGAAATCGACGTGCGTGCATGACTCGATGTATGAATGTGAAAGGATCGAAATAAATTTGTCAAGATCGTATCAAGTGCAAAGAAGTGGTCTCTGCCTACCCCTCCGGGAAACAGGCTTGATTTAATGTATGTATCCCATCCCACTAATATAATAAATGCAACGGCTGGAAGGATTTAGATGAAACTAGAGATGGAGATAGCTTATACCCTAGATTAGCACATAGCTACTTTTCATTCTGAGAAAATGAAAAGTTCCTACGGTAATAACGATAACCAAAATCAATGCGGACGAAGTCACGGGCAGAAGCTAGTTTGCTATATAAATGGAGTTGCTACTTTTCATCTCGGAATATTTAAAAGTGGCCGACTGAAAAACGATAATCTAAGCCAGTAAATCAATAAATAAATATCACGGGACCATCTCATACCAATCAGCTTAGTCCCAAACTAAGTTCTAGGCTCATAAGTAGCTGCACACTTTTGTACCTTGTCACTTTAAGTCCTTTGTCAGAGCAGTTCAGACACGATGTTAAAGTGCAAAAGCACTGCGGTATCATCATCATCATCATCATATCAGCCGAAAGACGTCCACTGCTGGACATAGGCCTCCCCCAAGGCTCTCCACTCAGTCCGGTCTTGACTACGGTATATACAGTTACTTAAATATAAACTACTTGTACTTATAGAAAACTCTCAAGACTCAAGAACAAATACTCGCGCTCATCACACAAATATTTGCCCGTACTGGGAATCGAATTCGGGACTAGGCTACCACGTCGTATAAATAATCAACCTGTAAATATACATAGGTAAAATGTGCCTGTTTTATTTATTCTTGTTTGCGCTGTGAGGTTGAGGAACCTATGCCCATTCCGCCATATACATCGCCCTACACCGCTAAGCAGCAGTGTTTGTATTGTTGTGTTTCGCTGTGGAGATAAGACAATCGGTGAATTGAAGACATGTTGTGTTTCAATGTGGAGTTAAGACAATCGGTGAATTAAAGACCTCTCGCATCCTCAGGGTGAACAAGTTTTGGAATCTACTCATTTAGAACCGTCTGTAATCCGTAAATTAGGCCAAAGTGCATTGTTTGTATGTATATATGTAAATTTTGAAAGGGCTGAAATTACGATCTCTTGTGCAAACCCGATGCCGCTGCATAGTTTCTATAAGCTGATCTGATGATCGCGACGCATGGTGGCGACAGGATCTTCGCTTTACTTAATGTAGACCCACCGTATGGGACGGATGGTGAGGGACTCATTAGTTTAAGGTTGATAAGCAGATAACGAAAAAAAAAAGGCAACAAAAGCTTGAGCCAGAAATATTTTTTTAACGGAAACTTAAATACATACACACTCACGCCTTCATTCCCAGAGTGGGGTAGGCAGAGCTAAAGAATTACCAACAAGTCTTAAAACTTCTTGATAATTCTGTAACCACATTTTGCACAAGTAGGCTAAGATGTTTCCCAATGTATTAGTGACAGGTGGCAAGCCCATCGCCTAACAGTACTACAAGCCTTTATTCCCTTAGTCGCCTCTTACGACATCTACGGGAAGACATGGAGTGGCACTATTCTAACCCGGCAACCACACGGCAAACGGAAACTACCTTCCGGACTCCATTAAAGTTTCTATTTCCGCCCCAAATTCATTTGTTATCACTTAGTCTACTTGTAGCTAAATTAACTAATTATGCAATAACTGGCAGGAAACAGACACGCCTATAACGTAATCAGTAGACGCATGCGCTGTTTGCATGTAGTGGTAAAGCGAACACAACAATTAAATTAGAACAAATTTCACGCACACACGCTAAGGGGCGTGTGTGAGATTGACCGTAAAACACGATTGTCATCCGTTTCTATGTATACACACACGTTTGCAAACGTCAGGTGGAAGTGATGTTCATATTCCGCGTTCGAAGTTTGAACGCACTTGCAAAGTGCGCTCGAGGGCGGTTGCCAAATGGACTGATTGTAAAGTCATATCTGCTAAAACTTGTAGATGATAGTGTACTTTGTAACATCTGTGATAAGGTCATATGTTAAGCGAGGGCTTTCGCTAGATGTGACGTTTAGGAGGTTGTTTGCAAGAATTTTAACTGGTCTGACTTGATTGCTTCTTTGATGTTTTTATTTCAGTGAAGCATTATTGTAAGATAATCTATAGTTATTTATATCAATCGTTTAATAAACGTAGATTTTTTATAACAATTAGTAGAGTCTTAAAAATCTATACTTTGGTGTAAATAACACGGGAAACCAAAACCAGTTTTCCCGAAGATCAAAAACTATCGAAATATTTTATTACAAATACAAAGAAAGGGTATTAAAATAAAATATGAAATGTTTATTTATATTAACCAACATTTTATTACTAACTAATACTAATTACTAATACTACTTACTACTTACTACTTATTACTTTTTTTTTTAATTTATTACCTATTAAAACTCATTTGGTAAATACTTTATTTTTGCTCTGTTTTCTTTGGCTAAAGTCCAATACAAACAAATTTTCATCAATATTTGATGTTTACTAAAATATCATTAACCCTGATTATAATTATTTCGATTAAACTATACCGTGTATGTGTTAACGTCCAAAAAATCTTTAAACATTCAAAATGGAGGCACCCTTATCAATTCCGTCCGCATTGTCCGATTATTCATCATCATCATCATCATGTCAGCCGAAAGACGTCCACTGCTGGACATAGGCCTCCCCCAAGGCTCTCCACTCAGACCGGTCTTGTGCTTTTCGCATCCACCGCTTTCCCGCGATCCTTACAAGGTCGTCACTCCATCTTCTTGGAGGCCTACCTACAGCTCGTGTCCCGGTCCGCGGACGCCACTCAAGAACCTTCTGACCCCATCGGCCATCAGTCCGATTATTCACTATTCAAAATTTCCATCTTCGAGGTATAAACTATCTCTTTCCCTTAAGTTTCACATCGATCGGTTAAGACGTTAAAACGGCGAAGACAAACAGACACACATTAAATACAAGATACAAATAATACAATATTTGTCCTTTGTTCGTTGTTGTTTTCGGCCTGTTCTCTATTCGTCTTCTGAGTAAATGACGTAATAGCAAAAACCGGTCATAATGTTAACAACTTATACCTACTATCAACATTTATTATTACCACTGAATTGTTTTTATTTCTATAAACGCGCGAAAGTTTGTTGTTATGTTCTATCTTCAAGGAGAAACGCCTAAATTCATCGATGCGCAAGCTACAAAGATAGTCTAGGGTTATTGGTACGAAATTAGAGGTTCTGGGTTCAATTCCAGATATGGGCTAAAATTTGTGACCTGAGCCTTCAATTTTTTTTATGTTTTGTTATCTAGGACACATAATGCAGGGCTAGATCTTTTGAATATTTATTTCACAGCTCGAAAAAAGAAAGACATTAAGCCTTTTTTATCCTCAAAAATACATACATACATACATTAAATCACGCCTGTTTCCCAGAGGGGTAGGCAGAGACCACTTCTTTCCACCTGCTACGATCTTGACAAATTTCTTTCGCTTCTTCCGCATTCATACATCGAGTCATGCACGCACGTCGGTTTCGGCTACTTAAGATTCGGCCCTTTTCTAGTATTTCTCCGATTTGATTCGAAAAAGTACACCTAGGGCGGCCCCTTCCGACCCTTCCACTCACTTTCGATCTGTATATATCTTTCATCAATCTTCTTTCATCCATCCTTTCCTCAAAAATAACGGTAAAAAACCGTGTGAATAAAGTTGCAGGCACTTATGACCTAGTAGGTTCAAACTTTCCCCAAGCCACAGCAAAAGTGAATATATAAAAGTTAAATCCATACAAAAACACAGCACGCATACCAACATCAGCAACTCACACGTTGCCTTGAATACACAATGGAGGTACCAGCCAGCACCCACGCTTGATTTGCTCATAGTTACGTCACATCCAAATTGGGCAACCGATATGTAGGGCCATGCCTGGGCCCTTTTACTTTTTATAACTGGCACGCTAGCTTCTGTTCCAATTTTAAAGTTTAGCGTTAGATAACACGCGAATGTTCGAGTTTGAGTTTGTTCTATTTTTAAAGTTTAAAAGTCAGATAATACTGGCAGCTTTTTAATAAGTTTAACGGTTTTATTAATGACTTAGACTTGTTTTTAAAGTGGTATTTAATGTTGAACCGCTTCGTTTGCTAATAATGACGAGATTATTGTATTTTTAAACGACCGCGTCGAAATAGTTTAGTCGGTATTGCTTCGAAAACTATTACTTTTGCATTTTTACATTACAAAAGTTAAGGTCAAAATGTCAATATCTACCAATAAATTTGTCTAAATGCCAGTAAATCTGTTGTTTGTTTATGTTAAACAAAATCAAGCTCACAATAAAACAGTTATAATGTTTCCATCAAAAAAACATTCAAAATATTTTCTCATTCTATTCCACAAAAACAAAACATTATCTAAGTAGGTTGAAGGTTTCTAAGTTCATCACAAAGGCAGTGAAACCACATTACGTAACGCTGTAGTACGAGCTAATGGAATTTTTACTATTCGCTACGACTATTATGCAATGCTCCTTTTGTGGAAGCCGAAATGGCGCGACTAGGACAACCATCTTTAAGTGCTGACGGCGGACAAGGTCCACGAGCCGAGTCATTTCGATTTTAGGGTTCCCTATCCGAAGGAAATCAGATGGGCGGCAATAGGACTCTATTACTTAGCTTTCGCTATCAGTCCGTCTGTAGGTACGTATCTTTTGAACTGTAAGAGATAGCGAAAGTATTTTTTTCAGTTTTTTTTTTACGGCGTACATGAATCGTCTTCATTTCAACATTATTAAAAAAAAACAAGCTTTCGTTTCGGTCAATTCGTTTGGCAGATAGCATGGCACAGACAGACACAGGTTAAACTTATAATACTGGTTTAATAAACCAACCAACTAGGCCGACGACGCGTTGGCGGCCTACGAAGCTAGCGGTACCGGGTTCAATTCCCGGTATGGGTATATATTTCTGTGATCAGCAGAAGTATTTGTTTCTGAGTCTTGGATGTTTTCTATTTACTTAAGTACTATCAGCCCATTGGAACCCAAGCCCACCATAGAACTCTGTCACAGTGACGTTTTGATTCAAGTCATGAGAAGTGTCAAATTAATTGTTTTATAATGTCACTGTGACACCGTTCTATGGTACCTATTTATTTCTCTATAAATATAATAATTTGTATCGATGTCTAGTACCCATAGTACAAGCCTAGAGTTTAGTTTGAGAGTAGATCATATTGTGTAAGATTGAACCTTGATATTTATGATTTATTTGTCCCAGACTAGGACAAGTCCGTAAAATCCCTGAAAACATACTAGCCCTATGCCCGTCCAGCAAGTCCAGCTTGTAAACAGAAAAGGCAAGCTTATGGTCGACTAAGATTAGTAATCTCGGTAATACTCATAATGAGGCGGCGTTACGTCATTCTGAAGTATCTGGGCACCTTTGGCATATTTGTTCGAGCGGCGCAGGCGCACGACTGCTTGACATGCGCGCAAAATCAACTCAGCACCTCTACCTATATAAAGTTAGTTTTACCAAACATGCTCGGAAAGGATGGCTTTATTTAGCCGGTATAGTAACCCGGTCAAATGCGAGTTGGACTCAGTTGGACTCGCACACCGAGGGTTCCGTTTCTAAGACAATATCGTTGGAAAAAACAAAAAAATAATTTTGTTATGAACTTTATTTTCTATCGAATAAGGTCCATTATGACTTTTTTGTTTTTTTTTCGAATCTGTAAAATTTTAAAACGTAAATACTTATAAAATAAACACATACATACATACATAAATTCACGCCTTCATTCCCAGAGTGGGGTAGGCAGAGCTAGAGAATTACCAACAAGTCTTAAAACTTCTTGATAATTCTGTAACCACATTTTGCACAAGTAGGCTAAGATGTTTCCCAGTGTATTAGTGACAGGTTGCAAGCCCATCGCCTAACAGTACTACAAGCCTTTATTCCCTTAGTCGCCTCTTACGACATCCACGGGAAGACATGGAGTGGTACTATTCTAACCCGGCAACCAAACGGCTATAAAATAAACAATTATCTTTAAATCAGTTTTTTTTTGGATTTCGTAGTCTTTAAATATCGGATCTTTTGTAAATTTTTGGCTATAAATCAAAAAGGAAACTCACGGAAACTCATGTCACGAAAAATTATAAAAAAAAAAGATTTTAAATTCGCTGATTTAGCCGTTTCATATTTATGTTGGCTATAATAAAATAACTTTAATTTTTCAACCCCCCATTCCCCTTTTCAAATATTTATTCATACTTTTTTTTGCTAAAAACAGATGTGGGCTAGCAAGTTATACAACTATGTGAAATTTATTTATTTATTTGTGCCGACGCGCTGGCCTAGTTGGTAGTGACCCTGCCTACGAAGCTAGCGGTCCTGGGTTCAAATCCCGGTAAGGGCAGATATTTATGTGATGAGCGCGAATATTTGTTTCTGAGTCATGGATGTTTTCTATGTATTTAAATACTAAATATATTTATCCTTATAAGTATTTATATCTTTGTCTAGTACCCATAGTACAAGCCTAGAGCTTAGTTTGGGGCTAGGTCAATTGGTGTGACATTGTCCCCTGATATTTATTATTATTATTTGTATGTCTTTACCATTCACGGGACTATGGGAGTCCCGGACCTTTGGATGGCGTACATGGAGCCGAAGCCAACACGCAGAGGCCCTTTAGACAAGTTTAATTTAGTAAAGTGATGGGACACCAACCGGCGATTGTCCCTGAGTTCAAACTATGGAAGTATGCTCCCACGGACAACCAACGGTTAGTCTAGGACTATTTAAGAAGGATGGAAGTATTAAAATAGACACTATGAATGAACAGATATGGACTGGTGAACTAGGCTATTGATGAAACTACGGCGCCTGCTTGGCCAATGCTAATTACTTTGGTTGAAATGGCAGGCGGTGACTCGCCAACTCAATGGAATGGGCCTCCCGAAATAGCCGCATATATATAGCAGCAGGGAGGTAACAGTTCCAGAGGGGCTAAGAGTGGAGAGGTGCTTCTGGACTTTAAACGACCATAAGGTGCCCACTCACCACTTATGCAACACATCCACCCTTCGAGCATATAGCTCTTGCGACTCCACTCTGACCGGCCAATAAAGGCAAGCCAGAGGTGAGGGTCTGTTCCTCGTCATTATACACTCCAGCCGGCCGGTGAAGGCAAGCGTGAGGTGAGGAACAGGACCTACCCTCGGGAGCATTCAGGTCCGTGGTGTCGCCACTCACCAACAGCTCGCCACTAGCTGCCCTATTATTATTATTATTATTATTTCAAGTTGATTGCTAAGATTGGCTAACACATATAATAAAATATTTAGTCATTTAGACCCATTTTCGTTGTCAAAATCCTCCTTTAAAACAGCAGTAATTAAATGTTGCACTTCATAAATTAGTGTAGTACACACTCACTCACACACATACACACACACCCACACACACACACACACATATAGACATACTAGCGCGGCTTTTGGCTTTTTGCCGTTTCTGTTTTCTGTTTACTGTTAGTTTACTCAAGTTTATTTTTGCCTGACCTGTGGTTTGCATGAGCACAGTCAACTCTTTTTATTATTTAATCGCACCAGTAGTGTTGTTAAATATGTTATCTTTTTAATCTGTGGATATCTATAATTGGCTTTGTTTGCTGTTTGGTGTTATCGGTTTTATATTTTCTGTATTGTGCTGTTGATGTCCTTAATAAATAAATAAATAAATAAATAAATAAATAAATAAATAAATAGCTTCTTTAGTTTCAGAGAAGCACTGCTGTGGTTATTTTTTTACCATTTTGGTAAGTACGTAACCCTAAAAAGCATACATATCGGTCCACGGTTTTGGACTACGATGCAACCAACAAACACACAGAGACACACATTAAGCTTTATAACACCCTTCTTTTTTTCGGAGGTTAAAAACAAAGATGCGAAAAGCCTCATTTTCTTCTTAGGAGTAAAATAAACGTATGAAACATTTCTGTCCATAGCGATTTTTTTTTAATTGAGCCGTGTAAAAAAAAAAAACAAAATGGAACGAACGAGCGAGCGAGCGAGTTCAGATTCAGACGAGCCAGACGGTTATACTACCTAATTGAGAATGTACGCCCTAGCAGGGTTCTATTGTACTCAAAAAAGTGATGAACTAAACTAAAAGTTTTTTTTTTCTGAGTACTCAACGTAGATTCATTGTTTTTTACTATAACTAAGTATTTAAATCCTTTGTATGCGTCCTCCGGTTCTCACAGATAGATTTATCTTATATTAAGCATGTTCTCAATAGGTAAAATGTATTAAGTTTTACCCATAGAATCAACAATATAAAAGCAGTTTTTTTTTAAGACAGACCTCTGCTAGCATATTTATTAAAACAACTTTTAAAAAAGTACCTTTTGTCAATTTTGTTAAAAATGATTTATATAATTCTGCCCTCCTACGGAAAAAAGGCACATCTACTATATTACTTAGTTGTACTGCACTTCCAACCTTATTATAACATATGAGAGTTTAATATGCTTCTATGAATTATATGCACTTGTGCGTTTTCTCCGTAGCAGGGCAGAATTAATCATCAAAGAATCATTAAAAACAACACTAAAAATTATGACTTTATTGCCCTTTTTTCATAAATTATGCTTCCTCGTGCAGGTGCTAAATAGGGAAGTAGGCAGTTGACGTTAATTATGTTTACGCGTACTTATTCATTCTACGCTGGCCACAATATGAACCATTAAAATAGTGGTACTTGACATAACATACTTATGACGTCAGTTCTTGATGAATTGTCAAGCTGACATTTTCCATAGAAAATGCGGTAATGTTTGTCTCCCCTTAAACCTAACTTAGTCCGATTTTTACCTTTTTTCGAATATGTTTTTGCTATTATAAAAAACCAGATCTGAAAATTTTCCTTTTTATGTACTTACATATTTCGGGCTTGATTCAGCACGTGAGAAATTACCGCCCGGATTGAATTTAGCAATTATTTACAAACCCCACTTATATCGCGTAGCTATCAAATATTTTCCATATTTGATAGATACGCGGTTAGCAACAGTCGGGTTTTCAAAGCTTACATGTTAGACTTGTTTATAAAAGTACTTACACGGCGTGTAAATTGTATAAATCGTCGCTAGAAATCAATAATGCTGTAACTCTCAAAAACCAAACTTTATACTAGAGCCAAATTACAAACGCAAAAAAAATAAAAAAATCATAACTTCTAAACGGCAATAAATAGTTTTGTTAAACTGAATACTCAAACTCGATATAAAATGGGTTAAGGGTGATTTTTGCGGGTTACAGAATACTGTAACCCAAAAGGGAAATGTGGTGGTGTAATTTAAAAACCAAATGAAAGGGCGTTTTAAATTGCCGTAACTAAATAACAGCCACTACAACAATTTTGGTCCGAAATTACTTACTGATTTAAAAAATTAAGACCAAATTAGTTAGGAAAGCAAAAACGCTGTACAATATTCCAGAGATTAAGTTTCTTACCTTGTATTGCTGTAAGTCTCATTTCGACAAAAAATACCGGAATTTAAGCGGGTTACAACATTTATTTGTTCTCCAATAATCTAAATATCACAAATAACTAATGCTGTAAAGTTTTTATTTTTCATCGTAGAAACACGAGACATAGACCATTCGACGCAGAAAAAATTATGAAGTAAAAATATGCAAAAAAACGATTTTGGTAGGAGGTGCGGGTTACAGCATTATTGCTTTCCAGCGACGAAATATACAAATTAAATAAAGTAATATACATACATACATACCTTCACGCCTGTAATCCCAGAGTGGGGTAGGCAGAGCTACAGAATTATCAACAACTTTAAAACTTGTTGATAAGTCAGTAACCGCATTTAGCACAAATAGGCTAAGATGTTTACCAGTGTATTAGTGACAGGTGGCAAGCCCATCGCCTAACAGTACTACAAGCCTATATTTATTCCTTTAGTCGCCTCTTACGACATCCACGGGAAGACATGGAGTGGCACTATTCTAACCCGGCAACCACACGGCATAAGCAACCACACGGCATATTTATATATATAATCAAAATTGCCTTTACATTCTTATTAGGTTAGGCCTGTGTCATGGCAACCAAAAACCATTAAAAGAATTATACCGCCACGGATTGCGGTCCTTAATGTAATTATTGAATTAGGTTAATTGAAAAAATACTAGCTGCAGTGCTAAAGTAAACGAGCAAAGAAGAAGTTTTCTTCACGTTATCTGTTATATTTCATCAAAATAATAAGTCGTTACCCGTCAATTTACTGCATGTGACAAAAAAGAAAGACTTCGTATCGGCGTTTGCGCAATATGGGATAAGTAAAGACGCGAACGGACAGCTAAGTCAATATTTTGTTTAAAATGTACCTACCCAGCAATATAGTCGTACAACTTGTAATGTAGATTAAAATAACCATTGCGAACGCAATATAATTAATGAGAAGATGACTTTTAAAAGTTTATATTCAGAACCTTTATGTATTTGGCGTTTTTTATCAATATACAAGTAGGTAGGTATAATTAGGATTGTTATTTTTTTTTAATTAAGTACTCTAATTTGAAAACCATTTCGAGGAATAGGGGTTTAAAGCCGTTCTGCATTATTAAGTTTTTGAAATATTTATATCTTTCGGACATTTCGACAAAAGTAGATGTGACATTTGTTTGACTTTCGTTTTTGGCTTGAAGCCCTCCTAGGTGTATCTTACGAGTTAGGCGAAAACGCTTGAACTAGTATGTATTATTACACTATTACAGTCACTTTTTATCATTAAATATCCTTTAATTCTTGTAATTCATGAGAAAATGCCAACCCAAATTTAAAATAATCATGTAATCCATAAAATGTCTGCTAAATAAATAAAGACATTAAAAGAAAACAATTGGGTCGAATACAAAATTAATAAAAATGGTCTCTTAAAATGACCCATTCTTTCCAATTAGAATGAGTATTTTTTGATCTAGATCCCAATTTAACAATTTTTCGAGCGATTTTTCCGCGTATTACTGCGTAAACTTTACAATAATATCTTCTTCCGAACTGAGGCTATTTCTGTAGCAGAATTAATTAGAATTGTTAAGAAAGTTCTCAAAAACGAAATTAAACGAAACGGAAAGAGAACATCTAAATGCCCTCCATGTTTTTATGAGAATATTTTCAGTCCATTATTCTTGACAAGATCTCGATAATTTTAGGAACGTTCTGGCACTCGCACATTATTGCTAGATATGGCTAATTAACATTTTTTAGGCAGAATTATTTGCAAATCATTTCTTCCTAACGATGTAACTATACGATGACTCGATGACAATTCCCTCGGCACCTCGATTAGTCACCCGTAGTAAAAGTGTAGTTCCGACAAAAACTTAATTAACATTTTGTGCCTAATAAAATAATTTTATCGACAAACGTGACATAATCGATGGAAACCAGTTTGAACTGGGTGTGTCCGAGAAAACGGATTATTCCTTTGGAATATTTTATGGTTTTTAACTTCATATTAAAACAAACAATTTAGGGCATGCTTATTTAGGTACCGCTATTTCATCATAGCCCTTTTTTTTACATACATACCTAAACCCACGCCCTCATTCCCAGAGTGGGGTAGAGTTTAGTAGTTAGAGGTTGGTCTAGTCGGTAGTGACCCTGCCTACGAAGTTAGCGGCCCCGGGTTCGAACTCCGGTAAAGGCAAAGTATTTGTGTGACGAGTATTTATTTGTTCCTGAGTCTTGGGTGTATTTATTTATTTAAGTACGTATTTATGCAAGTATATCGTTATCTAGGCCCCCTGATGATTTATTATTTATTTATTTATCAATTGTCATATCAAGACCCAGTTTGGTCAGCGTGGCATGAGGAAGGAAAATATGGCAAGTCGGTTCTGCTGCCCATAGTTATTTGCAATCCAAAAATGCAGATGCGTCACAGGTGGGTTTATTATGACATAACTATGCAGGACAGTTTACGCTGAGAGAAAAGGACAGAGCTATATATGCTATAGCTCTGTCCTTTACCGCCGTAAAATGAACTGCATAGCTATGTCATAATTTATAATAACCCCCCCGGCCATGGAATTCCTCTACACCAATCATAGCATCATTATAATACCGGTCATTTGTAATGAACAGCTTAGCAATGTACGATGTGAAGCCACAACGTTGCTTGGAACATGTCTGGAGACCAAGTTAAACATTTCGCGGTAGGTACTTGTGTGATTGACGCGATTATAGGCCACTGGAAATAAAAATGGCACAAATAATTTCAAAGCTTGATACCAATTTCATCAAACAATATTAAATGTTAAATAATCTTAATCGTTAAGTTGTTGGCGAAATTCAATATAAAAGTAAGATATTCCATACCAACTGACTTGTCTTATAACCTCAAAAGGTTCCCTATCCATCTAAAATTTAAATTTTATCACAAAAAACAGCCATGATGTAAAATCAGGAAAAATGAGCGCAAAAAATCTAGTTCCTAAATTCACCAGAAAACGGCCGTTTTAGTCAAAAACTATGAATTTTGAGGTTATAAAAGTATTTACTAAATAAGACAAGTTGGTACATATCCTGTAGCATTGTTGGTAACGCACTCGCACTCCTAAAGACGGTCTTAGGATAGCAGTCTTATCATCTGTAGTCCCAGAACCCACATGCCAACAGATGATTCAAGAATATGTGCTCGACCGTCCTCTCCGTGCAAATAAAATAAGTACATGTTCATTTGAATATTGAATGAATGGACTCTTCACGTTTTACCACGTCCTATTGACTCCCACGCAACAATAATGGTGCAAAAAACTACGCAGTACACATGTTTAGCTAAAATGCACGTACAGACGCGATACCATATCGTTTGTGACACTGCTAAACCGCGTAACTAACAAATTTGTGACAGAGCAAAATAAACCTTAATGTCATATAAAAAGGTGCATTTTGCTCCTTATTAAAAATGTTATTTACGCGAATTTGCTGTTTCATGGCGATATTGTGTTTGTTGTGAATAGGTATACATATTATGTAGGTATGTGTAGGCTAACGGACAATGCCAGGCGGATCCCTTGGTCGAGCGTAAGCCAACTAAACGAGAATAATATACTGCTGTTTGCATCCTCCCCTTACTTATACACAATTAAGGTTCTAAGTAGGGAATGCAAGATCTTTACTGGTGGGAGGACCTTGTGCAGGGTCCGTCCGGGTTGGTACCACCATCTAATCCATTAACCTACCGCCAAGCAGCAGTGTTCGCATTGTTGTGTTCCGGTTTGGGGATAAGACAGCCGGTGAATTGACTACCATAGAGGGTTGGCAGTGCATTTGCAGTCTTAGGATTGCGGTCTTGTGAATGCGAATGTCTATGGGTCACAGATTCACTTACCATCAGGTGGTCTGTATGCTCGTTTGCCTTCTCTATGACATAAAAAAAATGCAATTTAACCGGTTATTAACCGTTTTTATATGAAAATAACCGGTTAAAACCAGTTATAACCGGTTATTTGCATTCCCTAGTTCTAAGTATGCTCAACATTTTTATTGGGTGTCTGTACATTTGTATTACTATAGTCACCCTGCCAATAAAGACACATCCACAACTGTAGAGCTAGCCAAGTTGTATAGCTAAGGCTGCGTTTCCACCAGAGATGTGCGAGGCGGCTAAGAGGTGTTGATAAAAAAAAAGATAAAAGATGTTTATTCAGTAAGTAGGCCGCACGGGCACTTTTGCACGTCAAAAATCTACCAGCGCTTCACAAGAGACCACTGCTGAGAAGAAACGCCGCAAGAAACTCAACAGTCAGAGTTGCGAGGAAAAATCCACCAATAGGATAAGTTGATTGTTCCTCTTAATACCGCTTAGCTGCCTAGCACAGCTCCGGTAGAAACGCTGCCTAATGCTTGTAAAAATATCTCAAAATACATACATAGACGATCTTAGTATATGTCAAGGAAGAAGGCAAACAAGCACATATTCTCAAGACTATATTAATAATCCTATGACTACAAATGCATGGCAGACCATGGGGTCTAAGATAGAATGCCGTAACTTTGCTAGTAATTTTTCAGTCGTGTTATCCCCACACTGGGACACAACAATGCGTACTGCTGCTTGTCTGTAGGTTAAAGGATAAAGTGGTAGCACAAGATCCTACCACTACTAAAGCTTTTTTCTCAAATATGCAATGAAATGTTGGCGTTACAGAATTATCAACAACTTATTTAAGAGTGCTTGGTAATTCTGTAGCTCTGCCTACCCCACTCTGGGAATGAAGGCGTGAGTTTATGTATGTATGTATGTTGGCGTTATTTTAGTAACTCAGGCTTCAAAGTATCACTGAGAGAACCGTAAAGGAATTTCATACAAAATTGAAGGCCAAGGCCAGGGAGTATTTTTTTAAATTTTAATGTGATCATGGCGGCTGTGTTTATGAACAGGCTAAATAGCTAAATTATACTTTTCTCTATATAATTCGGCAGCCCCCTACTTCCCGGCCTCTGTTGTAATGTACTATTTCTATTCTATTATACAGCTTCTTAGAAAAAAAAACAATCAATATAAGGAAGGAAGTAAGTGCGCTGGGAAGACATGGTCTTTCATGTTTTAGAAGTGCCGGCCGTTTGTACCGCCACGGCACAATTAATGATCTGATCCGTCGTTCGCTTGCCGCTGCCTCTGGACCAGCGGTCCTAGAACCGGCAGGTGTGCATAGCGACGATGGCAAGCGACCAGACGGAGCTGCTTTGGTGCCGTGGTAACTGGGCAGGGCACTGGTATTGGACGCGACGTTTGTTGACACATTCGCCCTTTCCCACGTCCAGTCAACCCGTAATCAGGCCGGTGCAGCAGCTGATCAGGCCCAAACCCTCAAGCGCCGCAAATATTCATCATTATTAAATAATTACGAATTTGTGGCACTTGCAGTGGAGACCATGGGTCCTTGGTCAGCTGACGCTTTATGAAGGCTCTGTCATCCCGGCTAATAGACACCTCTGGAGATCCTAGACCTGGGGTGCTTACCTCTCCCAAAGGATTGGGCTAGCTATCCAGAGAGGTAATGCAGCCAGTGTCATAGGGACCACGCCGCGAGCGGACCTGCTAGAGGGGGTGTTCATTTTATAGTGGTGATTATTATTTACATCTTTAATATTTGAGTAGCTTAGTTTTATTTTAATTTGAGTAGCTTAGTTTAATTTAAATTTAAATAAGTTTAGTTTTAACTATTAATATAATAATATATTGAAATGACATGCGCGATCTTTTACAGTTTACGTCAATTCTATTAATATTTCTTGATTTCTGCAGTCATAAACGTTTGCAAAATGCACGTCTCCGTACGCTTCTGACCTGTATTATCAGAAAAGGACCCAGTGATCTAACTTAAGCTTGTATAAGACTTTGAGCTTGGTAAATGACGTGATACGAAGAGTCACGTGATCTACCAGTGACGCGATTGGTTTAAAAACGAAACGAATAGAGACGCTAGTTAGCGTAATGAATCTTGGCTAGGGCCTCAGCGATGTAACCGTGTGAATCGCTTAGACAATCTGCCTTGGTGAATCAGACCCAAACCCAGGACCACACCCTCAATTAACCTCTCCGGTCCACCTCACCCGGCCGTCGACCCGACGACACGTGACATAACAATACGTCGTTTAAACCATCGGGCTAGCAAGTAGGTCATACGGCTTAAGGTCGAGTTGTACTAAGATAACATAACTTGAGGAAAATACGAGGAACCATTGTCTTTAAATATAGTGGATCGTTAAGATGAATAAATAAATTTGCGAGCGTGAAACCGATGGAAATACTGCGTCATAAACAAGCAACGTACTTGAAGATATTAAGACTGCAGTCGTTATTAGAAAAATAAAGTTAAAGATGTTAATATACCCGTTAAATGTCTTTAGCCCGTGCAATGATTGACGAGATATAACAACGATTAAAAATCAATTCTATTATTATGATGATGGGCGCTAACAATGGGCCTCATAAGAAAGCTCAAGGTCACTCAGAGGGCTATGGAGAGGGCTAAGCTCGGGGTTTCTTTGCGTGAATTGCGTGATAGAATCAGAAATGATCATATCCGCAGGAGAACTAAGGTTACCGACATAGCCCGAAGAATAGCTAAACTGAAGTGGCAGTGGGCGGGGCACATCGCTCGCAGGACTGATGGCCGATGGGGTCAGAAGGTTCTTGAATGGCGTCCGTGGACCGGGACACGAGCTGTGGGTAGGCCTCCAACAAGATGGAGTGACGACCTTGTAAGGATCGCGGGAAAGCGGTGGATGCGAAAAGCACAAGACCGGTCTGAGTGGAGAGCCTTGGGGGAGGCCTATGTCGACCAGTGGACGTCTTTCGGCTGACATGATGATGATTATGATGACACGATAACTTATAAAACTGAAAATAATAATTGCGTTTGCATCACATGTAAGATATCAAGCGCCCACAGATTAAAAAACAGGAGTTTTTTTTTTAACAAAAAGTTGGATATACAATGATGACCATCTTACTACCGTACTCAGACACATTTTATTAATAATTAAGGCGTTCCTTTTTCTAATGTGTGTATGACAAAGCGACGGGTTCGATTCTCAGTATGGGCAAACATTAGTGTGATGGAACTAATGAGCGTGAGTTTTATCATCTAGTTAGTATCAAGTATTCGTAGTATTTAACGTTGTCTAGTACCCGTAGTACAAGAGCACTTTCTAAGAGCTATCTCATGTTATTTGATAACGTTATAGAACCCTATAAGTAGAGCATACTTTTCGAATCCATAAACCTGTATATAAGAGGAGTCGCGGGGGATTTCCGAAAAATCCTTTCCTAGTGGAATCCTACGGTATCCAAGAATTATTCCTTCTAAAATGCAACGGTTCTCATTGTGCAATTAGCCACGCAAGAGTTTTATGTGTATAGATAATGTGGAATAAAAGAAGATGTAAGATTGAAAAGGGCCTCCTTCGATGGTTCGGTCATTTGGAAAGGATTGACGAAAGAGATATACAGATCGAAAGTGAGTGGAAGGGTCGGAAGGGGCCGCCCTAGGCGTACTTTTTCAAATCAAATCGGAGAAATACTGGAAAAGGGCCGAATCTTAAGTACACGAAACCGACGTGCGTGCATGACTCGATGTATGAATGTAGAAGAAGCGAAAGAAATTTGTCAGAACGTAGCAAGTGGAAAGAAATGGTATCTGCCTACCCCTCTGGGAAACAGGCGTGATTTAATGTATGTTTGTATCTAGAATAACAATAAAGTCGACAGTGTCAATTTTGCCGGGACGAGCCGGTTAGCATTCAATTTCATGGTTGAGCAGAGCTTGCTGTAAAGAGGAAGTTAGATAATGCCGCTTCGTTAACAAAGACTCAGCGTATTCTGGTATCTACTCGTACATACATAGGGTCGAGGACTATCTAACAGATAAAAATGCTTGGCCTAAACTAAACACCTAAATAACTTAATAATACATACATACATAACTTCACGTCTGTAATCCCAGAGTGGGCTAGGCAGAGCTACAGAATTACAACTTTAAAAAGTTGTTGATAATTCAGTAACCACAATTTGCACAAATAGGCTAAGATGTTTACCAGCTCATTAGTGACAGGTTGCAAGCCCATCGCCTAACAGTACTACAAGCCTTTATTCCCTTAGTCGCCTCTTACGACATCCACGAAAATAATAAAACTTATTAACTTAGTCATAAAAAACATGTAAACTTTGTATATTGTCTGGGGGACACGACACGTTTTCTGCAGGAGAATGTAACAAAACTTTTTATGCAGGTTGTCTTGCACCGTCACAGGTAAATATTACTTGTATAATTTATAAAATTGTTATTACTATTACTTATGAGTTTTTGTGACAATTCTGAGTTTTGACACATTTTCCTGCTCAACTACGCATGAATATATTAAATTTTGGTTTTATGTGAGATTCATTGTTTTATATAATGCTAGGTTAAGTTTATTATTGTATAATATCATAAGCAGTATTTAAAAAACAACTTACTGTTGAGTTTCTTGCGGCGGTTCTTCTCTATCGTAGATTTTTGACGTGTTAAACTGCCCGTGCGGCCTACTTACTGAATAAACATCTTTTATCTTTTTATCTTTATCATACATTAAATCGCGCCTGTTTCACAGAGGGGTAGGCAGAGACAACTTCTTTCAAACTGCTACGATCCTGGCAAATCTCTTTCGCTTCTTCCGTGTCCTGCATATCCTGGTATAGTTGAGAATCATTACAGTTCCAATTACAGGACCGGGAGACGAGCTGTAGGTAGGCCTCCAACAAGATGGAGTGACGACCTTGTAAGGATGCGGGAACGCGGTGGATGCGAAAAGCACAAGACCGGTCTGAGTGGAGAGCCTTGGGGGAGGCCTATGTCCAGCAGTGGACGTCTTTCGGCTGACATGATGATGATGATGATGACAGTTCCAAAGTCTTACCGGAGCAGTAAGATTTGCATGCTGTCCCTCGCACTCTAGAAGAATACTGCGAGGGACAGAGCGAGTACGGTATTGTAACTCATGGCAAGGGTACAGGAGAGATTGAATACACATCAGAAGTTATGCAACTGCGTATAATGGAGAAACGGAGGAGCCGTGAGAACATCAGATATCTTTGTGCCTATAATCACGGTTGAACGTAGAGCGCGAAGAAGGTATTCAACCATTGAATTAAAAAGTTCCTATAAACGTGTTAGTCTAGAAAATAGTGATCCTGACAGATTTCTGTACTGTTTTGTCAAGAATAAAAAAGATGTAAAAGTCCACAGGCATCAATATAAAAAAAACCGGACAAGTGCGAGTCGTACCAGCATTAACAAAAAAACTGCAAAAAATCACGTTTGTTGTATGGGAGCCCTTAAATATTTATTTTATTCTGTTTTTAGTATTTGTTGTTATAGCAGCAACAGAAATTACATCTTTTGTGTAAATTTAGAATGTCTAGCTATCACAATTCGTGAGATACAGCCTGGTGACAGACAGGCGGCAGACGGACAGACGGACAGTGGAGTCTTAGTAATAGGATCCCGTTTTTACCCTTTGGGTATGGAGTTCTATAAACTAGCGACTTGCCCTAGCTTCACTTCGGTTTATATGTGAAAACCACGTCAGAATTCGTTGCCAAAGTTAAAAAGAAATATGCAGATTGCGACTTTGTTCTATACTATTTAGAGAAGAGACGGTAATCAATGTTATGAAGGCAATATCCAATGCATAGGCTGATAGAGGTCATCATTTGGCATGATGATCAAAAGTAGAAGGTTATAAAAGTTTAATAGTACATATTCTATAATAGTAGAAGGATTACATAACAGATGATGTATACAAACAAGTGTAACAAATAGCAAGCTCTCTACTCTAATGTGGCTAAACAACTGACTTCGTTATTAATCCTAAATGATCATTCAAAATGAAAAATTATGAAAATATACCTAAAGATGATTTTTAAATACCTATTCAATGCTACCCCATTTGTCATAGTTCGTCGTTTTTCGCCATATTGAAATTTTATTACTCGGGCATGTTTTTCAAAAAGTGTTAGTCTAATATTAGTACTTGTGGGAGGACCTTGTGCAGGGTCCGTCCGGGTTGGTACCACCATCTTATCCATTAACCTACCGCCAAACAGCAGTGTTCGCATTGTTGTGTTCCGGTTTGGGGATAAGACAGCCGGTGAAATGACTAGCATAGAGGCATTCCATCTTAGTCCTCAGGGTTGGCAACGCATTTGTAGTCTTGTGAATGCGAATGTCTATGAGTCACAGTTTCCACTTACCATCAGGTGGCCTGTGTGCTCGTTTGCCTTCCCATGCTATAAAAAAAAAAGTGTTTTTTCTCATTTCGTAGTGTTATTTACGAGAAAAAATGCTAATATTATTGACAAATACGCTTCGAGAAATGGGCCCCTATCACAATGTTCAGTGGCACTAACAAGATTAGGTAAGACAAATCGATTGACGAAAGAAACAACGGAACGAACATACATACTTAATAAAGGCTGATAATTACATTACCTTCCTCTTTCGACGGTCGGGTAAACGGATCATTTTATGGTTTTATTAACTCAAAGATCTTTAACAAACGAGGAAAGGGCAGCGCAAGGAAAAGTTACATGAGTCATAAAATGGAACGCTGTCTCCGTGTTGTATAAGAAATTTAACGAAATAGCAATAGATAGAGAGAATTGGAGGACGTTGCATCATTTAAATTACACCGACAAGAGCTTCGGGGCAGAGTAAAGATGCATAACGGTTAGACTAACGATTGGGTAAGCTGATGATCTATTTCTTCGGCCGCTTATGTCAACACTATAAATAACAGTGTTAAAAAAGTTCTAATTTTAGCATTATCACAGACAAAACACTAGTTCGTCTTCAAAAAAAGGTATATCACGCGGCTTGCATGTGTGCGTGTCTCGACCGGACGCGCCGCGAGCCACCACAAGCAAATTCAACAAGACGGATCGAGCCGGTTAAGTCAGGGCCACACCGCTGCCGTCGTCGCATTCAGTTGCGTGCATTAAAAGATAGAGATCACGCTGCTGGTGGTAGGACCTTGTGCAGAATCCATCCGGATCGCTACCACCATCTTATCCATTAACCTACCGCCAAACAGCAGTGTTCGCATTGTTGTGTTCCGGTTTGGGGATAACACAGCCGGTGAAATTACTAGCATAGAGGCATTCCATCTTAGTCCTCAGGGTTGGCAACGCATTTGCAGTCTTAGGATTGCATTGCAGTCTTGTGAATGCGAATGTCTATGGGTCACAGTTTCCACTTACCATCAGGTGGCCTGTGTGCTCGTTTGTTTTCACTATGCCATATTTTTTTTTTTTAACACTTCGCACGCGTCGACGTAACCCTAGTACGCGTGCAGCAATAGGTAAAAGAAACTCTTAAAGAGCCTTTGGTAGAAACTTTGGTACTATGCCTCTTTAGTAGGTCTTCTCAATCAAATCAAAAGTAGATATTACAGAACAAACATACATGTACGCTAGCCTTACACTCGGGGACAAAAAAAACGGGTCAGAGTGCGTTTTCATACTAAAGAGGCTATTTCGAGGCCTTGGTTCCTCGCCAGGGGATGCTTTTAGTGAAATCTGATGATGGATACACCGAGCATCGATACA
This sequence comes from Acleris emargana, assembly GCA_927399475.2. NCBI lineage: Eukaryota > Metazoa > Arthropoda > Insecta > Lepidoptera > Tortricidae > Acleris > Acleris emargana. The sequence continues at coordinate 725,187 of OV656859.1, forward strand.
GGACTTCCAGAGTGCCTAGGATACTCAACTGATTGAATCTGCGGCTAACGCCGGAATTGATCAGGTTCAGAAAAACATCTAAAACTCTCTCGCTGTGGTGTTAACTGATTGTGCGATAAGTTAGGTATCTTAAGAACATTTGACCTCCTCTATTGGACCTCGGAGTATCCACCATTAAACCTTACTCAAAACAACCCCTGGCCAGGGAAATAGCCTCGTTTGTATGAAAAACGCACTCTGACCCGTTTTTTTGTCCCTGAGTATAGTTAGTAAAACAGTTTGCATCATGTCAATCTAAACATTTACCGATGTGTAGCAACCTTAAAGAGCCCTATTGTCATATGATATTATCATCTTCCTTTGCCCTTTAAATTTTTTAGCGCTCCAAGTAGCTACTAAATAACCTTCGCATTCAGTACGCAGAACTCCGTAATGTGACCGTTTTGTGTGGCGTTTTGGGAGGCTGGCACTGAATCGGTCGGAGAAACCTTGTTTTTTGTTTGTGTCGTAATGCTGTGCTTTTGTTGGTTAATGGGGCAGAACTGTTTGTATGGAGAGTAGCTCTGTCGCGGACAATCAATCCGCTACGTTCATAATATAATCGATATAACGTTGACTTGTATTTGTAAATAAATAAACGTCACAGCATTTTTTCACAAATTTGATTATTCTAATCAAATACAAAAATATAATATACTCTATTATTTATTTATTCTATATTTTCAACATATCAATCTTATTGTGGTCGTCATGCACCGTCTTATATACACATAAGTAGGTGTTCTTTTTCCTTTTCTCTCTCTGTCTCTCTCTTAAGATTTTGGTGTATTTTCCTGCGGAAACTATAAACGGATATTTGAAATATTTTTTAATTTGCCATTTTTAGATTTATATAATGATAGACTAAGTAGTACCATTGTAATATTAAATATATGTAATATTAAATATATTTTTTAAAGGGCCATTCGTTCTATTTACAACTTAAATTCCCGTGACTCCTTAAGAGATCTTTTTAAGGAAATTAATATCTTAACTGTAGCGTCACAATTTATTTATGAGAATATTATTTATGTTATGAAAAATTTGGATTCTTTCACAAAAAATTCTGATATACATAATTTAAATACTAGAAATAAAAATAAAATAGCTATTCGAAAATTCCGCGTCCGTAAAGTACATAAATCATTTGTTGGTCAATGCATTCATTTCTATAATAAATTACCTGAGGTAGTATTAAAGTTACCCTTTCCAGCACTCAAAAATTACTTGAAAAAGTCGTTAATGTCTAAAGCGTATTATAGGATCGAGGACTATTTAATAGACAAACATGCTTGGCCTAAACCCGAAACTTAATCAATAATATATTTTTTATTTGTGTTTTTTTTTTTTTTTCCAAATTCAAAATCTTTATCTTGTCTGGGGGACACCGTTGATGTAGGAAAACATATCAATCTTATGTGGTCATCTTGCACCGTCTTATATACACATACGTAGGAGTTCTTTTTTTTTCCTTTTCTCTCTTTCTATCTTAAGATTTTGGTGTGTTTTCCTGCGGAAACTACGCATGATATTTGAAATATTTTTTAATTTGCTATTTATAGATTTATATAATGCTAGACTAAGTAGTACCATTGTAATATTAAATATATTTAAAAAAATGACTGACTGCTGAGTTTCTTGCGGCGCTTCTTCTCAGCAGTGGTCTCCTCTTGTGAAGCGCTGGTAGATTCTTGACGTGTAAAAGTGCCCGTGCGGCCTACTTACTGAATAAATGTCTTTATCTTATCTTTATCTTTATCTTTAAAAAGACTGCTGAGTTTCTAGCGGCGTTTCTTCTCTTGTGAAGCGCTGGTAGATTATTGACGTGTAAAAGTGCCCGTGCGGCCTACTTACTGAATAAATGTCTTTATCTTTTATCTTTAAAACTGGACGACGTGGCCAGGTAGCGGTAAACCGTTGGATTCAAGCTACTCAAGACCGGTCCTTGTGGCAAGCCTTGGGGAGGCCCTACACCCAGCAGTGGACGTCTTTCGGCTGATGATGATTATGGATCAAAACTAGGTTTCTACAATCAAAGGTGACACAGCGTCAAATATACGTATTCACCGAGCTTATTTTCAGTGATTACAATCTTGATGTGTTTTAGATTTCCATTTTTTATTTTTATTTTATTGAATTCCACTTCACCGATGGTATAATGTCGTCGAATTGTATCTCATCGAACGCTATTTTCTGCGGAAACTATAATGCTTTAAACATTCATTAAATAAGTAAGGTTCGGTTAAACTGGTGACTGCCAAAAAAAAACTTCCGATGAAATTAAAAATCTGCGTTATTAAACGAAATTTAAAAGGCGTTTCGTTAAAATTATAAGCACCCGTTTGAAAGGGGTAATACATATACGTCGCAATCGTGGACCCTACAGCTATCACACTGGTAAAGCGGCAGAATTACTCTAGGCTTTATTACTTACTTATTCAAGTACATAAAACCGTTGATTCATCTCGAGACATCCAATAATTATTCACCGATATCGTACAGTATTTCGCTCAAACACACGTAGTACCTCCGTAACAACATAGTTTCACGCTTCGTCACCCGTAGTACATGCTCGTTATATGCTTGGATCTAATTTCTTAGAACTTGGAAACGCGAAAATATGACTCATATCTTGTTTAGAAATGAGGTAAATATTGGAATAAAATTTATGTGATAAAAACTAATTAATTAAGTTAGTTAGTCATACGTTGTCCTGCAAAGATAATGCTTATTTGTTTTCCCATTAGTGAGTTTTGATTTTTAATTAAAAATGTACTCTCCTACGAACCATTTAAATATTTATTGACAAACCTATTTAGATAATCCATTATGACTATTATGTTCCATCAATGGAACTTAAATTGTTATATTATTATTATTGTTTTTTTTTTTAACTGAGTATTTATTAGTTGTGTATGAATGTTTTTTTTTTATAATTTGACTGTTATTTGTATTATTTTATTTTTTGTACTAATGTTGACGATATCAATGTATTTTTTTTTACATGTAATATTACTTTGAAGAATAAATAAAGTAAACTCGAGAGATATTGTTGGTTTGACGGACTTGCCCCGTAGATGCAATTGGTCCACCTTACCATATCTCTTGCTATCTTAAAACGCCCAATGCTTTTTTAATAAAATCCAGCTAAGAACCAACCAGATAAAACAACTTTCTTTAAAAAAAAAAATGCAAATTGAGATACACAGATACCCAGTACACGGTAAATTTATAAGACCCTTATATTTGCGTGGGCGGTTATAAATAGGTTAAAGGGTACAGCGCTTGAGTGGCATCCACAATGCTCAGACTTCAGACCTTACTGGTGATAGGATCTTGTGCAAGGTCCATCTGGATCGTGACCACCTTATCCTTCAACCTACCCAGCAGACCCCTCGCCAGTAAAATTACTATCAAGTCTTAGTCCTCAAGGTTGGCAATGCATTTGCTGTCTTAGGATTGCAGCCTTGAGAATGCAAATTGTGTATGGGTCTCGATTACCACCAGGGGGGCGATTTTTGACTTTCGAGCGCTTGAAAGTCAAAAATCGCCCCCCTGATGGCTTATGTGCACGTTGGCCTAATCTTTACCATACATGAGACCTCAGCCAATGCCTGATGTTTCTTGAGTAACAGTGCATACTTGAGCTCTCAAACTTGTCGTTTTATGATTCATAAAATGTGCATCATTATTCAGAATATATCTTGTAACGTAACACACAAAAGGCTGGATCGTGAGGAGTTTTTTAATTGAGTGCCTGTGACCTCAATACGCCCTTCCTTGAGAAAAATACATATCGGACATAAAATCAGTTGAAAATACGACCTTATTTACGATTACAGAAGTTACAATATTCGTTGCCTATTGATATGCGCTTATGCCCTTTTTTATATTAGCAGTATTAGCCGAAGTGACTTTAAGGTCATTCATAGCCAGATCAATCAAATACATCAATTTAAATATAATATGAATATTGCTTAAGTCATCTTCGGTATAAAAAACATTAAAAATTCGCTCTTGCTCCTGAGTTAGGTAAAATTAAATGTATACGATCACTTTTCGTACCTTGTCGCTCTAAATCGTTTCACATTTTTGTATGGCAGTTTAAACCTGACTTTAAAGCGATATAGTACTATAATGTTTATGTACTTATGGCGACAGTTGACGTCATAAGCAGTAGATCACGGACGTTGACTATATTTTTTTGACTGACTTTACTTGACTGTATTCATTTGGGTACAATGTATTGTCATTGAAATATATTTGATTAAGTTAACTGACCCAATTTTTTTATTTTTTTTACCTTGTCTTGCCTTGACATTTGGCTCACCTTCTAGTTTGAATTAAAACCACCAACGCGTGGGAAGTTAGCAAAATATTTACTAGGAAACGAGAAGGACAAACTAACAACACGGAATGATATATATATAAATCTTGTTCTTTCTAGACAAAAAGAAAAGGAAGTAAGATATTGCATTATTTACATTATTATCAACATACTTATGTATGCAAAATAAATTAATTAGTAGTTGCAAATATTGAATATTGCAAATTAGCTGATATCACGATATTAGCTTCAAGTATAATAGTCAACATCAAAATACAGTCAATGACTTGCTGAACCATTATAGAACTCTGTCGCAGAACGCCTGTGGTACATTATGACGTAATTTCTTTGTCGTGACTCAGCGCTGTCATTACGACAAGGTTCTATGGTCGGTCAACTACACTTGACACTTAAAGTTGTAAACTGTAAATAGGTCAACTTTTAGAAAATAAAGACTTTAATTAGAAGTGTATTTCAAGTAGTTAATCTTGGAGATATTACTTATTTATTATGCCATCGAAGTAATTCAAAGTTATTGAGAAATTAAATGTCCAAGAAAACTACTTTCAATTGAGACGTTGGGTAACTAATTCGGAAGCCATTAGTAAAGTGGGATTTTTTATCAAGCAATAATGACTTGACGAGTAAAACCAGGTAATTAGTATAATGTCATTTATTACGGATTTCTTGACGATTCACAACGTTTAGGTAACTTAAAGACTAGTTGCTTATCGGTTATGCTAAATAGAAACCATAGCTACTATACTTTCGGATTTTTAAAAAGCATAACCTCTCTGTATAAAAATCTAATAATTATATACATTCCAAAATTGTGATTTTATAACTCACTTAAAACTAGTATATAACATATAACTAATATGGTGTATAGTTTTTGCATGCAAAAAATATATCTTTATTATAAATTATATGTTTCGATATATATTTGTACCTATATGTTTCTTTGGCATGCGATAACGTTAAAGAAAATATTTATATAATTATGGTGGTATATCTAAGAATCAATGTGAGCAGAAACTTATTCTAATCGTGGCTCGAAAGATACAATAGTTATTTAAGGACGGATTCGAGGAAGGAGTTTGAAGAAATACATCTAAATAATAATAATAATATTACATAATCTATTGCATAAAAAAACAGCTATAACCTTTTCACTTCTGGCACTTTGACATTAGCTCGTCCGCCATTACAAAATCAAATAAATTATCACTCTCAAAACACAAGTTGCGCAATGAAATTTGCATAATCTGGCCCCAAGACACAACTGGTTCTCAAGCACTCGCTCAACCGTGGCCTCAGATCTAAACACACTAACAAGATGACAACACTGCTTGAGGTCGAACATTTTCTCATAAGCGGCCTTCTACTACATTCCACAGGTACATCGACTCACTCCAAAAACCCGTCGTCCATGGCTGCTCGCTTTCACGCCCAGTTAGAGCGCGTGTTGCGAAACCCGCAGTCGACGAGTACATACGCGAATGGTTTTATAATTCGTCACGAGTTTGGTACTTGGGAGTCGAGGTCGCTTTAAGAAACAATCATTCCTTGACTCAACAGGTACTTAAGATATGATTATGAATCATACTATTTAAGTAGGATACCACTGATTAAACCCACTCAGATCTGGGAACTTTTGACCTAAGGCGTGGCCGAGACTCCTTTATGGCATATTACAGACCTTATCCATAAGTTATCTAATAACTTATAACTACACGATGGAATGCGGAGAACTTACAATTAAATATACATAGATTGTGAATTTATAAGTTGCCTGGTTTTCCTTGAACAAGGAAACATGGAACTTAAAGCTTTAAGCTAGGCTGAACTGAGTCTCGATTTAGAAGGCAAGGTCTTTTTAAATTACAATATTGCTTAAGATTGCCTTCACTTAATGACTAAATTAAGCCTAGTCTAAAGTTGTTTATTGATCGAGGACATTAAATATCATCAGACTTATCGGATTCGTGTCGGCTCGATATAAATCTAAACATTCGGCGGTACGGTAATACTGGCTAGACCAATATAATACTAGCATTCGGTCTCACCCTCTTTCTTCTCCGGGATGTAGTGCTCCACTTCCCTGAACATATGGAACAGCCTCCAGGCAATTGACACTCCTGCTATCTCCAAGATAGCAATTATTAACGATGCCGCAGCCACTGAAGAGCTAATGATCTTGGTATACACTGAAGCCACTTTAGCACAACCTAATCTTTCATTAGCTTCCTTGTCGGTGAAGTCACACGTAGCTCTGTAAAGGCTGTCCGCACAGCAGGACAGTGGTAGGTCATTTCTGGAACTCCTGTAGTCTCTTGCGTCGTTGGCACCACAGCACTTCAGCTTACGCTCAATCCATTCATATTGCTTCGCTGCCTCATGGTTGTTCTGGGTGTTGTAGTACCCATCATACACTGTATCCTTGATGAAGCGGTCCGTATCTTCACCGTCAACGTATACAAACACCAGCACAGCTGACAGCACTTGGAAGACAACCAGGAAAGTCAGGAATCCTCCATAAATTCCCAATAGTCCTCGGCTTTCCCTGTTGGCACCGCACCATCCGCAAAAGGCCACCATCATTATCATCACTCCTAAGACAATGAAGAGCCATGGTGCGACTTGGGGCCAGTATACTCTGTAGTCCAGTAGATAATGGTTGGTGTTTCGAAGTCGAACGAACTCCATGAGTTGCACGAAGAACCATATTCCCGTGGCAGTGGTGACGAGACCGAACACGGCGTATATGACGTTTACTACGTAGAGCACATTTTTCATAAAGTCTTCCTTCGCCATGATAACGTGCGCCGCGAGAGATCGTTGTCGACTAAATGAGGCGGCGCTACGGCGCGCAACCACTTTTATAAACGCTCCGAGGCCAGAGAGCGACCATCTCGGCGTGACATACATCGCGCCGAAGCTATAGGTAAATAGTATCTGATTACGTCACCGACCCACTATGATTTACAACATATAAGCACCATCCTAGAATCCTAGATCTTATCTAATCAAAATGCATTAAGTCTAATGAATGAAATAAATAACAAATGAGCATTAAAAACTATGTCACAATGGTGCGAAGTCTTACAAAATGCCATTACATCACTCGTTAGGCTCTTGTTTACTTAAATAGTAACTCTCGCTTCCGTGAAAGCACAAAATGGAAACACCAACTTATACTAATGTTGTTAGAGTCTTTTACAGTAGAACTTTTTCACTGTCAACTTCGTGTCTCACGTTAATCACTTGAGGCTTCCTGTTGTTGATCGACTTAGACATCATGAACGCTGTAGTTAAAGTGATTATACCAATTAATGCGGTGAAGATTGACACTCCAGACAGTACTTTAATGCCGATTCGGGCGTACCACCCGGCGACTTCGGAACATCCATGTCTTTCATTGGCCAGCTTATTGGTGAACTGGCAATCAATTGGGTAGTTATCCAAAAAATCGTAACGGATGACATCACAGCACGAAACCGGAAATTCTTGCCGCCAGTTCACGTAGTCCCTAGGGCTATCAGCGCCGCAGCAGTGCAGCCTTTTCTCGAATTTTCCAAAAGACTCCGCGACTTCGGGATGGTCTTTCATTTGGAAATACGCATCCCAGATAGTATCTCTAATAAAACTGTCTGTCTGCTTGCCGTCGGCGCACGCTAGAGCTACTATAGCGATTGCGAATAGAATAAAACTTGAAATAGCCACAGCGACTCCGTAACCAGTGACCATAGACTTACTGCGATTCTTGGCTCCTTTGTACCCACAACAGGACGTGCATATCACTATTAATCCACACACAAAGAACATCCATGGTATAGCTTGCGGCCAATACACGTTGTAATCCAGGAGATAATGATTGCTGTTCCGGAGACTGACGAACATGTTGATGTACACGAAATATCCGATGGAACCGCAGGCGATTATCAATCCGAAGATAGTATACGCGATATTTAGCACGTGCAGAGCGGCTTTTTGCGCCATTTTCGTATGATTTATCGCTGCTCGGGCGGCGCGCGCGCTTGGTACGGTAGTTTACAATTGAATGGCGTGCGCCGGCGACTAACTGATCTTATACCTGATGATATTGATCAAGGTCGAAGGATTCTTTAGTGAGTCATTTTTTATTTATCCTGCGTGAAAATTAGTCATCTGTATTTTGGTGCTACTGTTGTTACGTGGAAACTTTGGTAGTTACGGTTTGTGTTTGGTATTAATGGAATATTGTTACGCGTTCAAATAGGCACCTGATTTTTGTGACTTTGTCTTTCTCGAATTTTCTGCAAACGGTAAGGTTATGAGAGACATAAGTTTATCATCAAAATTTGACGTGTAGGTATTATAATTATTATCAAGCTTGTTTGGCGGTCAGACAGGTCAAAGAGATTTAGTAATAGCAAAAGATATTAAATGTTAGCGACAGTTTAAACATAAAACCGTAGAAAAACTGGAAGTTAAAACTTGTTTTTATTATAATTAAATAACTGCCGCGAACTTACTTTAAAGACTTCTAACACACTGTTTTTTTTTGGCAATGTGTTCTTATTTCCACAATATGCCTTTGCTGTAAAAATATTATTATTAATAGGTAGATATTATGGAAACAAAAAAATTCGTCTTTTCAGTGATTCCTGGTGTTGATGATTATTACCAAAACCCTTGTAAAGTTGAAAAGTGTAATAACATAATGTAGTTGTATTCATACTAAAACGAGAATTGTATTGTGCTCTCTATATAAGAAGATTTATCGTTGTTTAGTACCCAAAGTACAAGCCTAGAGCTTAGTTTGTGGTTATGTCTACATCTTATAATATCTTAACAGTTTACCTATATGTTTCGTTAAAGGAAATAAATATCAAGGAAATCCAAACACATCAGCTAAATTATTCAATGAGGTATCAGGATTCCCCGATACCACGATACGTCCAGCCCACGTGTGTATGACTCACTGAGTCTCAAAATACATACATACATACATACCTTCACGCCTTCATTCCAGGGATGTTATGGATATATAATTTCGGATCCGGATATGGATATGGATATTGGTAAAATATAATATCGGTTTTGGTTACGGTTATGTATATTAAATTATTTCGGATTATCCGATAGTTTCGGTTACGGATATTAATTTTCTAAGGAACTGTAAAATGAAATAAAAATAAGATTATATTCGACTTTAATTGTACCTTGTTTCTTTCTTACAGCTACTCGTTTTGAAGTGTTATAGGTATAGGTAACTAATTAAATGCAAAATCAAAATTAACGTTCGTAATTTGTTATATATGAATCAACATCGTGCTGTGACGTCATTAGGTAGCGGGAGAGGTGTCGCATTCCAGCGGAGCGCACAGTTAATTCGTACGAGTGTAGTATTTAGTTAGACTCCGCCCTATCCGAAACTATCCAAAACTTTTATTTCGGATTCGGTTACGGTTACGGATATTTTTTTATTTCGGATATCCGATAGTTTCGGTTACGGATATGGATATCCATAACAACACTGTCATTCCCTGAGTGGAGTAGGAGCTACAGAATTACCAACAACTCTAAAAACTTGTTGATAACTCTGTGACCACAATTTGCACAATTAGGCTCAAAATACTACTTACAATATTTGTTAAAACGTTGCTCCCAAGTACAAGTAAATTTAATACACTTACTGAGTCATAAAGACTCATTTAATAATCAACAAGGCTAACGATATATTAATGAACTCGAAGTGTCACTGGGTTTTTAGGGTTCAATATCTAATGGCAAAATGGTGCCCTATATCTATGTGTCTCGGGTCACTAGTAATAAAATAAACACATAACGAACGTGTTAACAATAAAGTTGTTATCTTATGTCAGGTTTCTATATTCACGCCGCGGATAGATAAAGCTTACTTCAGGTTAAAATTTGACATGCAACACTACAAAATGTGTCAAATATTAATCTGAAATAAGCTTTATCTGTCCGCGGTTTCTCCATCGATCCATTTCTCTACCGTATCTCCAAAGTTTACACCGAAAAATTAAATAATTTCGATGTTTATTAGTAACTGTATATAAACTCTTTCTTGCACAAAGAGAAGATAACAAACTAAGAAACAGAAACACTGAAGTTTTTATAAAGGCGAACTTATCCCATTATGCATCTCTCTCAGTCAACCTTTGAGCGATTGAGAGATAAATAAAAAAACGTACTATAATTACATTGAGTTTTTTCTAACTTCTCTATAATTAGCCAAAGACAAACGAGTACTGTATAATTCCCGGAAATCGGACGATTCATAAGGGCATAAATACTCTATGCAATTTTTTGTTACTTAATAAATAAATAATAACGAAGTCACGGGGCAAAAGCTAGATTGGTATATAATAATTAGTAGTTTTTTTATTTTATTTTTTATTGCATAGGAAGGCAAACGAGCACACAGGCCACCCGATGGTAAGTGGAAACTGTGACCTATAGACACAACAATGCAAACACTGCTGCTTGGCGGTAGGTTAATGGATAAGATGGTGGTACCAACCCGGACGGACCCTGCAGTTTAAGTAGGGCAGTAGAATACGCCAAATACAGCGTTTCAGACAGATTTCTAAGAATTCTTATGCTGTATTTTTAACTGCTTACCGTTGTCTTATTGTGTCACAAACACTTTATTGATTAATGTTTTTTTATGGCATAGAGAAGACAAACCAGCACACAGGCCACCTGATGGTGAGTGGAAACTGTGACCCATAGCCATTCGCATTCACAAGACCGCAATCCTAAGACTGCAAATGCGTTGCCAACCCTGAGGACTAAGATGGAATGCCTCTATGCTAGTCATTTCACCAGCTGTCTTATCCCCAAACCGGAACACAACCATGCGAACACTGCTGTTTGGCGGTAGGTTAATGGATAAGATGGTGGTGGCGATCCGGACGGATCTTACACAAGGTCCTACCACCCGCAAAATATGTATACAATATATGTATTAAATACCATCCCAAGAATGAGAACAATAATATTTGCCCACAGGCTAACTGATAAAGTACACCTTAAGAAGATTGTGAAGCAAAGAATTTCCATACAAAATGCGAAAACGTTTCTCTACCCTAAAACCTAGTGCGATTTTTACGACTTTTGTATAGGGTAAAGTCACCAGTAGTCAGCCAGAGACCAGTAGTCGACCTTATAATGAGTGCGAAGAGTGGGAAATATATCTTTCGTACTCTTCCCACTCATACAAAGAACAGGCAGAGGCTGACTACAGGTCTCTGGCTGACCACTGGTGACTTTACCCTGTTGCAGATATCATGAAAAACTATGTCTGTACGTTTTCCTTTCCACGGAAATACTTCTTACAATAAAACAAAAAACAGAAACGTACAGACCTAGTTTTTTATAATAACTGCAACATATCGAGGAAATCGAGGATTTAGGGGATGAAAAACGTTAACAGCCGGAACTTTTCTATGGTTTTTTTTGAGAGCTACGCTATTTGAGCGGCACGTCACAATCCACATAAGGCATTTAGTTTTTGTACAATAAAAATGTCCAAAGGAATAAAGGCTTGCAGTACTGTTAGGCGATGGGCTTGCCACCTGTCACTAATACTCTGGGAATGAAGGCGTGAGTTTATGTATGTATGTATGTAAAATGTCCAAAGGGTGCATCAGTTCGGACGCAGTTTTTGTAAAAACCGGTCAAGTGCAAGTCGGCGACGCGCGCCTCGGGTCCCGTACTGCCTCACAGTAGGTATTACTATATACATACATACATACATACATTAAATCACGCCTGTTTCCCAGAGGGGTAGGCAGAGACCACTTCTTTCCACTTGCTACGATCTTGACAAATTTCTTTCACTTCTTCCACATTCAGACATCGAGTCATGCACGCACGTCGGTTTCGGGTAGTTAAGATTCGGCCCTTTTCCAGTATTTCTCCGATTTAATTCGAAAAAGTACGCCTAGGGCGGCCCCTTCCAACCCTTCCACTCACTTTCGATCTGTATATCTCTTTCGTCAATCTTCTTTCATCCATCCTTTCCAAATGACCAAACCAACGAAGCATGCCCTTTTCAATCTTAGTCACTACATCTTCTTTTATTCCACATTTCTCTCTGATTTTTTCATTTCTTATTCTATCAATCAGTTTCACACCACGCATACTACTGGTATTGTGGTGTAGTGGTGGTATTACTATATTCCAATTTGAATTCGATTGACTTTACCGTGTGGGTGCCGGGTTAGAACAGTGCCACTCCATGTCTTCCCGTGGATGTCGTAAGAGGCGACTAAGGGAATAAAGGCTTGCAGTACTGTTAGGCGATGGGCTTGCCACCTGTCACTAATACACTGGGAAACATCTTAGCCTACTTGTGCAAAATGTGGTTACAGAATTATCAAGAAGTTTGAAGACTTATTGGTAATTCTTTAGCTCTGCCTACCACTCTGGGAATGAAGGCGTGAGTTTATGTATTTATGTATGTATGACTTTACCGTTTTGACACTAAAATCAAAAAACAAAAATGAGGTGAAAAGACAATTTATTTTAAGGACACACTCTTTATTATTTTTCACTTCTTATGCTCTTAAAATGTTACTTTAGTCTCTGCACATCGGGACTAAAGCTCCTTATTTATCTCTAGGGATTAAAGTTATTTTTTAATTAACTTTGGAAACCCCTAAACAACCAATCACGGTGTTTGTAAATGGAGGATTATCGCCATTTTCAGTGATTGTGTATAGACATTTTTTAGGGCTTGGAAATAATCTCAACATAACAACTGTGCAAAAATCTAAGAAAACCGATTAAATTTTGTGAAACACGATTATTGATTGCGCATATGAATCCATTTCATTATATTAAAGATTAATTCATTTTATTATGCATGGTTATTTATCTTTAAGAGTTGTTGGTAATCCTGTAGCTCTGCCTAACCCACTCTGGGAATGAAGGCGTGAGTGTATGTATGTATGTATGTATGTATTATGCATGGTCCAATTAGATTTAAAAAAGTTTTTAAGTTTGAATCCGTTGGCTAAATATACAAGCATTTAAAGCGTCACCTTAAATAAGAATAATATAAGAAAAGAAAAAACCGCGGGACAACTTTGTAACAAACTTTGTTATAATCAATATTGTAATTTTGTATAGAACTTCATTTTTTTTTCCTCGCATTCAAAGTACACGAGGCTCAACAACTATAATGACACAAAACAATACATAATGGCTTGTTTTATTCCCTTGTACAACAATATACTATTATGTTATGACCAATAACTTTTTGCGCAAAGTTTTATGACACTCGAAATTATAGCGATAGTTTGTTATGCGACTAGAGGGAGACCCAGTGAGAACTACAGGGTCACAATCGCCGGGTGCGCCTGCGCTGCGTAAGTATATGGCGTACACGGCCGACACGTCAACCTCTGCCGCACTTGTGACACACAAATGTCAACGTATAAATAGAAAAGTAGTTCATCTCGAACGCAAAATATCGTTTGTTTAAAAAAAAAAAAAAACTTTTTAGTGATCATAATGTGCTGTTATGTAGTTCAACTTCGTAATTATAAGAAACTATAGAATAGGTATTTAAAACTCGCTGCAAGCAACGCCGAGGGAAAGTCATAGTGCTTTTATGTCATAGTCGCTCAACTATCTTAATCGAGATATCTTATCGCCACCCTTAAACTAGGTACCATTGAGGAGATCCGGTAGCCATCTGTGGTTTTCATCATCAGTTTCAATTCTCCAAATTATACCGTCTAAATGCAAATGCTGGACGGAAAAACCAAAATCGCTATGCCCATGCCTATAACATTTGAGCAGATCTCTCAATTCCTCACGGCGGTCCATATCTTGACTTACTCATTATCATCATGTCAGCCGAAAGACGTCCACTGCTGGACATAGGCCTTTCCCAAGGCTCTCCACTCAGACCGGTCTTGTGCTTTTCGCATCCACCGCTTTCCCGCGATCCTTACAAGGTCGTCACTCCATCTTGATGGAGGCCTACCCACACCTCGTCTCCCGGTCCGCTGACGCCACTCAAGAACCTTCTGACCCATCGGCCATCAGTCCTGCGTGCAATGTGCCCCACCAACTGCCACTTCAGTTTAGCTATTCTTCGGGCTATGTCGGTAACCTTAGTTCTCCTGCGGATATCATCTTTTCTGATTCTATCACGCAGAAAAACCCCGAGCATAGCCCTCTATTGACTCGGTACAAACAATTTTTCAAACCGTTTGTTAAAATACAAAATCTTCTTATTCGCAAATCATTCCAGAATCACTACGTAGACAATGTTGCAAACAAAACCTAGTTTTACTATAAATAGGCATCAACTTCATTCAAGCCTTTATACAACACGTTTCATAGCGTGACGCTCGCAATGACATTATGTCATTGACAGTCATTGAGGAGGATATTAAACGGGTAAAAAAACCGCAGTTTAGTTGTTTATGGTCCGCCGACTGTGTCTATTGACCTCATTTAAGACAGAGGTCTAATGTTTAAGGTGAATATAGCATTTATGGCTGTTTTAGTGTTCACATGGCCAAATAATATAGAGCTAGGAATATTAAAAGTCAATCCCGACACATTGCACAACCATGAAGTTCCTGAATTATGATTATTTATTTTATTTTGCCCGTTGTTTCCCTCTATTTTTTGGGCATAGATGACTTTTTTGACCTAATTTTTTTGCGAAATTCAGAGCTTTGTTTTTATTTTATTTTTCTTCTCGTTTTGTGTTCATTTAATTATGTGTGTGTAACCTTCCGTGGTTTCACCTGATGGTTCCAACGGAAGACCAGCGCTGACTTTAATGCCAGCATTACGCTGAGTTGGGAGCATTTCGTGGCTACTTTCTTCTTGTATTTGTTAATCCGTTCTTTGTTATGCATTCTTGCTACCTGTCACTAATATACACTGTTAAACATCTTAGCCTAATTGTGCAAATTGTGGTTACAGAGTTATCAACCAGTTTTTAGAGTTGTTGGTAATTCTGTAGCTCTGCCTACCCCACTCTGGGAATGAAGGCGTGAAGGTATGTATGTATGTATGTTATGCATGTCACGAATAAATGATTTTCTTTCTCTTCTTTCTTTCTAATTATTGGTAGTCATAATTTTCATATCGCTGAACTAGCCTAGTTACTGTCGCCCTAACCTCAAATATATATAACTGTAAGTATTAAATTCCCAAAGTATGTTATCCTTATACATAACATAAAGTTGAATAAAACTCTGTTTATCAAATAATTTTACTTTGATTTGAGGATATTGTGGTTAGTTTTGTTAACGTTATTTCATTACTTAATAATTCCTTAATAGGTTTTGAAAACAAACTTCAGCATTCACATTATCGACATAAAGATAAGCGTTACTTTTAAACAGTTTGTATTAAAAGTAATTGAATCTATCTAATAATAATATATTTACATACGTACATTAAATTAGGCGATGGGCTTGCAACCTGTCACTAATATGCTGGTAAACATCTTAGCCTACTTGTGCAAATTGTTGTTACTGAATTATCAACAACTTTTTTCAAGTTGTAATTCTGTAGCTCTGCCTAGCCCACTCTGGGATTACAGGCGTGTAGGTATGTATGTATGTATACATTAAATCACGCCTGTTTCCCAGAGGGGTAGGCAGAGACCACTTCTTTCCATTTGCTACGATCTTGACAAATTTATTTCGCTTCTTCCACATTCATACATCGAGTCATGCACGCACGTCGGTTTCGGGTACTTAAGATTCGGCCCTTTTCCAGTATTTCTCCGATTTGATTCGAAAAAGTACGCCTAGAGCGGCCCCTTCCGATCCTTCCACTCACTTTCGATCTGTATAAATATCTCTGTATACCTAGATGTAATAATATATTTAAATCTCTTTTTATCTTTTATGCAGTATGCAAGGAGTTTCAGGCGTGATAGATCGAGCTGGCAAGTTTTAATTTTTAGATAATTTACCAAAAAAAATACCAATGCTATCCAGGTAATCCAGGCTTATAATAATAAGAGACAGTGAAAATAAACCCTATAAAAACACTTATTAATTGGCTTGTAACTTTTTAAATAGTGTCAGGTCAGGTGATTCCCACAGTATGAGTGTAATCATGTTAACCGCAACCTCTACGGTTAACGTGCGAAATGCACGTATTTTAAGTTAAGATACATATAAGTATTACCATGCATAATAAACACAAAAAAAACATGTCAGAAGACAACAAGTAAGAACTAATTTTCGGGTGCGCTTCAATCAGTATACTTAAAAACATTTTGTATAATTTCATTTAACTAATCACTAAAAGCAAAATGAACGTTTAGAATAAAAACCAATTGTATAATTTTATCTGGCATATGATTGAATAACACTCATTTAGTATAACTGTCATTTTCTTGCTATTTATTATGCATTTTAATGCATGCAGGTTAGAACTGTGACCACATTAATAGTAATCAAAGCCGTTAGAACTATTTATTCTTTAATTTATAAACTTTATAGTTCTTGAAATTATGCATTTCGTTTTATGCAATGACTATTATATCGATGGTTTATTATACATATCGAAATTATGCAATTCATGTTATGTAAAAATGATCATTAGACTATTTGTTTTTATGCTAAACATTACACACCCCTATTTTCTAATTAAAGTTATTTGGTACTGTCTTTTAAGTTAACCGCCTGTATTTCAGGAACCAAGCGGGTCTACTCAGTCGTGATAGTTTTCCTTCTAAGTTAGTTTTGTACTTTCATTTGAGATATTTTTCAGATTTTTTCTACTTGTAGGTTTGGCCAGACTCACCATTACTCTTTTCGAGCTCAATATTTCCTGAACGGTCAAATTAATAATAAAATGTCAATTATATTTTTTAAGACCTTCAATGATATCTCACACGATTTCATACATACATACATAAACTCACGCCTTCATTCCCAGAGTGGGGTAGGCAGAGCTAAAGAATTACCAACAACTTTTAAAACTTCTTGATAATTCTGTAACCACACTTTGCACAAGTAGGCTAAGATGTTTCCCAGTGTATTAGTGACAGGTGGCAAGCCCATCGCCTAACAGTACTACAAGCCTTTATTCCCTTAGTCGCCTCTTACGACATCCACGGGAAGACATTGAGTGGCACTATTCTAACCCGGCAACCACACGGGAACGATTTCATAATATAAAGTAATACCGTTGTTTTCCTCGTATTGGAGGTACATACCTGTTAATGTTTACAATTTTGTCGACGTAATTTAAACGCAAAACTATGCCAGTCCTTTGAGTTAACCCGCGGACCGACCTTGTTGACCACGGAACCCTAATAAAAACCGGGTAAGTGCGAGTCGAACTCCCGCACCGGAGATTCCGGAGATAAAATAAGCTTTTTCTGCCGAGTTTCTTGCGGCGTTTCTTCTCAGCAGTGGTCTCCTCTTGTGAAGCGCTGGTAGATTCTTGACGTGTAAAAGTGCCCGTGCTGAATAAATGTTTTTAACCTCATCTTATCTTATCTTACAGATGGGGAGGGCCACATCTTATCTTATCTTACAGATGAGAAGGAGGCCTGTAAAATACACTTCGACCCTCTAGGATCTTTTGTGCATTTTGTACCTTCATATATTATAGTCAGCTGTTGGAATGAGCAGGTTTCCTCACGATGTTTTTTCCTTCACCGTAAGAGCATCGGGTAATGCACTTAAGTTAGAAAGTCTCATGGTGACCGCGGGGGTTCGAACTCGGTACCTAACGATCACGAGTCGACCCCGCACAGAACCAGGCTACCGACGCTCTTTGTTACCAACCGTAAAATATAAAATATATATGAAATACTCAAATATTTATTGCTTCCATAATATTTACACTAAAACGTGTGTGTGCGTAATTTAAAGAGGTTTACATACTTTTACACTAATTTAAAATCAATTAAAAGCACTCGAAACCGACGTTAATTAAGAGGTTGATGAATATAGAGGAGGCGAAAGAGCTATGTATGGACATAAGTAGCTCTTTCGCTTCCTCTATAACCAAGACTCAAAAACAAAATATACGGGGATCGAACCCGGGACCGCTAACTTCGTAGGCAGGGCCACTGCCACGTAGCCTAACTGCGTCGCTATACAATACTTGTTTTTTTTACTTAACACACCTACTACTCTGTACTTAACACGGTAACACAGTAATTATTCTACTTAACACGCAAAAACAAGGTCAAAACATTTGGCCAAACAAATACGTAAACCCGTCCTTATCTACGCAGTATATTGAAAGAGAAGACAAAATATGCAAAGTAATTCCCCAAGTGCAACGACGACGTTATGCAAATTTCAACCTTGAGTCGGCCGAGTTAGGTCTTAATTGGTAGTCTTTTATTTTGAATGAGACTTTTGTTTTCGTTCAGATGCAAGGTCAATGTCCTCGGCTTAGGTATGCGTTCGCTCTTATCAGTGTTATTAGACATAGAGTTGCGTAATGTTATGAATAGTTTTATAGCTTTACAAGCGAGTTGTAATCGGGAATACTCTATTAAATAACTCACTTGTGAGTTGGTCGACGAAATTACACTGGTTGATCTATTTAGTGCTTAGGTTTTTTTTTCAATAACTAATTTATGGTGCATAATTAATGGTGGTATTAGGGAATATTCATGACTTTTTTTTTCACATTTTCAATAAAAGTTGTTTCGTGTTACGAATAGTTAAGAAAAAATATTTTTTCACATCACCTATTCGGAAAGGGGATTTTTCTTCCCTGCTACGAGGGATCAAAGTGGCATTTATCTGTTCAAGGACATTTTGTTGCCAGTATTAAACATAAACGCAATGAAATATGACAATAGTATGCACATAATCGATTACAATATATTTTTCGTCGTTTAAGTCAATAGGTACTATTTGCACATAATCGATAAATCCCTAAGATCTTTTATTTTCCTCATAGGCATTATTTCCACCTTGTGGGTGTAAACACTTAAATCCCTCGGTACGCTCGGGATTCAATTTAAGAATCCATCGCTTCGTTCAGGATTAGAATTTTAAGTATTAACCACGTTTAAACCAATATACTTTTTTTTCTTTTTTTAACCCTTAATAAGGCAGAGGCAATATATTTACCACATATCAATAAACTGAAATTTGACTTTACTACCTACATTTTATGATACAATTTTAATTGTATTTTCCCGAAAAATAACTTCATGTATTTTTACTCTTTAGAGACTTGCGATTCCATTACTGTATTTGATGTTGGTCTAGTATTTTTAGTTAACGAGGCCTTATTAAGGGTTAAATGTACGCCCTCGCCGTAAATATGTAATTTTCCTCCCTTGTGACACAATCTACTATTTGAATAGCGGTAAAGATAACCAAGATATAAGTCAACAAAGATTTGTTCCTATCTCTTTCTAGCGAAACAGAATTTAACATGGAGTTTATATGACCGACCGTAGTTTACGTTACTTGAGGTCAGGTTTCTAATCACTGTCTAATACGTAGTTTAAAATGCTTGTATGTATGTAAGGGTCAAGTTGCAAGTTTGACCCACTGAAATTTGGACCACATAAAACCCTATGACAAAGAAGCGTAGCTATACACTATTTTCTCGCTCAAGAAATGAACAAAAGGTACCTATAGGTCGTATCAATAAAAGAGACGCATATAATTGTTAGTTGATCGCTGAATCTACTCGCTTCTCGCTTATTGTAGGTAAGTCCGCCATAATAACACATAAATTAGTTACTTTATCACACGCATATCATAAGTCAAATAAATGAATGCAATGAATAAATATGAAATAAGTCCTCTATTATGCGTACAAAACCCCTAGGAAATGACCAGCATTATTCCAACCAATTTTACTATGAGAACTTTCTTGTCTGTAGTAGTAGGTAAAATCTGTACTGTAATATTATTACAGTACAGATTTTGGTAAGGTTATGAGTTTAAATTTGGAACAGCGGTCAGAACTCAAGAGGGTTATCTATTCTAGTATTCATAGATATTAAAACAGTTATCGACTTGAAACGTTAATTCAGTATGTATTTTAAATATAAACCGCACGACATTTGATCTTGAGTGACTTGAAAAAAGGGACTTCATTAATTTGTCTATGATTTAAAAAACCTTCGTCTTGGTTGCGGATCGAATTGCCGCCATTATTGTTGTCATTTGTTTGTTGTTATTTTGCTGTTACGAAAGTAGGATAATTCTAAGCTTATGATATGCGTGTAGATAAAGTAATGTATGCAGCTGTACATAACTAGGCCTTAAAACACTCGTGTGATCCTATTATGAAACTCGGTAGCGCTCGTTTCATAAAATCACACTCGTACTTTAAGACCTCATTATGCATCATTTGCATAAACTACTATTGATAAGTATCTCTATTCAAATAATGCTATCTACATACATACATATCATATGTTTTCTACAATATGTGAGAAACCTGTATCTGCCGTTGCCCTGTATCTTAATGTTCACCGGTCACCGATACTTTAATGTGAATATTAAGATGCACCTACATCGATATCCGATACTTTAATGACATGTAATACAATAATGTTAACATTAAACTTCAATCACAGATACAAGTTTCTTAATATAGGCCATTTGTTTATCGTTTCTGGATGGTTATTATGACATAGCTATGTAGTTAGGTTTACAGTGAAAGAAAAGGACAGAGCTATATAACTGCTATAGCTCTGTCCTTTACGCTCGCCGTAATATGAACTGTATATCCATGTCATACCCCTGAACATATTATAGGGAAGTTATTATATGGATGTAAGACTTATACTTAGGCATAGGAGTTTTTGTCGCACGGTAAGACTAATAGCAAGCTATGGAGTCGTCATTTGCCGTAAATCTAAACTCTTATTCATATTCATACTCATTTATTTAATTTATCTTAAAATGCCTCTATAGCGGTCGGTCGTGTATAATTATCTTAGTCAAGTTATATAAAATAATAATTTTGTATTAGATTATAAATTCATTACTTGAACTATTTTAACATACAATTCGCCACTAGTGTGGACTAAAACATTCCCTTCTGCCTTATTTTAATGTATCCTTTGTTTGTTTATAAATTTTCGTAATTAAATCAGTATAAAAATGGTAAGTAATTATTTTTTATTGTAATATTTATTTTCCAAATATAACATTAAATAATCGTTTCTAAACTCGTCAACGTTGTAGTCCTTGATTATAAAAGAAAAACCTAAATAAATCAATGAGTATGAATATGAATAAGAGTTTAGATTTATGGCAAATTACGACTCCATAGCTTGCTATTAGTCTTACCGTGCGACAAAATCTCCGATGCCTATATACTATTATAAGACGGCAGCGTACCGGAGTGCTTCGATTATACGGGAAAAAACCATGTTTCTTATTCTTTTTAATTCGGCCGTCTTTACTATCAAGTAAATAAGAGCTATCAAAATGTTGACGATACGGAAACACGTCAAACGCGATATTGTTTAACGTCGTAGAATCTGCAAAATAATTGACAAGCACATTGACGCAATCTTGCAAGATCATTTTGACTGGATGGCGGGAAGGTAAAGAGGAAATTCATAAAAAAACTAAAATATCTAGTAAATATTGTTATATTTGCAAAACTTGTTTCAGTCGACCTATAATTATATTTTAAAGAAATAACGTTATTTCCTTGTGTCAAATATTAAACCATCTATTTTTTTAATTACTAACTAGCATAATATTATTATACTTTTACAAATATATTTACAAATCACTAATTACCTCACTTTCAAAGAGGTAAATATTGTCAAAACTTATTTTTATGATAATAAACAAAGAAACACAAGAATTCTTCAACACTAGCTTATTTAAATATAATTAAATTCAGAAATGGATAACAGTTAATTACTTCCATATTCATTAATCGTATGTTTTTTAAAGTGCGCTCTTGTACTTTTGCCGGATTTGGAAATTTCTAGTACAATTATGAGTGTCATAATTTTACGAGATATTCCCAAATTACTACTAGGTACTACTCATTTGTCACTTTTTGTTTCCACTCCGTTACGTCCAAACAACTGTATTTGCTAGTAACGAAACAGGAAATTAAAAAGATGGGGTTCTATTCTATGTCAAAATTTGTAGCTACCTATAATTTTAGTGCACAATATATGAAATTTCAAAATAATGGATACTAAGTGAACTATAAAAAGATGCCATGTAGCATATAACAACTCATATCAAATGAAATAAATTATAAATTATGTAAATTCATGTTTTTAATAACCATCACACTTTTTTTAAGTGTTTAAACATAAATGCTTCTTATTCTAAATCACTTAGTACCAATTACACCAAACGATGTTAAATGTTAATTAATGTTAATCAATTGTTAGTTCATATATTTTATTAAGTTGATAACATCGTTTGGTGAAATTAGTACTTAATCTTTGGCAACTCTTACATCATAAATTATATACATTTTATAAAACAGTGCCATTTTAAATTTTAACTGATTTTTTTTCGTAGAAAAATATAAGTAAAATTAATATCCCTATGGAAATATTTTTCAGCACTGTTATATAATTTCCAGAGCACAAATTAATTCGCCCTCTAAAAGGGCTTGGCAAACAAAACAATTACATAACGACGGACAGGCCAATCATCTTCAATGATAATATTTATGTAATTGATGGTAACATTATCATTTAAAAAATTACAATCACTGTTTCAGATACTCCTATCACTGTCAATATTAATTAACAGTATCTAAATTTAACTGTTACCGTTATAAAATATTTCATCAGAGCCATTAAGTACAATTTAAAATTAACTAGAATAAACAACTACTGGCAAAACATGGTAAAAAAATCTCCGGCAACACACACACTGATCTGTTTCCTATTGTCATTGTGACAAAAACATGGCGGATGTCCCTACATTTGTATTATCATATGATCACAGCACAACTAGCCTAAATAACAAACGAATTCATTCAAACAATTAACAGAATTCAACGATCTCACACTCGGAAAATAATTGAAAATACAGAGATTCTATTCTTAATTGAGTGTAGGTAAACATTCAATTCAATTTCCTCAATTCCACTTGCATTGCAATGTACTTCAGTATAATCAAACTGGTACCTAAATTCTTTGGCCTCGATTATAATAAAATAAATAACCTATCTAACTGCTCTGCTTAGATTTTGCCCACAGCAAAATCAAGAGGTACTCAGTTAAAGCTTTCACACCAAATTGTAAAATCAAATCACACTAGATTTACAAAAGTCCTTTCTTGGTTTCAATATCAGTAGCGTCGTACACTGCTGGCCCCTTTTTCCGTATCCCAAGTGAGAGAGAAGCTATCATATTTAATAGTCCGAAGAAAGCAGTCAAACCGGCAGTAGCCGCAAAAATATACATAGCTAGAGTTGAGTAGAAGACTACTACTGCCGCGCAGCCGTGCCTTTCGTTTGCTGCCTTGGACGTAAACTCACACACTAAAGAGGAATTAGCATCAAAACCGCAGCATGATTTAGGAAGAGTAGCCCTACTTCCCTTGTAATTGTTCGGCGAGTCGACGCCGCAGCACTGAAGCCAGCTCTCAATGTTGGAGAAGGACTCTGACTTCTCAGGGTACGTTTTCGCTTCAGATAGTCCATCGTACAGCGTGTCAGCGAAGAATTTGTGACTGTCCTCGTCGTCCCCATAAACCATAGCAAAAATGGCCGCCGCAATTGCTACTGCGATGGTTAGCAGAGTGAACAATGCGTGCATGATGGTGAATCCCTGGTTGTGTTTCTTGGCACCGAAGCACCCGCAGCAGCTGACAAAGATGATGAAGATTCCGACGAAGCAGAAGATATACGGCAGGAATTGGGGCCACTGCAACGTCCATTCTAGCTTGTAGTGATTACTGTTCCGAAGGCTTGTAAACGTCAGCACGTAGATCAGGTAGGACGCCCCTTCTACCATCATAGCAAGGCCGCAAATCGCGTACAGCACATTGAGAATGTAAAGGATCACTTTCGACATTTTGCACGATTTTAAAATTACTGGAGAAATTTAAATTGAAGCGAATAAAATTTTAATTCAAAATAATAATTTGATTTTTCACCACTGGCAGGTATAATATTCTGAATATCGCTCGATGATTTCAGGCTCGAAAACTAGTAGCGGTTTCAGTAGTGCTCCACAATGGAATGGCGTTTGTCTCCAGTGCCTGGGTTTATATATTAATTCGTTCGTCATCAAGTTGTTTCCTGCGTGAGTCACACCGAACTCAACATGCCGCCAATTATTTTGTTAACGGAGACCAATGAAAGCGCGAAGGCTACAGTATTGAGAGCCCATGGCTGATCCGTCTGTTATCTAAAGATAAACTTACTTGACGCTGGTGGAAATTAGTTAGGAACTGCAATTATAATTGTGTTTTTTTTTAAAATATTTATTGGATTCCTTGTGTGTAATAAAGTGTATGGTTATATAAATCGTAATAAACTGAAATAATGAATCATTATGTTATTGCAATTGCGTGGAACTTTATTATTAATGGTGGCTTCGATGTGAAGCAAACGTGATGTTTAAAATCAAAAGTAATGAAGCAAGAAGACTTTTTACCAGGCCTTTTATTGAGTAAGTATTTTACGGTATTTTTTCTTAATCCCTTAATATCATTTATTTCTGCTAATTAAATTAGAAGCTGCCTTTTTGCTGGAGGCAGCAAATTGTGCTTACGCTTTCTTTCAAATGCATCTGACGCAGGTTTAGTCTTTAGACATTATTAATGCATTATGTCCCCAAACCAGGACGATTTTATATGTGAATCGCGAACTCTGATTGTACATGCCTTGACAATTGGAAACCTTTTTGCAACGTTGGTATCATCTAAAAAAAAAAGTTTTTTCATCATACAACAATTATGGTCCATAGATGTTAGTTTACACAATAACTTTTTCTCAAAAATGACCGGAAAAGTTGACATTACTAACTCCATACTGAGACGCGAAGTACATAGTTTACCTACACTGTTAGTAACTATGCCACTAGGCGCGATAACCTGACTGAGCCCGAGCGGCCCCGCCGGGAGCACCCGCAAGCAGCATGCGCAGGCGCTCGCGCACCGCGCTGTCCCCCTCTATCTTAAGATTTTTCAACATTGGCGATTACAAGTGGTGTAAAGCAAACAAACTTGTGGGAGGACCTTCGACCTATGCCATAAAATAAAATAAATAAATAAAAGACAGTACAGGTTAAATAGTGACGGGATTGGCAGGTGTTACTTAACTTTAAAATTACATTTTTATAATCAATTCTTACCGACTCGGCTGGGCAGCGTTCGGGAAGCTTCGTAGCATCTTTTCGTCCAAATTACCGCAGTGTTTGAAGTCAAAAGTCTTTGACCAGTGTGTGTTGCCTGTGATGACTTACGGATCTGAGACGTGGGCGCTAATGATGGGCCTCATAAGGAAGCTCGAAGTCACTCAGAGGTCTATGGAGAGGGCTATGCTCGGGGTTTCTCTGCGTGATAGAATCAGAAATGATGATATCCGCAGTAGAACTAAGGTTACCGACATAGCCCGAAGAATAGCTAAACTAAAGTGGCAGTGGGCGGGGCACATCGCTCGCAGGACTGATGGCCGATGGGGCCAGAAGGTTCTTGAGTGGCGTCCGCGGACCTGGAGACGAGATGTAGGTAGGTAGGCCTCCAACAAGATGGAGTGACGACCTTGTAAGGATCGCGGGAACGCGGTGGATGCGAAAAGCACAAGACCGGTCTGAGTGGAGAGCTTTGGTGGAGGCCTATGTCCAGCAGTGGACGTCTTTCGGCTGACATGAATGAATGAATGAAGCAATTCTTACCACTCAGGGGTCAAAATTGTGTTGTAGTTACCTTAATATAGCTGATAATTACATATTTTCGGCTTTTGCGGTAGGAACTCTTGGACTGTGCCTCCGACTGTGGTTCCGGCCTCCGGGCTTTATAACAATTTAAAAAATAAACTCATTCGTTCCTCAGGTGACCATAGAGCTGGCTCTTTCCTCGGTCAACGGTCAGCTGTAGCTATCCAACGAGGAAATGCAGCCAGCCTTATGGGCACCATTCCCGGTGGCAGCGGCGATATATAGTTTTTGTCTTAGCAAAAGTTTGTTACCACCTTTTTAATTTTTTAAAACATTAGAGAGACATTAGAGTATTTGTTTCTGAGTCTTGGGTGTTTTCTATGTATTTTTCTATACATTAGTAAGTTTATCGTTGCCGTACCAGTTGTTACCAGTCGTTGCAGTACCCATAGTACAAGCCTAGAGATTAGTTTGGGGCTAGGTCAATTTGTGTGAGATTTTCCCTTGATATTTAGTTATTTCAGGAAACAGGCGTGATTTAATGTATGTATATATTTATTTATTTATATTAAACTTTTACACTCTTTGTGTTAAGGGTCAAAAATTGCAACATTAAATAAAAATAAATGTAATTATTGATTAATTAAAAAAATGATCGTTAATACACGCAACGCACATCTAAGATAGTTTAGTTCCACTGGCATACAAGAACAAGTAAAACCCCGTGTCGAGGTTTTCTTGACTCATTTGTTTACAATAAGTTTATAAGTTTCCAAATGACATTGTTCCGTTAATCTTTACATAGAAAATTAAATAATGTCCTTAGCTTTGTTAGAAAAATAATACCTATTATACAAAACTAGCGGAAGGACGCGACTTCGTACGCTTTGTCCCTTGTTGTAACCCGGTGATGAATTTCCGAAAATCCCTTTTTTGTTAACCCCTAAGATATAAAAGGAAGGAAGGAAGGGTCCAGGGTTTTTTTATCGATCAGTCAGACCGTCAGTTTCTTTATTTATATAATAGTACTTATTTATTTAAATAATGTAGAGGGTGTAAGGAATTGACTGTTCAGTTACTAATTACCATTACACAAAGTTGAATTTCTGTTGACAACTGTTTTATTGGTCCGAATGTTTAATATTTTTTCTGAATTCTTCATGTTTTTTTTATGATACAGACCAAATCTTCACCTACTTATAGGTTCTATAAATATTACGTCTCTTTTAATATTTTGACAATAACGAAAATTTTAACTAGTCACCACTAAATACCGAAGCAACTTCTGAACATTTAACTAAATTAAAAAACAGTGGATTTGTTTGATAAAAAAGACAATAGAAAGGACGTGTTTAAAACAAATTGTAACTGCGACAAACCATATACTTTTTAGGACATATCGCACCTTCGGTAGGACAAGGGCACAATTGCCCTTTTAGTCATATTGTACATTGTGTTGTTCTACCGAAGAAGGTGCTATATTGTTCGGTTGACGGACTTGCCCCACCGTACTCTAAACGTCAACGTTTACCGCCAGGACACCGTATGCCCGCTTAAATATCTTCGCAAATATGGACAGGTTTCCCCAATATTTCATAGGTTTTCGCTTTGCGGTTAAATTTGGAGTCCCTGACTTGAATTTGTTTTTTTTCCTTGTGGGTTTTCATGAACTTAGTAGAATTATTATTTATCAAGAAGTGCTTTAGCTTACAGTTTTCATTTATTTACATCATTGTGGACGGGGTATGCGTGTGTTTGTCTGAACCACTACCGTAAAACGGGGTGAGCAAGGATTAAAGGGTGAGTAGGGACTCAACTTAAAATAAGTCATACCTAACTTCCTACAAATAAGAACAAGTATTAAATAGACAATAACTTTACGTCTATTGGAAATCATTTCAGTCTGACATATGCTTCATTTTAGGTTGTGTCCCTACTTACCCCGTTTTAAGGTACGACCATTTTTCTCGGTAACCTACCAAGCAAGCCCTCTATTGAACTGGGTAAAACATACTGTCTTTGATGTGTTATCATCATATCTCGGACGGGTCATCGCAAAAACATAATATATGGATATAGGTAGTACAAGATTCAATAGAGTCGTATGTAAGATTAGGATTATCTAAAACGGATATTGTAATTTAACATTTAACCATTTATAGTTGCATATCTGCCATAGTTTTGTCAAAGTGGCGTTTCTGAAACAGTTTTGTGATAATATGGGTAAAATTATTTACTTATGGTTATTTCTTAATATTTTGAATACGTATGGTTAAATTAGAAACGGTAAATCAGTAGATTAAGAACTATCCGAGCTCCCATATTATGAAAACGTCTGCGAAATATTGTGTAAAGATGTAAGATTAGCATTAACCATCAGCATTAAAAGAAATGTTACTGGAGATACCTTTTCAATCAAGTCAAGTTTGGGTTACCGTTATAAATGTAATTGAAAAATATAATTTAATAATAGTGTAAATAATATGACTATTCATCTTGTTCTATTATTCGTGCACTACTGTTTACCAACTATTTTTAAAACAAATGGATCCTTGATAGCATTAATGACTGCCGCTTTATTGAAAGATTAATGGTTATTAACAACGTCAGTAAAGTTGTATTTTAGTGTCCAGTTCAGGCTGCTCACGGTCATTCAGCGATGTAACAACGCCAAAATTACGTAAACTCCACGGTTCATTGAGTCTGTATGAACAAGTCGCCACATATTGTTTTTATGTAATACTAGCGACCCGTCCTTGCTTTGCTTTGGATTTTTCTGTAACACCCATACATAAGCCAGAATTTATTATACATAAATAAGTGAAAAGTTATCTAACGATGGTGAAAACCGCATTCCAATTAGTGCAACCCCGACTCACGCTTGACCAGATTTTAGTGTGTTTTTTTTAGAGTTTGCACTATAGTATCATAAGCTCAAAGTCACTCAGAGGGCTATGGAGAGGGCTATACTCGGGGTTTCTGCGTGATAGAATCAGAAATGATGATATCCGCAGTAGAACTAAGGTTACCGACATAGCCCGAAGAATAGCTAAACTGAAGTGGCAGTGGGCGGGGCACATTTCGCAGGACTGATGGCCGATGGGGTCAGAAGGTTGTTGAGTGGCGTCCGCGGACCGGGAGACGAGCTGTGGGTAGGCCTCAAACAAGATAGAGTGACGACCTTGTAAGGATCACGGGAACGCGGTGGATGCGAAAAGCACAAGACCGGTCTGAGTGGAGAGCCTTGGGGGAGGCCTAATGTCCAGCAGTGGACGTCTTTCGGCTGACATGAATGATTGAATGAAGCAATTCATTTATTCATTTATTTATATATATATTATTTATTTATTAATTAATACATATTCTGAAACACTAAAATCAATAATTTATCTCTTAATGCTCAAAATATACAGTTCTTTTCTTAGGACATACTGACGGACAGTGTAAGCTTGTAATAGGGTCCCGTTTGACACCCTTGGGGCACAGCACCATAAAAATTCGCTCCGAGGCCCTGGCCAAGATGTGTTTCTATTCGTTTCGTTGTTATACCAATCGCGTCACTGGTAGACCACTTGGCTCTTCGTATCTTCCTCTACCAGTGACGCAAAATAACAAAACAACTCCTTAACTTGTTTTTCTTAGCGCCGTAGCGTAATACGTGACGTGTCGTGCGTAAACTTGATGAATGATGGGTTTACCCTATTCATGTAGGACGAGCCTTCCCTGTGTGGTTAACTACTATATTTGGGTTATTCTGGTTCATATACCTATAATGTATTCAGGATATTAAATACCTTCTACAGCTTTGACGTTTTTTTCATTCTTCAACTAATTAAATGTCTTTATTAGTAATTTGCCGTGTGGTTGCCGGCTTAGAATTGTGCCACTCCATGACTTCCCGTGGAAGTCGTAAGAGGCGACTAAGGGAATAAAGGCTTGTAGTACTGTTAATAGGCGATGGGCTTGCTACCTGTCACTAATATACACGGTTAAACATCTTAGCCTAATTGTGCAAATTGTGGTTACAGAATTATCAACAAGTTTTTGGAGTTGTTGGTAATTCTGTAGCTCTGCCTACCCCACTCTGGGAATGAAGGCGTGAAGGTATGTACGTATGTATTAGTAATTTATTCCTTTCAAATTACCTAGTTTTCTGTATCAAACATTTTGTATAAGTTTGCGACCGTCCCGTTTATAGGGACCAGTCTGAAAACCAGCGCCGGGTCCTGCCTAGCACATGCGGATATTGGGACCCATTGTTCAACCTAGTTTCTTAGTTATTATAAGTTTTTATTTGTTTCTCATAACTAACCTATTTTTTTTTGACTTTTGTGTTTTCAAAAGTTAAGGTTGTGGCAATT
Source organism: Acleris emargana (assembly GCA_927399475.2). Classification (NCBI taxonomy): domain Eukaryota; kingdom Metazoa; phylum Arthropoda; class Insecta; order Lepidoptera; family Tortricidae; genus Acleris; species Acleris emargana. Next base: position 755,734 of record OV656859.1, read on the forward strand.
AAGATTATTAATATATTCTAAATCTTATCACGCTTCGATGACGCGTTGGCCTAGTTGGTACTGACCCTGCCTACGAAGCTAGCAGTCCTGGGTTCAAATCCCGGTAAGGGCAGATATTTGTGTGATGAGCGCGAATATTTGTTCCCGAGTCATGGGTATTTTCTATGTATTTAAATATATATTTCTCAATATAAGTATGTTTATCATTGTCTAGTACCTACCCATAGTACAAGCCTAGAGCTTAGTTTGGGACTAGGTCAATTTGTGTGAGATTGTTTCCTGATATTTATTTATTTATTTATTTTTATTCTTGACGTGACAGTTGCTACAGGGAAAACTGTAGATTTAAATCGTGTATGGTGTTTAATTGGTAATAAAAAGGCAAACGGGCACACAGGGGACCTGATTGTAAGGGGATCTGTGACCCATAGACATTTGCGTGCTCTAGACTACGATCTTTAGACTGCGATCCTGAGACTGCGAATGCGTTGCCTATTCTGAAGCCTAAGATGAAATGCTATTATGTTAGTAATTTCACAACGCGGAACACAAGAATGCGAGTACTGCTGCTTGACAAAAGGTCCGGATCGCTACTGTACTTTAACCTACTGCCAAGCAACAGTGTTCACATTGTTCTGTTCAGATGTCGGGTTAAGACAGCCGGTGAAATCATTTACTATAAAGCATTCCATCTGGTATCGTGGTTGCATTTGTCACGGTGGATAAAGCACCAGTCACCCTTTCAAGATTCAAGATTCAAGCATTTATTGATAAAATGGTACATTTTACACGTCATAATTTTTGTAACACAATTAATACCTTATCTTTGTTCTAAATACTGGTCAGAACATTATAGACCTATTGATGTCACGCATATTTTTACGTAGATGATGTATCGTACTATCGATAAATTAAGATGACGATCTTGTAACAATCTCGATATGTGAACGAACTGGCAGACGTGACTCATCTACATCACAGCCTCTTACTCACACCACTTCCTACTTGCGCGTACGCATGGTGATGGTGACTCACTCACTCACGCGCACTTCTTAGAATCAAACCCCGGTTTCTGAGAAATGCTAGAGTATGTTATAGTATTCACCTTGAAATTATCATACTTTTACGCTCTGATGACTGGTTATTTTATTTATTTAAATGTTATTGTATAATACAAAAAGTAATTACCAGGGGTTGTACATTTGTGTACCAATGACATTGCTTTAATTTAGCAGGTAAAGTATTAACTGGTAGGTACAAATAAATTAAAAACAAGATAAAAAGCGGTTAAATTATCAAAGTTAAATGCAGCTTAATCGCAACGCATAAAGCTTTGGTGTCTACTGTTAAGTTATACATTACCTAATTACATAATTAAATAAATAATCAAAATATGGGTCACAGCACAGCAATTTTTTTTAATGGCAAATTTAATCATAAATCTTCTTTGAAAGACAATTCAGTGAGTATTTTTCAAAGTTATAATCCCAGAATAGTATTTAATCATAGCAATTGTAAAGACAATACAAGAACAGCTTTTTTTCATAATAATTTAACTACATAAGTAGGTTTACAGTTTTTTTTTTTTTTTAATATCATAGGAAGGCAAACGAGCTCACAGGCCACCTGATGGTAAGTGGAAACTGTGACCCATAGACATTCGCATTCACAAGACCGCAATCCTAAGACTGCAAATGCGTTGCCAACCCTGAGGACGAAGATGGAATGCCTCTATGCTAGTAATTTCACCGGCTGTCTTATCCCCAAACCGGAACACAACAATGCGAACACTGCTGCTTGGCGGTAGGTTAATGGATAAGATAGTGGTACCAACCCGGACGGATCCTGCACAAGGTCCTCCCACAAGCGTTTTTTAGTAGCCATAGTACAAGCCTAGAGCTTAGTTTGGGACTAGGTCAATTTGTGTGAGATTCTCCCCTGATATATTTATACTCGTAGTAATTTAGCTAGTCTAATGTCAAGTATTTTGGTAACTGAATATATTTGAAAAACGAAAATATAGTCAAGTACGACAACTAAAATACCCACTCCTTTATGACGATCACTCTTTGCCTAGTTGGTAGTGAGCCTGCCTACGAAGCTAGCGATCTTCGGAATATTTGTGTGATGAGCGCGAATTTTATTTTTACTGAGTTTTGGGTGTTGTCAATACTTAAATAAGTATCTCTCTATCCATAACTATGCCTAAGTATGTTTATCGTTTTCTAGTACCCATAGTACAAGACCAGGCAGTTATTATGACAGCTAAGCAGTTAATTTTACGCTGAGAGAAAAGGACAGAGCTATATATTTGGTATAGCTCTGTCCTTTACGCAAAGCCATGCCATAATAACCACTCAGAACTTATTTTAGAACTTGAAGTGACATTTTATATTGAGATACTGTGTTTTTCATAGCATAGCTATTTGAGTAGCAAAATTTTATCTTTATTGTGTTTGAATAGAGTTGAATTTTAAGTACGCGTTTATTGATTATGTCATAGGCATGCTCGGTTTGATTATAGAGCTAATATGGACTTTATCATATGGAGATAAGGGCTGTGTGTTTAATTGGTAAAAAAACAATATTTAGCATAATTAAGCCCTTTTGTGTTAATTATTAGTACGTTGTTGTTGTGGGAGTTGTAATTTTTTTATGACTTTTAAAAAGATAAGGTTATTTCAATTTTAGCAGTACCTAGTAGTTTGGCTGGCGATATCGGAATTTATTTTGTTATGACCGTTTGACGCATTCATTTAACGCAGTTGCAATTGAGGATCGTTTTGCCAATAACGTAGGTGTACTTTATGAATACTTTCGGTTTTCGGTTAGAATAAGTATTATTAAAAACCTTTGACAAATTCGGCAAGAATGTTTGTTGGAAAACTACGAGTATTAGTTAAGATAGTTCCACGCACGACGAGCCGGCGCCGCCAGACTTTATACGTAATAGCACTTTTAAAAACAATTTGGACATGGACAGAAAGTGTTTTCATATGGTTTTTTTACTCTTAGGAGTAAAATGAGGCACTTTCCGTCCTTGTGTTTCAATCGGAAAACCGTTCTTTCTAAGCATGTTTGAGAAAAATCTATATCTAGTAAATGAAACTGTAATCAATGTCTCTCGTAAACGTTTAGACTCGAACCCCCACCTAGTTAGTACTCAGCCTCCACTACTTTGCCTGTACATCTAGATAACATACATTCAAGGTCCCATGTAGTGGACCGCTTCCGTGAGCTACCCATCCATTCCAAAATGCACCTTTTTTGATTAACATAGGAATGACTTTTGATTGTGTATTATTTATATCAGATTTTTATTCATCGCAAAGCGACAATGGGCATGTTCTGTATAATGTCATTGAACTTTTTTTAACAAGGTTTTGTAACAAAGTTATTGTTGGATATTATTAAGTTTTTCATAAATAACACCAAGTTTAAAGTTCGCTTCTGTCCATGTTGAATTCGTCTTGTTTTCCAGATAATGAGTAGCCCATTATAAATCGAAGAATAAATATGAAAGAATATTAATTGACAATCTCACACTAATTGGCCTAGTCCTCTAATACTATCTAGTCTTGTATTTCGAGAACTGGACAAAGATAAACATATACATAATACTTAATATATACAAGTCCCCGTGTGATTGCCGGGTTAGAATAGTGCCACTCCATGTCTTCCCGTGGAAGTCGTAAGAGGCGACTAAGGGAATAAAGGATTGTAGTACTGTTTGTTAGGCGATGGGCTTGCTACCTGTCACTAATACACTGGGAAATATCTTAGCCTAATTGTGCAAATTGTGGTTACAGAGTTATCAACAAGTTTTTGGAGTTGTTGGTAATTCTGTAGCTCTGCCTACCCCACTCTTTGAATGAAGGCGTGAAGGTATGTATGTATGTATGTATATATGTACATATAATACTCGCACTTATCAGTCGTCACACAAGTTTTTACCCTTACCTTGAACGGAACCAGCGACCGCTAGCTTCCCAGTCAGGGTCAATATCAACTAGATGTCGTCAATCAACAAACAATTTCCTCTTACCTAACTTTTATGGAGCGTATTACGTCAATCTGTTGGTCAGTTTTTTCGTGAAAGAATGACAAACCAAAAATTTATAAAAAAAATACGTTTATTTAAACTTTTTGCATAATACGGTCGTGGCAAATATCATACCTTAAGACTTTTTTTTCATTATGTCAAACAGAGCACGTCGAGGTGGTCGCTATTTAAATTAAGAATAACTCTAGTAATACAAAAAACATTTAAGCATTTTAATGTTTACATGGATACAACTCATGACATGACATGATAAGAAACAAAAAAAAACCATTATTACTTACAAATTAACAAATTAAAATAAAACACCAAAGTCCTGTCATCCTACATACTCCTAAAATAAAACACTTCGTTCAATCTTGTTTATTAATCGCACCACTTAGTTCACCAAACTAAGACTCGAAATTAAATTAGCTTTACGTTTCTGAATCTCCCAAAAGGCACTTCCAAAGTTTCGGAATAACTTTAGACACAAAGAGTCCCGCTTTGTTTGACGCTGTGTCTTTGTTTGGACCTTAGACTGTCAGAAAATCTAGAATAGTCTTTATTTTTACATGATTATTATGACATATCTACTGGCAACCCTACCTCGTTTCGCTTTTGTTTATGTAAGTTTTCTGTAATAGCCGTACATTAACCAGAAATTTATCTAAATGGTTGTGAGAAACCACATCAAATTGTCAATGCTGTATACTGGCTAAGCAGGTACTTATATTTAAATATGTTTTTATAAGGTATTTGCATATAGTTTTTGTATTTACATACATACATACCTTCACGCCTGTAATCCCAGAGTGGGGTAGGCAGAGCTACAGAATTACCAACAACCCTATAAAGTTGTTGTTAATTCTATCACCACATTTTGCACAATCAGGCTGAGATGTTTGTTTGTGTAATGATAATTATAGCAAATTATTATTTACAAGTACCTAGCTACCAAACCAATATGATACCTTTCAAAAACAATATGGTGTTACCTAATAGATTACGATTACAAAGTTGTTGACAATTCAGTAACCACAATTTGCACAAATAGGCTAAGATGTTTACCAGCATATTAGTGACAGGTTGCAAGCCCACCGCCTAACAGTACTACAAGCCTATATTCCCTTAGTCGCCTCTTACGACATCCACGGGAAGACATGGAGTGGCACTATCTAACCCGGCAACCACACGGGGATTTTGTATTTATTTTGTCACTATCTAAAAGTATTTGTTTAAAAGTTTTTTTCTTTACTCTACCTAATTATTCGTTTAGCCTACCGTCCGTCTGTCACAAACGGAGCTGGCTGAAAATCAGCGCTGTAGGTGTTTATCACCTCAGCATTATGCTGAGCCAGTGTCCGATACACTGCCGCGAAGACACACTCACTACTCTTTTTATTGCTGTTTTCTGTATTTACTTTTTTCTGTGCGTCTTATGTGTGTAGTGAATAAATGTATTTTTCTTTCCTTCTTTCTTTCAAAATCCTTTGTGTCGTACACAGACAAACAGAAAGACCGAAAGGCAGACGCAGAAAGAAACTTTCTTTTATACTTTAATGAAGAAGAAAAGAAGGTACACCGGCATACAGACCACGTAATGGTAAACGAGGCCTGAAACCCATAGCTATCTACATTCTCAATACTAAACGCGTCGCCAACCCTGAAAACTAAGATGGAAATGGAATACAATCGCCCACACAGCTGAGTGACCAATGAAGATAAACAGAGAGAAACTGTCTCTGTCGTGCACGTGAGATTCTTATGCAAAATCTATATTCATCTCTTTCTACATCTTCTCACTTCTGTCTTTAACGGGCAGTTAAGTGTGTGGCTGTTTGTACCTCTATGCTTGTAATTTCACAGGTTGTGTTGTCCCCACACCAGAATACAACGATGCGGACACTGCTGACGGTGACGGATAAGACCGTGGTAGCAATTCAAACGGATTCTACACAAGGCTATCACTGAATAGTCTTAAAATTTTCACATGGCTGGTTCAGATCTCTATTTTCCATTTTACTTTTTAACCTACCATGAGCAATGCCCGGATTGTTGTGTTGTGGGTTACCTAAGACAACCGGTTAAATTACTTGATCCAAACATATAATTAAAATTGATTGATTGGTTGGTTGGTATCTGTGTATTCACTAAATGATTCATGGGAAAAAAAACACCGTAAATAAATAAAAAGACAAAATAAAATAATGCAAGTCATAGGTATAATAAATAGGGACCAATAAACGAAACAAAAATAGTATGTGACCTTCCATTTTTTTTTTAAATAGATGTTAATAAGCTGAAATGTGGATAATTTATTTAGTGATACCATGATTAAAACTGTTTTGTACTACTTACTTACAAAGTAACTAAAATAAATAGAAACCAAAAAAACAAGTAGTATTAATTGTATACATATACGTACGAAAAAAAAACCAGAGTAAAGAGAAAATCATGTACTTTGAAAAAAAATACATTGTTGATTAAAAGTTACAAGAACGTAGTCGCATCAAGCAATAAAAAAACAGCAATTCGAAACCTTTGGTTGGCCGTTTATTACAAACCCTGTTTATTTTCCTACTGCTATTCAATTAATACTGAATCATGTGGTCAGCCAATGGCGGGGCCTTAACCGCTTGTATTATTCGACCGATTACTATAATTATTATAATAATTACTCGAATATTTTACAAGCATTTGCCCGCGACTCTGTCCAAGTCAAAAGGAGGCGCGACCACGTACAAAGAGGGGCGCGTACTTTATTTAATAAAATGGAGCAGCTTCCTAATTTTTCTTTATTTATGTAATGTTTGTTTTTAAGAGCAATGGAGCGTAGCCTACTGGGTGTCCGAAGACCCGGTAGGGTGAGGAGCACAGAGCTGCGCTCCAGAACTAGTATTGCTGATGTTGGGGTGAAGACCGCAAAGTTAAAGGGGGACTGGGCTGGCCATATGCCGAATGCACGATGGGAGACGGGCCAAGAATACCACCCATTGGCTGCCACGCGATGGACATCGTAGCAGAGGTAGACCCAGAAGGAGATGGAGAGATGACCTAGATTCGTTTGCAAGAGAGTGGCAGGAATGCGCTCTGGATAGGGACGAGTGGCGAAAGAGAGGGGAGGCCTTTGTCCAGCAGTGGGACATAAAAACAGGCTAGTTAAAAAAAAAACTGTCAACTAAGTACATAGATCATACATTTTACTAAAAAAGGGCCGAATCATACAACATGGCAACCTTCAAGAATCGAGCCTACACTTTCTTAAAAGGCCGCAGCGCACCATTAACCCCCCGGGTGTTTCAGGTGTCCACGGGCGACGGTGATCACTTATTACCATCAGGTGAGCCGTCTAACTCCCACTATTATGAAAAAAAAAAAGTATGTACCCAAAACCTTACAGAAGCGAAAGAAATTTGGCAGGATCGTAGCAGAAAAAAGATAAAATAATAGATAAAAGATGTTTATTCAGTAAGTAGGCCGCACGGGCACTTTTACACGTCAAAAATCTACCAGCGCTTCACAAGAGACCACTGCTGAGAAGAAACGCCGCAAGAAACTCAACAGTCAGTCGTTTTTTAAATATATCTTATAATATAATAATAAACTTAACCTAGCATTATATAAAACAATGAATCTCACATAAAACAAACAATAAATAAATTCATGCGTAGTTGAGCAGGAAAATGTGTCAAAATGTGTATACGGTAGGTCTTAAGTTATGACTTTAAAAACCTCTGCTATTGAAGTATTGACACACATTGATTGACTGGCTGCACAAACAAACAAAATTTCGCATGTATAATCCACTAAGGATCCGCCCTCGCTTCGCTCAAATTTATGTGAGTCTTCGTAAATACACATACATAATCATAACAACTTTTCATTAAAAATCTAACTGATGGTGAAAACTTGATGGTTTAGTAGGAACTAGCTGATATACAGATAAACACGCGGAAAACGACTTTGTTTTATATTTAACTAGCGAACCGCCCTCGGTTTGCTTGTTTATTATACAGAAGGAAAAACCTCTTGAATCACTCTACCTATGCATGAAGACCGCATCAAAATCCGTTGAGCAATAAAAAAGATCGAAGGGCACAGACGGCGCAAGCGACATTGTCTTATAAATATTTCTACAAAGAAGTACATACATACATACCTTCACGCCTTCATTACCAGAGTGGGGTAGGCAGAGCTACAGAATTACCAACAACTCCAAAAACTTGTTGATAACTCTGTAACCACAATCTGCACAATAAGGCTAAGATGTTTAACAGTGTATATTAGTGACAGGTAGCAAGCCCATCGCCTAACAGTACTACAAACCTTTATTCCCTTAGTCGCCTCTTACGACTTCCACGGGAAGACATGGAGTGGCACAATTCTAAGCCGGCAACCACACGGAGTTGTAACTTATCTCTGATCAAAAGCCTACGTTGACTTTCATTTAATACATTATTACGTAGGCGCGGAAAGTAAGGGATTTCCCGACGAGGCGGTTAGTGCTTAAATACGAGTCAGGAAATCCTCGTTTCCGCCGAGGCATATAAAATATGACGTATACTTTTCTCAAACAATGCGAGGAAATTTATTGATTAAAAGTATTTTGTCAACAACTTTTTGAAGTTGTAATTCTGTAGCACTGCCTACCCCACTCTGGGATTACAGGCGTGAAGGTATGTATGTATGTATGTAAGTATTTTGAGTAGAAAAAACTGGAACAATTGCCAAAATATGGCAGTTTTTTCAGGGTTAACTAAAACTTGGGTGTTAACTACTCTCAAGGGAACTAACAACATATAAAAATAATTGTAGGTACATGCCCGTTTGCGATGTTTGCCTTCTTTCGTGGTGATATAGACTGACCTTTATCATTTTAATAGAATTATATTTTCTTGGTGTATTTAACCTAACCTACTTTACCCATGCTTAAGCAGCAGGAATTAGGTTTTAATGATTATGATACATCCCACTAATAGTGTGGTTAAACGAGGGGATACCGCTGGATTGTATGTGAGCCATTGTAGACAATCTCAAGATTGTAACCTGAAGACTGCAAACAAGTTGCCCTGAGGACTAAAGCTGATATTTCCCATGCTAGTCCAGTTGCAGACTTCAGTAATGGTTTGCCATTGAGAATGCGGCTTTTATCCCACTTACCATCAGATAGCTTGTGTGTTTGCTTGCCTTATCTTTTTTTTTTAACTAGCCTGTTTTGGTGTCCCTCTGCTGGGTAAAAGCCTCCTCTCTGTTTCGCCACTCGAATATACCTTGCTTGCCTTCTCTAACATAAAAAAACTTGACGATATATTTCGGGTGATATTATGATGATGGAAAGATATTTCCTAAGGCGTATTAAACAGCTGCCCGGAATCACGTAAAACCCGTTATTTCTCCGCTAATTTACGCATGTTATGCGCAGGTTTTCCTGTTGACGAGAAAACAGAACATACGCGTATGTAACGTGTGTGACGCGTTTTAAAGGACTTACGTCAATATCGCCGTATTACATGATGTATCTTACAATTTGCAGTGGAATACCTTTTACTGTGTCCGGCCGGTGAAAATAAATCCGGACACTATTCGTTCACACGTGACATAGTACATTATTGCCTAGGTGCGGAAAGTAAGGGATTTCCTGACGCGGTAGTTAACAGGGCGAGCAATAGCGAGGCCTGCTAAAATACGAGTCAGGAAATCCTCGTTTCCACCGAAGCATAAATAATGCTTTTCTCAAACAATGCGAGGAAATGATACAAATACATGATTATAAGTATTTTTAAAAACCTTTGACAAATTTGGAGAGATAGTTCAACGCACGACGAGCCGCCGCCGCACCACACGCCCCCACAAAATGGGTGTACGGGATTTGTTTCATGGTCCTTTTGATTTTATACGCAATTGAGAGCACTTTTAAAAAGCAATATGGACATGGACGGAAAGTGTTTTCATAGGGTTTTTTACTCCTAGGATGTTTCAATCGGAAAACCGTTCTGTCCAAGCATTTTTGAAAAAAATAAGTTTTCTCAAACATGCAATGAAATGTTGGCGTTATGTTAGTTATTTTAGGCTTCAAAGCATCACGTTCCGGGCGGAGCAACTCGAGAGAGCTGTAAAGGAATATCATACAAAATTGAAGGCCTAGGCCGGGAAGTATTATTTTTTTTAAATTTTATGGCGGCTGTATTTATGAGCGGCCTAATAGCATTTTTTTTATTTTTTTCAGTAACTTTATGGTTATCGGACCAAAAATATCCGCGCTAATGCCTATTACACAAATGTTTTTTTTTATTTCATTGCATATGTTTGAGAAAAACACTATACATACCTAGCCGTGAAATGGGGTGGCCACTACCTACTTCCCGGCCTCTGTAGTAATGTACTATTTCTCGAACATGCTCGGAAATGTATGCATTAATGTCACGAAATGAAGACATGAAGTTTCTTGTTTATGCCTCTGAAACTCCTCTATGGCTTTGAAAACCCTAAGAAAAAACATTATTGGCCGCTGCTCTAACTTTTTAAATTTCCTTACTGACATTAAAGTGACAAAGGAAACATTACATACTGCCAACCACCACTAGAATCTGTAACCATATTTTGCGACATAAAAAAAAATATGGTACTATATTTATGAGCAGTTTTGAGATTGCCGTCGTAAGATTGCACTTATGGATTTAGTTCGAATCCCAGTAAGCGCGAGTATTTGTTCCTGAGTCTTGAATGTTTTCTTTATTTAAGTACTAATTTCTCTATATAAGTATTTATATCGTTATCTAGTACTCTTAGGACAAGCACGAGCTTTTTTTGAGCTAGGTCAATTAATAAAATAAAATAAATTATAAATATCAGGGGACAATGTCACACCAATTGACCCAGTCCCAAACTACACCGACGTGTACAAGAGCCCGCATGTGGCCAATTTACTGAATAAATATTTTGAATTTTGAAATTTGAACTAAGCTCTAGGCTTGTGTTATGAGTACTAGACAACGATATAAATACTTATACACCGTGTTTTTCTTGATTTACGATAACTTCGGCATATTACTAGGTACATCCGTAGAAACTACATGGTAGATAAAAAAAAAAAATATTGCAAAAAAAAATATGTTTTCTGTTTAGAACAAAGTAATTAAATTTGGTATCTTTGGTCATTCTAAAAGGACCGTTGGAGTTAACTAATAGGTAATCAGTGTCAAATATGTCAATGTTGGCATGACATACTCGAACACACACCATTAAGAGCCTTTTACACCAGTTCAACGTGATTAACTGATTAAATTTTAAAATGAAATATCTTTAAAACCGTAAGAGTTATCATTTGTCTGTCTTCGGGAAATTAACTTTATTTGACCTAAAGAACGTTCCCTTAAAGTTATCGTAAATCAAAAAAAACACGGTGTATAGAGAAATATATACTTAAATACATAGTAAACATCCATGACTCAGGAACAAATATTCGCGCTCCTCACACAAATACCTGCCATTACCGGGATTTGAACCCAGGACCGCTAGCTTCGTAGGCAGGGTCACTACCAAATTGGTGTGACATTGTCCCATTGTATTTTTTTTTATTATTTAAGCTTTTTTTCAAAACATTTCGTTTTACTGATACATATTATTTATTATTTGTATAGTGGCTCTTCCAGCGCTTTTACAGCACTTGACGACCAACTTCCCACTCTTAACAGCTTCCTCGCTGCATTGTCGCGACCAACAAGCGATATTACGCTTATCGCCATCTCTTTTCAAAAGGACTTTTCACAATTTTACGAGAAGCTAGAAACTTTGTGCATTGTTGTTGTACAGTAAAGTAGGTTTTTTATGACTTTTAGTAAATTTGTGTGTTTGTCCCTGTTTTTTCGTGTAAGTAAAATAAAACTTTTGTAAGGTTTGTTTGTTAGTTTATCAATGACGCAAGAATGGCTAAACGGGCTTGGTTAGAAAGCACACAATAGTTTATATGCTGAATTGAGATTTCGGATAGGTACCTACTTTTAATTAGTAATTTAGCAATTCTTGAAGGAACATTAAGAAAATTAAATGAGCGCTACGCAAACGCAGTCGCAGACATTTCATAAAAAAAATATGTATTTAAACAAAATAGGACATACGTACACCAAATGTCATCCTCAAGCTCCGCCTCACCTAGTTTTTCCAAGGTTAGCAAGAAGAGATTCCATATAGTGGCAAGTTCGCCTTTTGTACATTTTTTTTTTAAATGAAACTATGTCTTTTTATGCAATAAAGATTTTACCTACTTTCTATTTACTTAGGACAACGTCAATAAATTATAATATTGAAACAATTTAATGCCGGTTTATTTTAATTTTATCCTGTGTCACAACCACACGATAAAATTAAATACGTACTTGAGTGATTCATAAGTGTAAAAACGGTTAAAACGTGTCAGTTTGCATGTTACCAATATTTAACTCATAAATATCAGGCGACAGTCCTTAGATAGATACCTAGTCTTTGTCCCTTTGCAGTTCCACCGTAATCCTACCTTTGCAGACATACAGACATACACACATTAGCCTAGTTGGAAGTGACCTTGCCTTTGAAGCTAGCGGTTCCAGGTTCAAATCCCGTTAAAGGTATTTTAGATATTTGTTTGATGAGAGCGAGTAATTGGGATGGTTCATATTTTTACAATTACTCTAATTCGAAAATCATTTCCAAGAATAGGGTTTTAAAGTCGTTCTCCATTATTAAGATTTTTAAATATTTATCTATTTAGGATATTTCGACAAAAGTATATTTAACCTTTGTTTGACATTGGTTTTCGGCTTGAAGCCCTCCTAGGCGTATCTTACGGGTTAGGCAAAAACCGCTTGAAGTAGTATGTTTTAATAAACAATAACAACTTTAGATATCATTTACTTAATTGTTGTAATTTATTAGAAAATGCCACTCCAAATTAAAAAAAAAACATGTCATCCATTAGAGTTTTTTTTTTTGGTATATCCCAATTGCTCCAGTGTCTTGTATGTTTTCTAGGTACCTATTTAAGTACCTTTGTATTTCTCTCTATAAGTTAATTTATCCTTCTCTAGTACCCATAGTACAAGCCTGGAGTTTAGTTTGGGGCTGGGTCAATTTGTGTGACATTTGTCCCCTGATATTTAAAGATATTCATAAGTGACATTACAACAGGAAGATTATCAGCTAAATATGCGAAGCAATAGTGAGAACCATACTGTGCTAACTTGGGGCACCTATACTAAAAAGATGTACCAACATATTCTAAAGACATAATAATAATATCGATGTTACTGTCAAAATGTAATTGTTAAAATTAAAAAAAAAAAAAAAAAGGGGGCTACCATACGACATACGTGATTTTTTATAGATAATGATACGGAACCCTTCGTGCGCGAGTCCGACTCGCACTTGGCCGGTTTTTAGACAAACCTCTATAAGCAAGAATTTATCAGAAGATCTTTTAAAAAAAAACCGGTAATCAAAACTACGTTCCCAATAAAATATGCAGTATCCCAAAATCAATAACCAAAGCAGTTTAATTCTCTTCTCTTTGTAATAAGGTTGATATTACTACAGGAATTTTATCTGACACACTGCGTATTAGATAGGATAAACGTGAAAACATCTGTCACTTTCTGACCTATACGTGCGTGCGAGAGGGACTGATGCTTAATCCACCGCGATAAAGCGACCATAATCCGGGCCCCTGGGCTCTATTTCTGCCCGTCCTCCTCTTTGTGCGGCTAGCACAAGTTGCTCGGATCTCCCTTACTATCTAGTTAGTAACAATAGAGACGCAATGAGCGAGAAGCGAGAAAATACTCGTGGGAGGACCTTGTGCAGGGTCCGTCCGGGTTGGTACCACCATCTTATCCATTAACCTACCGCCAAGCAGCAGTGTTCGCATTGTTGTGTTCCGGTTTAGGGATAAGACAGCCGGGGAAATGACTAGCATAGAGGCATTCCATCTTAGTCCTCAGTCGGCAACGCATTTGCAGTCTTAGGATTGCGGTCTTGTGAATGCGAATGTCTATGGGTCTCAGTTTCCACTTACCATCAGGTGGCCTGTGTGCTCGTATGCCTTCCTATGTGATAAAAAAAAATACAACTTGTGCTAGCTGTGCTGGTGTCGTTGTGTGTGTACTTATAAGTGGGAGTGTTACTCCTGACGATAGTCTGTGGTGTCACCAATCTCCACCAGCTCACCACAAAACCCATTTAGTAACTCTAGGCAAATTACGAACAAACATACTGGACAACAATAAATGACACATTTTCTGATATATTTACTCGTAGGTAAACATTATTCTGAAATCAGACCGCCTACGTACGAAATGTTTGTTACTTGATACCTGCACGCTTCCAAGTTCCAACCACAAATGCGTTGCTTAAATAAAAGGAAGGAAGGCTTTAAGAACCTAGATGGCGTTTGTTATATAGTTCAAACTTGAATGACATGTTCATCAACTTAAGACATTTAGGAAGCGATCAGAGTGAATCATCGGCTATTATAGTGACAAATTATTTTAAAGGTTTAAATGATTTTAATTAGTTATAAATGATTCATATTCGATTCATAAAGCACCTCTAACATATATGGTGAAGTGCTTTATTTTTATTAAAAATACAACTACAAGCGGCCCTTGTACGGAGAAATGGCAAAAGTACAATTAATTCATAGAAGCATATTGAACTCTCAAGGGTTATAATAAGGTTGGAATTGCAATATTATCCACATAGGAGATGTGCCTTTTTTCCGTAGCAGGGCAGAATGAGTCTCTTAGACTTAAAATAGGAAAGTTACTAAGGGGGAAATAATAATGGGCTGTATGAAAATATTTTGTGGTTTATTCTAAATTTACATGAAAGTAAACAAGTGGTTTTATAATTAATGAGGATATTTTTGACCAACCGTTTACATAGCCTAGTTGCCTGCCTACGAAGCTAGCGGTCCTAGGTTCGATACCCAGTATGGGCAATTTACGTGGGCATTTTGTTCCGAAGTCTTGGTTGTTTCTTTGTAATTAAATATGATCATGGTTGTCTAGTTACCTTTTTTTATGGCATATAGACGACAAACGAGCACACAGGCCACCTGATGGTTAGTGGAAACTGTGACCCATAGACATTCGCAATCACAAGACTGCAATGCAATCCTAAGACTGCAAATGCGTTGCCAACCCTGAGGACTAAGATGGAATGCCTCTATGCTAGTCATTTCACCGGCTGTCTTATCCCCAAACCGGAACACAACAATGCGAACTATGCTGTTTGGCGGAAGGTTAAGGATAAGATGGTGGTAGCGATCCAGACGGATGTAGAGCTGCAAAAGAATAGATGACATTCGCTTCGATGATAGTCGCTTCGCCGTATTCAAGCAAATACTTAAAAAAAGGGTAAAACTTCAGTAAAATACAGACTTAATTATATCACTATACCGCGCGTTTGCGACACAATCACAGCGAACTTTATTATAATCCGGCCCATTCACTATCCGTTCAACTGTATCCATTCATTGTGCTCGTTTGCATGTGAATGGGGGATTTATGTGTTCCGGGTCGGCATTGTGGCGGTCAGAGTTTACGTCCCTCCCCCCTCTCGCCAGATATATATGTTTGTAGATTGTGGAATGATTATTGCCATAAATCATTTTGATCCTGCGTTCACGCACGTTGTGCAAGATTGTACAAATAGCTGACTGACACGTATAGTAGGCATGCTGCTCCGAAATCAAAATAAATACACTTCTCTGGGGTCAGTCCCTTATATCTGAGGATCGTGGTCAGCATAAGAGTTGTATCTGAAGCGGAGAGATGAGATGCCTCCACCGGTTTTGGTCCAGCGCGTGTCTTGCAACCATGAAGAATTTTGAGGATGGCAATTCTAACCCTTGTTGGTGAACAACCGCGTGATCTATTAACCACAATCAGTTTTTCCATAGGTAGATAAAATAATATGAAGACGAGATTATTAAAATACTCAATATTATATTACCGTGTGGTTGCCGGGTTAGAATAGTGCCACTCCATGTCTTCCCGTGGATGGACTCAGGGAATAAAGGCTTATAGTAATTTTAGGCGATGGGCTTGCCACCTGTCACTGGGAAACATCTTAGCCTACTTGTGCAAAATGTGGTTACAGAATTATCAAGAAGTTTTAAGACTTGTTGGTAATTCTTTAGCTCTGTCTACCCCACTCTGGGATTACGGGCGTGAGTTTATGTATGTATGCGTCAATACTCAATGGGTACCTACTCAATTATTTATTGCATTCCATAAAGTATACACATAGGTAAGTGGTACTTCAATTAACTTAAAGGTACCGTAAAACCTGGTAACTATGGTCCAGTACTTCAACTGTGGTCCAAGTCTAATTTGTTTCATTCCTCATAGATGACTTAAGTATAAGCATGTTAAAACTTTAGTCAACAAGAAATTACTATAAAACAACACGTTTCCTTAACTAAAGATAATGGGAACTTGTACTTTTGGTCATTGATTTTGGACCATAGTTGGAAGATTTTGGACCATAGTTACCAGGTTTTACGGTAACGAGATCATTATGGACCCTGTAGGGCGCAGCAACTTATAAACTAGTGAGAGCGCTTATTTGTTAAGAGTAGTTTACTCTTTACTGATTAGTAGTAAGAAATTTGTCAAGATCGTAGAAAGAATTGGTCTCTGCCTACCCCTCTGGGAAACAGGCGTGATTTAACGATGTAGTACGTTATTGAATAATAGCATTTTTCTATCATTAAATGTTTAAGTATGTTTGCAAAGCTGTATTCATTTTTGATATTTTGTAATGTACTTAGCAATTTGTTATACATTTTAATGCACCACAGCCAGTCAGGGCCTCTATTTTAATCGGTAAATCCATATCGCTTTTGACACATATCGTATTGTTTTTATTTTGTCTGAGATTACTGTGAAGTAAATAAAAGTTATCATACCCTTGACTTGCTGAGACTGTCAAACCTGCTCTGTGTTTAAATTCACGAACGGGATTTGGAACTGTTATTAAACTGTCTAGTATTTAAAATCCTCTTTATAGAAAAGAACACAGTGGATTTGGCATTGGAAAAAGCAACATGATCTTACTGATTATAATGGAGGCCCAGGTCTCCAAAGCTGGCTTTTTGCTACACTTGTTCAACATGATTTTCTTCAGTTTACATTAAAAGCAATTAATTTCCCGTTTAATTCACTCCCAGCGTCTTACTCCTAACTCTTAGAGATTGAATCTGTACCATAAATTCTGGTACATCCCTCCGCAATGCGGTACGTCCCAACCCTTGTAAGCTGGCCGAACTACCCTTCATCCACCAACTTAAGATACCAACCGGCAAATCTTGAAGGACTCTTATGACAAGGAAATAAAGTCTAATTTCATACGAGTTCCATTTTATCAAAAGCATTGCATTGGCGTGATAGAATCGTATCGTATCTGTGCTAACGATAAATACTTTTGTAGATCTTAAGTTTGTGTAATAAGGTTCGCTTTTCAATAGCGTTTCATTTTGGAATTGTAAAAGTAACATGGTAAACGGCTCCTCATTGTAGAAATCTCAATTTACATATTGCTGTCTTTTTGCTGAAAATCTGCGATAGGAAAGGAAATTGTTGAAAACGCAAGAATTACAATTTTACTTTAGAAACGGAGTTTTCTGCAGACCGAGGAGTTTAACTTGTTTCTAGGAGTTGGGATCTATTTGCATATCTTTATGTTCTTGGGAATAGAATAGCCTTCAGTCAAAAAAGGTTTTTACTTAGGTTCTAAAAGAGTTTGTTTAAATTATTAAGTGTAAGATGTAGGAATGTGACAGGTACCAAAATGTACATAACGGTTTATTTCTACCCAAGTGTCGAAGAAGGTGGGTAATGTGTTTATCAGCCTATATAATTATTTGTCAAGATCGTAGCAAGTGGAAATAAGTGGTCTCCGCCAACCCCTCTGGGAAACAGGCGTGATTTAATGTATGTATGTATGTATAATTATTATGTATGTGTGTTGCGTTGTGGGGCTTTAGAAACTAAACGCGTGGAACGATTTTAATGATTCTTATGATTGTGATTTGTATTAATCTTGAAAGTGTCATTATTAACGATATGGCAGTAAGTAATCAAAATTCAATATGGCGGCAACCGGCCATATTGTTACAAGAGGGATATCATTGAATAGATATTTAAATTATCTTTAGGTTTCTTTCATCATTTATCATTTTGAATAATCATTTAGGATTTATAACGTTTTAAAATTGGTGACCAACAGTTGGGTTTTTTGAAGCTTGTTTTTTGTTGTTATTACAAACATACATACCATCACGCCTGTCTCGAAAAGGGGGAGGCCGAGACCATGGAACGCCAGGAGCACCGCACCGGTCTAAATATATAACTATCGCTTCCTCTACATTCATTATCCTCTTCATGCACGTACGTCGGTTTCGGGTGCTATTGGTTTGGCCTTTATAAATAAATAAATATCAGTCATTGTCATTCATTACACCGCGAATCTGATCATGGTTTGGTTTATTTTTAACCGATTTCGAAAATAAGAGGTTTTTTTTTTTATTCATCTGTATAGTCTATTCGCGTTAAGAAAATAGTGACTCATTAGTGCAACCGCAAAGTAAAGGTGTATTCATTGGTCAAAGGGCGTGGCTAAGCCGATGAGTCACTATTTTATTAACGCGAATAGCCTATAGTAATGTTTTTTTTGTGTTAATGTTTACTTAATTTCTCCGCCAATTGTAAACCGATCTTAAGAGCATTGTGAAGCAGAAAATGCCATACAAAATGCGAAAACGTTTCTCTCTCCTCAAACCTAGTCCGATGTTTACGATTTTTGAATATGTCATAGATATGATGAAAAACTATGTCTGTACGTTTTCCTTTCCACGAAAATACTTCTTAGAATGAAACAAAATTTAAAAAAAAACAGACACGTACAGACCTAGTTCTTTTTAATAATTACAACGTATTCAAAAATCGTGGAAATCGGACTTGATTTAGGGGGTGAGAAACGTTAACGGCCGGAGCTAAATTTGTATGGTATTTTTTTACAGCTTCGCTATTTTAGCGGTGCTTCACGATCCTCTTAATGATATTTTTTCTCATGGGGAGGGCACTCGTACAGTCAACAGCATAAATAAGTGATCATTTATGTACCTTGTCGCTTTCAATCGTTTCACTATTTTGTATACCATTTCAAAGATAACGTTAAAGTGACAAGGTACATAAATGATCACTTATTTATGCTGTTGACTGTACAAGGACAAGCCCCATTTTAATTAATTTCATCGAGATCTAGTGGTGGGGTCTATGGAAAGTCAACGGAATTCCTTAATAGTCGTATTTTGGAGTAGGTTCATTGTTATTAAACATTTAATTATATTGTATAAGTAAAATTAATTTGAATAATGTCCTTATGAGCATTGTTACTTTTAAATAAGAAAATGCAGTTTTAAAATGTATACGTACTCGAGTACCTTTTCTTTATTAATACCTAACTGGCTTTTGCTATACCTTCGGCAAAATTAAATTTCTCGTGATATAAAGTAGCCTAAGACACACCGCTCGTCAAACAAAGGAGTATTTGGACCATCACAACGTTGAATTAATGACCCATCCACCATACAGCCCCGACCTGAGTCCTAACGATTTCTATACTTTCCCTAAAATTAAAGAAAAGCTACGCGGTCAACGATTCCAGTCACCCGAAGAAGCAGTGGACGCCTTCAAAAGTGCCATTTTGGAGACTACATCTTTGGAGTGGAATAACTGTTTCAATAATTGGTTTGAGCGAATGGAAAAATGTATAAATATGCTAGGAGAATACTTTGAAAAACAGTAAATGTACATTTAACTCTTTACACTTGTCTATTTTTTATATTCCTGAAACTTTTAGTGCACCCCTCGTATCAAACATCCAAACTTTTGGTTTTTATAATAACTTAATATTAGTAAGATATACATACATACATACATTAAATCACGCCTGATTCCCAGAGGGGTAGGCAGAGACCACTTCTTTCCACTTGCTATGATCTTGACAAATTTCTTTCGCTTCTTCAACATTCATCCATCGAGTCATGCACGCACGTCGGTTTCGGGTACTTAAGATTCGGACCTTTTCCAGTATTTCTCCGATTTTATTCGAAAAAGTACGCCTAGGACGGCCCCTTCGACCCTTCCACTCACTTTCGATCTGTATATCTCTTTCGTCAATCTTCTTTCATCCATCCTTCCCAAATGACCGAAACATCGAAGCATGCCCTAGTAAGATATTAAGATTAATTATTTGTATTGATCAGTTTTAAAGAACATTTTTATCCCGATATTGGTTTAATCCGTTTATTTATAGATTGCCTACGGGGCTAGCGGTCCCTGGTTCAATCTGTTTGATCTATAATTATATTAGTACTAGCTGACCCGGCAAACGTTGTTTTGCCTTATAAATTAGTAATGAAAAATAGATAGTAGCCGATTCTCAGATCTACTGAATATGCTTATAAAATTTCATAAGAATCTTTCAAGCCGTTTCGGAGGAGTACGGTAACTAACATTGTGACATGGAAATTTTATATATTAGAAGATATATTTGACGACGAGGTAGCCTAGTCGGTAGTGACCCTGCCTACGAAGCTAGCGGCTACGGGTTCGATCCCCGGTACGAGCAAATTTGTGTGATGAGCCCTAGTATCTATTCGAGAGTCTTGGGTGTTTTCTATGTATTTAGCTATGCTCGTACGCATAGTACAAGCCTAGAGCTTAGTTTGGGGCTAGGTAAATTAGTGTGAGATTTTCAAACGTTTTTATTTTTCTCCATAATTATTTTTCGTTATCTTTAGTAAGTACAAGCCTACAGCTCAGTATGGGACCAGGTCAATTTACGTAAGGTTGACCCATGATATTTATTTATTTTATATATATTCATTTATCTTCCATCATAAATTTCTAACAGTGTGTTAGTCCACGACTACACGGCGAACCAGTAACTATAATAAAAGCTTCACCAGGGGCAGACACAAAAGCTTAAGCTCGGAGCTTAATTGACTCGGGAGCTTGGGGGAATTACGCGGATAGCTTTTGAAAAGGCTGGAAAAGCTCGCGACGGGGAGCTTTTTTATAAAACTTTGAGAAGGGGAAATACAGATGTGTTCATTTCAAGAGCCGAGTAGTTTTAGTTTTTGGTATTAACTTTACAATAGTGACTCGACGTGGTATTTTTAACTTCGCGACGTTTACGAGACGAGATGTAAAACGCCAACGCTAACGAATTTAAAAACCGGCCAAGTGCCAGTTGAACTCGAGTGGTGTTTTTTTATTTTTTTTATTAGGATGCTTGTAAGTTTTCCTGTAATCTACAAGCAATTGATTAAATTTTGTATTTTATTGAAAATTTTAGATTCAGTAGTTTCGGAGACCAGGGGGGGGAATAGTCAATTTTCATCTTGTTTCATGAATAAAATCAAAACTATTCATTTTACAATAATAACAAAAATATATTTGATATCCTCATAACAAGCCCATTCATATGACGTGACACATTAAGGAGTGCAAACCTTTTTTTTTTTTCCTAATTTGTCCCCCAAAAATGATCCTGCTTAAAACAAAAATACTATGCAAATCTGTGTTTGGGCCATCAATTTACATTATGAGTACCAAATTTTAACTCAATAGCGGCCTTTACACGTAAAGTTCGCTTGTCGGTCCGATCTTTACGTGTACAGGCCGCTAATCCGTCCAGTAGTTTCGGGGCAAATTGGCTGTGACAGACGGACAGACAGACAGTCGCACGAGTAATCCTATAAGGGTTCAGTTTTTTAATTTTTTGTACTGAACCCTAAAAACTATCCAAATGTATAGAATTATGGTGGTTCTCTATCGTTTGCCCGAATTTCTGCAGCTTAGGCGGCTTCGACTCGACTCGTGATCGTAAGGTACCGTGTATCGGGGTTACTTTGATCAAATTCAAAGTTTAACACGAGTTTTAAAAGAAACTAAAAGACAAAATAATAAAAATACTCAATAATCGGGTTTTCTTGTTTTGTTAACTTGAGTAATAAGAAAAAAAATTAGACCTTTAGTTTCCCGTAAACAAAATAAAAACACTATGATCAAAGTTAAACTACGAATGGGGTTACTTTGAAAACACTAAATATTTGAGTGAATATCTCAAGTAAACCCGCTGAAAATCACGTAAAATCTAAAAAAATATAGAATATATGTTGTTCTTTTCCGATATCATTATTTAGATTTGCTTAATATATGACACCATTCAAATAACATGCTTTTTTGCATAACATAGGTACATTTGAAGTTTTTTTACCTCAAAAATCAAGACAAAAAGCACGCTAACTGTTCATATTTTTTTCTATATGAAAATAGACAGTAAAATGCGCACTACTTTAACTTTCGGAAGGAGTAACTATCGACGCTACCAGTCGCGAAAAAAATATTATGGAGGCGTATTCCAACTCCTCAAAAAATACATGTTTATGTAGAATGGTCGTTGCTATCAAAGTCACCCCGTAAATTAAAGTAGCCCCCGTCCACTGGTACCGAGTTCGAACCCCCGCGGTCACCATGTACCAATGAGTTTGTCTAACTTAAGTGCATTACCCGATGCTCTTACGGTGAAGGAAAAACAACATGAGTAAATCGGCACATTCGAATAGAATCTGTAAGAAGGGTAATGCACAAAAGTTTCTAAAGGGTCGAAGTGTATCTGAAAGGGCCCATCTGTAATAGGATAAAGATAGTTCAAAATTCAAAAAAAAAAAAAAACAGAAATTAATTTCCATATTGCACAACCATTTAAATAAACATTAAAATTAAAATCAAAATTTAAGTTCAAAATAGAACCATAAATAAAATTAAAATTACTTACACAAAACTTTTGCAACTAAAAACTAAAACACAATTACTAGTAAGTACGATTGCTCCCTGCATGGAGCTGCATACAGTGAACCATGGAGGGGCAATCACACCTACTCGCTATCACGTCCAGGATGCTGTTGCCGCTACCGCGCACTCTGCTCAGCAGGGACGCGCACCGCTTGCGCAGAGTGGTGTAGAAGCAATCGATGCGCGCCTCCGCGAACATGCCTGACGCACTCATCATATCAGGGATTTTTAACTCTTTATTGCTTAGTAATACAGCCTAAATTTATGGTAATGCCTCCTAAGTTGGCCAGCCTGCCTCCAGTCACGTGCGGAACCCGCAGAATGCCTCAACGCTGAGTAACTTGTGAACTTGGTCACGTGGCATGACGCGTCCGCGCAGCTGTTTCGCACCTGCGCCGGCGCAGATTTCAGCATTGTTTTAACAGGACGGCGGCGGCGCGGCGGGAATGATAACGAGGGAAATATGTGATACAATAATAATTGGTATTTTTGCTAGGTTTTGTTGAAGTTTTGAAGACGCGTTGGCCTAGTTGGTAGTGATCCTGCGTATGAAGCTAGCGGTCCCGGGCTCAAATCCCGGCAAAGGTAGATGGATGTTTTCTATATATATTTGAGAGTATATTTATTTGTACAAGTACATTCATTGTTGTCCAGTACCCATAGTACAAGCCTAGAGCTTAGTTTGGGACTAGTTCAATTGGTGCGTAATTTTTCCCTGATCTTTTTTTTAATATTTTTTATTTGATTTCCAATCGATAACGACGCGGATAGCTCAGTTGCTAGTGGCCCCGCCTATTAAACTCACAGTCCCAAAAACAGTAATAAGGATTTTATCTTGAAGTCAAAAACTAGACTAGGAATACTTGGTTTTGCGAATTCTGAATGTCAAATTTGACGATTTAGTTAGCCGAAAGTAATATTTTTATTTCATATAACACATTATCTTATAACGAATTTTAAGGAAAAACTCTAACGAGTAAGTAAGTAGACTTGATTGGTTCCTGAGATGGGTACCTACAGCCGACTAAAGTGTTTATACCTACTAAAATTGGGAATAAAATTAATAAAATTTACTTGTGGGAGGACCTTGTGCAGGGTCCTTCCGGGTTGGTACCACCATCTTATCCATTAACCTACCGCCAAAGAGCAGTGTTTGCATTGTTGTGTTCCGGTTTGGGGATAAGACAGCCGGTGAAATGACTAGCACAGAGGCATTCCATCTTAGTCCTCAGGGTTGGCAGTGCATTTGCAGTCTTGTGAATGCGAATGTCTATGGGTCACAGTTTCCACTTACCATCAGGTGGCCTGTGTGCTCGTTTGCCTTCCTATGCCATAAAAAAAAAACACCTAAGACCCACTCTGGGAATGAAGGCGTGAGTTTATGTATGTATGTATGTATGTATTTGTTATAAATCGTTCCTGTTCAAATTCTGCAAATTAATTTCACACTACGCATTCCAATATCAATTCGTTCTAGCGCATCTTGCTTTTTTATTGTAATCACATTGTAATTCTAAAGACATTCAAATTTTGATGATAATTCTGTATGGGATGATTTTTTGTTAACCGAAGAATGGCTGAACTGATTTGGAGGAAATTTGGCAGATCTAAATAGTCCAGTTTAAGGATAAGACTATTCGACTTTTTTGATAAAAAAAAAAACATTTTCACATCAAAAATCTACCAGTGCTTCCCAAGACGAGACAGCTGCTGGTGAGAAAAAGCACCGCAATTTATTCAACAGTCAGTCATTCTCTAACATTAACTTATGACAATAGTTATACGTGACCTTGCATTATTTAAACCTATGACTATACAATAAAATATCAAGCGTAGATGAGCAGGAAGGAAAAGCTGGCAGTTTCCTCGCTCAACCAATTAGTTAAATCATTCAACAGGAAATGCTTCCAGCATCTTTGGTACAATACCGTAGGGGGCACTTTTTTTAGTTCTACTTAGTTTAGTTTCATATGGATCTTTGATTTAACTAATTAAATAACCCTGTTAGACTAAGTTAAAAATTTGCTAAGATTTAGTTAATATTAAATAAAAACTAAAAAAAGAGCCCCCTGGCAGCATTTCCGCGTTGTATAGAAATTCTTATAGTGGGGAGCTTTTAGCTATTATCTATTAACTTATTATATATTAACTTTGCAAAATCTAAACTGCGTTTTTTTTCTAGAATCGTGTATTAACCTATCTCTCCAAATAATAACAAAAAATTTAACAATTTCCATGACCGGAACAAGGTAAAAATAACAAAACGCGTTTTAGTAAATAAGATTCAAGGCAAAATACACAACAAACAGGACAATTCTAGTAAATATGTATATGTATACGTAGGTATACCCATATATTTTTGATCATAAAATTATTAAAATTAATATATTAAAACGCTCAGGCAAAAATAAACCAATTGTTTCAACGCGAATTAATTTTAATTGTTTTTTTTTAATTCCGGTTTAGTCAAAAATGTCGGTAACAGAATTAAATTTACTGTAACTTTCATTTATAGGCTTTATATTATTTACTTTCAAGAAAATTAAACATATTAAACAACGTTTTATCTACTTAAATCTGAGAATATATACTGGTAATACCTAATCTTTTCTACAAAATACTTCTTACAAATATGCCTGTTAATATTTTTTCTTTCAAGTAAAATTGATAAACGAAATTTCTTTGAAAAAAACGCATGCGCAGGGGTGAACTTTCGCAGGATACAACTTAATAAACTCCTCTGTCTGTAATGAAAATTGAAACTAACTGAAAAAAAAATGCTGTTTTGAATTCGTGCAAATTTGGCCTATTTTTAGATCTAATTACCCGGGCCTGTTAGGCATTGCCCGAGGAAGCTGCCAGCTATGGAGGTCTCCAGTTGTTTCTACTAGCCTTTTTGATTTTTTCTTAATGCCACCAATGTTTTAGTAATTGATTGACTGTTGGGTTTATTGCGGCGTTTCTTCTCAGCAGCAGTGGTCTCCTCTTGTGAAGCGCTGGTAGATTTTTGACGTGTAAAAGTGCCCGTGCGGCCTACTTACTGAATAAACATCTTTTATCTTTTATCTTTAATAAACTAAAGAAGCAATAAACGAAAACACGAAAAAACCATCGACCTATCCCACAAATAGCCACAAAGTCGAATATATCCGACGAAGGATACGGAAATGAACGAAGTGACCTCAGCCGCAACCTTGGTGCAAATAGATCCATCTGATGATCTCAGATCAATCCCGAGATAATCGCGTAATTGAGAACGTCAGGACTGCGTGCCAGTCTGGAGTTTACCGGTTACAATTTTAAAATAACCGCAGGCTGTTAACTTTAACTAAGTAAGTAAACAAACGCCTTATTGTACGTAAAATAAATTGGATAATACCAAGGGATAATCTCAAACAAATTCGCGTAGCCCCAAACAAAGCTCTAGGCTTGTACTATGGGTACTAGACCACAAATAATGTACTTTTGTATACATAAATACAAAGAAAATGGATGTCCCTCAAATCCCCAACAACGGCTGTACTAAACATCGTTTGTCCGAATTTTCATTTGCCTTATACTGGTTTTCAGATTGGTCGGGAAACTTTTAAAGTTTTCCAATTATTCCTGCGGTTAGGTCAGGTTAAGTATAACAACGCTAAATAGTTTTAGAATTTTAAAGGAAATTGCTTTAGAATAAATGAAAATTCGGACAAAGGATGCGTTAGGACAAATGACGATTAGGGATTCCATACAGGTTTAAAAACCCGACTGCATTTTTTATATTTTTGTCGATTTACCTCCTTTGGTTCATAATTGTAATTTTGCCATCGTTGTTTACGAGCTGTTACCGTTCTTCGTTGGGCAATAATATTTTTTTGGGAAAATATATACACTATTACGCTCACAAATAACGCGGCTTTCTATTAGTAAAAGAATTTTCAAAATTGGTTCACGAGATCCAGAGTAATCCAGACATTACCCCCGAAAGCGTCACAAGCTTTACCTCCGTATAATATTATAGTATGTATGTATATAGATTTAGTATGACGTACCCTAATTTAATTTAAATGTGATTTCTAATGAATATCCGTAATATAAGGCAAGACGACTTTAGCTATTAGGTAACGCATGTGTTTTTATCTGTATTACTTCACCTTTAATTTGTACGCCTACTGACAGTTAGACAGTGGATGAAAGTATTTTATTATTTAAGACCCACTTTTAACAATAGTATTTTATGTAACTGGTACGTAAAGAGGGTCCTTAAAACACGAGTGTGGTTTTGTGAAACGAACCGAAGGCGAGTTTCATAATAACATCACACGAGTTTTTTAAGGCCTAATTATGTACAGTTGCATACATTACTTTATCTACACACATATTATAAGTACTCTAAGATGCGTTCAGTAGCCGAAGGCAAATAACCTTCATAGCTACCAGTGCTACTGCTACCTGAAATATATCTATAGGTATTAAGCTAATGTATGAACTGAAATAAGAAATAAATCAAATATCCATATATATCCATATATATTTATTTTAGTATCACTACTCATATTTCACTTCAAATATACTTTTCCGGATATTAAAAACAGGCGGCAGAATAAACAAATGGCGGCAAAGCTAACCTGTGTCACGAATATGAATGTTTTTTTTAAATCATAGGCAAACTAACAAAGTCCCTATTCTAATGTCATTCGACATCAAAACGGCGTACGACACTTTACTTAAAATATACCTACCGAGTCGACGTTTAATAGATACTAGAATTGACCCCCTGTTTGAATTGTGTTGGTTTTCGAAGATGTTCCAAATTTGAACAACATTACTTTATCAAAAGTTGTATCGTAATTTTAACTTTTCATTACAGCTACAGATAAGAAAAAATATCATAGTAAAATTGTATCTTGTAATGATGGTCATTGTCTACGGATTCTGAACGCATTATAGAGGACTTATGATAATTATGTGTGTAGATAAATAATATTTTGACTTTGATTTTGGTTACCTTAGACTTTTACAAACGAGAGCACTTTTATCCAAACCGTTTTACAATTTTTATAATAATTCAACGCGATAACACACTATTAAAATAAATAAATAAATATCATGGGACAATGTCACACCATTTGACCTAGTCCAAAACTAATCTCTAGGCTTGTACTATGGGTACTAGACAACAATATAAATACATTTATACTTAAATACATAGAAAACATACATGACTCGGGAACAAATATTCTCGCTCATCGCACAAATATCTGCCCTTACCGGGATTTAAACCCAGGACCGCCAGCTTCGTAGGCAGGGGCACCAATAAATAGGCCTGCGCGTCTTCGAAAAAAAATATGTATCTATTGTGCCAAAAGCTAGGTCATATGCCTTCATGTCAAACAGTTATCAATTCTGTCCGTGCGCAAGACAATCGCTCAAGAGCCGTTATAATTCCATACCCACCGTTACTGGGTGCTGGTGACTCATCTCGCCTACGCCTAGATCATGGCCCTTGACTCACCGGTGTACTTCATAGTGCACAGTCAGTTTATGGTTAATGGTTATATTGTGACAAATTGATGCTGATTCAAATACTCAGTAAGGGAGCTCGGTTTTCACCCAAGAAGTCTTCCAAAGATGACATGATTGAATTTCTGGAACGGAAAAGCACTAAACGGCCATAAAAAAACCATAGATCAAGTTAGAGTCGGCGTCGCGCACCGTGGATTCCATATTTAAGATAATATCGACGCTGGAAAGGTAAATTGACTAACGGGACATTTTGGGGCATAAAAGATAAAAGATGTTTTATTCAGTAAGTAGGCCGCACGGGCACTTTTACACGTCATAAATCTACCAGCGCTTCGCAAGAGAACACTGCTGAGAAGAAACGCCGTAAGAAACTCAACAGTCAGTCGTTTTTTAAATATTGCTAATGATATTAAACAATAATAAACTTAACCTAGCATGATATAAAACAATGAATCTCACATAAAACCAAAAATTAATATTATCATGACCATCATTCATATTGATTTATGTATATCGTTAGAATCACCGATTTTTTTTACATCTAACGAACCGGATACCAAGGCGATCGGAACACTTTTTTTAGCACGTTAGCCGTTATGTTGAAGTTTTTTGTAAAACGCAAGGTCTTACAGACCAAATTTTGTTGTTTCATATATTGTCCGTTGATCCATCATTAAAATGGGTTTATCTTACTGTGGTAAGATATTTTTCATGTCTGTAGTTATTTAACCCAAAGGTTGTTAGCCGTTTTTACTACGGCCCAAAAGACCTTGTTATGAATGTTAGACCTTTTTATACCTTTGAATAGGATTTATCAAGACCGATTGAAGGTTTGTCAGCTGTAGTCATACGAATAATATTTCGGCAGGTGGCTGTTAACCGTTGTTCCTCGCCGGTCAAAAGTAGTCATTGTCTAACGGGACATTTATTTAGTGAACAAGCACTTTTCAAATGTTACAATAAAAACCAATCATTAGATATTAAAATAAAATGCCATACAAACAAAAAGTGGAAGTCGTAAGAGGCGACTAAGGGAATAAAGGCTTGTAGTACTGTTAGGCGATGGGCTTGCTACCTGTCACTAATATAGGCACACTGTTAAACATCTTAGCCTAATTGTGCAAATTGTGGTTACACAGTTATCAACAAATTTTTAGAGTTGTTGGTAATTCTGTAGCTCTGCCTACCCCACTCTGGGAATGAAGGCGTGAAGGTATGTAACTATGTATGTAAGATATTAAAATAATGACCAAGTTTGTAGTACAGTCAGCGTCAAAAGTAACTGGTCACTTCAAGCTACTTTTGTACTTTATCGCATTAACCCATTAGACAATCTTGTTTGACATTGCTTATGTGACAGTAACGCGACAAGGTATTTAAGTGATCAGTTTCTTTTGACGCTGACTGTACAACATATTTCGATAAAAACAATAATAAAAAAGGTATGATTTTTTTCCGAAAAAAAATTAACTTTAAATCGCTCTACTGTAAAGTTTGTCAAATGGAAGTAAGTCAATTATGCTTTCCAGCTTCGATATGGTTTGAGAAAATACTCATTTTGTTATGATTTTTTTTTTTATGAAAGCTCCATTTTGACTAGCATAAGTTTTAATATAAGGTGAGGCCATCCAAATCCATCCAGCGCAAAAAACTAACAAACATACTAACTAACACATTTACATTTCGTTTCGTTTCATACAATGTTTACATACATACTAACTCACACACACTCAGAAACTTCCGCATTTATAATATTAGCGTTAAAGTTCTTAAGTTGAACTTAAAATAATCATGGTTTGGTTAAGAAACAGTATCAGAATATACATACATACATACATTCACGCCTTCATTCCCAGAGTGGGGTAGGCAGAGCTACAGAATTACCAACAACTCTAAAAACTTGTTGATAACTGTGTAACCACCATTTGCACAATATTTATCAGAATATTTCCTGCGTGATTCATTTCGTATAACATAATTTAAGTTATTGCAATTTTAGAAAGTGGACATTAATAGGCCATGCTTTGTGTTGTCTGTCCGTCCTTATGTGGATGTAGGAACTTAAATTAACGCAGATCAGTTAAGTTTGAGAGAAAGGGACAGAGCTGTATAACTACCAAAGCTCTGTCCCTTTCTCTCAACCTAAACTGAACTGCTTTAGTATGTCATGGTGTCCCCAGGGTATTCCATTTCAAACGACTCAAAAGGATGCGTGTTATATTCTTAACATGTAGGTATATCATCGGTGATACTCCAAGTTACAAAATGTACCTTAGTACTGGCTTACTTGCTAAGGTGTATTTTACACCTTATTTAATTTGTTAAATCACCAGAGATTGGAATAGGCAGTGCCTATTTGCCTAAAGTTCGCGGGAGGACGTAACTAAGAGTGGTTACAAGTTACAACCACCAAAAATAATGATTTATTTTTATTGAATGCGGGACTTCCGGGATTATTTAATAATACATAAATGTGGAAATTGATACTAAAACTCAATATCACATGTTAAGAACATTTTCTTATGGAGCGTCCCCATTATCAGCAGGGTCGCATAATGCAGGTATTAAGTATACGGCTAAAGAGTATCGATAAAATAAACAAGGTATGTAAAACAAAGTAATGAATTAAAATAGTAAGGTAAAATTATATATTACAAATACTTTGTTTGTTTATTTACATTAGAAATGAATCAGAATATATGTCAATAAATCATGTAAAATTGTATTTCCACATTTATGTATTATTTAAAAAAACGGAAATCCCGCATTCAATAAAAATAAATCATTATTTTTGGTGATTGTAACCACTCTTACGTACAGTCAACAGCATAAATAAGTGATCATTTATGTACCTGGTCGCTTTAAATCGTTTCACAATTTTGTATATTCAGATTCAGATTCAGATTTTATTACTCAATATAACACAGTATAAATTACATGGTATGTCAAATTATATGCAGTTACATTGAGGTCTTCAGAAATAGAATTAAATGATACCTAATATTAGAAAGTCAACACATATACAGAGTACATTAAAAAATAATAATAATAAAAAATAAAAAATAAATAAAAATTAAAAGTCAATCCTATTTATAAGTCAAGTTCCATATACTCATTCACGGAATAGACTGGGTTATCGAACAAAAGATTCTTAAGCCGGCGGCTAAACAATCCCTCAGATGGTTCGCGTTTGAGTTCGGCGGGTAGACGCTCGTAGTAGGTGGTACCGATGACGCGCGGGTTCTTATCTGCAATATAACATTTCATACATAACGTTAAAGTGACAAAGTACATAAATGATCACTTATTTATGCTGTTGACTACAGTACACGTCCTCCCGCGAAGTTTAGGCAAATAGGCACTGCCTATTCCGACCTCTGTAATCACTAATCACCTACCTCAAACTTCATCCAAATCCGTCCAGCCGTTGCAGTGTCAAGCAGTAACAGACTAACACACACACAAACTTTAGCATTTATAATATTATTAGGAAGTAGGATTCTTCTTTTATTGTTTCATTTATAAAATGAGTAATTGTCGTCATTACCTAAGATAAAATCATTTTGGTAGGCTTTTATAAAAAAAATAGTGAAAATAATTGAGTGAATACAATTTAGGTTATTCAAAATTGCATAGAAAATAAAGCTCAACAACAAGTTTTTGAAGATGTAGGTAATTCTTTAGCTCTGACTACCTCACTCTGGGAATTAAGGCGTGAGTTTATGTAGCTCATAACAAAATTTGTTTTTGCTTTTGCGGTTACCAAGCTTATTATTTTAAATACGGAACTCTCGGTGCGCGAGCCCAACTCGCACTTGACCTTTTTTATGTATCTGTACTTCTTTTATATTTTCTTTTATTATTTGTGTCGCGAAAGCATTTAGCTTTACTTTCTTTCTTTTATACTCGTTTCGTTTCGAGTTTTTAGTTTCGATATAGTAATATACTACGCAACTTGAGGGGGGAAGGTCTTGCCATTTGACCTACTTATCAAATACAAACCCATTAGTCACCAAATAATTATATACGCCACGAATCCAATTTGAAAGCCGTTTTGGATCACTACTTACATATAAATTATTTATAAACATTAAATTGCATTGCATCACCCGTTGCAGCCCCAACTAGGATTCGTAATAGGTCAATGATCTCTAGAGCTGTACTTTGTGTATTGTTTTTAGGGACATTTAGGGTCCCGTACCCAAAGGGTACCTAGTACCTACGGTACTCTATTAGTAAACCTCTACTGTCTGTCTGTCTGTCTATCAGCGGGCGGTATCTCATGAACCGTAAAAGGAATACAGTTGAAACTTTTACAGAGTTTGCAATTGTATTGTTGCTATAATAGCAACCAGTAAAAAAAATATTGAGGCCCTCTTTTGCAATTACGGTACGGAACCCTTCGTGAGTGAGTCCGACATAATTGGCAGGTTTTTTTATTTTATGCCATCAAGAAGGCAAACGATCACACATGTCACTTGATGGTAAAAGTGATTCATTTGATAAACGACGCGGCCGCACGAGCACTTTTACACTTCAAAAATCTACAAGCGTTTCTCAAGAAGAAACCACTGCAGCTGAGAAGAAACGCCGCATGAAACTCAGCAGTAAATCTTAATCAAAGTCTTTGTAATCTGAAGACTACGATCCCAAGAATGCAATCCTAAGACGTAAATGAATTGCCTAACTCTGAGGACTATGATGGAATACCTCTATTCTTCGTCATGTCACCAGTTGTCTGGTCCCCACAACGATTCACAACAACGCGAACACTGCTGCTTGGCAGTAGGTAGGCGACGAGCCCTGCACGAGGTCTTACCACCACTTTCTCCCTACCCATCTATGTTCTTCTACTATATTATACTAGTGATATAGTCACACCACATCGATTTTGTGGAGGTAGATAAGTCACAACTCATAATTCCTGGGTGCACCTGTGACTCAGCGTTACTCACTGTATAATGGCTGCATTGTGGTCGCTACTGTCGCTATATTAACACTGAGTTAAGACACTGGAATCCTCTGAAAGAAATAAAATTGAAGACAATTAAGTTGACATTTATGCTATATTTCCTTGCTTTCCACAAATCCCCAAAGCTGGCCTTACAGAGATTACTTTGTCTTTATACATCCCTAGTTTTTATACATTTCTTTTTAGAATTCCAATAAAGTAATTATATAACCACATATATACATACTTATACATTCATAGATCGCCTCTTTAAATACATTTTTTCAAAGTAGAATGATATGATTGAAATAAACATTGTCGTTGTACTTTTTAAGAGGTACGATTGGGTCATTTGTTGCACCGCACCGCACATAAGGGTCGCCAGGTGCATGCGCCTCCACGCAGCCATGTTTAGCAGGTTAGCGGCGTTCAAATATGGAGTGATGTGGGGACTCTAAAACAAAAACGAGCACACGCGTTCTGGACTCGTTGTATTAGCCTCTTGGACTGACCAAGTAAACGACATCGCAATATTTGATCTAGATAATATAATATGCGGTTGATGATCCAAAAACTAAATATTTGGACTTTTTGGGATCGAGGACCAGGAAATATCTCTCCGACCAAGAAGCAACACGATTGAGGTCGGAATTTATGTTCTCTACGGCGTTTTCGTTTTCGAACGTGCTAGAAGTGTAAAATTGCAAGTCATCGGCATAGAAATAGTACTTACTGCTCCTTATACTAGTAAAAATGACAGCACTGTACAGTATAAAGAGAAGAGGACCCAGGATCGAACCCTGCGGCACTCCCCTAGTCACCGGATACCAGACTAAGAGAGGACAGCAAACTAGTACCTCCTGACGCTTTCCGAAGCTGCCACGGACAACCACCGGTTAGTGTAAAACTATTTAAGAAGGATAGGAACATTCATATTATAGGCTCTATGAATGAAATGATATGGATTGGTGAACTGGGAAATTTGAAACTACGGCGCCTGCCTGGCCAACGCTAATTACTTTACCACATACACTTAGCAGCAGGGAGGTAACAGTTCCAGAGGGGCTAAGGGTAGATAGGTACTTCTGGACTTAGAATGACCATAATGTGCCCACTCGCCACTTATGGAACACATCCGCACTTTGAAAATATAATAGCTCTTGCATATCTTCTCTAACCAACCAATAAAAGCAAGCCAGATGTGAGAGTCTCTTACTCGTCATTATTATTTTTATAGCCGTAAAATTATAACGAGCAGACGGGCCTACCTGACGGTAAGCAACTAAGCAGTCACCAGTGCACATAAGAAACAACACCAATGCCAGAAGGCCTTTCATTGAATACTGTTTTAAGCCGCGAAAGAGGTTGTGTCATTTTGTCACCTTACCGAATCAATAATTAAATAAATAAGATTTAAACTCCACACACTGTACTAGATTCCGAACCTAAAGCGCAATCAATTTAATTAAAAATCATTTTTTCCCCACAAACAAACAGGCCACTTCCAGCGGCACACCGAGCTGACTCATGGCCGCACGTGCCACTCCCGCGCACTTGTAAACCGCGACGCTGACGGCTGTAGTTCACACCGTGCGTGCTGCATGGACAATACAACCTGCGACACAATCATACAATTCAGACTATACAGTTAAATAATCAATAGTACAGAAAGTTGGTTTTTCTATACCTGGTGAAAAACAAACGCGGGTTTCTCTTATTACCTATGGAGAAAGTAACTCTGTGCGTTTACTCAAACAGTTGTAATGAAAAAAAATTGGCATGTAGCTTTAAAAACTTCCTTATTTCACAGTGATTCTTCTAATCATGCAAGAAAACACTGAAAAAATATGAATTCATAAGGAAAAATTTCAAAATTACCCATTTAAATGATCAATATCTCGGAAACTAATAACAATTGCTGAACATACATCGGGTAAAATCGATAGCGAATGAGCTACTCTATCCGCCCTAGGCGGGTTAACATCGGTTTCTGGGATACTCTGTACAGTACACCACGCCAATCTATTTCTCAACTTTTCTAATAATGGCTCTACTTCTTCTTTCTCTACTTTCGAGCTGTCTCTAGGCCAACCAAAATCATCATCATTATTATAATCCTTTCCTATAGCATCATAAACACTATAGTAATCGTTAAATGTTGAAATACGTATGTCGGAAACTTTATATTAAAGCAGGAACCGACCCGTGACCTTGCAGAGCAATCACCCAGGCACGTCAGCGGTCATTTCCGAAGCAAAACGTCTCAAACGATTCCAATTGACGGCGAACGGACGCCACCAATTAAACGATGGATGATTCGATTGAGGTGATTATGCTGCAGCTGCTTTTGGAGCCAAGTCACTTAAATCATAAGCAATTCAAGGGTTTTTAGTTAATATTTTTTTTGCATTGCTTAGTATTGCCGTAAGATCAGCGTTTTTTACCTCTTTAATTGGTCTGAATAGGGAATATTCATGGCTTTTTTCACAGCTTCACCAAAAGCTGATTAATGTAACAATCCAATCGTTGGAAATCAACTACCATGCGTTTTTCGAGGGCCTTCTTGCCACGCAACTTGTCTATGTGGAATCAGCTTAAGGCGTCTGTATTTCCGACCCAATACATTCCCCTGTGTTGCGGGTGTTTATGGATCGCGATGATCACTTACCATCAGGTGGCTCGCTTGCTCGTCTGCACCCATTTTCAACGTACAAGAAAAAAACGAACGAGTGAGAAAAATCATTTTTTGAATAGCTATAAAAATAACCACGATATAAGCCAACAATGGTTGGTTGGTTGTCATAATAACCCCCCTGTTAACATAACGTCATAGTGCATATTGAATTTCTCTGTCCAATCGCTGTCTAATTAGTTTATAATGCTTGTATCACCCGTATGTCATGGCCGATTTTAATTTTAATTTCACTGTTGGTGATCTCTTTTACGCTATTGTCATATTTTGCTATGAAATGCGATTTGCATATCCCTTATTGATCTAAGTTTGAACAGCATCTAGATGACGTTCGCTCAGAGGTCTGATTGTCAGTATGTGAATCATTGTTGTTTGGTTCAAGTACTACTACTGACACATCCAAGGAGGTTAGTTAATTTATGTACTCCGTGACGACATTACTGACATCAGTTAAATATTTCATTTCATTTACTAACACAATATAGTAATTATGATCCAAAGATGGTTGAAATAAAAATATATTTGCTTTGATTTTATTTTTAAGGAGCACTTTGTCTTTATAAGCATTACACCTAGCCGTCCAAGTTTTGTTTTCAATTGAATGGCTAAACCCCGATGTAATCACGACCCCCTACTTTCAGGGAAGTCTAACGATTTTTACATTCTAATTCGAAACAATAGGTAATTTTTAATAGGCCAATTTAATTAATTTTGTATTTGACCCAATAGTTTTGTTTAAATATCTTTATTTATTTAGCAGACTTTTTATGCATGACATGTTTATTTTAAATTTCGGTTGGTATTTTCTAATAAAATACAACAATTAAATGATATCTAATGATAAAAAGTGATTGTAATACTGTCATAAAACATAAAATTTCTAGCGGTTTTCGCCTAATCCGAAAGATACACCTAAGTTTCAAGCCAAAAACGAAAGTCAAGCAAAGGTCAAATATACTTTTGTCGAAATGTTCGAAATACATAAATATTTCAAAAACTTAATAATGCAGAACGGTTTATAAATCCTGCTACTCGAAATGGTTTTCAAATTTTAGTAATTTAAAAAAATATGAACAATCCCAATTGCTATAAGTACGTAGGTTAGGTTAGGTTAGGTTAGGTCGTGAATCATAAGTCATAAGACTCATAAGTTAACTTAGGTTTGATTTATAAGTGATTTATTTATTTATTTATTTATTTATTTCAAATATATTTTACACGGCATTACAGTTGGCACCAATACACCGAGAAACTTAGACTAATTTACAAAAAAACACATCTAACAAAAATGAAAAACAAATCAAAACCGTAAAAATAATAAAAATAACATTGTCATTAGGTGATACTAGACGGCCTATCATCCATCATCTCGCAAAAACTCAGACATTCACGGCACAGTGTTGCCCATCGCCACGCAAACAAGTCACACTCCGGTACGGAGGCCAAAAGCGCATTCAGCAGCACCAGGGCGCGGAGCAGGGGCGAGTCCGGCGCGACACCGTGCGGCCTCAGGGATATCCGGAATACATCCGGCACGAATAGCCTCACGACTCGCCCCACCAGCTCAGGGCAGTCAGACTCTCCACGCAATATACGGCAGGCAGTAAGTAGCATGTTGTAGTTGCGCCTTACCTCTAATGAATTGAACCCAAGAGAGCCAAGTAAAAATTTGGTCGGATAGAGGAAGGGGTAATACCCATAGGTTTTCTTATAAATAAACCTAAGGAAAGTTTTTTGGATCCTCTCCAGGAGTAAAACATACGTGCATTCGTGATGTCAATAACTTAAGTTTTCTATCAATCGACAGCTCGACAGCTTAGTCGGTAGTGACCCTGCCCACGAAGTTAGCGGTCCCGGGTTCGATCCCTGGTACGGGCAAATTTTTGTGTGATGAGCACGAGTATTTGTTCCTGAGTCTTGGGTGTTTTGTTTTCTATGTATTTAAGTATATATTTATCTATATAAGTAAGTTAATCGTTGCCTAGTACCCATAGTACAAGCATGAGCTTAGTTTGGGGCTAGGTCAGTTTGTGTGAGATTGTCCCCAAAGACAATTAGTTAATAATATGAAATGAAATATATTACTTTCGGAATTATGAACATTCGGGTTTCGGGGAACCTTATAAAACCCCTCTTTTTGCGTCAAGGCCTTAAACATCAATTCGCATCGGACCCAACCATCGCCAACGAACCTGCCCTTTTTACGTCCATTCATTTCCGCGCCAGTTCTCGGAACTGCGCGACATTGACACGTGTCCGGTGAATCATGCGCAACGGAGCATGCGCGTAACTCTTTGTAGCCGTACTGGGCGCCGAATCACTTCGACTTAGCGTTAGCACACGTGTGTGTACAGTAAAGGTAAAGAGATAAAGACATTTAAAATAATTACATAAATAAATATCAGGGGACAATGTCACACCAATTGACCTAGGTCCCAAACTAAGCTCTAGGCTTGTACTATGGGTACTAGACAACGATACAAATACTTATATAGAGACATATATACTTAAATACATAGTCAACATCCATGACTCAGGAACAAATATTCGCGCTCATCACACAATCATAAGGGCACTTTTACACAAGAATCTACCAGCGCTTCACAAGTGGAGACCACTGCTGAGAAGAAACGCCGCAAGAAACTCGGCAGTCAGTCATTTTTTAAAATATATTTAATATTACAATGATACTACTTAGTCTAGCATCATATAAGTTTATGAATAGTACATAAAAAAAATATATCAAATAATATGCGTAGTTTCTGCAGGAAAACACACCAAAATCTCAAGAGAGAGATAGAAAGAGAAAAGGAAAAAAGAACACCTACTTATGCATATAAGACCGGAGAGGGCCGTAATAAACTGCATAGGTGCAGTTGCTCTCATTCTTTGTAACCACTCGTCCTTGAAGTCAACGCACCAATTATTACCCGGCGAGTTGTAGTTGTTCCGCCACAGATGGCGCTCTGTTAGTTTAGGTGTAACCCTATTACCAGATGAAAAAATCAAAAGTCCGGAGAAAAGGCCTGCTTTCCATGGAGAAGTCCTGAGATTTTATACAGTTTGAGATTTTAACTGTGCAATTATTACCAAGGAAGATTACTTTTAGTTAATGTTTTATTGAAAATCCTGAGATTTCATGAGATTTGCAAAATCCGGCCGCAATCCTGAGAAAACTCGAAAAATTCTGAGATCTCAGGACAAATCCTGAATATGGTAACCCTATAGGTGTACCTAGTTTTAAGTAACGTTTAGTTTGTTTGTTTTTAGTGTTTATTTTATTGTAGATGTTGTAAATTGATCCTAAGACTACTTGATTACTTGTGGGAGGACCTTGTGCAGGGTCCGTCCGGGTTGGTACCACCATCTTATCCATTAACCTACCGCCAAGCAGCAGTGTTCGCATCGTTGTGCTCCGGTTTGGGGATAAGACAGCCGGTGAAATGACTAGCATAGAGGCATTCCATCTTAGTCCTCAGGGTTGGCAACGCATTTGCAGTCTTGTGAATGCGAATGTCTATGGGTCACAGTTTCCACTTACCATCAGGTGGCCTGTGTGCTCGTTTGCATTCCCATGCTATAAAAAAAAAAGACAAATCGATGCGAACCCTGAGTAATAACATGAAACGCCTCTAAGCTAGTTATTTCATCGGACCACAATAATGCAAGCACTGCTGCTTGGCGGCACTGGTTGAGTTTACCACACACAAACATTGCAAGCCTCAAATGCGGGGACCGGAAAACCCCTTCTTTTGATTAACCCTATCAATAGGCATAGCCTATCATTCGGTTAGCCAATCGATGTGCTTAGCTATGATTGAGTCACCTTAACGTTAGGGCGAACCCCTTTGAAGTAATTAACCGCATCCAAAGAGCTTACCCGGTTCATTAGGGTTTCGGTAGTTTAATATTTAAGCGCTTAGCATTGACTGGGTATTACCCCATCGATCGCCTCTCTCTTTTTGCGCATTCGGGCGAACTCTAGCCGTCTCGCTTAAGCGGCTACTGCCTGCCGCCACCCTATAAATTGTTAGGTAATTCAATAATACGTCTAAACTCTTGCGCATAGAGGTTAAACCAGCTTGAAACCGTTCGAATAAGCTTGAATAAGGTGACAGACAATAGGGTATTGGGATAGGCTTAGCGCTTAGTCGAATTAACCGTATCGTTGGGTTGCCCTTTCTTTGAGCTAAGTCGACGATAAGCTAAGCGCATCCTTGGGGTTTGTAACAACAAGTCTATCAAAAAGCATATCAAAAACCCCTTTCGCGCTAAGCGGTTCCGGTCCCTGCTCAAATGATGCGCCTACACGTCTGTGTGTTGTTTTGTCATCGGTGCATTAAACTACGCCATTACGTCACGTCTACATAATGATAATATTGAGTAACTTTATAGGCGAGGTGCAAAATGAGAGTTTTCTATGATTCATCCTGCTCTTGTATGATGCTTGCGCAACTCTTGCGCAGTACCGCGATATGTCCATTCTAAAACTTGTTTATTCGTTTTTCCCATAGGAACCTTCGTATCTAATTCTCCGAGAAAAAATGCTGTTCTTTCCTGAGAGTCAACCTACCTACCTTATATTTATTTTGTTATTTATTCTGTTAAAATTTTAATAATGTTTTTTATCCTTACAAGGTCGTCACTCTATCTTGTTGGAGGCCTACCTAAAGCTCGTCTCCCGGCCCGCGGACGCCCCTCAAGAACCTTCCGACCCCATCGGCCATCAGTCCTGCGTGCGATGTGCCCCGCCCACTGCCACTTCAGTTTAGCTATGCTGTGATTAATGCTAAGACATAAAGAGATGATCATTTTCCTATAGAAAAGTACTTATTCTTGACCAGGGGGGTTATTATGACATAGCCATGTAGTTCAGTTTACGCTGAGAGAAAAGGACAGAGCTATAACTGCTATAGCTCTGTCCTTTACGCTCACCGTAAAAAGAACTGCATGGCTATGTCATAAGAACTCAGAAACATTTAAGAGACAAACTAACTCGTTCCTTTTTTAAACTTGTGCATCAAAATCTTCACTAAAGAACGACTTATGGCTGATTTACATTGGTGCAGCAATAGCATGCCAGTAGAAGTACATTGCGTCGTTACAATAGCAGCTACCTCAAACGTGTAAGCCAACTCGTCAATGTACTTCTACTGGCATGTTTTTGCTGGACCAAAGTAAATCTTCACTGGGTGGAACCGCTAGTATCTTAAATTACAATGAATCAAGGCACATCATAAATATCCTTGCTCCTATTCTCTTTTACTTGGAAATTATATTTTATTCCGGGAATATCAAACGAAACTAAATAGATTTAGTTATGTAGATAAGTTAAATTTTGTAACAAATTTTGTCTGTCCATGACATTGACTTTAAATGTAATTCATTACCATTTGAATTATAAGAAGCCCTTTCTCAGAATTGTAATGAGTCACGTCGTCTTTCTTCCTCGTATTACTGTTAGGTATGATGTGTTGTACCTACCGTATTCTAATTAATTAAATGGTCATCACTTAATGATCCTACACAGTTATGGCGAGTTTGCGTCATAGGTTGGCCGTTCGTAGGTTCTTACTAATTAGGGTTCCGTATTCAGAGAATGGCAATTTGGACCCTATTACTAAAACTTTGTTGTCCGTCCGTCCATGATTGAATACTTGAAAGAGCTGTATGTTTTGAACCGTATAAGACACCAAGTTGTTTTTCTATACAGATAAGTACAATAAAGAGTAATGTAAATTTACGCTCTCATTTTTTCCCACCATTTGTACATAGACCTTTATTTAAGAATAAGTGTCTCTCTCTACCTGAGCGATAACTTGTACTTGTATGTTACTCTAAAAAGGTATTTATGGACTTAGAAGCGTGATAATTATAATTAATTAATTTTCGTATCGTCGCACGCAGGACTGATGGCCGATGGGGTCAGAAGGTTCTTGAGTGGCGTCCGCGGACCGGGAGACGAGCTGTCGGTAGGCCTCCAACAAGATGGAGTGACGACCTTGTAAGGATCGCGGGAACGCGGTGGCTGCGAAAAGCACAGGACCGGTCTGAGTGGAGAGCTTTGGGGGAGGCCTATGTCCAGCAGTGGACGTCTTTCGGCTGACATGACTGAATGAATGAATGAATTTTCGTATTTTCGTGTTTGTATTATGTGTGGTTGCCGGGTTAGAATAGTGCCACTCCATGTCTTCCCGTGGATGTCGTAAGAGGCGACTAAGGGAAAGGCTTGTAGTACTGTTAGGCGATGGGCTTGCAACCTGTCACTAATACACTGGGAAACATCTTAGCCTATTTGTGCAAAATGTGGTTACAGAATTATCAAATAATTCTGTAGCTCTGCCTACTCCGCTCCTGGAATAAAGGCGTGAGTTTATGTATGTATGTATGTATATGTGCTTTCAATTGACATATTTTTCAGATTTTTAGTACTTGTAGTTTTGGCTGTTTGGACACTGACTCTAACAAAAAAAATCATAAACGGATACTTTAATCGAAAAATTGTTTTCACAAACCCACAATGTTTTTGAAAGACCCAAGTCTAGTACTATGAGTCTCTGAGCTAGGCTGCGGACGGACGGACGGACATGGCGAAACTATACGGGTTCCTAGTTTAACTACGGAACCCTAAAAATGGATGGTCCATGTTCGCATTGCTACGTAAGAGACACATGTAAACAAGTTATATCGCGGTTAATATGAACGTCACTGATATACCTTTATGACGCTTGTTGTGCGCAAGATGACTAATGCCGTGTTTATACGACTGTTAAGTTAATTTACGAGTTATTTTTTATAAACTTTGTTCCACCACTTAAACCTCAATAACTATATTTATCGAAATTAAACTGTCTTTAATTTAATAATTTAGAATTGCACTTATGACTAATTGCGGTACAGGACATTTTCACACAAAGCCTTTGGAACAAATTGAAATATTAGTCATTTATTGCATAGTATGTACTTTCATACAGGTAGTAACCGTAGGCCACCCTAACTAACCTGTTAAAATGAACCTTTTTTTCAACCTTCATTATAGGTAACGAGTTTGGTCTTGCTTTTGGAGGACGAAGATTTTGTCGACGATGAAGCCAGGTCCTCCAGAAGATGCCTGTTCACCCTAGCATTAAATAGGTTCAGATTGTACGCACTCGGACATACAGAGGCTGGAAGCGCATCCCTCTTTTGACCTATGTCGATGCATGGGGATAACAGTTTTCCAATGGCAAAGTTAAGTTTGCCGTGAGGTCTAATTTGTTCCTGTTTGGCCTACACTGAGCATGGTCCGACATGCTCTTGCGCAGTTTTTTTAAGACAAGCTTTTTCGTTAAGAAGCTACAGTCCTGTTGAAATCCCTCCAGTCGATGCAGCGTGAAAGGGTAACAAATTGACACATACACAAACTGTCGCATTAATACTATATTTATAAGCAAAAATTATAAAGTAAATATGTTCCGAGACTCTTTAAACAATCATGGCGCCTGTCACCTTGCACTGTGATTCAGACTTCCTCATACATCAGTGTATGACTCCCTGAGAAACAACTTTACTACAATCATTAAGTAATTAAGCCTGAGAAAATATGCAAGATCTTTTAGCGCATGTTGTTGACTCATTGTGACATTTATAAAGAAAATATTTTACCTTTATAAAGGTAAACATAAAAAGCTATCGTTGTTACGTAGAAGGTCATGTTTATAAAAGCCGGTTCGCATCTAGAGTCTCTCTCTATACTTACTGCATGGCAAAACCATAATGCTTTTGTCATGTTATTGTATTGTTTTGAACTTGGCCATATTACTTTAAAAATCAAATAGCTGTCTTCTATTGGGTCTATATTGACTCCCATAACATTAATCTTTCGATTTGGTTTACCAATACCGTTGTCTTTCATAATCGTTGCTCGTCACGTTGTCTTTGATCACTATTTCACTATTTGAATATTCATAATTTTCTTTCACCCCCCTTTCATTAGACATAACTTGAATTTCATACCGATATTGGTCATAACATTCAATGTGGTGATTGTATTGAAAGGTAGAAATTCAAAAGGAATATTATTATTTTAAATAACGCTTACAAGAATGAAAATTATTCATCAGAAAATTCTAGTAGATACATGATCATTTTGCCTATCCTATCGTGATTGGTCATAAAGTCATAACATTAAATACTTAGTACCTAGCTAGATGACAGTTTTTTTCACTTCTCAGGCTCTACAATGACTAATGATAGCCTTGTATAGGCGGTGTAAAGTGATGTATTTAATCCCTAGAGAATAAAACGACAGTTGACTCCCTAGGGAATAAAGTTTTTTGTTTTTTTTTTTTAATTTACTTTCGTAACCCTTAAACAGCCAATCACGGTGTTTTTGACTGGAGGATTATCGGCATTTTCAGTGATTCTGTATGGAGCATTTGTAGGCCGTGGAAATAACCTGAAAATGACAACTGAGCAAAATTATTTAAAAAAAACTATTTAATTTCGTGAAACACGATTAATGATTACGAAT
Organism: Acleris emargana; assembly: GCA_927399475.2. NCBI lineage: Eukaryota > Metazoa > Arthropoda > Insecta > Lepidoptera > Tortricidae > Acleris > Acleris emargana. Next base: position 800,338 of record OV656859.1, read on the forward strand.
ATGAATCTATTTAAATATACTATTATGAATATTGTTTATTTCACACAAATTGCCCTAGTCCCATACTAAGCTCCTAGGCTTGTACCATGGGTACTGGACTGGATATCAGTAAACCATCTGACATAGATAAATAAGTACTTAATGTATACGTAGAATAAATATTTGCCTTTACCGGGATCAAACCCGAGATTGAAAATATTATCGGATTAACACGAAATAGGCAATCTTTTGGAAATGTTAATAATATCTTAATAACAATATCTAATCAATCCCAGTTTCGGATTACTTATCCATACATAATCATTATCAACCTAATCCTGCTTATCATAACGACTCAAGTTACAACATAAACTTAAAACATTCTCGACCTTACTGATTTCTTAATAAGATCACTAACACGATTATTATTAAACTAGATTACGCCCTATTTTCTTATGATAACGGGACATGACACCCGCGAGCAAAGCGGTGTAAGTATAAAAACGCGTTTTTCCTTTTACACATTTTACGTTCGTTTTTATTACGACGTTAAATTTCCAAGACGTCGCATCATTTTTATGAGATAATCAAGTCGCTAAGGCCTATACGCTATTAAGGGACATTTTTCAACTGGTGTAGGGGTGTGGATTTTAGTAGCATATGCTTTCAGGGTTCCGGCCGATGGGCATCGGCGGGACCGTGTTAATGAGTCTTCGCCTTTTCTGTGTGCTGGGCGTTTTTTTAGCGTTCCGTAGTGAACAAGGAGCTCTTATAGTTTCGCCATATCTGTCTATCTGTCTGTCCGCGGATAGACTCAAAGACTCTTAAATAAATAATTAATTAATTAATAAATATCAGGGGACAATGTCACTCCAATTGAGATTGTTCATATTCTGACAATAACTCTAATTCGAAAACCATTTCGAGGAATAAAGCCGTTCTGCATTATTAAGTTTTTGAAATATTTATCTATTTCGCATATTTCGACAAAAGTATATTTGACCTTTGCTTGACCTTCGTTTTCGGCTTGAAGCCCTCCTAGGTGCATCTTACGGGTTAGGCGAAAACCGCTTGAAATAGTATGTTTTAATACAGTATTACAATCACTTTTTATCATTAGATATCATTTCATTGTTGTAATTTATTAGAAAATACCAAATTTAATTTAAAATAATCATGTCATCCATAAAATGTTTGCTAAACAAATAAGATATTAAAACAAAACTATTGTGTCATATACAACACTAATGAAATCGGTCTCTTAAAAATATCTATTCTTTCGAATTAGAATTTAAAAACTGTGAGTATTTTTTGGTCTATCCTAATTGACCTAGTCCCAAATTAAGCTCTAGGCTTGTACTATGGGTACGAGACAACGATATAAATACTTATATAGAGGAACATGTACTTAAATACATAGAAACCATCCATGACTCAGGAACAAATATTAGAGCTCATAACACTAATATATGCCCTTACCGGGATTCGAACCCAGGACCGCTAGCTTTGTAGGCAGGGTCACTACCAACTAGACGAACGCGTCGTCAAACACTACAAGGCTGTAATTTAGTATAGTTATACGAGTACATTTATACTTCGCCGATAAAGTTGTAAAATAAATTCCTGAATTATTATTTTTCATTCACCTTCAAAGTAAACCAAGCAAAGCAATGGTAACTCATCAAGTGAGGTGTCATTACACTAATCATGTACGACATGCTCTTACTTGTTTTTTTTAATTGATGGGTTTTTTGAAACCTGAATTGAAACGGAATTGCTAGAATATCAGTGACATTAAATTTGAACCTTAATGCTATGACGATACCGTTTGTTTTTCAATATGAATGTTGTAGTGGCACGTGCTAACTCGGTAGCTAGCGGCTTTGGGATAATAGAGACAATGGCCTTTATTTGAAAGATTAGGGCTTACATATAGTACATACATTATTAAATAGCCTTGCATTTGATTGCTAGACGAACTTTTGTAATAATAACTTATACGGAACCTGTAAAGTATATCCTAACCCGCACTTGGCTTGTTTTTATTTAACGTTCAAATCGTTTTCTGCGTAACCCCCTCAAATATTATTTTATTTCAATATAAAATACAAAATCCCTTTCATGCAGACATGTCCTAAAATTAAACTGAGAAGGAAAATATGATTTCGTGTCATCGATTTGACCCTGTGGTAAGGATATCCAGGAAATCTCAAATTATATACTTAATATGATTATATGCCTTGATTTAAACACTGAAACGAAGCTAATTATGACTAATATAGTCAATATTTGAGCTCGTATTTATCATCATCATCATCATGTCAGCCGAAAGACGTGTCTGCTAGACATAGGCCTCCCCCAAGGCTCTCCACTCATACCGATCTTGTGCTTCTCGCATACACCGCGTTCCCGCGATTTTCACAAGGTCGTCACTCCATCTTGTTGGAGGACTACCTACAGCTCGTTTTTTGGATAATAAAGGAAAATTATAAATTAAGTACAAATTTTACGCGATAAATTGTTATGTAGAATATTACGTAAAGTCATACTTACATAAGTTATTGTACACCACAAATATGGTAGATTATAGTAGGAAACGACTGTTACTGTGTCACCGTATGTAGGTACCTATAATCATAGAATAAATGATATTTTATTTGATTTGATTACTAATGGAGTTAGACGTTTACACATTTAAATACTCACGTTCTAAATTGGCTCCATTGACATCTAATCATGAAAGATGATAAAAACGGGTCCCGTTCTCAAAGGGAAGAACAGGTGAATACGAATATGTTCCTTATGATATTCCAATATCCGACGGGATTTAAGATAATTCCTTAGCATTTGCCATATCACGCTTGTCGCTTAAGCTGTAGGATTTTATAAATTTGGGTAAAATACCAAGGATAATAATCTGGAGTGTATTTAGGTATGTGTGTGTGTTCAGTCTATGATATTATGTATTGTTAGCAAAACGGCTTGTGCGGGGTAGTTTTAAATTGATTTTATTCCAAAAGTATCACAGGTGACTTGTTAGATAAATTTCACATAATCATAATTTCTGTGAAGCGATATTTCTTTTCGCATTTTTTACCTTTCTTAATTTTACCAAATTTTGTTTTTCTCCAGTCGATTTTACTACCGTCGCTTCAGGCGTTCACGGTCCACTTATTTCCCAGTCGCATTTTTTCCCGATCGATTTCTATACCAGTCTCTCTCTTTCCCAAAAGTAATTACATCGTTATGTAGGTTTAGGTTATGTTAGTTTATCAGCAGGCTCGGAGGGCCAAATAATCTATAAATAGGAGCTCCGCGACAGCGGAGCTCCGTCGACTCTGTCTTATAAAAATTTTGGAGTGGGTAACACACTACTGTACTGTACTGTGAATATATAATGCTAGGAAATGAAGCGACTGGATAAAACTCGCAAGGGTAAAAACACGAATGTGAAAATAAACCGCCGGAAAAAAAGTGACTAGTAATTATCACGTTCGGGAAAAAACGCGAAAAGAAAATTATCTTCAAAGAAAAAATGCGTATGAGCAAATCATCTAACAAATCTCACAGGTTATAGCAAAGTATTTTTGATATCACAAACAATGTCCTACGAGTTAAACTAGTCTAAAACTAAGCTCTATTCTTGTACTATTACTGCTAGGCAACTATATAAATACTTATGTAGAGAAATAAATACTTAAATACATAGAAAACATCCAAGACTCAGAAACAAACACTCGCGCTCATCACACAAATATTTGCCCAATCGAACCCGGGACCGCTCGCTTCGTAGGCAGGGCCACTACCAACTAGGCCAGCGCGTCGTCATTGGCTTGACGAAGTTGAGACTAATAAAAAAAAAACAATTTACTTAGTGAGTATTCGGTCGCAAAAGTATGAGTTTTGCTTTCTTAATTGGCTTTTAGGTTCCTGAGAAAGCAAGATAAATACGAACTTTGGAACAAAAACGCTGAAGTAGGTATGTTCATTTACTACATCTGGGCTTCTATTCTAATGGATAAAACCATATTGCCTTCGACGTGTTATCGTATCGGCAACGTGACGATAGCCTTACTTACTTGACAGGAATGGCGCCCAGGTATACAATACGATGACACGTCAAAGATAATTTGATCTTAGGCCTTTCTTAAAAAGTTGGACCTAGTTAAGGACAAAATTAAGAAACGTAAACTTTTCCACTGAGTTACGAAAATTAGATACATACATACATAAACTCACGCCTTCATTCCCAGAGTGGGGTAGGCAGAGCTAAAGAATTACCAACAAGTCCTAAAACTTCTTGATAATTCTGTAACCAAATTTTGCACAAGTAGGCTAAGATGTTTCCCAGTGTATTAGTGACAGGTGGCAAGCCCATCGCCTAACAGTACTGCAAGCCCTTATTCCCTTGGTCGCCTCTTACGACATCCACGGGAAGACATGGAGTGGTACTATTCTAACCCGGCTACCACACGGGGTTGAAAATTAGATAATAGTGTTATTAAAACAAATGGTGGTATCTCAGCCAAAACTCCTGTAGCAAGTGCAAGCATATTACTAACAGATGAGGATTGTATCTACTTCATTTATTGAATTTAAAATGTACGACTGAGTTTCGTAACTCAGCGGAAAAGTTGACATTTCTTCATTTTAGTCCTTATGTACAAACTTTTAAAGAAATGCCCTCTTGCCACCTAGAATAGAGGCACTTGCAAGTAAAAAAAAGTTTATTATGTACTTACTCTGTTAATCGCAATGGTGAATTAAAATATTACCAACGCCGATAACATAATTAAAATATAAGATAAGTAAGCGATAAGCGTAATCATAAACATTACTAGTCAGTGTTGATAGAAGCGAACATGTGTAAGTTCTACATAATAATACATTATTTAATTATTTATAAGGAAAGTACTGCGGACCGGGAGACGAGCTGTAGGTAGGCCTCCAACAAGATAGAGTGACGACCTTGTAAGGATCGCGGGAACGCGGTGGATGCAAAAAGCATAAGACCGGTCTGAGTGGAGAGCCTTGGGGGAGGCCTATGTCCAGCAGTGGACGTCTTTCGGCTGACGTGATGAAGGAAGTACAGCCAATACTCTAAATTTTAAATACTCCTTCTGTTATATTAATGGCGGTCTACCGCAGTTCCGCTGTAATTTTGCCAATGTCCAGTGAGTTAGAGTATAATCAGTAAAGAGAAATCAAAAGAAACAGCCCCCCCCCCCCCCCCCCCTGAAAATTACCGGAATCCACAAGCAAAATTTAAAATATTTATTGTTGCTTGTTGCAACTTAACAACATACCTTTAACGTGTTTGACTGACAGTGCAGCAGTTCAAACTTGACGTTACAGTGACAAAGCACTAAAGCGTAAGGCCGACCGTATTAATAAGTAAAAACTCTATGTGCACATGATGGCAATAAATCATCGTTATTATAAAATCGAATGAAGAAAAAGTATTGAGTTTTCGCTGCAGCAAATTGTGACTACAAGCAGTTCGAAATTCAAAATCCAAAATATTTGATCAATAAATTGGCCACATTTGGGCTCTTTTATACGTCCGTAATATGGAGTGAATCTAACAGCGCTATGTAAACATTTGTTATATTTATATTATTTACCTATGTAGCTTATATAATACAAACTATTATTTACTTTCACGTAGGTAGTCAGTATGTGTTGACGGCTATTCACACACAAAAGCATGAATGACACATGCACAGATACAATATATTGAGTGCATAGATTCTAATTAATTCTGCCAGCGAGTATGAGAGTTGACGACTACTGGCTCTTTTTTTCTCATCCTAAAATAAATGAATCATGTAGTGGTTTGACTGAACCACCAGAGGTCGCGTTGTGGCGGCGTTGTGCACCGTTGTAGCATAGATACGTTTCCAAATTGATACATTTGACAAACGTACTTTCGATAAAATTACAAGACTTCGTTATCCTCAAATCACCCAATGAAACAGAGGCCGTTAAAAACTTCATTATAACATTAACACGGACGATTAAAACGCTATAATCTACACTTAAAGTCCCATAATACCCTTGCCTGAGGATAAGCTCGAATTACGAGGGACCCAGAATTACAGATAACTCCAGATAATCCCGGGTAATCTAGACAATGGACGTCATCGCCATTAAACGGTGTCCACTTGGACTAAATTGAGCGGTTTTTAAGTCCATTTTAGAAAGGGTAACCTTTAATAATTACGGTAGGTAAGTTATAGAAAACAAATGCTATCGAAAGGTAATTGATTTAGTTATAAAAATGTCTAATTCAAAGAGGTATTCCACTTAGTTTTTAGAGTGGGCAATCTTAGAAATTCAGTCGTATGATTGTAGTCTTACCTGCAAATGTCGAAGTGGCTCAGGATCTTATTTACCATCAAGTGGCTTTTGCCCTCGTCTGTCTTCTTCTTGGCTTGCCATATTTCATTTTTACAGGAGTGTATTTTAATTGCGCGATATTTCTCATTAAGGCTACGCAGGATATTTTAGACATGAATTAAAAATTACGCCGAGACTTAAATTGCTTCAATTAACTGATTAACAAAAGCCAATTAAGTTTGTATACGATTCGCTAAACTGTGTTTAAAATTAGGTAAGACCTGATCAAATAAAAAGTAAATTACACCCAATTTAAAATCTATCTACAGATCCTTTATATTTTAAGTAATTAAAAATTAGGATCCTAAACGTAGCGACACCGCGCTAGACTATGATAATTTTGCTACCAAGTGAGTGACATATGCATTTCTCTCCATCAATGAGGAAACTAGCACTTCAGGCTAACACCGAGCCGAAGATGACAAGCCTGGACGGCGGTGTGGTGTAGCCCACAATAATTACGTCCCTCAGTCATTAGGATACCATAAAGAAGAAGAAGAATAAGGGACCCTAGCTCTGACCGTCACAACAGAAGACTCGCAGCACCATACAAACTTTACATCGTTTGACTAGGTACTAAAATGCCTATTGAGAGATCATTTTTCCGAATCGGTTGAGTTAAAACTTATTTCATTGACCAATAAAATCATTTTTGAGAGATCATTTGTTGATCATTCGTCGAATGTATTTTTTCATCGAATTTCATTTTATCGAAAGCTAATTCCTACTGAAACACTACTCTTAAACTTAAACGGGAACGACGCGTGTTGTGGCACATTACGGCTGTGGACGTAACGGCTGTGGACGTAACGGCTGTGGACGAGCTGCCACATTAGGTAAGATTTTTATTGTACTAAATTACATAGTACGTATATTTTCCGTCATAAAGTGGCACAACGTTTGACAAACGTTAAATGAGGCAGTTCGTCCATAGCCGTAGAAAATTTTGTATGAAATTTGTGCCATATCACGCAATTTCGAGGATGGTGGGTCTTTTGAGAGATCATTTATCCGAAGAGTTGGAGTAAGTGGATTTAAAATCCCTCTATAAGGGCTATGCAAATAAACACATCTTCTTCCAGGGTTGCTGCTACTCCTCGTGTCTTCAGCCAGCGCGCTCCGAGACCTGGAGCCACCAGCTCCAGAGCGGGTCTCCCGCGCCGACCCGGTGCAGGCCTGGCTCCCGGTCAGACTCAACCATTTCAAGGCCAGTGACAATGCCTCCTTCCCCATGGTAAGGATCCTGTCTTATCTGACCAAGCTATTTCTGTCCCTCTGCTGCAGAAGGGTTCTGTTAAGCCAAGCTCAATGCTCAACCTCTCTACAATGCCCTACCCAGTGACTTCTGGGCCCAGCTTTTACATAACAAGTCCAGTTCGTTCAGATATCTCGTTCTAGGGGGTGTCTACCTAATGCATACATACATACATTAAATCACGTCTGTTTCCCAGAGGGGTATAGGCAGAGACCACTTCTTTCCACTTGCTACGATCTCGACAAATTTATTTCGCTTCTTCCACATTCATACATCGGGTCATGCACGCACGTCGGTTTCGGGTACCTACTTAACATTCGGTCCTAATGATTTGCATAAAAACGAATTTACTAATTTTCATTTTGCATAACAAAAATTGCCTAATTTCGATCTCTAAACCAATGATATAATAATTATTATGCATAACAACAAAACGTACTTATAAATTCTCAAAACTTAAAATTAAAAGGTTTTAAAGTACACATTTCTAACGTCTTTGATTACTACTAATGTTGTCACAGTTATTCTAACCTAACCTGACTTAGTAAGAGGAAATTGACATAAAAAGCATAAGAACAAGAAAATTATTGATATGATAAATTAGTGTTATTTGATAGTAGGTATGCCTGATAAAATTATACAATTTGTTCTTTTTTCATTTCATTTTCGTAGGTAGTTAAATGAAATTGTGCGAAAAAAAAATTTGACTGATTGAAACGCACCCTCGTCTGGGTCTCCTTCTTCTCTTGCTTGTTACTTCTGTATCATGAAAACGTTGGAGTAGACGGTGACCATCAAACTATTTTCAGAGATACTACTACAACGACGAGTTTGCCTCCGGGAACAACATGGTAATCTTCGTGGGGGGCGAGTGGGCGATCAGCCCGAGCTGGACCACCGCCGGCCTGGCGTACGAGCTGGCGGAGTCCACCAGCTCCGCCATCTTCTACACCGAGCACCGGTTCTACGGGGACACCAGGCCTGGCGTGTGAGTACCAATTAATAAATAAATATCAGGGGACAATGTGACACCAATTGACCTAGTCCCAAACTAAGCTCTAGGCTTGTACTATGGGTACTAGACAACGATATAAATACTTATATAGAGAAATATATACTTAAATTCATAGAAAACATCCATGACTCAGGGACAAATATTCAAACTAGAGATTAAACAGCTGAAGATGTTTAATGTCCTGTAGGGAAAGCCTTATGTTGTCTAATACATTGACAAGAGCTGATGATGATAGTGATGAAGTAACACGGCTTGTCCAATAGAGTAAGATTGAAATCAGAGGTCTAAGAATAAGATTTGAATATGAAGTACAGGTTCAGTCCAGGATAATTTTATTCCAAGCGACTGAGAACAGGCAAACAGCCAGTTTACTTCATGGCAAAAAACATTGTGTAGATTTTATTACTATAAATATTGTTTATTTCTTAACAAAATATTTTTAATTCAAATGTCAAATTTATTTAAAATTTTGATAATTCATTTGTTAATTTCAGTGAATTTTTAACTAGTGACCCGCCCTCGCTTTATTTTAGTTTATGTTGGTTTTACACAAGACAACGATAAACATACTTAAGTATATAGAATACAAAATAACATAGAAAACTTCAAAGATTCAGAACAAATACAGACTCGCGCTCGTATTCAGGGTAACTACCAACTAAACTAACCGCGTGTCACCCACGTGGCTATAAAACAAATACAAACAAATACATACATACATACCTTCACGCCTGTAATCCCAGAGTGGGCTAGGCAGAGCTACAGAATAACAACTTAAAAAGCTGTTGATAATTCAGTAACCACACTTTGAACACATAGGCTAAGATGTTTACCAGTATATTAGTGACGAACAAATACATTTTACAAAATTTAAAACATTATCAAATAGGGTAAAGTCACCAGTGGTCAGCCAGAGACCAGTAGGCGACCTTGTATGCGTGCGAAGAGTGGGAAATATACTCTTCACACTCATACAAAGTGCAGGGAAAAGGCCGACTACAGGTTTCTGGCTGACTACTGGCGACTTTACCCTACATTTAATGCCCAGGATAAACGCTCGTGTGGCCCACGGTGGCTGGCCGGCTCCTGCCCGACGATAGGCCTGCGCTAAGCCCCGGAGACTTGCCTCCGTTAATTAACTCCGAATCAGCACAGCTGGCGCCTCCGGAACCTGAGATTCTTCACTCTGATCCAGGGATAAGGAGTAGCCTAATTTTAGGGTTCTGTAACAAAATGGGAGAAAAAAACGAGTCAAGTGCGAGACGGACGCGCGCGCCGAAAGGTTCCGTATTTAAGATAATTTGGTTAGAAATCTCAAATCTCGTGTTGATTCGTTCGTTTGCTTTTGTTGTTTCTTTCGCACTTGTACTTGGCTACCGATAAATAGTAATTTTAAAATGTAAATAACAAACTATTCGTAAAAAAGGTAAAGTAGACTTATAGCCTTTTTCACTAGGACCCGAGAATTAAGCGCTCGATTCACAAAATACAAAAGCTACCAGAAGCCTGTGAATTTTTATTTTTTTAGAATTTTTTATTCGTTTTTTATTATATTATTAAGAAAAAATACCAATTATACCAGAAGACTGTGAAATTGTTAAACTTTTTTTTATTTAATTAAAACATCTGATCTCAGTCAATACTACTAAAGAAATCATTCCCTTGTCGTTTATATCATTCCCCTGGCAGCTAAATTTTAAAGTGGTAGGTATATTTCTGTACCTAATTGACTGAAAGTGATGCCTATTCGATAAATATGCTTATAATGAATTAAAATTTCATATTTTATTGTAACTAGTTAAAATTTTATGAAATTAAAAAACGACATGGGAATGAGATGAATAATCCAATTCTCAAGAATGACCCAAATACTGCCACACTGACTTCGTAGTCTCTTAATAAAATGGCTGTGACAGACGTATAACTAAGTTTGTTATGTTATAATAAATAAATACAGACACACAAACAGACTAATTTTCATACTAAATTTGTAGGGATTTGTTTTGCCTTCTAGCAACGGAACCTTGAAAAAAAACGGTATGAGTAACCAGCAAAGTTCGATATTACAAAGAATAGACTAATCCAACATTTAAGGACATCTTTTAAACTGGAAAAACGAAAAAGAAATAGTTACGGTTACCAGTAAGCTAAAATGAACCTTATTTTCCGTTTCCCATGGTAAACTATTCTGCCCTCCTAAGGAGAAAAGGCGCATGTGCAATTAATTCATAGAAGCATATTCAACTCTCACGGGTTATAATAAGGTTGGATTTTCAATACAATTCATATAGTAGATACGCCTTTTCTCCTTAGGTGGGCAGTATAGATTACACAAAAATCCAAGAACTTTCTAGCGCCATGCCAGTAAACGTTGAAAACTTGGCAAGGACTGCGTCAACAACGATTTGAATTTTACAAGGCTACTAATGGCGTCGATCCGTACAGAGCGGGCACGGAATGTGGAAGTACGTGACGACACTTACAAGTCTAACAAAATGTCTGCTTTTCTGTTTTAAAACAAGATGGTGGTTTTATTTGCTTCCCATGGATGAAATGGGGAGAATCAAAGGGTTTATTTTTTGGAACTTGAGTCTCAATCTCAATTAGGATAGTGATCTCTTTATTGTATTCGTTTCTTCACAAACGGGTTGGTGTTGCTTATTATTAGGGTAATTCGTTTTTATGAGTCGAGTAATGAGGCATCTCTCAAATAAAATATTAAATTTTAGGAATAACGATAATCGAAATTAACGCAGACGAAGTCACGGGCAGAAGCTAGTACTATATCTACACGATTGACCAAATTTCTTGGCCACCGTTTGTTTTTTTTTTTACTATTACGAGTATATTGTCAATAACATCTACTGTTTAGGCTTACAACTTAACTAAGAGCCGAGGTAAGCGTGTAATGTTTAGCATAAAAACAAATGGTCTTATGATCATTTTACATTTAAGACGAATTGCATAATTTCGATCTGTATAATAAACCATCGATATAATAGTCATGACGTCATGATGAATAAAACGAAATACATAATTTCAAAAACTATAATGTCTATAAATTAAAAATATATATATTTCTAACGGCTTTTATGACTATAAATGTGGTCACAGTTCTAACCTAACCTAACCTAGTGTAAAGAAATTGACTAAAATGCATAATACCAAGAAAATTATAGTTGTATAACACGGACATAAGGAAAAATGACAAAAAATCCTATTAAAATTATCAATATCTCTGAAACTAATAACTATTGCTGAACATACATGGGGGCTAAATCGATAGCTTATGAGCTGCTCTATCACCCCCTAAAAGCTTTGCACCTGGCTACCAAACACCCTGTAGCTATAACCTTTAAAACACACAAACATACAAACAGTTGAAATAACCAAGTAATAGAGGCCCGCTGGCACCGTAGGAGTATACGACTCTAAAAACCTAATCAATTCGTGACCAATGCATATTGAACACCGAAATACACGTTCAATACTCCCGTCGCCATCAATACGCGATATTGAGCGTCAATACGCGATATTGGGCGTCAATACGCGACTCACGTCGGTAAGCTAGCGTTGCGTTCACGCGAATTTCACGCTAATGTGAATTTGTAAGGGCGTTTATCACACCGAAACAAACGACAGAATACATTTAACATGTCTGAAAACCTACTTAGACAAGGATTTGTTTCAGAACTTTGAAATTTTGATTGGATTTACAATGAAACAGGTAAGAAATATGTTAGAATTTTGCTTTTGGAGCCTTTAGAGTCGTTGGCCGTGGGCGATTCCAGACAGGCACACAGACAGCCTGAGACACAGAGAGAATAATGACATAGACAAAGTCCTAACACATCTAACGCTGTAATAGCCTTGTTTTTCGTTGGAGATTTTGAATATACAAATCGTCGGTGAAACTGCAAAACCGCGTAAGTAACATTTCAAATAAGGAGCAAAATGCACCTTTTTAATAACGTAGTAAGGTTTATTTTGCTCTATCATTAATTTGTTAGTTACGCGTTTTTGCAGTATCACCGACGAAATATGTTGTTGTTGGAGCTTATTTTTTATTACAGAAACACAAAATGACAATAGTACATTATTGCCTAGGCAGTGAAGCAGGCAATTGCGGGCCGAGAATTGTTTAAAACGGACGAGCTTGCGAGTCCGTTTAAAAATACGAGGCCCGCAATTGCCGTTCCTGCCGAGGCATATACCTGTATAGTGCTTTTCTCAAAAATCGAAACATACATACAAATCGCATATAAACATAAACTTCACGTGAAATAACATCACTCTCTACCGCCTTTATTTTTATGACAAGAAGAAACGCAAGCTTTTTTTAGAAAAAAAAACTCTAGCTATTACAGACACAGATAAAAAAGTTACGTTTCGAATAAAATATGGATGTATAAGACTTGTGCCCTCATTTTATAATGGCCGTTTTCACTTTTTAAAAAGTTACAAACTAGATAACAATGAAATTTGTATGCAACGTGCTCGCTAAGCACGCAATGTTTTTTTTTTTAATTTGGGAACTGTCTGTAGACTATTTACTTCGAGTCTCAGTATGGACTTAGTAATGTCAACTTTTCCGGTCATTTTTGAGAAAAATAGTTTACCGACTTTCAGAGCTAAAATTATAATGAAACGAATAAATGTCAATGAAACTACGGTGGGGGCTGGCTGCCATGGCGAAATTGTAAACATTTCACTACAGAACCCTAGAAATAATTCCAATATTAACAACTGTGAATAATTTAGGTCTACGTACAATCGCCCACACATCTGACTGACCAATGAATATAAACAGAGAGAAACTGTCTCTGTCGCTCATGAGCAGACCTAGGAATATACGGGGCAAAATTAAATGACAGCTAGGGATTGCTTATATCGATAAACTCAGTTATCGATGCTTTTCCCATAAACTAGTGATCGCTCCAAGTTTTGTTTGAAAAAATATTTTTTTATTGAAAGTTTGCAAATGAAACAAAATAGCAACATAATATTCGTTATTCTTTATTTTAAAAGAATTTTTTAACTGATAATTGATTTTATCGATATAGGCAATCCCTGGCTGTCATTTATTTTTGCCCCGTATATTCCTAGGTCTGCTCTTGAGATTCTTATGTAAAATCTATATTTATCTCTTTCTACATTTTCTCAATTCTGTCTTTAATGGGCAGTTAATTGTGTGGATGTTTGTACGCCCTACATTTATTTATCCTCACTTTTTCCAGTTGGTTGCATAACAAAGCGCACATCCAATTTTCCTCAATAATCTACGTCGTAATATAATCAATTGTTTCCTGAACGTGACGTCGACCAGAGGGGTTATTATGGCATAGCTATGCAGATCAATATACGTTGAGCATAAAGGTCAGAGCTATAGCAGTTATATAGTTCTATCTTTTTCTCTCAGCGTAAACAGAACTGCATTGCTATGTCATAATAACTCCCCCGGTTCCCACGGTTGGACCAATCATCTGGTTTAACACGTCAGTTTTGTTTTGTAGGAAAATTATGAGGAAAATAGGTAGCTTAAGAAAAATTGGATCACAAGAAATCCCATGTTTATGCAACTCATCATAGCGGTTTCTAGTTTAGGATGAGTTTATGGGTTTGGTTGTATATTTTTCCTGCTGCGCAAAGTCAAAAGGAAGGGTTTGCAGTGGAGATCATGGGACCTTGGTCAGTTGATATGAAAAGCTTTATTAAGGCTCTGCCATCCCGGCTCATAGACACCTACGGAGATCCTAGAGCCGGTGCTTACCTCTCCCAAAAGATTGGGCTAGCTACCCGGAGAGGTAATGCAGCCAGTGTCATAGGGACCATGCCACGAGCGGACCTGCTAGAGGGGGTGTTCTTTTTATAGTGGTGATCATTATTTACATCTTTAATGTTTAAGTAACTGTAACCTGTGTGGTCACCGGGTTAGAATAGTGCCACTCCATGTCTTCTCGTGGATGTCGTAAGAGGCGACTAAGGGAACAATAAAGGCTTCTAGTACTCTTAGGCGATGGGCTTGCAACCTGTCACTAATACACTGGGAAACATCTTAGCCTGACATTATCAACAACTTTTTTAAAAGTGCTTGGTTATTCTGTAGCTCTGCCTACCCCACCCTGGGAATGAAGGCGTGAGTTTATGAATGAATGAATATTTAAGTAACTTAGTTTTATTTTAATTTAAATAAGTTTCGTTTTAACTTCTAATTGTAATGCTTAAAGTTAATAAATTATAACATGTTATGAGTTTGTATGTAGAAATATTGAATGAGGCCATGTCAGGAGTACCCTCAACCGACGCACATGTATGGAAGAAGAAACTTATGGATGTGGAGGAAGCGAAGCCAAGTATGTCTGGATCGTAGCAAAGGGAAGTGGTCTCTGTATTTACGGGAAAGAGGCGTGATTGCTTGTTTGTTGTTTGTATGAATGAATGAATAAAACAATTACGGGTGATGTAGCAGCGAGACAAATGATGCGCCTAGCGCAGGACCGAGGACAGGGGCGTGATAAGGAAGAGGATACCCAATGGATGGATGCAGGCTGATTGGATGGATTGATAGATTTGGATGTAGTGGTATATGTGGTGGACGACGTGGTTGGCCTAGTTGGTAGTCACCTGCCTACAAAGCTAGCGGTCCTAGCTTCTATTCTCGGTCAGGGCAAATCTTTGTATTGTGAGCGCGGATATTTTGTTTTGACAAAATTATAATCTTGAACGTTAAGACTTTTAAGCCATTTTTAGGTTTAGTTTTAGATTATTCGATTTTTAGATTTCGTTTTACGTTTATAAGTAAGTCTTTAAAAATGGCTTAGAATAAGATTGATATTCAAAAAAACTGTCATTATTGTGATATGTATCCCAATAACCTCTATAACAAAAGCAGTAGGTAACTGTAAAGTTTTTTATTGTTTTTGTCAACAAAATTCCACGGGCTAACCCACGAGCAAGTATTAATTATAATAATATATTCATGCGTATCTCAACTCGAATTAACCATCAAGTTTCTTCAAAATAATATTTTAAAAAATACGAAATTCAAATACACTGTCAAACGGTGTGACAGACGCCCTTATCGCCACTATCAAACGTTAGACATTAATTAGTACTTCCCATTCAGAGGCACGAGCGGAGGCTGAATAGTAGCGCTGTAGCAGCCATATTACAGTGACTAATACGAGCAGTATGAGGTTATGGCGGCTGCATTACGGTGGCTAATTGAACTACTGGAGTTGGCTTTGATTGTGCGCGGGTATTTAATATAATAGAAAATGTTGAGTAGGGCCGAGTAAAGTTTCATTAATTGATTAATAAAACTATAAAAAAAAACTATGGCCAAGTGTGAGTCGGACTCGGAAGTTTTTATTTATTGCGGCTATTACGGTTCATGAGATACAGCCCGTTGACAGACAGACCGACAGACGGACAGCAGAGGCACAGTAATTTGGTCCCGTGGTCATCCTTTAACCATAAAAAAAGTAATTTGTCAATTATTTTTAATCGGTCACATAAAAGAGATATAAGTAGAGCTGTTACAAATTGTCTTAATGGCACAAATTGGAGGAAACATGACACCAACGATAAAAACGCGAGACATTGCGTAGCTGGGACCTCATTCTGTAACCTTTATGTCTCCTCGGTGCGCCATAAAGCGGGACATTAAAAGGCGTCGCGTCTCGGTAACACAGCCAGCGTTGCACTAACAGTCGTATAACGGCTGTATAATAGTCGGGTAACCGTCGTATAAAAATGCAATACTCTGTTGTAGATCAAACATTGTTTTTACGGGATAAGGTACTGAAGACCAGTTAATATAACTATTACATAGATTCAAACCGTCGATATAATGCTGACCCCTTCTTTCAGAGCTGATATCTCTTAAACAGCTCAAACGATTTTCGTGAAACTTAGCTAAGTACCACCGGTAGATAACCTACTTTCAATTTAAAAAAAACGCATCATAATCGGTTCTCCTACGGTAGTTGCTACGGTGCCAGACACACCCACACACAAAAATGGCGATGCCTATCTGATAACACAAGTGTTCAAGAACATTGAGCAAAAAATTTTTTTTTAAACACGGCTGTTCATTTTTGAAAATTACCTAAAAGTCCAAAAATCTCGAAAACGTTGCGACTTTTACAAAACCTATTTTAGCATTTGCATAACGGCCTAAGTGCCCTGTATCCGTAGTTCAAGGATTATCGACTTATTACCTAACACCCTGTATATTTGGAGCCGATAGACACCAGAATCATTCAGTGCTATTCCAGAATGTCAAGCTGACAATGTATAAGACCGCCTAAAATAAAAAGCGTCAAATTCAAATTAGCGCTGTCATGGCGCTGTCATTTGATTATGACAGCTGCTCATAGAATAGCAAAGTGTTTTAGCGACACCTAAATAAAATTAAGATGTTTAGAGGCCGCTGTAGAATCGGGTCCATTAACAGCCTTTAAAATATGTCACAAGACTGACTGAAAGGACGAAACCGAAAAATAATTTATATCATGCTATGCTATACCTAGCTTGGTTATAAACTAGCTATGAACCAGCGAGCTTAAGTCCCTTCATAGCATATACTTAAGTAATGTTTTGGTGCGTTTTGGCTTTGGCTTTTTGACAAAGCAGCTGAGCTAAACTGGTAGGACTGATAATTTACTCTGCCTTTAGTGCCTACGAGTGCATGGGGCAAATAAAGGTCACCGGGTATTAATTCTTCGACCAATGTATAATGCATGTAAACTCTTTATTGTACACACATAATATACATACATACATACATTAAATCATGCCTGTTTCCCAGTGGGGTAGGCAGAGACCACTTCTTTCGACTTGCTACGATCTTGACAAATTTATTTCGCTTCTTCCATATTCATACATCGAGTCATGCACGCACGTCGGTTTCGGGCACTTAAGATTCGGCCCTTTTCTTGTATTTCTCCGATTTGATTCGAAAAAGTACGCCTAAGGGCCGGCGCTGACTGCCGGCATGGCACGGCGTGTCATGGCAAAGGATTTCGGTACTGATATAACCATTTTTAATCTTATTACCATGAGTATAGAATTCATGTTACTTTATTTTGACACAACGATGCCGAGGGAGGCCGCGGTAGGACAGAACGTGCCTAAGCATTCCATTCAGCATTCTATACTCATGGTAATAAGATTAAAAATGGTTATATCAGTACCGAAATCCTTTGCCATGACACGCCGTGCCATGCCGGCAGTCAGCGCCGGCCCTTAGGCGGCCTCTTCCGACCCTTCCACTCACTTTCGATCAGTATATCTCTTTCGTCAATCTTCTTTCATCCATACTTTCCAAATGACCGAACCGTCAAAGCATGCCCTTTTCAATCTTAGTCACTACAATCATCTACTTTTATTCCACATTTCTCTCCGACTTTTTCATTTTATTTCATTTTACAAACATAATATAACAAACTAAAAAAAGAAACAGAAACACAAAAATATATACAATTGCCAACTTATGCCTTAAATACCTTATCTTCCAGTTAACCTAAATTTGCAGACATGTCGTTTCAAAACCGTTGGTAAAATTGTGACGTCTCGTTAAAATTTGACACATTTTGTACGTAGCAAAAGTCATACGCTACTGCCCGTAAGGTAAACGATTCGTTTCTTGAATATAGGAACCGGGCATAAAAAAATAACACCGATGTGATATCATCTAGAAGATCTAGTTCTCATGTATCGAAGAGATATAAGTATATCTCTGGCTCCAGTCCGTTAGGCGTCGCGCGAGCGCCTGGCACCGCGCCAAATGGCTTTCCGATGCCGTCGCGAGGATCTACGGCCTGCTGCCGCCTCGCAGCTGGTTAAAAGTAACTTTATAACGCTGCTATAACACTAAAGGATCTTTCACACGAGCGAATTTGATCGGATAATCTGATTAGCTTTGGATAAGGATGTAGGGCTCGGACGTTAGCATTCTATGAACGATAAAGATTGTAGGTAATTGATAAAATGTTTAAGAATTTTCATTGATAAAAATTACACTTATACGGGGTATTCTGAATCGATCAAAAAAAAAAATACATGTCACATATACATAATTATAGGTAAACTTAACCTAACTTACTTATAGCAAATAAACTAGGCATTTAACCTAAAATAGTTTCAACATACCTAAGCTTTCGGAAAAATGAAAATTCAAACATATGTACTTACCTACCTATATGGAAAAAAAAACGGAATGTTAAGGCGTTCCCTTATGCAGAGAGACCTCGTCCAAAAAACCTTGTCTGGAGAAATTCTTCCATGGTTGACGGACAACACGTACAGCAAGGTATCGCAGGGGCACAGAAGAAAGGATGTTTTGAAAATGAGCCCCCAACGCGAAGAAATGAAAGAAGAAACGAATTATGAGCAAATAGTTTGTTTGAGTTTGAATTCTACATGTACAAAAGCACGGACGTACGTACACATTTATTTAAATTCCTCAAATTAGCTATTTTTTTTTGTCTATATTACTGTTTTCATTTTGTTTACATACATACCTTCACGCCTTCATTCCCAGAGTGGGATAGGCAGAGCTACAGAATTACCAACAACTCTAAAAAGTTGTTGATAACTCTGTAACCACCATTTGCACAATTAGGCTAAGATGTTTAACAGTGTATATTAGTGACAGGTAGCAAGCCCATCGCCTAACAGTACTACAAGCCTTTATTCCCTTAGTCTCCTCTTACGACTTGCACGGGAAGACATGGAGTGGCACAATTCTAAGCCGGCAACCACACGGCACATATACATATATGTATATGCTTAATAGACGTTCTACCGTGATAAAATGTTACCAAGTTCATAAATCCTTATCCCTGTCTAATGCTAGATGGCACAAATCATGAAATAGGTACCTACCTTATTGCGAGTAAGCTCACTGCCGATGTCTAACGATAAGATAAAGATAAAGACATTTATTTATTTACAGTAAGTAGGCCGCACGGGCACTTTTACACGTCAAGAATCTACCAGCGCTTCACAAGAGGAGACCACTGCTGAGAAGAAACGCCGCAAGAAACTCAGCAGTCGGTCTTTTTTTTTTAATATATTTAATATTACAATGGTACTACTTAGTCTAGCATTATACAAATCTATAAATAGCAAATAAAAAAATATTTCAAATATCCTGCGTAGTTTCCGCAGGAAAACACACCAAAATCTTAAGAGAGAGGTAAAGAGAGAAAAGGAAAAAATAACACCTTCCTACTTATGTGTATATAAGACGGTGCAAGATGACTTGATGCCTATCTGGGGAATAACGAATAACCAGAGAATTTGTTCCCCAAGTAGAACTAAGATCCCATTTATTTCCGGCACAATACATGCATACGAACCAAGCTATTATCTTTTCGATTATACCTATCTTATCCTTAGTAATTAGTTTTTATATCTCACCAGTATAACTTTTACAAACACAAGCAAAAACACGCTTTAAACACAACACTTAAAGATTAACCAGGACGTCAACAAAACTTTGTAATAGAGAAACGAAGGGCAAAGTTACTTGGAGCCACAAAACAGGCTAATACCAATCGTATTACGTTAAAATAAGGGTTGTGAAAAGTGTATATTTATGTTGGTAATCTAGTGTTTGGTATGCATGAGATTCAGTCCTCGCTCTCGATATTTTTCGGGAATTAGACAAGGCTAGCTAGTTTAAATTCAGAGCGAGCGCGAATATTTACTGGAAGCTGATAATAATATCTTTAGAATCTGCGGGTTTACATTTTAAACAGGAAGCCGTAACGGTTTCGGGAAATAATGTACTTTAGAGGTTAGAATTTAGGATAGGGTCAGCAGATTTATGCTAAAGGACTTTTATAAGAAAAAAAACCGGTATGATGCTAGTTGGACTCGGGCAACGAGGGAAGAAAAAACACAAAGCAATTACTGCTGCTTGGCGGGAGGTTATAAATTTTAAAAAAATGAGGCGGTGGAAAGTACTTTTTTCCGAAATTAAAATTCAATTAAACCCAAACAGAAGTGTCCAGATTGTTGTGTTTCGTTGTGAGGGTAAGAACACCATTGTTTCTGAGTCTGGATGTATTCTATGTATTTATGTATTACTCTGTACATATGTATAAGTAGGTAAGTTTATAGAGGCATTCCATCTTAGTCCTCAGGGTTGGCAACGCATTTGCAGTCTTGTGAATGCGAATGTCTATGGGTCACAGTTTCCACTTACTATCAGGTGGCCGGTGTGCTCGTTTGCCTTCCCAAGACGTAAAAAATAAAAAATAAATAAAAATAAATATCGTTGTAAGTACCTAAATTGTACGAGCACCTACCCGCTTCCTTAAAAAAAGAGTCCAGTGACGAAACATTCAAGCGTCGATTGAAAAACCTTTTGTTAGATAATGCATTTTACTATTTATTTTATTTTATTTTATTTGACATTGTTTATTGTACTACCATTTATATATTTAACTTTGTGACTCGTTTTATTATTATTTGTGTTTTATAATCCATTCATTTTTGACATTGGTTTTTACTACATTAAGTACTTTTTTTTATTTTACTTCTTTGACGATCATAATATGAATTCTGTATAATTGACATGTGTGCAATATAACTGTATCTTATATTATGAAATAAATAAAATCTAAATCTAAATCTAAATCTATAGTAGTAGTAGTAGTTTGGGACTAGGTCAATTTGTGTGAGAATTTCTCCTTAAAAAAACACCTCAGAACTGCCAACCCAATCATGAAATTGCAAACGTCAATCGGTTTTATAACTCACTTATAGATGGAATAACATGCTCATTTGCCTTGTCCATTAAAAAAAACTGTAGCAATAAAACAGTTTTATCCTTTACGTTTAAATATGAACCGTTTTCGTTTCCCATCCATTTTATTAGGAGATTAACCAGAGGCGGCCGCAACGATTAAGGGTCCCATAAATCTCCCTGATTTAAGACCCTCGGTATTGTGTTACGTTGCTCCATCTCTGCCTTTTGTGTCTTCGTTAAATAACCGAGTTAAAAAAGTGGTTTTATAAATAAATATAATTGAAATTTATTTGTGGGAGGACCTTGTGCAGGGTCCGTCCGGGTTGGTACCACCATCTTATCCATTAACCTACCGCCAAGCAGCAGTGTTTGCATTGTTGTGGTCCGGTTTGGGGATAAGGCAGCCGGTGAAATGACTAGCATAGAGGCATTCCATCTTAGTCCTCAGGGTTGGCAACGCATTTGCAGTCTTGTGAATGCGAATGTCTTTGGGTCACAGTTTCCACTTACCATCAGGTGGCCTGTGTGCTCGTTTGCCTTCCCAAGCTATATAAAAAAAAAGTATTTGACGAGGGAGCGATCATTTTTAACCCATTCATTGCCAAAGACGCGAATTCGCGTCCCATGTATGTGTAATCGTAATGCCGAGGACGCGATTTCACGTCCCTCGAGTTATTTGTTTTTTTTTGCTAGAAAACAACTGTAGGTACTTAAATGCTGATACCAAAATGTTACTTTATTTATGAAGGATAATATTATACTGTTGCTGGTTTTCGGATTCAGTGCATTTGTAATTTTCATAATTCTTATCTCGGATGCCGAAGACGCGAACATCCTATGTATATTTGATCGTAATTCCGGGGTCGCGATTTCGTGGCCTCATTTTATTACTAGAAAACAACTATTTTTGTTTTTTAAGGAGAATATTATACTTCGGTTTTTGGATTCAGTGCATTTGTAATTTAGAAAAAATAGTTTTTGCTAGAAAAAACTTATTTAAAATAAATTATCCCGAATAACCTAACGTAATAACGTAATGCTGCGGACGCGAATTCGCGTCGTCGCGTGGAAGGCGATGCGTGATGAGTAAAAATATGAGGCGTCGGCATTAACGACTTTAAACTGCTTCACGAAGTTGAAATTATTAAGGTTTAGGTAGATTTCTATTCAAAGGTCAAAAACACCGGCCAAGTGCGAGTTGGACTCGCGCACTGAGGGTTCACTTCGTGGTTTTTGTTAGATTTCGAATCGAGTCAGCGCTAGCCCAAAACAAATCACACTTGATCATTTTTAGTAGGTAGTTCTTATTTGTTGTAATTCTTCAAGTATTGTATTTTTTTTAATTAGTTAATAATAATAATAACTTTAATAACATAGGTAGTATTTTTAAAAGTTAAAACTAAACTTACTTATTAAAATTAAAATTAACTAAGCTACATAATTATTATAATAATTGTAATAATTATATTATTATACATATGTATATTAATTACATTACGTACCATATTTGAAAAAAAAACCTTTCTGGTATTGGCCTCTTTATTATTTTACTTTAAAAAAAATGTTAGTAAATCCGCCGGGTAATATAGTTAAGTTAGAAAAACCTGTCACTAATATACTGCACTGTTAAACATCTTAGCCTAATTGTGCAAATTGTGGTTACAGAGTTATCAACAAGTTTTTAGAGTGTTGGTAATTCCGTAGCTCTGCCTACCCCACTCTGGGAATAAAGGCGTGAAGGTATGTATGTATGTAGAAAACTCATTGGTACATTGTGACCGCGGGGGTTCGAACTCGGTAGGGGAAGATGGGGTGGCTTAGTACACTTTTTACTCAAAGACTTGTAAAAAAAAAACTAACCGCTATTTCAATATGAGATGAATGCTACTTCATCATCCGCTTATTTGGCTATAATAATTTTGTATTTCAGTTTTGATACGAAGCAACTTTGCCAAGATATAATGGTTTTCCCAAAAAATGGGAATTGTACGAATGCACCCCATACGTGGGGTACCTTCATACACTATTCGTTTTTTCCCAGGATTCATTGGATTTTCAGCTATTTCACCTGTTTTAGTTATCTTTTAGGCATATCTTACGGACCTGGTTTTGTAATTATAATTGTTCTTGATATACAATTTTTTAACTTACATGGGGTGCATTCGTACGGTATAAAATTGCATACATTTTGACTGTACGAAGGTACCCCAACCAAAACGATCAGAAAAATAATCGAAATAGAAAATAACCGATAAAGTAATCCCAAAACCATTGTTTACATATTAATGTCAAGCATCTAATTACCGACTGTATAAAAATATTTTTTCTAATTCAAGTAAAACTTATTAGAGACGGACGCATTGAAAGGAAAACCAAAAATTACTTTCGGGTCTCGAAAACACATATTAATTATTTCTGGCGAAATCTGCTGCTGCACTGCCATCACTTTTTGAGAGTAGCCTATGCATATGAGCGGCAGTCACGCATATAAATATGAACGCTTTAGCATGATGGATAGTCGAGATATGACCACTGTACGAATGCTCCCTTTGTACGAAGCCACCCCATCTTCCCCTACCTTGCGATCACGAGTCGACCCCCTAAGGCCAACGACGCTATAGCAAAATGTGGTAAAAGAAATATACAACAAGGGTTTAGAGTTGTTGGTGGCTCTGCCTACCCCTGCGAATGAAGGCGTGAGTGCATGTATGTATGTAAATACTTATAAACCTTTAAACACTGGCCGAATTAAGCCGCACACGTGACCAAATCGGCTGTATCTCAGCTATGCGCGCGCGCAGCCTCGCAGGTCAAGTGCCCCTCGCCCCACTGACCCGGGATCATCGTCGCAGGACACACTGTCTAAGAAAAAGCGCATGTCTCATCAAGCAGCGTATGTATAAGTAACCTTATTTCTTAACGTAGAGGGTTTACTTTTGTTCCGACTATCAAATGGCGTATGCGTCCGTTTTATTTACAATTGCAGCACAGACGTCTGTCATTGCAGGACAAGCCAACTGTGTGCCAAGAATCTCCGGAATTGAAGCAATGCTTGAATCTTGTCTTATCTTTTAGTTTCTGATATGCTTTCGTTTAACTTTATATTTTTAAAGTTTAATAGGCATTTATTTGCGACTTCGCATAAAACTCTTTTATCGATATCGCTTTGGGATATATATCAAAATCGTAATTTGAATGGACTTGGAAGCTAGCGGCCGCCATATTTGTGTGATTTGTATTATTTTCTACTTATTGAACGCTTTCTAAATTCAAATTCAAAAATTCAAAATCAAAATTCAAAATATTTATTCAGTAAATTGGCCACATGAGGGCTCTTTTACACCTATATAATGTTAGTATTAACTTTCCTATAAGTATTAAATAGTCTCTGTAACTACCAAATTTGCGTTCAAATTTCAAATTAATATGGTATATATGGACCACACCAACATTTATATTATTAGAACATAAGGATAAGATTCCTGGTCAACTGCCTACAAAGCTAGCGGTCCTGGATTCAAATCCCGGCAATGGCAGATATTTATGTGATGAGCTTGAGTATATGTACCGGATTCTTGGATGTTTTCTATGTATTTCTTTGTATAAGTCTAGTACCCATAGTACAAGCCTAGAGTTTAGTTTGGGACTAGGCCAATTTGTGTCAGACTTTCCCCCGATTTATTTATTTATAATTAGAATATAAAAAAGTAATTTATATTATTAGTAACACTATCAATCCTTATTGTGTAAACCGACCCACTGGTTGTCAATACAGCTGTAGTTTATCAGGGTCCATCGGTTATATGTATACCTGTATTTGCCAACTGTAAACATATTTTTCTAAATTCTTCTCTTGATAAACAGCATCCGCTTGATATCTCAAACTGTGCTGAAGCTTCAAACTGCAATAAAAAGAAAACCAAACTATCCGAACTGCGTCCGCAGCGAGAGCTGTCGACACGGACTGGAACTAAAACTAAAACTAAACTAAAACTACCCACCAGGAAAACGAAGCTAAAACTAAAGACGAGATTTTTACGTGTTGGCAAACTTTGTGAAATAAATACAAATATCGTACAAGTTTTACGTTTAACTAAGTTTGACCGCGACTCCACGTGCTGGTTTATGGATATTACCACGGTTTTTTTTATATGTTTTTTTTTTTTATAAATTTAATATTATATGCAATTTTTATCATTTTACTAGTAACCCTCGGCTGTGAGAACATTTCAACTATTTTTTTAATCCTTTTTTATTTTAGGTATACTTCTCAAATTCGTAAACATAATTAATGAAAATACGACGATTTTTGGGCGTTACTGCTTTATCCGTGTCATTCGTAATAAAATAAGCAATCTTGTACGTTGTATTTGTTTACATACTTAGTTGTTAGATTCTCGATATCTTTCGTACGAAAATAGTTAATTTAGAATAACGTTAACATAAGGAGTTTTCGAGAAACGCAAAGATTTTCGATTTATTTCTTGATAGTGATGATACCTCATCAGGGACAACAGAAATCGAATTTACTTAAATATTTTACCACAATCGTCCCCTTTTAAAAACCCTAAATCGAGTTGTAACTGAACGTTAATAAATGAAATATTTAGTGAATTCATGTGCACGCACACACTGTTAATCAACGCGTTAGTGATTATTGACTACACACTCAATGGCTCAGGCAGGAGCACTGTACACCGAGCGCCGGCTGCTCTAACCCCAACCTCATAATACTACCGCTTGTAGACATTCGCTGTCGGAGCCGGACGGTTGGTTTGGGGGAAAATTAGTGGTTTTTTTATGGCATAAGAAGGCAGACGAGCACACAGGCCACTTGATGGTAAGTGGAAACTGTGACCCATACACATTCGCATTCACAAGACTGCAAATGCACTGCCAACCCTGAGGACTAAGATGGTATGCCTCTATGCTAGTCATTTCACCGGCTGTCTTATCCCCAAACCGGAACACAACAATGCAAACACTGCTGCTTGGTTAATAGATGGTGGTACCAACCCGGACGGACCCTGCACAAGGTCACCATATGTGCCACGATATGCTGAAGAAAGTTGGAAACGGATGGATACGATGAAATTGCAATGCGTTTGCGGTCTTAAGATTGCAGTCCTATGGTTCCAGTCCTCAGATTGTTGTCTTGAGGATGCAAATATGTATGGGTAACAGATCTTACGTCCCATCAGGTGACCTGTGCGCTCTTTTGCCTTTCTCATGCCATAAAAAATACGAGTAGCCCAAAACCAACCGTCTCGTGCTGATCCTTGGAGAAGATGTCCAGCAGTGTTATTATGTAATCATGTATGTCTAGTTCAAAATATACATACCTACATACATACATGTCTTCACGCCTGTAATCCCAGATTGGGGTAGGCAGAGCTACAGAATTATCTACAACTTTATAAACTTGTTGATAATTCAGTAACCACATTTTGCACAAATAGGCTAAGCTGTTTACCAGCGTATTAGTGACAGGTAGCAAGCCCATCGCCTAACAGTACTACAAGCCTATATTCCATAAGTCACCTCTTACGATATCTACGGGAAAACATTGAGTGGCGTTATTCTAACCCGGCAACCACACCGGGATAGGTCAAATATATTGGTCCTTTATCTGGGAACCAGAGAAACATTGCAGACATGCAAGGACTCCCTAACCAAGGTGCAGAGGCGGACGGCAATGGCTATAACAGGGGCGTTTGGAACGATCGACTGCGGCAAACAAACTTATAACTAAATTGTGGGAGGACCTTGTGCGGGGTCCGTCCGGGTTGGTACCACCATCTTATCCATTAACCTACCGCCAAGCAGCAGTGTTCGCATTGTTGTGTTCCGGTTTGGGATCAGACAGCCGGTGAAATTACTAGCATAGAGGCATCCTAGACCATATTCTCATAAGAACGAATCTTCCGGTGTTTGGCCTGGTGTGTGACCCTAACGTGACAGACCGCCGCTATTGGAGTATCTTCTCCTGTTCTGAGTCACCAAAAACCAAATCGGTATAAAACCGTAATTGACTTTGAAGGTGTCGCCTCTGAGCTTTCTTCAGCAAACTGGTCTGAAGTCTTTATTTAGTCAAGCTGAGGTGAATGCAGCCACGAACACTTTTATGACCATTATTAACAATGCGGTAAAGATGAACTCAAGGCAGGTGAAGATTCCCAGGTCTAAATTCACCCTCAAACCCTGGATGACTCCTGGTCTATTCAGGTGTACTCAACACCGTGATCGATTACACCTCAAATCCAAGCAATATCCCGAAGACGCTGGTCTACAAATGACCTACAATAGATACAAGAACTTTTGCAATAATCTTTTAAAAAAACTCAAATTAGAATTTGAAAAGTTTGAACTTTCTTCAAATGTGAAAAACCCAAAGAAATTATAGAGCACTATTAAAAACATATGTAATATGAATAAACGTAACACTCAACCAGTTGAACTAATTCCCGTAAATGATCCAGTCAAGTCCCTTAATGCTTGCAACGTATTTTTTTCATCTATTGGACATAAGTTAGCCTCTCATATTCTTTCGCAATCAGGAGACACAGAAACTAATCTTGCGTCCAAAGTAAGCCCAAATGGACGCTCAGGCACATCATTCTTCATGCAACCCACAGACGCAAGAGAAGTAGAAACCATTATAATGCAATTAAAAGTAAACAGTGCTCCAGGGCTGTCCTGGCTGGCATAATTGTCCCAATTACTCAAATTTATAATTTAAGCCTAAGCTCAGGTTGTTTTCCAGAGCTCTGGAAAATTGCATCAGTCACACCTATTCATAAGGACGGCCCCAAAGAAGTTCCCGGAAATTATAGGCCCATTTCTTTACTGAGCACCTTTTCTAAAATCTTAGAAAAGCTTGTAAACTCGCGACTCGTCAAGTTCCTGGAGAAGTTTAATCTTCTTTCCGACAGACAGTTTGGCTTTAGACAGCATAAATCTACGGAAGACGCCACTTCACTATTGATTAAACTAACATCATCCTATCTAGACAGTAACTCTAAGTGTATTGGAGTCTTTCTGGACCTGGCTAAAGCTTTCGATACTGTCTCAAGACCTATTCTTCTCCGCAAACTTGAAAGTTTTGGTATTCGCGGTGTCGCACTAGCGTGGTTCAACAGCTATCTCTCAGACAGAAGACAGTTGGTAAGAGTCGGTTCTGTTAGGAGTGATCCTGAACCTATTAACTTTGGAGTCCCACAAGGAAGCATCCTTGGCCCTACCCTTTTTATAATATAATATAAATGATATACACAACCTCTTTATTAAAAACTCCGAAATAATTTGCTACGCCGACGATACGGCAATTCTTTTTAGAGGTAAAACCTGGGCAGACGCTTTATTTGCGGCAGAAACTGGCATGAAAATCGCGTCTGACTGGCTTCGCCTCAACCTTTTAACTCTAAATAGCGATAAAACCAAATTTATCTGTTTTCACAAAACCGCCTCTTCCAAACCAACCATCAATACTAATATGAAAATTCACTCTTGTAAAGATTTTCCCTCAGGTAACTGTAACTGTACAACCATACAACGTACTAATGTTATTAAATACCTAGGACTATTCGTGGATGAAAACCTAAATTTTAAAACTCATATTCACAAACTTTCTTCTAGAATTAGAAAATCCATTGATGTTTTTAAAAAAATCCGTCATTCTGCCGATAAACACCTGCTCACTTTAGTCTATACCGCACTGTGTCAGTCTGTAATTAATTACTGCATTCCAGTTTGGGGCAGCGCCACAAAGTCTTCCATGATAGTCATAGAGAGAGCTCAACGGTCAGTGCTAAAAGTGATATTTAATAAATCTTTCAGATACCCTACAGCTTCCCTGTACGCTGAAGCGAATGTCTTAACAGTCCGACAACTTTTCCTTCACAGAATCTGCTTGCTCACGCATAAACTTGCCCCAGCTATGCCTAACTACAGTACCATTCTAAATAAAAGAGTTTTTCAGTTACCAGTTCCCAGAGTACAATCTACTTTCGGGAAGCGTTTCGGAGAACACATTTGCATATCAATATACAATACTGTCGTAAAACATTGTAATCTGAAATACCAAACTCTTGTTGAAACCAAACAACTTGTTTTCGATTTTCTAATAAACTTAAATTATGACGAGACAGAAGCCATTTTAGATTAATTTGAATAGATTATTATTTTCCATTAGTTCCTAATTATTTTGTCTAACTACTGAATGATCTCTTTCTATATAAGTAGCTTTACTAACTAATTTGTAATATCAATATATTATTGTAAATGGTTCCCCGCGATACAGGCCAAGCCTAGTGCAGGGACCCCTGGCAAATAATGTACAAAGTTGTGTGCGAAATAAAGATTTTATTATTATTATTATTATTATCCCATCTTAGTCCTCAGGGTTGGCAACGCATTTGCAGTCTTGTGAATGCGAATATCTATGGGTCACGGTTTCCACTTACCATCAGGTGGCCTGTGTGCTCGTTAGCCTTCCCAAGCCATAAAAAAAAAATATAAGGTAGATTTTTAAGCAGCCGTCCCTCGCACTGCCGATATAGCACCCACCCAAACTTTATTACTCGGTTAGTTATAGCCAGTTCGAGCCCTCGCCGGCTTTATCGCGTCCATCCAGGCAGTAAGTCTTTTACGAATCGTAAACACGCCCGATATTATGTTATGTAACAGTTCGACGGCGAGCTCACTGACCAGCTTGACTTGACACTTTCTTGCACCGTTAGTGCCGGAAAACGGCTTTGGCTATATTGCATCAAAATTACGATCAGTACAGTAAAACAGTTTATCTACTCTCATATCGTAAAGTCCGAATTATAAACTTCAAAACGCATTTATATTGGCATACTTCATAAACACAATACCGATATAAAAAAAAACACTTTTAAAAAAACATTTTTTTTACCATTACGATACAAGTTAATCCAAAAAGTTAATGTCACCAACGAGGTTCCATATCAATTATTTTTTTATAATGGACACACATGCGGTTCGCGTCATTTTTGCAGCATTACAAAAAGTTTTCATTCCAATTTGGACGTGTCTGTGACAGCGCCCGCTTTAACGCATGCGCGGTGATGTGCAGGTTTTGGCCTAGCGGCCTGGTTCTTAAACACACTGTGTTTAAATACCCCTATTATGCAACGCTTTCATATTCTACTATTTTCATACACTTGTGCATAAAATTGATTAGGTTTGTTTTGTGAGAATAAGACACATAGAAAAAAAATGTTGGCGCATAAATACCTTGGGGATAGAGGACGACCGCGTAGAATTAAGTAGGTATTTAATTAATTTTCAACACTGTTTGCACCATGTATTCTCTGTTAATCATGAGGTTGACTGGTAGAGAATGCCTTTAGGCATTAAGTCCGCCATTTGTACTTTTTACATATGTATTGTGCAATAAAGTTTAAATAAATAAATAAACCTTTTCTTCCCGTTGGGGACTGATGTAAAAACAAAACAATACTAGTGCACCCCTAGGACCAGAGGAATATTTTAGTTTAGGCTGTGCGTTCTCTCAGTGAGGAAGACGGTCATGTACTCATGTTATTATTGGCTTACGTATAACCACATACGGATCAAATTACGTTCTTTGACCAGTTCGAAGGTAAGCTACTTGATGAAGAGTATACAACTCATCTTCGATCTTTGTCACTGGTCGTTTACTTTGACCAGCCAATGTTGTTGATACCTCACACTGCATAAAGAGTTCTAGCGCAAGGGCCAAGACACAATTGCCGGTCGAAACGAGCATCGCAGAGAATACCCCAGGCTGTAAACAAGTCTTATAATCGTAAAAAGACCTTATAACTAACACGATAAGGCAAAAACAACCTTACTGGAGTCTGAATACGGTTTATATGGCGTTGATGATGGGGAAACAGAATTAATTTCCACCAATTTACCCATGCACTAAGTCTTATTATGACGTCATTAGTTTGCTCTTGTGTTAGACTAGAACACGTCAATTTCAGTAAATTCGATTTTACGCGTGTTATCCACACATATACATAAGTATAAAGTATACGAAGTGGTATGTTTTTAATTCTAGAATTTTAATTTGGTTATTTAATATTAACGTAATTATGAACCATCTAGTCCGTATTCATTGTTATACGTATTGTAATTAATTGTTTTCAAATATTTACCAATCGCTTAAAGTTTATCTAGAACAGATGCCTAAACGCATAAGTTTTTGTGTTTCTGTCTATTTTATTATTTGTTATTTTGCCGTTTGTGTAAAGTGTTTTACGTAAATACATAGATACGTATATTTATTTTTCAAACACTAAATATAGTAATCTAATATTAGTAGCTATATATTTTGGAAAAAATATTTAATATTGCAATTTTATTTTGATCTTATCACTCTAATCTCATGTACATAGGGTACTTAAGTATTTACAAAAAAACAGGTAGTCAAACACTGATTTTTTGGCCAGTGTCTAATATTTCCGCCAGAACCTTTCGCGGTGGTTTTTCTTCGCGTCGGCGGCGATGCAAACTGTTGTGGGTTCAGTCATTCACGCACGAGTCAGCGATTTTTTTACGACGACCCATCTTTACGAGCGAGTCTTATAACATACTAGCAAAAATTACGGATAGCCGCACTCGCGCTCTGAGGGTTCTGCGGCATGCTTGTCTTTTTAGTTGTTACACTTGATAGTTAGGAAGTATTTTTGTATTTTTCGTTTACCTTAAACCTGCTAGGTGACCATAGTCGCTAGCAGGAATCATGTATTATGAAGTAACTTTTAAACTACTGATACGACACGACAATGGGTTTCTGACTTATTTGGCTAAAACGAGTAAACTAGGTCTTTATTTTCCTCTTTTTCCCTTGACTTTGCTTTGACTCTTTACTACAACTCTTAACTGGCGCAGCCGGTAGGATCACTATCAATAGACTTACGATTCAACACGTCTCTACGGAACTCTAAAAGCTAACCCTAAAAAACATGGCGTCCGTGTAGTTTTATAGAGGTTGGGACGCAAGTCACGTCCCGGCCTGCTCGAGATTTCGGTCAAAGGAGATAATACGACGGAATTTCTTTGAGCTAAACGACAATCCGCTTTATGGGAGTGACATACATATATACCTTCACGCCTGTAATCCCAGAGTGGGGTAAGCAGAGCTACAGAATTACCTACAACTTTAAAAAGTTGTTGATAATTCAGTAACCACATTTTGAACAAATATGCTAAGACGTTTGCCAGCGTATTAGTGACAGGTTGTAAGCCCACCGTCTAACAGTATTGCAAGCCTTTACGACATCCACGGGAAGACATGGAGTGGCACTATTCTAACCCGGCAACCACACGAGACCTTCTGTATATAATGTCAGACGTTTAATATTTAGTTATTAATGCCAAACTATAAGCCGAGTAATGTGAGAAGGCATACGATTTGGATTATATTGTAGTGATAAGGAGTGAGCGAGATAGGTAAGTAGGTCTTGCGATTTTATCCGAATCCGTGGAATGAACATTTTAGTTGTTATCTCCGTTGTCCATTGTCCTTTTTATTCTTCGAATCGTTCGTTTCTTCACTTGATTTTTACTTTATCAATATGTTCATTCAATTTAACTTTGCTTATGGATGTTACTGCAACTGGATATGTCATCATCCACAAAATTGGACCTTAAGGACAGTTAAGGTTAAAACCTTTTCAGTGACTACATATTGGAGCCCTTGACTGTCCTACTTAATTTTAACTATCACTATAGATGGCCGCAAAACAATGCGCGATTAAATCAAGTGACTAGGTGAACCAAAGTCAATGCTTGATCCTCATTCTTGCCCACAGAGACACCAGCGTGGAAGAGCTCCGGTTCCTCACGGTGGACCAGGCCCTGGGAGACCTGGCGCAGTTCATCCAGCACGTCAAGAGTGACAGCTTCGAGGGGGGGCGGTACAAGTAAGTACGACTTTTACATGATAACTTGACAGATCAATTCTTACCTGGAAGCTTAGAAGGTAACAATGACGATCATACCTAATAGTAATTACTTAAAACTTACTTAGTGTAAGTACTAACGCTATACTGATAAAATTAATGTCCTCTAACGTTATTTAACTATCGTACATGTATGTTTTACTCTGCACACCTAGTTTATAGTCCAGACTTTGCACCTCCGTCGTGTAACATTATGTAGCAAAGACTGTAACTTGACTTGAAAGACAAAAAAAAAAAAAAGTCGCAATTTGAACGAAAATAATCATCATAGGTGTTTATAAAGATAAAGATAAAGATAAAGATAAAGATAAAGACATTTATTCAGTAAGTAGGCCGCACGGGCACTTTTACACGTCAAGAATCTACCAGCGCTTCACAAGAGGAGACCACTGCTGAGAAGAAGCGCCGCAAGAAACTCAGCAGTCAGTCATTTTTTTAAATATATTTAATATTACAATGGTACTACTTAGTCTAGCATTATATAAATCTATAAATAGCAAATTATAAAATATTACATAGGCTTCAAATTAATATGCGTAAGATTAGTATATATATTTTTAGGTCGATTAATTACATTTTACTTAATAATATATCACATGATAGACTTTTTTTTTTAAAGTTCCTGTTATCATACAATGGCAAATACTACGGAAAAAACGCTTACCATACTTAAAAGTTTGGGCATGTTATTTGAAGTGTTGGTGTAGTTGTTTATGCCAACACAATGATAATTGCATAACATTCAGAGCCAATTTTACGCACTACTATACCTACACAAAACCGCAAAACCAAGTTAAAAACGTTACAAACTTAAAACATAAAATGAAGCAATATTTACTAAATATCCAATTAGCCAACACTTAGCAGACGTCCTGTATTCATTCATTGCATTATTATTATTATTATTTTTCTTTGTCATTCAAATGATGTATTTAATATTAAAAAATAATGTAAACATACACACTCACACGCGTGCACGCACACACAAACACACACACACACGCAATAATTAATAAGTCTCATGTTCAGAAAAATTTACAATATCTAATTTAGTTTAAGCATTAAGTACTCTTTATAAATAGTAGTGAGATGGATTGGCAGCAGCGCTCTCCTCTCTCTTCAATCCGGTGGCCCTGAAAACCAGCGTCAAGGCTAGTAAGCCTGACACCATGCTGAGTGGCAACCTTTTCGGTGTTAATTTTAGACTAAGTACTCTAAGTTTGTATTACTCTAATTTTTAAAATGTTTTTGTTTTTGTTGTTGTTTATGTTAATTTTATTTTAGCACCGAATAAACGATTTCTATTCTATTCTATTCTATATGAAGTTATTTATATGTTTCATTTTTTTTTTATATATAAAATTCTCGTGTCACGGTGTTTGTAATTAAACTCCTCCGAAATGGCTCGACCGATTTTCGTGCAATTTTGTGTGCATATTGGTTAGGTCTGCGAATCGGACAACATCTATTTTTCATCCCCCTAAATGTTAAGGGTGGTCCACCCCAAAATTTTACATACATGGCAAAACGTTTGCCGGGTCAGCTAGTATTATATAAAATCACAATATATATCTGGTTTACCACAGTTACTTACAACTTCCTTAGGTACTTGTAAGAGAGCTTGGACTCTTTGACCGCAGTAACAAAAAAGTGCAATAAAATGCAAGCTTTCAAAACCCGACTGCATTTTTGATAAATAGTGTTTAAATGAATTAGTAGCCCTAAGTTGTACTTTTTTAAATCCTTAGTTGCATACAGACGACCAAACAAACAATATAATAGGTCGGTACATATGCTGTAGGTACGACTTTTTTTTAGCTAGTTTACATTAATACATACATACATAACTTCACGCCTGTCTCCCAATGGGGTAGGCAGAGACTATGGAACGCCAGGTGCACCGATCTAAACATACCACTTTCGCTTCCTCTACATTCATCAATCTCTTCATGCACGTACGTCGGTTTCGGGTGGTTTTTTTTTGGCCCTTATTCAGTACATCGCGAATCTGATCACCGTGCGTCCGTCTAGGACGTCCCATACCGACATCTCCGCTCACTCTCGCTCGCCATATATCTTTCGTAACCCTTCTTTCATCCATCCTTTCTTAATGACCAAACCATCTTAGCGTAACCTTTTCGATTTCAGTCACTACATCTTCTTTCAACTCTTTATTTTTTTTGTTAGCGAGTTTGTAAGGTGATAATAATATAACTGTTGCCCTCACGTTTCCTCGTCACCAGGAACGGAGCAGTGGCGCTGGTGGGCTGTTCCTACGCCGGCAGCATGGCGACCTGGATGCGCCTCGGCTACCCTCATCTCGTGGACGCCGTGTTCTCTGACAGCGGGCCCCTGCATGCCCAGGAGGACTTCCCTGGTAAGGAAGTGGTGTTTGTGAGATATCCGCTAAGGGATGGAATTATTTTATGTTGTTAACAAAGGTTTGTAACCCCTGCTTCTTTAAGTCTTTTATAGAACACATTCCCAATAAAATTGAAGTAAATTTAATCAACACTAATAAAAAACGCAATGTAATTATTAACGAATATGACTTAAAGTACTACTGCAATATATTATAAATTATAACGTTCATTTAATATTTACTGTGACGTAATAGCAGTCAAAAAAGGCGTTTTGGAGCAATGTTTTTGTATAACTAAATATGTTGCGTGTACCGTGCCCAATAATAGTACATTATTGCCTAGGCAGTGAAGCAGGCAATTGCCGTTCCTGCCGAGGCATATATAGTGCTTTTCTCAAAAATCGAAACATACAAATCGCATATAAACAGAAACTTCACGTGAAATAACATCACTCTCTACCGCTTTTATTTTTATGACAAGAAGAAACGCAAGCTTTTTTTAGAAAAAAAAACTCAAGCTATTCCAGACACAGATAAAAAAGTTACGTTTCCAATAAAATATGGATGTATAAGACTTGTGCCCTCATTTTATTAAGGCCGTTTTCACGTTTTAAAAAGTTACAAACTAGATAACAATGAAATTTGTATGCAACATTGCGGGCTTGTTTAGCGAGCACGCAATGAATTTTTTTTTTTAATTTGGGAACTGTCTGTAGACTATGTACTTCGCGTCTCAGTATGGAGTTAGTAATGTCAACTTTTCCGGTCATTTTTGAGAAAAACACCTTTATTTCGTTCTGTATCATGCTAAAATTGTTGAACTATAGTGGTAACACTGGTAACCCTATCGAACTAACGGTCCTAAGTATTCATCGTGTGATGACGTATTTGATCCTAAGGGGAGCGTGTTGTTTCTCATAATGTTTTTTTTTTAATTTCATTGAAGACATAATTTTATTGATTTACTTTTTTATATCGTTGCAACCTTTCAGAATTTCTTAAATGTCTAACGTGTAGACAAGGCTTGGTTCGGTTAGGTTTAATTCTTTTAAATCCTTCATAAGCAACAGTTTCGTAATAAAATACGTTGTCATCATCATCATCATTATGTCAACCGAAAGACGTGCTTTTCGCATCCACCGCGTTCCCGCAATCCTTAAAAGGTCGTCACTCCATCTTGTTGGAGGCCTACCTACAGCTCGTCTCCCGGTCCGCGGACGCCACTCAAGAACCTTCTGACCCCATCGGCCATCAGTCCTGCGAGCGATGTGCCCCGCCCACTGCCACTTCAGTTTAGCTATTCTTCGGGCTATGTAGGTAACCTTAGTTCTACTGCGGATATCATCATTTCTGATTCTATCACGCAGAGAAACCCAGAGCATAGCCCTCTGCATAGCCCTCTGAGTGACTTTGAGCGTTAAATACGTTGTGACTTGCGATAAATATGACCTACAACACATTATTTCGACATAGACCCACTCCACAGACTTTTGTTTCTGTATATACCTAAGTATGTTTGTCTAGAACCCAAAGTTCAAGCCTACGCCTTAGTTTGGAACTAGATCAATTTGTGTGATGGTCTCCTTATATTCTACGTTAGAATCGCAACGCATTTCCTCTCTTGATATTGCAATCTATGTGTTTCAAAGCCCACTTAGCATCAAGTGGCTTGTGGCACGTGGAGATAATTTGAAACTGATGACGTCGTTGAGTGCAATACAGGTGCAATATTCGCTGCGAGTCTCAGCCAACTCGTCGCTATGGGGCTCTATTCCATTCAGTAAAAATAAAATAAGTATAAAGTATAATTTAAACCTTGGCCGCTACTGTAAAATAAAAAATGTATTAAAAGCTTGGTAATATGTAAATAATAAAGCCCTTGAGGTATAGAGCGCCGATATTGCTTAGTGTTTCATATACTTTAGCATTAGAGGGGGAGAGGGGTGGTCAAGACCTGCACATATTTTGTTACTTAAAAAAAATGGGTTTAAAACAAGAAGATTTACTCTGATGTATGCTAGTGAATGTTGGGTGTTGTAGGACAAGCATGAAAGTCGTATAGATGCAGTTGAAATGCGTAGTTTGTGTGGTATGAAACTGATTGATGGAGTTAGGAATGAAAAAGTTAGAGAGAAATGTGGTCTAAAGAAGAAGTAGTGACTACGATTGAAAAGGGCATGCTTCGATGGTTCAGTCATTTGGAAAGGATGGATGAAAGAAGATTTACAGAGCGAAAGTGAGTGGAAGGGTCAGAAGGGGCCGCCCGCACCCTAGGCGTAGGTACTTTTTCGAAACAAATCGGAGAAATACTGGAAAAGGGCTGAATCTTAAGTACCCGAAACCGACGTGCGTGCATGACTCGATGTATGAATGTGGAAGAAGCGAAAGAAATTCATCAGGATCGTAGCAGGTGGAAAGAAGTGGTCTCTGTCTACCTCTCTGGGAAACAGGCGTGATTTAATGTATGTATGTATGTATGTATGGTCACATTTTGAATATATTCCAAAGAAGAGTTAGCTTGATCTAATTATGGGATCCATAAGTAATCGATCACATCACGCAAATTTACCCTTAACGCTACAAAAATCGAACCCGGGACCACTAGCTAGTTCTCTCTAAAATGCAAGTATACGAGTAGTTTCTATTTCAAATGCATTTTATACCATAGTGATGACGGGAAAAATAATAATTTCAAATATTAAATGTTTTTTCCATGCCAGCTTGGATATTGTCATCTACCTATATTAGGAACCTCTCTTTTCATCATCTTTATCTTGATCATCTTCCCCAGAGTACCTGGAGGTGATAACGGAAGCTCTTGGCAGCCAGGGTAGCCAGGCCTGCGTGACCAGCGTCGAGGAAGCCATGGTTCTGCTGCAGACGAGGCTCAACCAGACCGGGGGCGCGGAGGTGATCTCAACCATGTTCAAGTAGGTTCAAACATAAATTCAAACATTGGGTCTATATCGGATGGCATACAATTATTAGTCCTATCGTTGTGTCGCATAACGTCTTTTGTTCTTATTACGTATGGCATACACTTTGTTCTGCATATTTTTGATTGTCCGAAATTGTTGCTCCTATTATCGTTTGTCCTAAATATTATTTGTCCTATTATTTGATGTGGCTAAGATTCAACCGTCGAATGATTAATAATTGTAATATTCCTAATATTTAATGTGCTAAAATTGTTTTGACTTCATGTCATTAAGCATGATTTCATAATTTTTAGAAAAATCCTATTTCTGATTATATATTTAAAAAATAATACATTTACAAACCTAACCTTGTCAACCTTTTTGGCTCTGGCGTTTCGCTCGCTCGTTAGGACCACAGTTCTACCTAACACTCCTCCTCGCTACGCTCGTCGTCGTACCTAACCTAACCGAAATCTGACCTGCCTGAAGGTAGAATACGTAACGATTCTGACTTCACGCCTATCATAGTTTACTTCAGGTGCTGTAATTGTAGCCAATTTAATAATAGGCAAAATAATTCTTACTTAGGACATTTTATGTTAGGAATATTATGCTTTAGGTAATTAGATTTTAGAGTTATCAATATTAGGACAAACTTGCTTTAGCACTTTAAATGAGTATGCGCAAAAAATATTAGGACAAACGAGTAGTATGCCATTCAACAGTATGCCAAACATTCTCGGCCAAACATTTTTAGGACAAAAAACGTTATGCGATACAACAGGCACCCGTTTTTAGTATTTGTTGTTATAGCGGCAACAGAAACACATCTGTGAAAACTTCAACTGTCTAGCTATCACGGTTCATAAGATACAGCCCGGTGACAGACAGACGGACAGCGGAGTCTTAATAATAGGGTCCCGTTTTTATCCTTTGGGTACGGAACACTAAAAATGAGCCAACGACGTCGATAAAAAATTTGCAACGATTTTTTCAAGCAAATTAACGAACATTGCATACATTGTAAAAATATAACTCAAAGAAGGAAAACCACGACATCAGTGACTCAGTCTCAGAACCGGAAATCAAATGATTGTCTCATAGCATCTCTGTTACATTATAATTAGAGATATAAGTCATCAAAAACAACAGCCCGCATGGAAGTTAAATTACGACCTTGAATGTACGAATAATACGAGTAAACAATGCATTAGCACCTACCTATACTATAACATCCTGCACCAAATATAACTACCCTATGTCTCACGCAAGCGTAGTTTCTACCAATCAATACCCACGCAATGATAAATAAGTAGATAGCAAATACACTGTATTTTAAACTTTGTTGCAACTTGATAAGGTTGAAATCTCCATGAGTTGCATTTGAGACTTACGATGCCGTTCGTTCCTATTAGTAAGCGATGATGTCATTCTGTGGAACGGAGTCGCGTTTTTCGTCGTCTGATGTAGCGACTCGTTAGCTCAGTAGGTAAGAGCGCCGATATAAAATTTCACTTGACCATCGGAGGGCGGAGGTTCAAATCCTTCACGAGTCTGTCTGACTTTTTTTCATTTTATTTTTTATCTCGATTTCACCTTGTAGTCGTTATTGACAATAAGGAGACATTATTTCTTTGAGGATCACAAGAATGGTCTGTTTATTTGTATTAACATTTTATTTCTACTTTTTTAATTGTATGTACAGTATGTTTATGTTAGTAATATAATATCACGATGAAAGTAGGTTTTTTTATTCTTGATGTGTACAAGTGCCCGTGCGGCCTACTAAATGTCTTTATATTTTTCTTTATCTATATGTTTTTTTTATAATGAAATAAATTTATGGTTTTCAAAAGTATGGAAAAATTTTAAACAAAAGTAGGTGCATGTAACAAATTTATATCTTAAGTCAAACTTTATTTCTCTGATGTCATCAGTAGGGTGTTACTAAAATAATTTTGTGTGGATATGTAGTAAAGCTTACATTTGTCGTTCATTGGTTAATGCAACCACAAGTGACATCCTCAAAGGGTAAACCGGTTTAAGCATCTGTGTTTGATATCTTGTTAAATTGTTATTAATGATTTAAGGGTTATTTATGTTGGGTCATCTACACAAAGGTATAATGTAGTAAATAAATTGCATTGAGTTGAATGAAAAAGCAAGTCTACAAAAAGCTGGCTTTAAAAACTGTACATTTTGATACCATTGTTAGTGCCACTGTTAGCAATGTTAGTGCTCTTGCAAGTAATATTGTTAGGTAATAAATCGCACTACCAGATCAAAAGTATTGTAACTCAAAATACAACTGTATTTTAAAATCAACTTTAAAACAACGTCTATGAGCTTAAAACAAAATTAACAATGATTTTGAGTTGGTGCTATCTTGATCTAGCTGTGTGAAATTATTTCTGGTTTAACTAAAAATCGGTAAGACTTGCATAGGAATTATGAGAGCAAAGAGAGAGAGAGAGAGAGGTACAATACAATACAAAACAAAACAATACAAAAGACGAACCAAAATAAACATTACAGAGAAACAGTGCAATTTAAAAAAACACAGGTAAATGATAGGCGGTCTTATCACTGATTAGCGATCTCTTCCAGACCACACGCGAGAAATAGCAAGTATCTATGTTAAGTACCAACCAAAAAGCCGTTTAAAAAGAATTCTGACATATTTTACTTCCTAAAAATAAGATTAGTGTGTGATTTGTGTTTGTTTTAATAACCTGGTCTTTCCCAGTACCTGTTCCACGCTGCAGCCCAGCAACCCCCTGGACCTGGCTACCTTCGCCTGGTTCGGCATCACGGAGACCTTCGCCTACCTGGTGCAGTACGCCACCCCGGGCGACATTCCTGGCGCCTGCGCTGTGCTCACAGACTCCAGTGTCGGTAAGAAACAAATTAATTAAAATTAAAAAAAACTTATTCGTGATAAACAGATCAACAAAACTCAACAAAATACTGACATAGACAAAAGACCTGTTGTCACGAAATGGGTCCAACTCAGCGTTATGCTGGCGTTAAAGCCAGCACTGGTCGTTAAGAACATCAAAGTTGTCTAATATCTAATAAATCTAATATCAACTCACCGGTTGGGTTAACCGGTTCAAAAACCGGTTAATCTACAAACCAGTTAGTAAAAAAAATGTTCTGTTGAGGGAAATTAACCGGTCAAGTTGAACTTGACACTGCGGTATAAGTATGCTATCTCTTTTACACACTAGCTCCGATTTGAATCTAGGTCAAACCGTGACGGTGTGACTCTAGGTTTAACAGGTTAATACAGGTTAAAAGCAGTTCTCCAACTTCGTTCTTCCTATTTACCAGTAACTAAAATAAATTATTTTTAATAACCGGTTACCGGTTAACCGTTCCTTTTAACAACCGATATAAGAGCGATATTAATCGCTATATTTAACCCGGTACCGAGCCCAGATATTAACATCAATAATATTCAATTTGTTGAGAAAAATCAAACGAGTCCAAACTCGTTGGGTTTACGAGTACGTTAAGTCCAGCGGAGACTTCCCTTATGATATTCTTGTCTAATATTCCAGCGGACCCTCTCCAGCGTCTGGCCAACTGGATCACCAGCCAGCCCTGGACGCAGCCCTGCATCGAGACCCGGTACTCAACGGTAGTCGCGGAACACACCAACACCAGCTACAGTGCGCCGCAAGCCACCAGTATGTACCCACAGTCATTATCAACCATTCGTAAAGTTATGGTTACAGTGTCCTGCCGTTTGACTAAAAGTTATTTGGCAAAATTACACTTGACAAACAACGTTTTGCCAAAAAATGTTTCGTCAATTGATCATTTTACTACTAGTAATTTTACTAATTACTTACTTTTTCAAATGATCAACAGTTAAATTTTAATTTTACGAGCAAGCCGAATCAGGGCAGAACCGACTCGTACCTATAGGTTAAGTTGTTTTTTTTCGGCCCAGAAATAGGTAAACTAATTACTAATTGATCGATTGCTTAGTGAGTTTTTGTAACATCTTACTTTTGTCAAATGTCTCGTTTGCGAAATGATAATTTGGTGAAACGTTGTTTGTCAAATGACTATTTGTCAATATATTTTAGTCAAACATTAGTGAACAAATGATAACTTGACTTTCACTTTAACGGTGGTGGCAGACCATGTGCAGGGTCCGTCCGGGTCACCACCATCATCTTAGTTTTGTGTTCCAATGTCGGGATAACACCACCGGTGAAATGACTAGCATAGAGGCATTCCATCTTAGTTCTTAGGGTTGGCAACGCATTTGCACCCTTTTCATTGTAGTTTTGAGAATGCAATTGGCCCGTTTGCTTGACCACTGATCTAAGAACCGAATAGGAGACGACGTATGCCCAGCTGTTTATTCGATAAAAAAGTATTTTATATCAAATTTAATAAGGTACCTAAGTAGCACGGTCACCTCATGGGAAGTAAGTAATAAAGGTCGGTCCTTTGACAAAACTGGTCGGGAAAAAAAAGTGCCCAGTGAAACGAGTAGTTTGATACGCAAGTAAACCGATGTTAAAGTAATTTTAGAAATATATGTACCTAAAATACAACGCGGCGTCATGAAGCTGACGCTTTATAAAATACAAAATGGCTGTTTTCGTTTATACATCAATTTCGCTCGCGAGAATTCGCAAGCAATATAGTGTTTCCAATTTTCAACTACCAAGTTGAACATTACCAGTACAAATTGAGCCTTTGATCTCACGAAAGCAAGTGATGATAAAGGCTCAAAGTTCAGTGGTCTTATGAAGGTAACAAATTCATCTGCTAAAGGCAGGCTGACTTGGAAATATTAAAAACATTTCACTGTTCGACGTAATACATAATCGAAATTGTGGAATGAAACTGAGTTATATTTTTTTCTTTTAAATGTCGATAACTGTTATGAGTTTTTTTTAAATTGTTTATTTACATAATAAGTAGAAAGTCTGTTTGATAAATGCAAATAGTAATAGAATAGATCTAATGAAATTAAACACGTCAGAATAGTCTCAATAAATTACTTTTACAATCGACAAAAAACTCATCTCCAAGTAGGTATGTTTTTTAATTTATAACTCGACGATAAAAAACGACACAAACACGCTCATCCCAACTTTTCAATAACACGAAAATTCATAACAAATGAATTCAATCTAACTTCATAAAAACAAATATAACCCCGTTATGTTATCCAAACGAAATAATTTGAATATTTCACTTTGTTCGAGTTTGTGGATTCCACTTGAGGATACTGGATTTCGATTTATAACACAGGAACTTTGCCGGAAACTCTCACGTGTGGTTTTGAAAGTCAATTATGCCTATATCGTCTCTGTCGTGCGTCTACAAATGTGTGAAAGCATTAATATGAATAGATGACAATTGATAAAACTCGGATGTCCCTCAAAATGCGTAGGAGTAGGTGTGTAGTCCTAATTATAATTAGTCCTTCAAATAAATAATATGCACAAATATTTGCCCTTACCGTAAATCGAAGCCGGGACCGTTAGCGTCGTAGGCAGGATCACTACCAACTAAGCTATCGCGTCGTCGGTATTGTTTTAAAT
The DNA here is from genome assembly GCA_927399475.2 of Acleris emargana. Lineage (NCBI taxonomy): Eukaryota > Metazoa > Arthropoda > Insecta > Lepidoptera > Tortricidae > Acleris > Acleris emargana. The sequence continues at coordinate 844,577 of OV656859.1, forward strand.
CGGCTGCCATAACTGTCAAGTAAACAAGGGCTTCCGTACAAAAGTGCTACCAAGAATATTTACCTAAATTTATTGCTGTATTTTCACAAAAAGACAAACAATCTCAGTCCATTTAAGTCAGTTATGAATAAGGAGACCTTTTGTCATTTTCCATACAACCCCTTTTGCACCTGACTAATAATTGTCGTCACTTAGCGAACCCCCCGCGGAGGGGCGAGGGGGTGAGGGAGGAATGGGATGCAACTGCAGCGATCTGCATTGTAGATGCGCTGCTAATTTGTCTGCAGCCGAAACTGTCGGGGACACACGGACTGGGAGAAACTAAGTTTTTTTTTTTTTTTTATAGCATAGGAAGGCAATCGAGCCCACAGGCCACCTGATGGTAAGTGGAAACTGTGACCCATAGACATTCGCATTCACAAGACTGCAAATGCACTGCCAACCCTGTGGACCAAGATGGAATGCCTCTGTGCTAGTCATTTCACCGGCTGTCTTATCCCCAAACCGGAACACAACAATGCGAACACTGCTGCTTGGCGGTAGGTTAATGGATAAGATGGTGGTACCAACCCGGACGGACCCTGCACAAGGTCCTACCACAAGTAAAAATGATAATGAAAAAGTTTTATTTAATGTAAAAAAACATTTCAGTGGATATAACACGACCCTGTATCCTGAGCTAGGAAACCTTGTGTTACAGGATGAAGTTTCGTTCGGAATCACATAAAAAAAACACTTGTACAAACAACATTAATATTTTTGCTATTGCATATGTGTGTGTGTGTGTGTTTGAGCAATGCATATGCATGTAGGTATGTATTAGATCATATGATGAATCGTACTGAACTATTATGGACCATTTATCCATCGAATGCTGATCCACCCACTGAGCATGGGCCTGTTCCTCCTCGACTCCTCTGTCCTGCGTTATTCGCATCCATTAGCGGCCTCTACACGTAGAGTTTGGACCGCGGGAAACGCCACGCGCCGTTCCAATCTTCGCTCCAAATTGCACGTGTAAATGCAACGCGGCGCGGTGTGGTTGGCAGTTTTATCCTTGATGGCGCGAGAGAGTCAGGAGCGCGCATCTCGTGTCGACGATTGTCTCCCCGCCACATATCTACCAATAAATAGTTTATTCATTCATTCATTCATTCTACATACAATAGACTGCCAAACTTTTATAGAGAAATACATAGTCGGTATTCGGTCGGGATTCGTAATTAAAAAAATCGATACTGTGTAGGCTGAAGAAGAAAAGCTGTATAGACCTATGATAACAGCGTCTTCAAAAACGTACTTAGGTAATTAAAAGCAATAGGGAATAAGTATACATAGATTTTTTTAAATCACATTTCTCAACTAACTATGAAAATACCGTAAAAGACCTAGCCTAGATCACCAAAAGTTACGTTAAAACTAAAATCGACCAAGAAATAGGGATGATACAATTTACACTGCTCATTTAGACAGCTATTAGACAGAGCGATCATCAGATCGACGTCATGTAACAGGTCGGCCATTTATATGGGAGTTTATACTCCATGTTAAATTCTGCTTTGCTGGAAAGAGATAATTTTGGTTGGCTTATCTTATGTGTAGTTGGGATGTACACAATCAAAGCAATTTACTTTGAACTCTGTTGCGATAAGAATAAGGTTTATTTTCCTATGTTGATAAATTGAAAATGGCATTTTCGAACAATCGCAATTGAACTTTATTCCTTGTATTGTAGATTCAAAGTCCCAGTTACAAAAAACTCCCATATTTCAGTATGGTGGGCCTTCCAGAGGTTAAATCTTGTTTATTTGTTTAGCTATTTAAAAAAAACTTTTTTTTGTGTTTGTTACATGAATATTTTTAATATTTTTTTATTGAAGATGTGAAAAAGTCCTAAATATTCTCTATTGCCTGGCCGTGTGTCCGTACGGGCCCCAATCAGCGCCGGTGTCTCCTCGCTTTGACGGCGGATTATAGCAATTAGCTGATTGGGCACGAGGGGCGACGGGACCCGGGCCTTGGGTTTATACTGTTCATTTTATCACAATAACATTTTTTTAGATGCATTTATTTAACGTCCGACACAAACAGAGGATTTTACAAGCTCAACTTTGGTGGTCGGAGTGAACCTTAGCTACATTAGCTTTAGCTTAGTAAATCCGTTTGGTTATTTCAGAGTTAAGTAGGTATCAGCTCGGAAAGTAGGGGTTGCCATCATATCAGGGGTTTAAAGTTTAATTGAGTACTTATAATTATTACGAAAATATTGACGTTATAATTGACGTAAAATATGGGTGTTTCATTTTTGGCACATTAAAATTTTCAAAGAATTCGATCGACTCGTTGGTATTTAGAGGCTGCACACTTTGCCAACTTTTATAAGTAATTTTTATGATATGTTATAAAAAATGGTGTTAATTAATAAGTTAGTTATTGTTTGTTATCTTTGGAAAAATAATAAACATTGAAAATCTGCTCCTCCTAAGTTCAACCTCTAAATATTGGCCATTCGCCATGAAACTAGACATTTTAATTTTTTACCATAGAAAAGTTAGGGCGTAAGAGAAGTCTGTCCATGTGGCAAACCTTGAAACCTTTCGTAGGAAATGTTGATAACACAAGTCTAAAATATCAATCTAACAGTTGCAGAACATTCTCCTAAATAAATTGCTGAGAAAATTCTCACTAACATTTGAGAGCATTGAGAAAAAAAAAAGAATATTCTTAAAAATTACCGAGAATCTTAACCTAAGTAATTGTGCCAAATGTGGTTACAGAATTATCAACAAGTTTTTAGAGTTGTTCCTACCTCACTCTGGGAATGAATGCGTGAGTTTATATATGTATGTCATCATCATCATGTCAGCCGAAAGACGTCTACTGCTGGACATAGGCCTCCCCTAAGGCTCTCCACTCAGAACGGTCTTGTGCTTTTCGCATCCACTGCGTTCCCGCGATCCTAACAAGGTCGTCACTCCATCTTATTGGAGGCCTACCTACAGCTCGTCTCCCGGTCCGCGGACGCCACATGTATGTATGTAATTATGTATGGACGGTATGTATGTAGGTACCGAAAATTTCTAATAAGCAACTTCACAACTGAGAAGTTGCTTGAACAATGCTAGTATTTAAGATGTTCCGTTGCTCCAGTGCGGCTGTGGACGTACCAGACGTGCGTGGAGTACGGCTGGTACCAGACCACCAGCAGCTCGCGGCAGCCGTTCCTCGACCTGGTGCCGCTGGAGTACTTCCACCAGATGTGCCGGGACTTCTTCTCTTCTTAGTAAGTCTCCGATGTGACTAACGTTACCACTAGGTAGACTACTGTGTATTCAGATTCCGTGTTCGATGGGACGCTATTAACATCCCTCCGTTGGCCGTCCGTCTTAACTTTAAACAGCTGTATCTGTAATAGACGGGTTGTTTTTTCCAGAGTTTGTGTTATTACAGCGAATTTAGTAACAAGTATAAAAGGAGTCTCCATACAAGAAACATTTTTTTTTCATTTTTTTTTATACTTACTTTAAAAACGGTAAAATATACAAGCGTCAAATTCGGTATGATTTTATTACAAACTAACCCTGAAAAAAAAAACCCAAAAATGGTCAAGTGTGATTTGGGCCCACGCTGATTTAATTCGAAATGAAATTCAAATTGGAATAAGTATAATAATAAATACTTAATGTGGGGCGATACAAACCCTCGGTGCGCGAGTCCGAAATTGGGATTGTTCATAATAATATCTTTACAATTATTCTAATTCAAAACCCATTTCGAGGAATAGGATTTTAAAACCGTTCTGCATTATCAAGTTTTTGAAATACTTAGGCTATTTCGGATATTTCAACAAAAGTATATTTAACCTTTGTTTGACTTTTGATTTCGGCATGAAGCCCTATCAATTGACATAACTACGATATCGTTTCAGTGCTACTGCTCTTAAAGTCTGTTTGGTTAATAAAGTTAGTAAAATAGATCGAGTGAAAAAGAAGTACGAACCCGAAGAATTTTAAGAATTTTTATTGTACTGTACATGGAAAACTAATAATAAAAAATGTTTTAACACTCGAAAATACAGCTATGATTTAAAATTTTGTTGTAGTCACTCTCCCTTACGAAAGCATGTAAAACTGAGGCTGTATTCTATTAGATAAAACCATATTGCTTTCACATGTTATCGTTTTGTTTTAAAGCGTCCGCTGTTACAATCAAGTAAATAGAGATCATAACGTTTACAAAACGCTAACATGACAAAAACAACATTGTTTTAACGAGTAATATAGTGCCTAAAGATTTCGCATCAACCGCATGCAGTTGACCAACAAAGTTGCAGAGTCACACCGGACAATTATTATTAGATTGAGAAAAACCATCTGTGTCAACCATCGGTCGAATAACCTCAATTGAATAATAACTTGGGTTTTTTTCGAAGTACCTAACGAAGGGAAGGTTGGGTGTTCCGGCGGAGGAATAAACGAGTCTGTGTTTTAAACATATTGACCAAACTTAATTGATTAGGTAAGTATCTATTAATGAATCTTGCAAAGAGCAGTGTTTCAATTGATCATGTATGTTTTCAGTTATTTTCTATACACCGTGTTTTTTTGGTTTACGATAACTTTAAGGGAACGTTCCTTAGGTCAAGTAAAGTAAATTTCCCGAAAACAGACAAATGATAATTCTTACGATTTTAAAGATATTCAATTTTTTTATTTAATCAGTTAATCACGTTGAGCTCTAGTCACCCCACGCCAACATTGACGTATTTTACACTGACTATTGGTTAACTCTAAAGGTCCTTTTAGAATGACCAAAGATACAACAATTAATTACTTTGACCTAAACGGTTTTTTTTGCAATATTTAAAAATCTAATCTACCACGTAGTTTCTATGGATGTACCTTGTAATATGCCGGAAGTTATCGTAAATAAAAAAAAAAACGGTGTATAGGGAGTGTGTAGGTACATCTACCAAATGGTCAAATTTAGGGATTTTGTCGCACGAGATAATAAAGGTCAAGGGTAAGTGTCATTCTGAATATTATTAAGCTAATTTACATGTGTGCGTATTCTCATGGTTTTAAAGATTCTGAGTCAGATCCATACGAATTAGAGGGGTTTTTGCCCTGCAGCAGCACATAAACATGGACTAATTACAAAATCCAGGGAATCTTTAAGCTTAAAGCATAAGGTAAGGTAAGGTGCGGGTAAGAAAAATCTCTACTAGCCTAGTCACCGTTGCCCTCTTCCCAACAAAAATAAGTGACTGCTGACTTTCTCGCGGCGTTTCCCAGCAGTTGTTTCCTCTTAGGAAGCGCTGGTAGATTTTCGACGTGTAAAAGTTTTTTATCTTTTATCTCAGCTTCGACGAAACGTTCCTTCGCGCCGGTGTGATCCGCACCAACCTGCTGTTCGGCGGGCTGACGCACCTCCCGGACCGCGTGGTGTCCGTGGCGGGCGGGCACGACCCCTGGGCGCCCATGGGGCCCACAGGCGCTCACGCCACGGCCCAGGCGCCGGTGTACGTGGTGCCCCAAATATCGCACTGCCGCGCTATACAGTAAGTTATTTATATTTTGGGCATGCGGACCTAAAAAAAATATGGCCATCATCGTCTAATCATGAGTGAAGCATGCAAAATGGCTCTGAACGCACACGTACACACGTAATCTGTCTCTTGAGCTGTGGCTCGGCGCGTTGTCTTGCCTAGTGTATCTGTGTGCGTCCGGTAAATCGTGTATACGAACGATAGTGCCGACCTTACATGCTTTACACCTTTTTAGTGCAACGTTACGTCCTTATTTTTAGGTCCGTCATTGGACGTAGGCCCATTGTCTAAGGCCTAGGCTAATATCTATGGGGCCTGACCCCTGACATGTAATGACCGGTGAACTTTTAGAAGGCACACGAACACCCAGGCCACCTGATGTTATCATAAGGCCTCTTCACGTCGTCGGATCATGGGCGTGCGTAAGGGACGTATTTACACATTAGAGTGAGCCACATATTCTTGCATACAACTCTTACGTATTGCTCCATCCCTTACGCATGACATTTAAATTCTCAAGACTACAATCTCAAGAATGCAAGCCCTAAGACTGCAAAACCATGTGGACTAAAACAGGATTAATTTATCATAGTAATTTCACCAGTTGTCTTACCTTCGCACTGGAACACAACAATACGAGGACTGCTGCTTGGTGGTGGGCTAATGGATAAGATGGTCGTAGCGATCCGAAAGGAACTTGCACAAGGTTCTATCACCACTGAAAGTTATTTTAGAGTCCAGCCTAGAATTTCAAATCCTTAAATTTTCCGCCGAATTTTATCGCGTAAAATTACTTGTCGAACAGTTGAGTCGTTAAACTATGAAAAGCGAAACAAACAAACGAAACACACTTTCGCGTTCATAATAAAGACATGAGAATTGAATCCCACTATCTCCCTCAGATCGACGGCATCCAGCGAGACAACGGAGCTTGACCAAGTGAAGCGAGCGGTCCTCAGGCACATGATGGAGTGGATGGGGATTCCGTCCGCTGCGCAAGCGCCGATGGGCGTACTAGCGCTGGTGCTAGTAGCTTGTAGGATCGCGCTAGCGTGATGACCAGACTAGCTATATTATTTAATAATGCAACCCACAGAAATCGTCTGAGAGCTCCACGAAAGTAGTAGCTATTAGCTATATGGACATACGAATTAAACGAACACACCAAATACTTTAAACGGGTTATTCTCACCCGTTACCATATTTTTCCTATTTGTTACCACTAAAATATTTGGCGATAACTACACGTAAAACATTTGGTGGTAACAGATGGGAATAACCCCTTTAAACTTTTGAACGCCCTACGTTAAATACAAAATATCGGTCACAAGCCAAACATGTTTGCTATGCTATGCAAATTACAACTTAATTCATACGAAACAGTCTCTTTAAATCTTCAACGTGTGTCGGCTGTGCACGAGCGACTTTCAGCTAACGCCCAGAGCAGTGGCAGGGTCAGCGTTTTAGTGGCGTAATAGATACGAATGGCTACAGATTATGAGCGGAGGATAAAATGACGTGAAGCTCGTCGACGAGTTACCTATTGTTGCATAGCGTTTAGACATGGCAGTCTAAGTTGAATATAACCAATAAATTATATAACATTCCTGCTGTTTCTTCATTTAAATTCCCAAAAATGTTAGTGCCAACAATTCTTATTGTAATTCCCACCTGTTACAACCAATTTGTTACCACTGGTAACTACTGAGAAAAAATCCCAAATTCCAAATTTCCCAGCTGTTACCACCAAATGTTTTAAGTGTAGTTATCAACAAATATTTTAGTGGTAACAATTTGAAAAAATATTCCCACTTGTTACCACTGAGTACTTTAGTGGTAACAGGTGGGAAAAAAATCCCAACGGTGGGAATAACCCCCTCTATCTCACCTGGGGGCCATTTCTCGAAACTAGGTAGACCAAAAATATTACGTCATTCCATACAATTTTCTACAAGTCTACTAGTGTAATATTACTAGTCTAGCGAGTTTAAAACTATGGGCCTCTGATGGTAAATGATGGTGAAGTGTAGCATGGAGCTCACTGGCTCATAAGAAGTCGAATTCGTCGATGAAACTGCAAAACTGCGTAAGTAACATTTTTAATAAGGAACAAAATGCACCTTGTTAATAACATTGTAAGGTTTATTTTGCTCTATCAGAAATTTGTTAGTTACGCGGTTTTGCAGTACCACCGACGATTTGCTCTTGATTAAAAGACGCCCAAATTATACGATACATTCATAATAAAATAAACAATATATGTGGAAAAGGAATATGAATTGTTTTCGTCTTGAAACTACATTGACATTATCTCAGCCTGGGCTTTGAGCTGGCATTGCTTTCGCTTGCAAGTTCGCAGATTATTATATTATAAGGCAGAGACAGGTACCTACCGCTTAGGTCAAACTGCTTCGACGACCAAAGGACTCAAGTCGCAAGACACACGAAAAAAACTTTAAATACACAACTTAAGCCCAGCTTTTTAATCCGATGGTTGTTAAATTGTGTAGTGGGGTATCTCGAAGTCGTCTTTGGGATTATGAAACATTACAAAATGTAGTGAATAAATATTTGGTATTTGGTCGGGAACGTTAGTATTAATCTTGCTTTCTCTCTGTCACATTCAGTATCCTTCAATAAGCTAATTGAGACATCAAGATGAATAGGGTAAACAACCCTACTGTCGGAACCCCCAATAATGATCACATAGAATCTTTCGTCATCGTGGTTTTTTCGGTTGCGATGAAAAGGTATTCGACCTACTAACGAACTACGAACGTTTCCGACCAAATCCGAAGTACCTACTTACCTATTCTTTATGGGGAAAGAAAAAATAAAACTCCAAATACATTTGTATGTAACGGTATTTATTTATACCTCTAACTATGACAATATTTGTTGTGGAAGCGAAGCGGGTACTCGGGTGGGAGGAATCGCCGGAGGGAGTCGGTTCATTTACAACGAGACAGTACAAGGAAAAAGACGACGCTGGGATTCGAACCTATGGCCTTCCTACACCGTTAGAATTATCCAAAAGCTTCATGTGTCAAAAGCATTTTTTTCACATTTTCCCGTTCTCGTTTCAAAATATTTGACAAGGACAACAGAGCCCCGATTTGCGGGGTTCTATTTCTGGATACTCTAGTCCTTCGAGCCGTTACACAACTTACAACATATTCCTATTGAATTTAATTATTACGATCTAATAACTATTCAAAAAACTGCGGATGTGAAAATGAAATCAAAGCGATTGTAAAAAGGACCGGGAAAAATGCAAAAAAATACTATCATTTAAACATCAATATTTCGTGAAAATTATTTATCAAGACAAAGGTACCCTCTCAAGCAACTAAGCTATTGAAGCTACCTGTAGCGTCGAATGTTTCCCTGCTTTTAGTTTGTTATTAACCTTAATTTACTGATTATTAACAATTTCGAACGATTTCAAATCCTATCCAAAGCTCAACATATAGCTACATACAAACATACAAATACCGGAAAAAATGGATGGGCGTTTGGTTTAAACCTAGCTTATGTATAAAATATATATTTTCGTATATAACTACGTGTATACATTTATAAAATTTCCTGCTACATGGAATAATTATTAGGTACACGGATCAGCTATGACAAGTGACATACAGGGCGAGTGTTTTCTACGATTTCGTCATTTCATGCATCAAAAACAACCCTGTATGAAATAAATATCACACAAGAAGGCGTCGCCGCGTCGGGTCGCTAACATATCACTACTATATGGCATTTACAAGGTACTGGGTTTTAGGGCACTTTGTGTTACATATTTTTTCTGCGACATACAAAAAAAGTCAAATTTGTGCAACTTTACATCGATCTCATTATAATTTAATGATTTTTTCCAATAATTATATTGTCAAGTAATACTTCCAAATACATATAAACAGCAATACACTGAGTTATACAATTTTATTTTATTTTTTACAAATTTAGATTATATAAAAAACATTTAGTCGCTCGTATAACACATATCTATTTACACCAACATAAAAACATTAAACTTAACCAAGTAGTTTTGGAAAACATTTTAACATAGCGAGACATAACCTAACATTTTCTATGTAGTGACAGATCACAATAGCTTACGTATGGAATCATAAAAAATAAAATCTCTAAATTGATTCGTACTTACAAGTGGTAATTGCTATTACAAAATTATTACAAAATATACAGTATTCGATTACGATTACATAGAGTTGATTCGAATTATTTCATGATTGAAGTGTGGGTTAGATTATTTGCTGATGGTTATCTCTTTAGCGCGGTAAGTGCACCGCGTGACGCCCAGCCAGGGGTGAAGTGTCAATCCGAGATTTAGAGGCCGCTTGCTGAGATCACCCGCCGTTGCTTGGTTGGTCCTAAACAAAACATTTTCTTTAGTGATTTTAAGAGGACTGTGAACCGAAGCCAAAATCGCGTAGCTGCCAAAATTTTCCATAAAATTCTAGATTTCAGAAATTCCGACTTCCACGATTTTTGAATACGTTGTAGTTGTAATAAAAAAATAGGTGTACAGTCACGAACCGTGATTGTTGAGACACTTGCCATTGTTCGCAATTTAGCCGTGTATTCAATAACCGATGTCAATGACTTGCTGACAGCTATTCGATTTGTTGATTTATTTCCTCTAATAAAGTACACTTTTTCTTATAAAAACACTTCGCCAAACTGCGGTAACAGTTTGTTAGTGAATTTTAAAAAACTTTTTAATTATCTACTGTGCACCTACTTAAATTAAAATTTAAAAAAAGTTAATCTTAAATCCATGCTTATTTAAGTTTATAATCAAGATCAGTATTTTATAGGTCAGTAATGTCCGTATAGATGCCTACCTGTAGTGATTGGTCCATATTATTGGCGGGGTAAGAGATCTCGTCCAGCATCTGGTATTCTGGGGACGGAAACAAACGTTGAACGTAAGGTCGTGAACGCAAACACAAATATGGCCATCACATTATTCGCAGTATAATTTCGAACAGTTTATAAATAAATAAATAAAAAGTAATACGATGAACATTGCACATTGTAGTCCGTGGGTTCTTGCTTTAGGGGTTAGAAGTAAAATGAATATAATGCACTAATCAGTGAAAAGTAGTGAAAAGTACAAATGTAGGAGGTCATGCATAGTACACACAGCAACACACCTAAGTAACCATTAAAGACAGAGCAGAGAGAAAAATAAAGAGATGTATATATGTGTATTATGTCAACTTCTATGCATTCTAGTGCGACTCTCTTTCATGCAATATTTCAGATTTCTGAAGTGTATAGCTAGATGTGTTGCTGTGTGTACATACAGTGTAAATTGTGCATAGTGAACAGAGTCCACGAAATCGTGTTCAGTGAAATGTGTCTAGTGAATATTGTCCACTTAATTGTGTCGATTGGACAAAATCAACTAAATAGTGTCCAATTAATAGTGTCCAGTGAACAGTATCCAATGAATAAAGTCAAATTATTAATTGTGTCCAGAGAACGGAGTGAAATAAATAATGTGGAATAAATAAAGTCCAATGTTCAGTGAATTGAGTCCAGTAAATTGTGACCAATTAAAAATGTTCGATGAATAATGTTCAATTAATAATGTCCAATGAATTAGGTCTAATGAACAATGTTCAGTGAATTGTGCCCAATAAATTGTGTCCAATGAATAATGTCCACTGGATAATGTTCAATCAAAAATTCCAATGAATTAGGTCTAATGAACAGCGTCCAATGAACAGTGTTCAGTAATTGTGTCCATTAAATTGTGTAAAATAAATAATGTTCAATGAATAATGTCCAATGAATAATGTTCAATGAATAATGTCCAATGAATAATGTTCAATGAATAATGTCCAATGAATAATGTTCAATGAATAATTTCCAATGAACTACGTTTAATGAACAGTGTTCAGTGAATTGTGTCCATTAAATTGTGTCCAATGAATAATGTCCAATGAATAGTGTCCAATGAATAATGTCCAATGAATAATGTTCAATGAATAATGTCTAATGAATAAGGTCTAATGAGCAGTCTAACGAATAGTGTGTAATGTTTAGTGTCCAGTGTGGAGTGTTTGGGGGATGCAGGCTGGTGTACTCACGCGGCGCGGCCCGCAGCGCGTCGAGTCCGTCCCGGAGCGCGGGCAGCTCGCGGCGCAGCTCGCGGCGCGCGGCCTCCAGCGCGGGCAGCGCCGCCAGCAGGCGCGCCAGCGTGCGCTGCAGCCCGCCGTGCAGCGGGACCAGCTGCGCCGCCAGGGACGCCGACGAGCCGTTGCTTTCTGCACACCGCAATATACAATATTATACACAACATACAAACACGACTCCTATTATCTGTTAATTAGGAAAATTCAATAAGATTCAATGTCCTAGACTTGATCCCGATTTGAGTCTGAAAGGGATGAAATATTTACAATCAAAATGTATTTCTAGGAAAATATTCGCTTTAGTAATAAAGGATATGCAGGATTATCTGGCATCCAAGGACGATGTCGAGAACCGAGCGAAATGGAGAAGAAAGATCAAGAAAGATGACCCCCCCAACATGTGGGGTTAATAATAGCAAGAAAGAGAGAGAGGAGAGAGAGAGTGAGAGAGCGAGAGAGAACGAGATAAAGGGTGAGAGAGAAAGGGGAAGAAAGAGGGAGATGTGGGGGGTGGGGAAAGAGAAATAGAGAGAAAGGGGTCAGAGAGAAAGGGGAAGAAAAAGCGAGAGAGGGAGGAAGAGATGGGGACAGATAGTGAAATAGAGAGAGAGAGAGAGAAATACACTAAAACTCAAACAAAGCGCCCATTTTTTTTGTTTTTTTGCTTTGCAATGGAATTATAAATAAAAAGTAAAATTAAAATAAATGATATTATTTTTCATTTCAAACTCACCCAAAGCCTCTTCCGGGCCGATAGACTCGGTATGCAGTTCGCTGAGCATGTCGAAGGACGAGTCCTTCTCGAGCGATGAGATGGTCTCGAGCACCGAGAAGGTGTCGCCCGCGCGCGCCGCGCCCACTGGGGACAGGGGGGGCGAGGGGGACGCTGGGGGATTTTTTTTGATGATTATTTGCTAATAGTTTAAATGTCGAACTTAATTAGGTAGATTACTACTAAAATTTAATTGGGCGTCTTTTACTATTTTAGAAAATTTCTGAACGCGACTACCATTTTCTTCTTCCTTATTTTTATAAAACATATCTAGCGAAAAACCGCATAAAACCAAAGTACCTAAAGCTACAAAGTAAAAAGAAGAATACAATAATGAGTTCTTGCACTTTTCTGTAGTTTATTATGAAGTGGAGTGTAAAGGTAGGTTGGTAACTGTAGTTACCAGTGACAGCAGTGTCCCCGCCGGTGGCCCGCAGGGTGGAGCTCCGCTGCAGCGGGCGACGCGCGCAGCGATCGCAGTGTCCGCGCGCGCGCGCAGCCACGGCCGCCGCCTCGTCCACGGCCAGCGCGCGCGTCAGCGACTCCGTCAGCTGGTTGGCTAGAGACATCACCATATGTGTTAGGGCACTGTGGTTACCATAGGTTTGGTAGCTATAGTTGCCAGTTTAAATTAATGCATTATACTATTTTTCTTTTAACATATAATATAAATACAACTACGGGTAACGAACTTGCCGCGTATATTTAAATAAAGCCTTTGACACCGTCTCGGTGACTATACTGCTAAAAAAACTGGAATGCATGGGTGTGAGGGGTTTAGCTCTTGATTGGTTCGCCAGTTATTTGACCAACCTATCTCAAAAGGTTAAGATAGGGCAGCATATTAGCGACCAACTTCCTATTATTTTCGGGGTCCCGCAGGGTAGCATACTCGGCCCAACCTTGTTTCTTCCATATATCGTCGGTGATACTGCAAAACCGCGTAACTTACAAATTTATGATAGAGTAAAATAAACCTTACTTTATTATTAAAAAGGTGCATTTTGCTCCTTTTGCAAAATGTTACTTACGCGGTTTTGCAGTTTCACCGACGATATTAAGGATATTTAGGATGTTTAAGTTCATTCAGCACTTTTAATTGTTGATTACACTAGCAGACGCCCAAGATACAGGCCCAGCCTAGTTTGGAGTCTGACAGATATTTCATGTAATGAAACTTGTTTTAATAAATAAACGATTTGATTTTGATTTTATTCATATAGTTTTCTAATTATTGTAAAATAATAAACTTTAAATCAAGACTTTTTACAAGCTCATTTTAAAGTCTCTTGATTTCTTAATCATTTTTTTCTATAAATTTGCTTGAAATCCACTAAAGAAGTGATGAACAATATTAGTTTGTCTGTAGGTACCTTGTGTAAGAGCGGCGAGCAACAGAGTGTGGATTTCCGAAGGCTCCTCGCACACGCTACCACTTCGTTGCAAGCGTAATTCGCCGGAAGTGTCTGGAATAAAAATAATAAAGTCATTTATTATTTTGTAACAGTGTATGCGGTAAAAAAAAATTACAGTAGCACTTTTTGGTGTCTTTATTATTAAAGTCAAATTAAGTAAGGTTTATTTTTTATTTTAAGGAGAAGGCTAACGAGCACACAGGCTTCTTGAGGGTTGGACCTGAGATTGATATGTAGACATTTGTATTCTCAAGACTATGAAAACCGCAATCCTAAGACCGAAAATGCGTTGCCAACCGTGAGGATTAGTTTGAATGCTTTTATATTATTTAACCAGTTTTTATCATTTATCATCAAAAATGAAAGACCTAAAAAATGCTAAATTGCACAGCATTCTAAGCAACCTAATAATAATAATAGGTATTTCTGCACTAATTGGAATTTTTTTAACAGTCTCTTTCTCTTTAAATAATTGTGAATTAAACAGAAAAAAATGTTTTCCATCACAACTCCGGTGTCGTTCATTTCAAGATCAATATGAGTACAAAAGTCAATCTCATCAATTATAGTTATTTTAATTACAATCAGGCGACAGGGGAGTTTTAGGTACAATGTCGATCATGTTGACAATATCAATCAAAAAATCGTAATAAAGCAGCCTGTGTGGTGGAGCCACTGTAGCTCGCCGTCGGCCACTGCTTATCAATACCAGGTGGCCACTCGCTAAGATGTCACTTTTACTTGTATCTGTGACTCGATTCAGCATAAGCTAAATGGTATCAAACTTACTGGCTACCTCTGAGTTCATTCTTCTATATCACCTAGCTGGATCAGAGACGGATGGAGCCACCAATCCACCATAGTACCATACCTGTATCATGTATACACACACAATTTCAAACATTGTTAAAATTAGGATGTACTGACCGCACTGGCCCAGCGCCTCGGCGACGGCCATGTCGGCGACCTGTGCGCGGCTGTCCAGCGGCACGCCCAGCAGCTCGGCCACGACGACGCTCTTGGCGCGCAGCGCGCGGTTGATCGCCTCGTCCAGGCGCCGCAGTTGCTCTGGGGGAACAATTATTATTTATACTAGGGTTATGGCAATGTTAGTGGCGCTCTAGAAACTTAAACTTAAACTTTGATGGCAAGGCAATTATCCACTTTTGCCATCGTACCATTACAGTCTTGAGATTGCCATTCTAAGATTGCAGTCTCGAGATTGCCATCATAAGATTACAGTCTTGAGATTGTCATCGTAAGATTACAGTCTTCATATTGTCATTGTAAGATTACAGTCTTGAGATTGTCATCGTAAGTTTTCAGTCTTGATATTGTCATCGTAAGATTACAGTCTTGAGATTGTCATCGTAAGTTTTCAGTCTTGATATTGTCATTGTAAGATTACAGTCTTGAGATTGTCATCGTAAGTTTTCAGTCTTGAGATTGTCATCGTAAGATTACAGTCTTGAGATTGTCATCGTAAGATTACAGTCTTGAGATTGTCATCGTAAGTTTTCAGTCTTGATATTGTCATCGTAAGATTACAGTCTTGAGATTGTCATAGTAAGATTAGTCTTGAGATTGTCATCGTAAGATTGCAGTCTTGAGATTGTCATCGTAAGATTACAGTCTTGAGATTGTCATCGTAAGATTGCAGTCTTGAGATTGTCATCGTAAGATTACAGTCTTGAGATTGTCATCGTAAGATTGCAGTCTTGAGATTGTCATCGTAAGATTACAGTCTTGAGATTTCCATCGTAAGATTATAGTTTTGAGATTGCTATCGTAAGATTGCAGTATTGAGACTGGCATTGCAATATTGCAGTAATGAGATTGTCATCGTAATCATGACGACGTGTAGTCACCGTGGTGCGTGAGCGCGGTGTGCGCGGTGAGCGCGGCGGCGGCGCGCGGCGGGCGCACGGTGAGCGCGGCGCGGGGCTCCAGCGCGCGCGGCGGGGGCGCCTCGTGCAGCGAGATGCGGGACATGGTGGGCCGCCGCGGACTGGAATGGGACACATCGGCATTACTCACTGGGCCCTGCCGCGACAGCGTCGTCATTTACTGCCTTCAAAACTAACCAATTTTACGAAATATAGGTGACAAAACAAAATTTCAGTCACAAAACTCCCGTTTGATTTGAGCGGGTATGAAGCCAAAATTAAGCGACCGAAAAAGAACGACCCCAACTCAAAATATTACGCTCGTTTGGTTTCCCTTTAAAATACAATTTTAACGAACTATAAACTGTATCTATTCTAAATTTCACTTTAAAAACCAATGAAATTTAAATACATTTTCGCATTTATAATATTAGAAAGAAAGGTAAAACGCTATGCCAATTTTTCCATAATTTTATTTGTACTAATTTCATTTGCCATAATGATTACCAGTTATAATCTTAATTTACCCTAAACTCCTACCCCCCTACTTATAAACGTGTAATAAGCTTGGAATAGTTTATGCCATGCTTTGTAACTTTCTGTCAGATGCAAATGTCACAATTACAGATAAGGACAAAGCATGGCATAAACTATTCCAAGCTTATTCCACGTTTATAATTATAAGTAAAGGGGTTATACCATAATTTTTGAGTGCCATAATACTCAAGCGTCATAGTGTTCAACCTCCCTAATATTGGATACCAAAATAACACTTCCCATAGTATTTACTTTCTATAATGTTCATAATCCCTAAAAGCATTCAATTTCCCTAATACCTAATTACTGGCCTCTAAAATACCTATTACTGGCACCTAGTGATTATTTAATTATCGTTTCTGTTACTTTATGTTAAAGTTCATGGGGCCAATTGTAGTGTGCTACGCCACACTCACACTCTCACCAATATGTTAGCTTTTATATATTACATGTATGTAACATTTGAGACACAATAAACCTGACATCCAACGACTAATGTAGTGTCATTTAATCCCAACATTACAATAATCATATTAATAATCGGTAGGTGGGGCCAACAATAGGTCAGTTTACCCAAGTTGTTTTGTCTTGAAAATCCTGAGAAAAGGCTAGAAGTGAAAGCCTTTTAACTGGGGTAGGGGTCGGGTTGCATAAAGTTTTAAGTCATATTTTTGATAGGCATACGTGGATACGTAATACTCACCATTTCGCATAACTGTAAATAGTAATACATTTACTCGCATAACGTTTTTAATCATAATTTTTAAGAACATATTGTGTAACGCGCATAAATTTGATGCGCATAAAATTATTTAACCATACTTTATAATGGTCACAAAGTTTTTCCGCAATTTTATAAAAAAAAATACCCTAACCTATACGCGATCAAGGTCGGTTTTGCCAATAACTTTATATTACATTAATATTATGACTAAATAAACGTATGACATTCTACACTATGGTTAAACCAATTATGACTCCATAAAATTATGAGAGGGAACAATTATGCCATAGTACAATTTATGCTAACAAAAAAAAATGAGCATCAACTTTATGACAATCGAAATTATGACAATAGTTGTTATGCGACCAGACGGCCACCCTTTTAACTGACATCTTGGTAATGAAAAACTCACACAAAAAAACTGTGAGTAATACTACTAAAACAACAGGTATATGGGTGAATCAACTTTTAAGGTATCAAAACTTTCCTGGTGACTTATCATTCATAATAATGTATGAATATTAATATCAGACCACCAAATTTACAGACCGTACACGTTAAACACCTCAAATATTATTTAATCTTCGAAAAAACCTGGTAACTCAGGGGAAAATGCACATTTTCCATACAAAACCTAGGGACAACATCGTCCGCTGCGTTACTAACTATATTATTATTTCAAACTGTACTATTTATAAATCAAATCATTTCAAATGCTAGCCTAATTGTCTGATTTAATAAGCGTGTAAGCTACGTCGTTGGCAAATATAAAGTTTTTCTAAAAACATATAATTTGTGAAACATGGTTTTGACGCTTTGTGCCAGAATCGAAAAACGCCAGATTCGCAGAACGCCAGATTCGCATAATGCCAGATTTTCAGATTCGCAGTATACCAGATTCGCAGAATGCCAGATTCGCACGATGCCAGATTTCAGATTCGCAGAATGCCAGATTCGCATAGTACCAGATTCGCAGAACGCCAGATTCGCAGAATGCCAGATTCGCAGATTGCCAGATTCGCAGTGCCAGATTTATTTTTCAAATAATAGTAATAGAGAGAGTAAGACTAATTAGAGTTCCATACCTCAAAAGGTACAGAACCGTTATCGGATAATTTTGCCATATCAGTTGACGATCACTTTACCGGCGTTAGGGCGGGAATTATCCATATAAATCTAATTATCATGTCAGTTGCCGGGAGTTACAACCCGTGTAAAGCCAGCACGGTGTAAGAGTGAAATAATCAATTACCGTTGCCAGCCCTTACGCAATCATTGGTACAGGTACAGTAGTAATAAAATATACTTTTTCTCAATAATGAAATGATTCAACGCTCTAAAACGACTTGTTCCTGATAAAATAATAGGCAGTAATGTTGCTCGTTATGGATGGCCCCGAGACTTTGTCTGGCAACTAACATGATAATTAGATTTATATGGATCATTCCCGCCCTAACGCCGGTAAAGTGATCGTCAACTGATATGGCAAAATGATCCGATAACGGTTCTGTACCTTTTGAGGTATAAAACTCTAATTAATCTTACTCTCTCAATTACTATTATGTGAAAAATAAATCTGGCACTGTGCGAATCTGGCAATCTGCGAATCTGGCATTCTGCGAATCTGGCGTTCTGCGAATCTGGTACTATGCGAATCTGGCATTCTACGAATCTGAAATCTGGCATCGTGCAAATCTGGCATTCTGCGAATCTGGTATACTGCGAATCTGAAAATCTGGCATTATGCGAATCTGGCGTTCTGCGAATCTGGCGTTCCGCGAATCTGGCGTTTTTCGATTCTGGCACAAAGCGTCAAAACCCTCGCTTTCTTCTCAATTCAAATGACCCTACAATAGTATTTTTTATTATCCTGTACTCACACATGCTTATCCTCGCGGTCGACGACCTCTGACTCTTCCTTCTTCTCCTCTCTCTCCATCTCCGTTTTCTCCGGCTCAGGCTCCGGCTCCGGCTCCTTCTCCTTCTCTCTCTCGCGTTCTCTTTCCCGCTCGCGCTCGACGGACGCGGCTCGCTCGCGCTCCTCTGCCGCGGAGGATTTCTCTGAGGCGTCCGAGGGGTTACGGGATACGTTTATACCTAAAAAAAAAGAAAATTATAATAATTTTTATATGGTAGCATACTCAAAGGGAGAACTCCGATGTGATCGCAAGAATACAATCTGTAATTATTAAGGCATGCCATACATGTCGTAGAAAACTAATTCAAGCATGCTTGCAAAATAACAGTACGCTTATGAATAAAAACGGAAAACAGGATGATTGGTTTGGTGATGTTCAAGAAAGATTTTTATAGTAGTGGAGCAAAAAAGGTCAACGGTGCTGTTTCCAAAATTCAGCAATTTCTGAAATATTGTAAATTTTAGATATTTTAAAACATTTTTAAATTCTAATTAAAACACTTGGGTTTCTGTAGTTAGCGGAAGTTACATATTGGTACTATTGGACAAAAATCTTTCTTAGTTTACCAACTGTCAAATGAGGTTTAAAAACATAGAATAAGTTACGGATATTGTAAATAAAAGCAGTAATAAAATCTGGGTAGTGAAAATTTTCTAGAAACATTTTTTCTAATTGTCTGTTCTGTCGGCGTAGTTTGTAAAAAGGACAACCACATTACCAATCATTTGTAAACAGGGTTATTGGTAAGTCGACCTATTCCCTCTAGGGGTTATGGGAGAGGTAATTTGCAATCATTTTGGTCCCATAATACCTTATGCAAAAGTGAACCATTTCTGAGAAAATTTACATTTAAGTTTTTTGCTAAAGAAACTCAGGAACGCATCTTTAAAAATTTACAAAAAACATTTTTTTTAATAGCTTTTGTGCAAGGTAAAATTTCTGTTCTTATGCAATATTAAAAATAGAATTATCTGTACACGTTTAAAAATGCGAGACCAAAGCTAAAAAGATACAAAAAAAATATATCAGTTTATCCAACATGAAAAATTTACTAATTTTTGCGTAAGGTATAATAGGAACAAAATGATTGCAAATGATCTCCCCCATAATCCCTAGAGGGGAATAGGTCGACTTACCAATAACCCTGTATGTACAGTAGTAAGACTGGATAGTTACCGGAGTCGTCGGTCCCACGGCTGGCCGAGTGGTGATGCGACGGGGTGGGCTTCTGCTCGGCCAGCTTGGCGAGCGGGCACTCCTGGATGTTCTTCACCCAGCTGCGAACAAACAACGCTGTTACTTAGGGGATACTACTTTTACAGTTCAATATTCCTTATCCGTTTTAACGCCTTACGTCGAATACAAAATGTGCCACTCACACATTCACTCATATACAACTCCATTTGAATCTTGAACTTGTGTCGGCTGTAGCCGTCGTGGCGTCAGTCGCGTGACTATCAGTTAACGGCCAGAGCCGTCTGTGGCGTTCAAAAGTTTTAACAAGTTTTTGAGAGCTATGTAACGGTACTTCATTTTTTTATGGCATGGGAGGTAAACTAGTACACAGGCCGCCTGATCGTAAGTGGGAGGCAATAACCCATAGATATTTGAATTCTTAAGACCACAAAACGCGTTGCCAACCCTGAGCGGCGCGTACGGTCCAGGGACGCACACATGCAAGCCACGCAATATACCTTTGTTTGAAGACAAACTACTATATACACTACGGAGCGAAGTATAGTCATCAATCATCAACAGCAATGTATACAAACAACGGATCGAAAAATATGTAACCAAAGCCGAAAGGAGGTTAAATGGTGCCTTATAACAAGTCCATTTACAATATTTGAGAACCATACTATAACTGTATGACTTAACGCCAAAAAAAAAACCATTATTTTTTCATTGACGTGCAAACCCTATTTCAGTAAAATTAAAGAGTAAACTACGCAGAATGTTTATGTACATTTTTACCTAATTCGCGAAACGGTAAAGAAGTATAAACAAAATGAACAGAATTCGATTAGATACATATTACAAGTCGAGTTTTGAAAGCTCGCAGTTCGCGAGCACGATTTAAATTGCTATCTTCATGGCCTACGCATAACATCATATCGTAATATTCTGAGTTAGAAAACATCGTCGTTTTGGAAAAAAATATGGAAAAACACGAAACAATTGTAGAATATCGATAAGAAGATTAGAAATTGACAACTTTTTTTTTGTTTTGACGTTTTTTGAAGCCTGTACTTTAAGCATAATGACATGATATTGAACCTTTGTGGATGAAAAACAGAAAAACCATTAAAAGTTGACAATTATTAAAATTGGTAGGAAGGCCTCTCTGTTAAATAATCTATGCTAACTCCGATTCCCTGACATGACAGTTTACTAGGGTTGACAATGTTTTTGGCTTTGATAATTTATTATATTTTTTACGGGGTATTTTGTAACACGTTGTATATGTGACACTCTATTACTAGAGACATAAGGACGTAATTTATGAAATAAAAAACAGATACTTACGTAGCATATTCAGCAGGCGAATTCGCGGATAACTCGTGCATTTGCACGCCGTTGATGTTCATTAGGAAGAAAGTGTTGCGAGCCGCCGCGTTCGGTCGGAACAGCACCTTGTCCCTGTGAGAATAAGGAACAAATTAGCAATTTGTGCTTTACTTAAATTAATTTCGAAAGAGAGAGAGAGAGACACGTCTATTGGCACTGTCACTACTATTATTGTTCTCCAATAAACTAGAGGATTGTCTTAAATCGAAGGATGGTTTTTGTTATACAAATTAATGCGCAATTTTTTAGGTACTTATTCATAAATGTGCAATAAACCTATTTTCGTTAAAGTATTCGTTGTCCCTTTCTGTCAATTCAAATGTCATGATAGATAAGAACAGGGCATATTATAAGCGCACTTAAGTTCTTTTGCATTTATTATTAAGAGGATTGAAAATGTTTATTGCATAAATGAAACCTTACAAGAATTAGAAGCAATACAAGCTGGAAATGAAAAATAAAATAAAATATAAGCTGGAAATTAAGTTGTTATTGTTGAATATGAGTAGGTATGCGTGCGAATATAAATATGAGTATCAATATAAGTATGAATGAGTATGAGTATGAATATGCGTATGGTACGTACCACTTGACGAGCGGCGAGAGCGGCGCCTGCTGGCTGGGCGCGGGGATGGGCTTCAGCACGAACCGCTCGCCCTCGCGCTGCAGCAGCACCAGCACGTCCGTCAGCATCAGCGCCTGCGCACACAGGGGGGGTTAAGAACTACTACATTCAAACATACGGTTAAATTGAAACGTTCTAAGATCAAATACTATGAAGAATCCCTACCGCCAAGCAGCAGTGTTCTCATTATTGTGTTCCGGTTTGGGGATAAGACAGCCGAATGCGAATGCCTATGGGTCACAGTTTCCACTTACCATCAGGTGGCCTGTGTGCTCGTTTGCCTTCCCATGCAATAAAAATAAAAAATAAAACTCGAACTGGTTTTTTATAAATTAGGTAGGACGTTAATTATTATTTGCTAGTAAAATTGTGTTTTGATGTAGTCGGGTCGATTTAGTTGTCCTATGATATGATGTGACAACTCATTTCATTATTCACGAATCAACTGACGATGTGCAAATTGCAGCACATCGGACGCCTTTCTTTTTTGTGGTGAATAAATTATTTATATCCATATAAATAAAAATGACTCGCTAAATGTGTTGCCAAGCGCAAAACTCGAGAACGGCTGAACCCATTTGGCTGATTTATCTTTTGTTGTGTTCGTCATGTTCAAGAAAAATCCACCGGAAAAGTCGGAAATTTGCAGCTGGGCGAAGCCGCTAGTTTATATTATTTCTAAATATCGCTAGTACAACTACAGTGGCGGGTGGAGCAGTACGCACCAGCACGCTGATCTTCTTGTTCCCGTCGTGGCGCACGGCCAGCTCGCCCTCCATGCGCAGGCTGCGCTGCGTGAGCTCGAGGCGGCGCACCTCCTCCCACTCGGCGCCCGCGCGGATCTCCAGCTTGCTCTGGATCAGTCGCAATCTGACAAACAAGTAAACAAAACCGTTTAAAATACCGTTCATTCTCTATTCTAGGATCCCTTTAACAGTAAAGTATAAGTTCAAATACTCGAAGGGCAAATGGCCTAAGAATAGGGTACAAGGTATTCAAACTTGGCCATTAATTATGACAATGATGGATGATCAAAAATTGTTTTTTATCGATATCGATAAACTTTGTCGATATTTAATGAATCACTAGCACAGGTACATTTTTGCCCCCGTCAATCCGGTGTATGATTATGATATTGCAATAAATTACTGATACTGTAATGAACACACGTCCTCACCTGTGGTCGTTCTCAGCCGTTCTGATGGCGGTGTCGACGCTCTGCAGCACGTCCTTGGCCGTGTCGTGCGCGCGCTTCAGCCGGCCGATGTCCTCGTCGCTGTCCGCGTCCGACTCGCACACGGTCTTGAGGATGCCTTCCAGGAGGAGCTGGTACTTCGTCAGTCTGGAAGGGCAATCAACAGAGAATGTTTAAAGCTTGAGTTAGTAGTTGACGCAGAGAAGTTGTGAAACGCGGAATTGCTTAGTTTGCAAATATTGCCAGCTAGTTCCGGTAGTCAAAGAGACACATCAATAAGATTTTTTTTTCGTCTGACATGTATTCTAAAATTCGGGAGTCTAAGGGTCTGTTCTCGAGATACCTTGAAAAATAACGAAAACAGCGTATCTCTTTTTCTAGCGAAGCAGAACATTTTGAGCACAAAAAGTATTTTGACAGAGTATACTTAATACACTATTTTCAAACGTTTTCATATACAATATCACTTCTCCTCCTAGGGATAAAGTAATATTAACGTTCACTTCCCATTACTTATCTTAAAACCAACTCCGTGGTAGATATAAAAAGTGACTCAAATCTGAGTCGCTAGGAGGGTCTTTTTATACAACAGAGAGGCCTACGAGCGCATGCTCGCATGCGGGTTACCTGATGGGAAGAAATCGCCCCCGGCCAAAAACACCAGCGACTCAAGAAGGGCTGCGAGTCCATTGTCGGCTTGACAAATAACACAACGCTCACGAACGTTAATTTGTGACCCATTTCAAAAATATGCTCGAAGCCGTCAATATCATTATAGATGCCAAGTCATTTGTAACTTATAGGCATCTCAACCTTGTTGTTTTAAAATGTCAGATTGACTTTGGACCTAATGTGGACCCCAAATTCTACCCTCGTACGGAAAAAAGGCACATCTACTATGTGAATTGTATTGCGATTTCAACCTTATTGAAACCTTTGAGAATTTAATATGCTTCTAAGAATTGATTGCACTAGTGCCTTTTCTCCGTAGCAGGGCAGAATGTTAGGGGGTTTCTAAACGAGCCACATTTTCACGGCAATGTGTGGCCGCCGTGGCCGGCAACTATACGCATCTTGCTCTAACATACGAAGTAAGAGTAAGACCGCACTAGTTACATACATACATAAAGTCACGCCTTCATTCCCAGAGTGGGGCAGGCAGAGCTACAGAATTACCAACCACTCTAAAAATTTGTTGATAATTCTGTAACCACATTTTGCACAATTAGGCTAAGATGTATGTATTAGTGACAGGTTGCAAGCCCATCGCCTAACAGTACTGCAAGCCTTTATTCCCTTAGTCACCTCTTACGACATCCACGGGAAGACATGGAGTGGTACTATTCTAACCCGGCTACCACACGGGACTTGCAGTACTTGTGTTTGAGCGTACCTCTGCCACACGCAGGCCAGCAGGTCCCTGAGCTGCAGGCGGCCGCAGCGCGGCAGCTGCTCGCGCGCCGACAGGAACTGGTGCAGCTCCTTGTGCTTGCGGCGCCGCTCGCGCAGCGTCTCCAGCGCCAGCCGCTGCCCGCGGCAGAAGCGGGACAGGCAGCTCGCGTAGCCCGAGTCGCCCAGCTGGAGGACAAGTCACGCCACAATCAGAAGCTGTATTATGAACAGAGCCTGGAAATTACGCGGCAAAACAAAAGAATGTCGCAATATAGCTAGTGTTAGAATAGTACATTGTTGCCTAGGTGCGGAAAGTAAGGGTTTTCCTGACGAGGTGGTTAGCAGGCCGAGCAACAGCGAGGCCTGCTAAAATACGAGTCAGGAAATCCTCGTTTCCGCCGAGGCATACATAATGCTTTTCTCAAACATGTGAGGAAATAATACAAATACATTTCTAAAAAGCAATTAATTTAATTTTCATTTTTGTTTGCCCTCCACAGCATAAATTGGTCATAAGTTCGGTTATATTTTTCCTTAAATTTAACGGGAAGCAGGTTTTGCCTAACCGAGGCAGCTTCAGATTTTAATACCTATTTCGTCGCTTTCGTCGCTTGAGCTCATTTTTTATAGTAAGTATTTCACACAACAAATAGTTTAATATTCGGTTTCACAATTATATTATGCAGAATGAACGAATGTTACCGACTGTCAATTGTTTTTAAATACTAAC
Organism: Acleris emargana; assembly: GCA_927399475.2. Taxonomy (NCBI): domain Eukaryota; kingdom Metazoa; phylum Arthropoda; class Insecta; order Lepidoptera; family Tortricidae; genus Acleris; species Acleris emargana. The sequence continues at coordinate 870,055 of OV656859.1, forward strand.
CATAGACATTTGAATGCAAATTCAAAAAGAAACACACGCACTGTGCTAAAAAAGCGAGCAGTTACCTTGGCTGTTTGGAATTTTTGTCTTGGTCCTTTTGATTTTGTATGCAAATTGACAGCATTTTTAAGAAATATATGGACATGGACGGAAAGTGTTTTCATATGGTTTTTTTACTCCTAGGAGTAAAATGAGGCTCTTTCCGTCCTTGTCTTTCAATCGGAAAACCGTTTATTCCGAGCATGTTTGAGAAATAGTACATTGTTGCCTAGGCGCGGAAAGTAAGGGTTTTCCTGACGAGGTGGTTAGCAGGCCGAGCAACAGCGAGGCCTGCTAAAATACGAGACAGGAAATCCTCGTTTCCGCCGAGGGATACATAATGCTTTTCTCGAACATATTGTGAGGAAATAATACAAATACATTTCTAAAAAGTATTTCACACAACAAATAGTTTAATATTCGGTTTCACAATTATATTATGCAGAATGAACGAATGTTACAGACTGTCAATTGTTTTTAAATACTAACCATAGACATTGGAATGCAAAACCTCGGCTGTTTGGAATTTTTGTCTTGGTCCTTTTGATTTTGTATGCAAATTGACAGCATTTTTAAGAAATATATGGACATGGACGGAAAGTGTTTTCATATGGTTTTTTTACTCCTAGGAGTAAAATGAGGCTCTTTCCGTCCTTGTGTTTCAATCGGAAAACAGTTTTTTCCGAGCATGTTTGAGAAAAGACTATTTTATCGTTATCGAGATTATTTTATAAAAAAAACAGCCGATATATGTACATTATTTCAGTTGACAGTTGTAACATCGTCGGTGAACTGTGCAACTGCGTAAGTATCATTTTAAATAAGGAGCAAAATCAAAAATTCAAAATTCAAAATTCACTTTTTTAATAAGACTGTAAGTAAGGTTTATTTTGCTCTATCATAAATTTGTTAATTACGCGTTTTTGCAGACGATATCTTTATTCCATCTAAATCTTAACTCCTACTTTATCATATCAAGTAATAAAATAACCCGTCGGGTAACCAAGAGGTAACTGTCTACTCCCAGATAATGTTATTTATTTATTTAATGGCAACTGGCCACAATATCGAGCAGCCATTTCTGCCAATGTCAAATTTATATTTTACATTTACATTCCAAAAAAGATCTTCTAGCCTCCGTGAAGCGATGTAGGTAGAACTTTACGAAGACCAGATGGGATTTTCTTGGAGGAATCCTTCGAAAGGCGATACGTGTTCAAACTTGAATTCTTCATTATACTGCACATTTGAATATTAATTTACTGCATATTAATACATCATTCATTAATTACTATCCACTAAACAACAAAATATGCAAAAAAATAGAAACAATTAAGAAAGTGACGCCATCTTGTCAAAAACCCCAAGAGAAAACCACTAGACGTTGATTTTGAAGAAGAAATTGCAGTTTCTACATAATTCAATACAAACCTCACGTAAAATGTTTTATTTGATATATTTTTTAATTCGTGGACCGTTTTTTTTCTTCTAACACAACTATAGATATATCGTTAAGAAAGTATTTCTTATGCTAGCTAGATTGCGACAGTCTTTTGTTTAGTCGTGAAAGTTCCAGGCTCTGATTATGAATTGCCAAAAACCAACAACAGTTTGAAGAACAAAGATATTATTATACCTGGGCGCTGTCTGTTCCGAGTTCCGACATTCTTGTTTGTTTTTATTTAAGTATTATTGTTATTATTATTTCATTGTTTGTTTTAAATGTCTGTGTCACCTTCCGTGTTTTCACCAAGCGGTTCCAACGTGATAGCAGCTATGGCTTCACAGCCAGCACTTGCCGAGTTGGAACCGTTTTCTCAGCAATCATCACTACAGCAAATCGTCTCTTTTCCTTTTCCTTCTTTTGTGTTACTTTTTTTGCCTGTGTGTTATTGTTGTGAATAATGGTTTTTTATCTTTCTGTTCTTTATATCCATAACTAACTGCAGTGGGAGGAACAAAATACAATTATATCTATCCATTGTAATCCATTTAATTGACCGTTGACCCATCGCACTTGGAGTAAACCCGAGCTATAACTTCTGACGAAAAACCCTGTGGACTATCTCTACCCTCATAACTTTTACTTTTTTGGTTCGGGACTCGAATAGTTTTCGAGCGGAAGGTAACATAATTTGGATTCTGAATAATGGTTGCAAGCAACCCGAAGCCGGTATTTAATGCGATTCCAGGTGAAGGCATGACTGTTGATAATTTTGAAGGTTATATTATAAAAGCTGTTGGTTCTCCAAATGACTCACCGTATTTAACATAGCATCAGCCACCGGCCGAATCCCCACGATGTGGTTGGTGGCATCGTTCCTCAGCGCTCTGAGGTCGGCGTAGAGCTTCACGTGGCGCTCCCTGACTCCTGGCAGGTTGGGGAACAGCGCGCGCAGCTCCTCGGCCGGCAGCAGCGAGGGTTGGCGCTCCAGTGGGCGCAGGAAGTCCACACCGAGGACCTTCAGCCAGCGGACGTGGGAGCCCTCGGACACTATCAGCTCTGGAGAATGAAAGAGGAAGCAATTGGATTTTAGTGGGATTTTTAACAAACAACCATTATTGAAATATAATGTGAGATATTGACTTTAAATTCCTTGGTAAAGAACTTGAAACGTATGAGGCAATTTTGTCAAATCGAGTATGTAAGTTTGTTAGTAACATCTGTCATGACGTGAAAATGTTATCGTATTTACAAACTCCACATGTGAATATTCAATTGAAGTGAACGATGAACGTTATTTATGTTGTGTTAAACAGTTTGCTATTTTAGTTTCATGATGTTAACGACAGAATCCGGGGGCGTACCAATAAACTGAACTTGGCTGAGACCATCGTTAGAAGGTACGTCAAAGTAAACGCCAAATCACATTAAACCGAATTTTCTGTCGCTTCTCGTGATAGGCAGCTCAACCAAGATGAGTTTATTAATAGGTAAGGACCAAAAAAGTTGGCCACTCTAACTCACTCAATTAAATTTTCTATGAAACTTCCGTTGTGACACGATAGTTAGCCATACAATTGTAGGGATAATTTTCGTCACACAACGGATTTTTTTTCGACTTCGTTGTTTGTATGGTTAACTGCGCTTAACTGTGGTCCAACTTACTTCTTACTTACTCCTTAGCCTGATACGGCCCCAAGTCTATAATACAGTACTACCATTTTCTTAATGGCGATCGGCAATATTTGTATTCGATGACACACGAGTGGCAAATATACTGTCAGTTACGAGTGCAAGCCTGATAGCGATAGCCAGCCGAATGATATTCAGAACAGACCTTACAATAAAAGTAAACTCAAAGATTCCCGGGAGAAATTCTTACCATGGATGACCTCCTGCCGTTTCCTCAGCCTAGCGGAGAGCAGGAGCGGGTCGTGCGCCTGCGGCGGCAGGCTGTCCGTCCACTGGGCCGCCAGCGGCTCCTCCTCTTCGGACCAGTCGGATTGGGAAGCTGGAATAGAGAGAGGAGTTCAGAGCTGAAGACGCTAGGCACGTGAATACAAAGCGTATATATTTTAACTTTTTTATGGGGATAAAGACAGACGAGCAAGCAGGTCATCTGATTGTAAGCGATCAATGTGATCGCGAAGCGTAAGCACCCGCAATATTAAAGGAATCGTAACTTCGCTTCCGGCCTTTGAGAAAAGAGGAGGCAAGTCATATCGTCGGTGAAAAAATAAACCTTACTGCCCTAAAAAGGTGCATTTGCTCCTTATTTAAAATGTTACTTGCGGTTTTGCAGTTTCACCGACGATAATGGTCATATCGGTGTTTCGGAGCACATAATCTTCTCTTGCTATCCATTGGTGTAAGATGTTTACATAATATCTTTGCTAATTTTAAACGGATTATTATGTTTTCCTTTAATTCAACATTTTTCAACAATGTATTATTATGTTCTCTTAAAGAACAAGCTATATTTGTAAATGCACCATAAATTCTGACAGGACTGAAATCCTTACCTTGCTGGTCGGCGGGCACCGTGGTGCTCTCGTTGCTCCGCGAAGAAAGGCTGGAACTACTGGAGCTGCCTGAGGGCGCTGTAGCGGCTCCACCCTCCAGGTCACTGTGGAACAAAACAAAAGACGCACGTTAGCATACAACTCCTCTTAATCGATGCACGTGTGAGTGGTCGTGGTCGTCCTTGAATTTAAACAATGAGTCAATCAGATTATATTGGTCTCAAACTAAGCTCTAGACTTATTATGATGATGTCAGCTATGATTCTGGGTAATATAAAATTTCAAATGACAGGGACAAATATTCAAGCTCATTAAACAATTGCTCTTACGAGGGAACGAACCTGCGGAAAGACAAGGTCACAATGAGTTAGGCTAAGAACAAATAGAGCTAAGATAACATCGAGGTCTATTTATTCTAGAATATTGGTTCCAGAAGAACTTCTATTCATTCCAATCTGAACATTAACAAACACATCAACAATTTATTTAATTTCATTTCTTCCTATCCTTTCTCAATGACGTCACATTCCGCCGGTTAAATTGTCTTAATATAGCGATGACGCGAGATCATAATGGCGTCAGGTCAATGGCGAAGGAAATCGCTCCAAACATCGGGCGGAAACGGCAGTCGAATGCGTGTGCGCTGCGTCTTGGATTGTACGGTTATAGCGGGCGGATGTAGGTCGATCGGATAATGGATGTGCTTCCAGTATTCTAGAATACCTTATATAAATACCTAGCGATAACAGCGACATAATCCTGCACTTATTATAGATAACTAGCGGACCCGACAGACGTTGTCCTGCATGATATCTGCCATGCAGGACAACGCCATCTGCCGGGTTTATTTGTGAATCTAAACCATCCTCGAATCCACTTGAACACACAAAAAAATACATTCAAATCGGGTCAGCCGCTTAGGAGGAGTTCACTGTCAACACACGGACAGAAGAATTATATACCGTCGGTGATACTGCAAACTAACAAATTAATGATAAAGAAAAATAAACCTTACTTGCTTATTAAAAAGGTGCATTTTGTTCCTTATTCAAAATGTTACTTACGCGGTTTTGCAGTTTCACCGACGATATATAAGATAACATTCCTCTTGAATCACTCTATCTATTGATGTAAGCCGCATAAAGATCCATAGTTGCATAGTTTGAAAGATCTAAGCGCACATACAGAGGGACAGAGGGCTCGGAGCGATTTTTTTTACGGCTGGAGCAACCAAACCTTGTCTTATTTGACACATTTATGTATCTATGTTAAAATATTTTGTAAACAGAAAATACCAAGAAATAAACAGAAGCACAAAGATCCCTGGGATACGCACTAGGATTGGGCATTTCCCGGTAGATATACCTAGTTGATTAATTGGGAATACCCACTGCCTATTCTTCAGCGAAGACTAAGATGTAGAACGTCGGTGATATTGCAAAACCACCTAACCAACAAATTTATGATAGAACAAAATAAACCTTACTGTCTTCTTAAAAAGGTGCATTTTGCTCTCTATTTAAAATGTTCCTTACGCGGTTTTGCAGTTTCACCGACGAGAATGGTCTTCAGAAACTGAACACTGCTTTGCCGATGTGCCGAGTGGAGACTTAAATATAGTAATATTAGAACTACCTAATATAAAAACTTATAAATATTGACAATGATGAGCAGTAAATCAATGCTGTTATCCTTCACACGCAACAAATAAGTTTTGTATTGTTTTACTGCTGTCAACGTTATCAATACTCAGAAACTTCATGGTTGTGCAATGAGTCTGGAGAAACTTGATATCGGCCTATTTTTATTAACTATAATTAGCGATCGAGACATTACTTCTGCTAAGACACCGTTGTTTTGCTTTCTGGCTCTGCGATGTAAAAAAATCCACATAAGCGTACAATGGTTCAGTACCATCCACCGATACGTAGAGAAGGAATAAATATCTTCACTCATGTCAATCAATATATTTTCGAAATATAAACAATTGAAAAACCTGAATCATTCACTTCTTTCAAATACACACATTGACGTATTTGTCAATATCCGAAACGCAATTATTAATCTATCCGACAGTTAAAATCCTATTTGTGCCCCGACAATGTTGACAGTTCCGGTGCACGGGACATTTCTATTGCACTAATATTGCCGGTCAATTTCAGATGCAGCCGAAATCGAGCTGCGCAGTTGCAGTGCTTTGTTTATGCGGTAATATTTAACAGTAGACTTTGAGTTCACACGTTAACTGCCGGCGACGCATATATGCGTTCTCCTAACTTTCACCAAGTGCCTTAAATGCGTATGTGCGTGCTAGTTTTGTATAGAGCAAAAGATGCACCTAACGATACACCAATCTAAGTATTTAATTAAGTCTGGAATTTATCAACTCATCCTAAACTTTACGATATATTTATTTATTAACTAGCGGCCCGCCAGCGGCTTCGCCCTGCTGCAAATTCCTGACTTTCCCGGTAGATTTTTCAATTATTTTCTTTCATAAAAACCTTGTCCTGACATTGACAAACACAACAAAAAAAAACAGCCAAATCGGTTCAGCCGTTCTCGAGTTTTGCGCTTAGCAACACATAAAGCTATTTATTTTTATTATATGGAATATAGACAAAAAACCCCGACATAATAAAGCTTCTTCTTCTTTCAGAGCAACTTCGAATTCAACAAACTCAACATAACAAAACAACAACTAAAATAAACGACAACTATCTAATCTAAGAAATCCTTAACCTCAAATCCATTAACGATTCGTTATAATTATAAATAACTCATCTCAACCTGGAAATGTAAATCATGAAGACAACTTCTATTAATTGTAGAAAACTGAAGCGACACCGCTTTTCATTAATGTCGAGACGATTAGAAGCACTTCGCTTAATTCATGTTCAATATTTATTCTTGGACCAATTTACAAGTATTGCTTGTTCGTCAATTCTGAACAGTTATTGTTGGAGAATCAGGCCAAATGTTTTATTCATAATGGTTTTGAATTTATTATCCGCCTTTTTTATGCTAGCGATTTTCTTCATGGAGAATTTCATCACTATAGTTTTAGACGATAATCAGAACTGTGGGCTTAGACAAGTCGCATTTCGTTAACGCTAACAACTTTCGACAATCGTCAAAATGTATGGAATGGACATAAGCGACCGATACGATCAAAAGACAGATATAGTACTACTCAGATAAGAAGTGACTCCTGACACGATTGCTAACCATACTGTATCTTAATATGGATATAGGTAATGTTGACAACAGTAAAATGATCAGTAAGGTTAGGACTTTTGGTGGCAACTTGGTTCTAGAGTCGCTATTTTGATCTTCAGTATGCCTTATTACAAAATAAACAAAATACATTTTTAGTTCGATTTATCCATACCTACCTACTATTTGAATGTTTGCTTGCTTGAAACAAAATCACTCTCTTTACCAAAATTAATTTACTCATAAACTGGTTTAGCGATTTAACGAATGAATGCATTTTAAAATAAGTATTACTTATTGTGACAATTACTGAGGGTCAAAACCAAGGTGGTATGATTATAATAATTGGGAAATAGCGGCTCCGACTCCATGGATTCTAGAACCACGGTATGCTACCTAAAGTCCTGAGCTTAATGATCAGTAGTAATAGCACTGTTTTACTGCTGTCCACATTATCAATATTCAGAAACTTCATGGTTGTGCAATATTTCAGGATTGACTTTTTATCTGCCTAGTACTGTAACTGCAATCCTTTACATTTTCTTTATTTTCCTTAGCCGTTAACGTTAATAGAATACATCTTGTCTAAAATAAATCCTGCACGAGCGCCGTGACGTGTCTGCACTTAGTTTGAATTAATCGTTGTGGATTTCCCCCTACAAAGAAATGCTTCAAATTATACCTAAGACCGATCCCGTTATACTGCACTCGTATTTAAATGAAAACACAAGTAAATCATCTATTTTCGGGCCCCGCGGTTAATGTTCCCAATGACTACACACCGGACACATCTGTATCGTGATCTAGGATAGTTCGTGCGTATTAAGCAATAAACTATTATTGCTATATTTGTTGCTATTATTTCTCATTCGTATTTAAATGGCAAATAAACGAATGACAAGTGGAAGTAGGACTGTATGTCTATCACCGACAGTTAAAAAGAGACAGATACATACATGAGTAACAGTGAGTTCAGGCTAAACTAATTAGCAACGTGCCATTTTTGGAGAGCGTATACCCTATTTACCTCTATTTTCGTTTTAAATCGTCGGTGAAACTGCAAAACCGCGTAAGTAACATTTTAAATGGAGAAATTCATGGAGACCTCAAATTAATAAGAAATGTAAAATGATAAATAGTTTTGTGTATCCAATTCGGAGGCTTGCAGCAGTTGTCAGTAAAGAAACAGCGCTGATAGCGTACCACGGCTATGTGGCGTCAGTGCTTAGGTACGGACTCTTGCTGGGGGGTAACTCTTATGACATTGAAAGATTATTCATCAGCCAAAAAAAATGCATAAGGGCTATATCGTCGGTGATACTGCAAAACCGCGTAAGTAACAAATTGATGATAGAGCAAAATAAACCTTACTGCCTTATTAAAAAGGTGTATTTTGCTCCTTATTTAAAAATTTACTTACGCGGTTTTGCAGTTTCACCGACGATATGTAACAAGCCACCGCTTACATCATGCAAACAATTATTTGACGAATTGAAGGTACTCACTCTTCCATCACTATATATATTGGAAATGTGCGAATTTGTGAAATCAAACTTCAATTTATTTACTGAGCTTAAAAATGTTTGTAAATTTAATACAAGGTATCCTCAAAAACTAGTACAGCAGAAAACTGTGTCAAAATAACGCCAAAGAAATTGTTGTTGCATGGCTATAAAGGTATGTACAATAATATTCCCGAAGAAATTAAAACATTGACCTATAATAGATTTGTGAGTGCGCTAAATGGTTGCTGGAAAAGAGATTTTATTGTATTAAAGAATTCTTATCCTTAAAATTTATTAATAACAATTAATGTTCTCAATAGGGAATATGCATGTTTTTTTTTTACAGCTTCAATTGAAGCTGATTCATGTAACAAACAGATCACAAAAATCATTTTTTGAATAACTATAAAAATAACCAAGATATAAGCCAACAAAGATTTGTTCCTATCTCTTTCTAGAAAAACGGAATTTTACATGGAGTTTATATGGCCGCAGTGCACAATGACGTCACGGTGCACATCGGATCTCTCTGTCTAATTAGAGTTTGAAATGCTTATAACTTCCGTATTTCTTGACCGATTTTAATTTTAATTTCCGTTTTGGTGATCTCTTTTACGGTATTTTCATATTCTGATGAGAAATGCGATTTTTAAAATCCATGCATATTCCCTATTACGGATTGGAGTGTCACCGCATGAAATCTAGAATTATATTAATGTTTATTAAGATTATTAGTAAAAGTAACTTTAAGTTTTTTATTTTATATATACTTATACATATTTGCATGCTGGTGTCGCCAGCGAGAGCGCTCTACTTTTCTATGTTATAAAAACCCATTGTAACCGCTTCTCAAGTGAATAAATTTGATTTGATTTGATTTTGATTTGATTTGATTTAAATAAGGAGCAAAATGCACCTTTTTAATAAGTGTGTATGGTTTTTTTTGCTCTATCATAAATTTGTTAGTTACGCGGTTTCGCAGTATCACCGACGTAATGTCATTGGTATAAAGTAAACATTAATCACGATTTTTTTTGGGAATCAATTCCTTGGTATAATAGGGTTCAATAATACTTAAACTCAAGGGGAATCTTAAGTGGACGGTGTAACAAATGAGTTGGAGATTAGAACGACGGGAAACGGATGGAGCCAATTAGCTTTTAATATTATTGATCATTATTGAGAAAAGATATCAAGAAAAAATAAAAACAACGGTCAAACAATTATTAATTAAATGTTTACACTCAATAGATTTTTAGATCCCGGTCCTGTTAATTTTAACATTGTTGAGAAATGAAAAAAACAGATAGAAATGTGGAATAAAAGATGTAGTGACTAAGATTGAAAAGGGCATGCTTCGATGGTTCGGTCATTTGGAAAGGATGGATGAAAAAGATTGACGAAAGAGATACAGATTTCGATACAGATCGAAAGTGAGTGGAAGGGACGGAAGGGGCCGCCCTAGGCGTACTTTTTTTATCAAATCGGAGAAATACTGGAAAAGGGCCGAATCTTAAGTACCCGAAACCGACGTGCGTGCATGACTCGATGTATGAGTGTTGAAGAAGCGAAAGAAATTTGTCAAGATCGTAGCAAGTGGAAGAAAGTGGTCTCTGCCTACCCCTCTGGGAAACAGGCGTGATTTAATGTATGTATGTATAAATCTAAATAAAAGACTACCCTCATTTGATCTGCTGTTAGTTGACAATTAACTCAGCAACTAATTTGTCGGTTATCAGATCGGGTGGTTGAATCCCTGTCTGCCGCAGGAGTTGAAACTTTCAGTTTACCCCCAAGTTCTACCTCGCTATACTGCCCTTCTACGGAGAAAAGGCACAAGTGCTATTAATCCATAGAAGCATATTAAACTCTCATTGGTTTTAATAAGGTTGGAAGTGCAATACAATTCATATACCAGGGCAGTATATTAGTTGATACTTGAGAGTAAGCTCAGGTACACCTCAGGGACGCGATCTTACATAGATGCGGGTGTACTGTTATACTTATTTACATATCGTATGTATATTGATGACGTAGCACTGGCAAATAATTACAGATCGATAAAAACCCCCGGTATAATGGGGACACCTTCTTTCATAGGTGATATCCAGGGATCGGAAATTCGGATCGATATTTACCTATACTTTCGCACCGGCTTTGTTGTTCAGTTGTATGGAGGCGGACTCAATCATAGAAATCATTTTCATTACTAAAATTTGTGGGATTTCAAAATAAATAAATTGCACCGGCATTAATTCATAATCAATTATTTATTATTTGAAGTTATTTTTCATGTAAAGATTTACCAAATGTTATTTAATTTACCTTTAACTCCTTAACCTAACGAATTTATAGGAGCAAAAATGAATGTTTTATCCTACATGTAAAGTCATTATTATATTAACATTTTGTAGAATCCCAGAATCCCGGAACTTATATTATTAAAATAATAATTCGATGTTTTTTTTTTTTTGTTATCTTTTGAACGGCCCGACCGATTTTGATGAAACCCAGCTTGAAACAATCCTGATTCATCATCATCAGCCCGTTGCAGTCCACTGCTGGACATAACGGGTTGGCTTAAAGTAATGAGAATGTATTCAATTACCAATAGCAGGCAATAAAAAAATACAAAAAGGATTTTGACAGATATAATTAATAGAAAATATGTAAATTTTGTTAATAAGGCAAAAAAAGATTAACTGGTTTAATAAAAAATGTCCGCGAGGAAGTTATGACGTGAACGTGTCTATCGCCTACTTGGACGGCGTGAAAAATCTGAAGTGGTCTCTCATCACAAATTTGAAAATGTACCTCCTTCTACAATTTAATGTTTGATCCAGCGGTGGGAACTTGGTATTAGGACTAAAGATTCACCAAAAACGGGAAGACCTCCCATTCTTAATGATCGAGACCGCAAGTAGGTGGCAACGTTTGTACAAAACAAAGTGGGTCAGTCCCAGATAAGTTAGCTATAAAATATGATGTTTTTCGTGGGCGAATAAGGAATATTTTAGAGAAATACAATGTTGAACAGTTAAAGTGTCAAAAAATACTCAAATATTCCAACTAACAGCTTGAAGATATTCCAAAGAAGTGCAGGAAGTTGCGGAGAAAGTATCACTATGCAGGGAGCAGCCAGAATTGACTAAAAGAGCGTGACGTTCACTTCGTACCGAAGGATTCAAACCATCCGAACGTCCCTATAGCTCGTCCAATAGAGGATTATTTGGTAATTCTCAGTAGACTAGTTTACAGTGATGGGCGGGAAGCAAAATTACAGACTCAGTTGAAGCGCAAGGTACAAAAACAAATAATTAACTAAAAAATGTAAAAATAGATGTTGTCCAACGTATGATGAAAACGGTAAGAAGAAAGCTACGAAAAATTTAAGATGCGGTACTTTTTGCTGTATAGGAATGATTGATTATCATATTGGTTTTAGTTCGTTTTTATGTAATAATAATAATAATAATAATAATAATAATAAATAAGGCCGCAGGGCAGCTAGTGGCGAGCTGTTGGTGAGTGGCGACACCACGGACCTGAATGCTCCCGAGGGTAGGTCCTGTTCCTCACCTCACGCTTGCCTTCACCGGCCGGCTGGAGTGTATAATGACGAGGAACAGACCCTCACCTCTGGCTTGCCTTTTTTGGCCGGTCAGAGTGGAGTCGCAAGAGCTATATGCTCGAAGGGTGGATGTGTTGCATAAGTGGTGAGTGGGCACCTTATGGTCGTTTAAAGTCCAGAAGCACCTCTCCACCCTTAGCCCCTCTGGAACTGTTACCTCCCTGCTGCTATATATATGCGGCTATTTCGGGAGGCCCATTCTTGAGTTGGCGAGTCACCGCCTGCCAATTCAACCAAAGTAATTAGCATTGGCCAGGCAGGCGCCGTAGTTTCATCAATAGCCTAGTTCACCAATCCATATCTGTTCATTCATAGAGCCTATTGTTAATACTTCCATCCTTCTTAAATAGTCCTACACTAACCGTTGGTTGTCCGTGGGAGCATACTTTTATAGTTTGAACTCAGGGACAATCGCCGGTTGGTGTCCCATCACTTTACTAAATTAAACTTGTCTAAAGGGCCTCTGCGTGTTGGCTTCGGCTCCATGTACGCCTTCCAAAGGTCCGGGACTCCCATAGTCCCGTGAATGGTAAAGACATAATAATAATAAATTTTATTTCAGGCAACGAGGCCCATAGTTACAAATACCTTATAGACTAACATACATAAAAATATAAAACTTAAAACTAACACCGAGGTGACAAAACAACGTGGTTCTGTTTTGCCAAACTTGGCGTGATGGTCGCGGCTGTCGGTAGGTTGCCCCGAAACCGCCGAAACACGACACCATTCGGCCAGAACAGGACAGGATAAAAAGCTATATAACCCTAACAAGTGAAAAAATAAAAATAAAAACAGTTTTTGTAATTCTCATTACTTTAAGCCAACCCGTTAGGCCTCTCCTAAGGAACGCCACAGAGCCCGGTTTAATGCTTTATGCATTTGGTGTGTTTGTCATTTGTCATTGTTGTTGGGAGGTAATGCCCTAATCGCCATCCTGATTAAATCAGCTTATTTAAAAAGGCTTCTAAATTGGTTTACACAGATACACTTCTTTTTTGTCGGGGGTTAGAAATCAGCATGTACACGTCACGGTGCTTGTGTGAAATTAAATGTAATTTGTGATCGTCATCTTGCATGCTTAACGCCTAAACACATCGTCGGTGATAGTGCAAATTAAATAAGGTGTGAATAAACCTTAGCTAGTAATTCAATAACGTACATTTTCCAACGTATTACATTTGAAACTTACACGGTAATGCACTATAACCTACGCAAATTAACCACATTATACTACTTTTCTTAGAAAGAATGACACATCAAGTGCAAAATCCCTATTCAATTTCAGTCCTTATAATTAACCCTGAAGAATTCTATTTACTTTTACTATTCAATTGCAAATGCTATGGCATAGAAGGTCAGTATTCTCGGAATGGGCATCACGGTGGTACAACTGTTAAGTAATTACGTAGTTATACGACACGGTGCTGCTCCCTGGGGAGCGTTCGCAGAAACTGTCAAGTTCACGAGTGTTTAACCATTTATAGCAACTGAGAATTGAGGTGTTTTGCGCAACAATAAATTCTGATATAAATCGAGCTTTGTACGATATTTACTAAGGTTTTATAGGGTCTGATGCAAATTTCCGACTTTTACCTTGTTTTTTTTTCATTTTTTTTTGTCATGATAACCTTGTCATGTCAATAACGATCACAACAAAAAAGAATCACCTAATTCGATGCATGTGCGCGTACATACATTTCGGCGATTCATTTTCATTTATATAGAAGAAAATCCCATTATCCATACCACTACCTATATAAGTGTATTATGTATTATTATGAGTGCAATAAATATATGAATATGAATATGAATATGAATATATTTTTGTCCAAATCCAATATTATAAATTGCACTATTATATGTCGCATATGAATTCACAATAAGATCGTCAGAGTAAAAATTATAAAAAAAAAGTAACAATCAATAAATGACAATGTGTACAAGAGTAATAATAATAATTAAACAAAATAAAAACAGTAATATAGATAAAAAAATATACATAAAATGAGGAATTTAAATAAATGTAATAAAAATAACAACTTATATATGTAAGTAGGTACACAATCTAATCGTCACTATATTCTTTAACAGAATTTTAAAGATCAGAAGAAGATAATCAGATTACTAATTTTCCTTACACGATAAAAGAAAGTTAACCTTATCCCAAACATGAAAATAACCGCGCCATACAAATGAGACGAACGTCACTTCTTAAACCATTGACTGATTAGAGTTACTAACGACATGTTAATGTATCTATTATCGGTACCTTTACACGTCTAACCTCAGCCCCGACTTAATTTAACTCCTGATATCAGCAGTTTAAAGTCCATTTCAATTTGTTAATCGGAGACGTCTGGTTTAGGTGCTAAAGGGCATTGCCACGGACAGACAGACGGCACGACGCCCACAGCCCGCGTCAGCTGAATCACAGACGTGTGTGGGTGATTTACCGGAATACAGACAAAAATCTTGCAAAGGTCGTTTCTTTGTGATTTGCATTTGGCTAAGGCGCACCAGCAGCGTTTGGAACGCGCATCCTGGCCGTCTATTCAACACGGCATAACAATGAAGCTTTTGAGTTGATATCATATCGTCAAGGTTAAAATAGCTCTTATTTACTTGACAGTAAAGGCGGCTGAGTTAAATCAATACAGTAACACGTCAAAGTCAATATAGTTTTACCTATTGTAATAAGAAAGTACCTTGAAAATATTCGTGTAAAACCATGTCGCAAGGCTCTGTATACACCGTGTTTTTTTTGATTTACGATAACTTTAAGGGAACGTCTAATAAAGTTAATTTCCCGAAGACAGACAAATGTTAACTGTAACGGTTTTATAATTTAATCAGTTAATCACGTTGAACTGGTTGAAGGCTTTTAACTATCTGTGTTTGTCACGCCAAAATTGACGTATTTGACACTGACTCTGAGGTCTATGAGTTAACTCTAAAGGCCCTTTTAGAATGACCAAAGATACAACATTTAATTACTTTGGTCTAAACAGTTTTTTTTTTCTTGCCATATTTAAAAATCTAGAAATATGCCGAAGTTATCGTAAATCAAAAAAAAACACTGTGTATAAGACTAGCTGCGTCTCTATTCTAGGCGGTACAAACGATATCATAGTTAATCAGTAATGGTATGTTATGACGTCAGTCGCCATTACTGTCAAGTAAATAAGAGCTATCAAAACGGTGACAACACGATAACAGCTCAAACACTAGGTTTATACCGTGTTGAATAGAGGCCCAGGTCCCGTGCCCACTTCTTTGGGCAATAAACATTTTATTTTGGGTTAATAAATAGCCTACGACACTTACAAATAACGTGGCTTTCTATTGGTAAAAGAATTTTCAAAATCGGTTCAGTAGATCCAGAGAATTCCCCGACAAATGCAATGTCACAAAACTTTACCTCTTTATGATTTATAATAAATAATTTAATATTATAATATAGATTAGAACGTAGTCTCGCTCGTCCCCAAAATACCGGAATTTCTAAATACTGCACTATTCTTTCTACGAAGATATATTGTGTACAAATAATAAACTATACCTTAATTCGAATGCAAGGTTTTATGATTCCAGTATATTAAATAACCGTTCAAAACTAATTGCTAAAACAATACGCCATTTTTTCCTTTATTTTTTTACGTCTTAAAAAACGTTTATTTATTTAAGAAAAGAGGCCTCGAGATTCTTGATCTAAAAAAACAGAATTTAATCGAATTCTTAACATCAAAGCGTGTTCGACATCGCAGACTGTCGCGGAATCTGGCCGTGTTCGTTTTTCAGATTAAATTGCTGAGATTATCTGTTATGTATTGAGTAATCAGGGATAGAATAATACATAAAATATGGGCACATTATTCGCTGATTTGAAAAAAATATAGTTTATACATCAATAAGAAAGGAACTGTAATTTCATAGGTTTAATAACTTTTAACAAAATTAGAGAAAACAATAGTATCGCTGTTAAAATTAACATTAGGTACATAACCTAACCGACGGGTGCCGCCGGCAGCGGGGCAGGGCTCAAGCTACCGGTGGTTAGGGCTGCAGAGAGAGGAACCGCCTCACAATACGTGCCGTGTCGAGGAGTACTGCCTTCTGTATCTGGCCCTTGAACCAGCCATCTAGCAAGAGTCTCTTGAGGTGTTGGTCGAGACTCTTCGCTATAAGACCGTTTGCCGAAACAACTATCGGGACAATTATTGCCGAGTCAACATCAATAATTGGGATTGTTCAATTTTTTTAAATTACTCTTATTTGAAAACCATTTCGAGGAAAACTATTTCGAACATTTCGACAAAATTATATTTGACCTTTGTTTGACTTTCGTTTTTGGCTCGAAGCCCTCCTAGGTGTATCTAACGGGTTAGGCGAAAACCGCTTGAAATTGTATGTTTTATTACACTATTACAATCACTTTTTGTCATTAGATATCATTTAATTGTTGTAATTTATTAGAACCGTACGTATTTGTCCGTGTGGTTGCCGGGTTAGAATAGTGCTACTCCATGTCTTCCCGTGGATGTCGTAAGAGGCGACTAAGGGAATAAAGGCTTGTAGTACTGTTAGGCGATGGGCTTGCAACCTGTCACTAATAAGCTGGTAAACATCTTAGCCTAATTGTGCAAAATGTGGTTACAGAATTATCAACAAGTTTTTAGAGTTGTAGGTAATTCTGTAGCTCTGCCTACCCCTCTCTGGAAACGAAGGCGTGAGTTTATGTATGTATGTGTATGTATTAGAAAATGCCGAACAAAATTTAAAATAATCATGTCATCCATAAAATGTCTGCTAAATAAATAAAGATGTTAAAACAAAACTATTGGGTCAAATACGAAATTAATGAAATTGGTCTCTTATAAATTACATATACTTTTGAATTAGAATGTAAAAACCGTGAGTTGTTTTTTTTGGTCTATCCCAATTATTGTCCCAGAGCCTCTATTCAACGCGGTAAAAACCACATCGTCTTTGACTTGTTATGGTATTGATTGTAACTCAGCCGCTATTACTGTCACGTTAATAAAAGCTATCAGAATGTTGAAAATACGATAATACCAAGACGATATGGTGTTTGCCGTCTAGAATAGAGACAGAGCCCCTGATAGGCATTACAAGCAAGGTTGAACGTAACAATGAAATCACGACCCAAATGGCTTCCGTAATAAAACGCGTTCCGTGCCTTCAACCATTTCACGAAATTCGTTCCAATTTCCAACGAACTCTTCGGCCCCTAATGACAGGAGAGGTCGCAAAGAACGGTCGGCAGTTAACAAACGCCATATGTATTATAACGCAATGTTGCTAAAACGACTTTGACGCGTGGAGAATAAAGATGAAAATGAAAGTGAACGCTATAAGGAATGTACGAGATTGAGATAAGAACATTGAAGAAACATCGATATTGTTTTACCACGATACCCGATTGCGTTTGAAGTTCAAGAAATTGGATTTGTGCCCTTCGACAATCGTGTCAAACGTCTTAATATACAACTATTTACTGACGCTATCAGAGACTAATAAATCGTATAAACACTACTATCATCACCCAAATCCGCTTTATTTAAAGCTGTTATATTTAAACCAAATTGCATCTATTATACTTGCTTTAAGTCTATTTCGCTTCTAATTATGTTGTAAACTTTACGTTATAGTAGCTATTCTTTTTATATAATGGCGATATAGCGGTAAGATGTGTTAAAACCAATTGGAATATAGTGATCAGTCATCAAATAAATAACCATCGGCACTATTGTGTTGGTATGTGTGGTTTTATCCAAGAACCAACAGAACTGAGTGTTCGGTCAATATTATGTATTTGCTTTGACATTTTCCACTATAGGCACCTAGTTGAATTCCATTGCAAACCGGCATATATGTATTTTACTCGTAAGAAAATATTATACTTAATTATTATGAGTAGCAAACAATGCACTTCTTTTTCTACTTAGGCGGCCAAAAACCAATACAACGACCTAACACTCAACTTTGTTGTTTCTTAGCCCAAACTCCAACATAGAACCCTAGTATATTGATTATAATTTCACACCAATCGCGTGACGGTTACTCTTCAACGGTATAAAGTACCTCTCAGACAGCGTGCGGCGCGCGAGCAGGCTAACGGCGGGCGGCTGTCGCCCGGCCGGCAGCGATACGTTGCGCGCCACGCGCGGCGGCGCTTGTGTCGCCATAGTTCACTAGTCACTTGATCACTTGATCACTTGTTCACATCACTTGCTAGTTCAATCGTCACTCCAGTTGATTATAATGTTTATGGTATGAAGAAGGCTTTGTTCCGAAAACAAACGTGTTTAATTAGAGCCGCGGCTTTAATTAGAAAGATAATTGTTTTGATAATGTTAGTCTAAGATATAAAACAATCGATGTCTTCTAAAATAGGTAGGCTTGCAGAGGTTTTTGTACCAATCAGTTAATTATTATAATTCAAAAAATAGGAAACTAGAACCCGACTGACGTCTGGTGTGAAGAATCCATAACATTTTCACACATATACCTAGCCTTAGACGCACATAATCCTCTGCTCTTAAAAAATCGTAGGAAACTAAAATTGATAGAATACCGCAGAAGCTAAAGTAAAACAACTGATTTGTTAACTATACAGTCCAAAGTCTACTACAAGAGAATCTATTACAACGGCCTCATTAAAAAAAACGCAGTACATCCTATTCCTACATTGCCAATAATATACACAGATTATAACTGGTTATAGTCGCAAGGTCGCGGAAACCAGGCGGGAATGTCTCCTAGCCGCTGCTTTAGGCCGTCCGCGCTGCGTATGGGCAAAACGTCTCAATTGTTATAGATCATAGCTGGCTGTGTCAGTTTTTCTACTTCCGTGATTTATAGAATAGCTGTTTTTTTATTTAAAAAAACGGGCTTCTGACGGCTACGTTGACCGCGTAGGACTTGATCATTGGTTTCTTGGGAACATACAAGGTTCTAGGTTAAAACTACTTTTAAAACATAGTGCACTTTAGCACGCCTGCGACGCCATACGCGTAGAATTTTCCAACTACTCCCCCTATTTTTCCCGTTGGGGGTTAATTTTTAGTGAATCCTTAGGGTACTTAAGTAAATATATCATGGGATAATGTCACACCAATTGACCCTAATCCCAAACTAAGCTCTAGGCTTGTACTATGGGTGCGACAACGATATAAAAAGGTACTTATATAGAAAAATATATACTTAAATACATAGAAAACATCCATGACTAAAAATAAATAATTACCGGGATTTGAGCCCAGGCAGGGTTACTACCAACTAGGCCAGCGCATCGTAAGTTGGGGGGTCTAGGCTGTGCGGTCTGTTATTCAGTCAGTCAGAGTTTTATATGAACCTATGGTTATTTTATTTTATTTTTCCTTCGCCCAAGAAATATTCAGCTGTTTTTCTGATTGGCAAAAACTCTACGCGGGCGGAGTCAGTAACATCCTTTAATTTAATATATGATTATGATACGTTAAATATGTTGCAATATAGTATGTCGTAGTACTTGATGGAAAAGCTACAGAGAAGAGACAGCTAGACACACGGGAATGTATACAGGATACTTTTAATGCCGGAAACTGGCCTAGTTCCAATTTAGCGATAAAACATAATTATAACGTAAACAAAATTTCGTATCAAACTGTCGTACGGTGTTTAGGTAAGTTTTAATACGATACTGTTTCGTTTCATGTAGGCTTTCAGTTTGTATATAATTATATATTTCAACCTGATAGTTTTAGTCAAAAAACCAAATGCTCTAAAACTCTAAATAATCTCAAACATTTGTCCATGTTACATTTCTATAGAAAAGTCAAGCCTGTACTGTTGCTATCTGCATGACAATGATTTTGTATGTCTGTCTATACGGCTGCATCAATAATTGTCAATGTCAGTGTCCACTGACACCGTAGTTTGTAAAGAAGCGGTAGGTCGTGAATAAAGAATCGGCAATAACGAAGCTAAAAGACGGGCAGCGTAAATTTAATTGCGTCTAAATTAAAAAAGTAATTACGTGACGTGACACCGCCAACGGCCGACGTGAAAGACGTGTTTAAAAACATGAGCTGGAGAACGCGTCACCGAGTAAAGGTTTTTAAAAAAAAATGTCTATTCAAAATTATTGTATATGTTTTTAGACAACAAGCAGAATAGAAGTACAAAGCTAGAGTCAGTCGCTTATTTCTATCTTTCCCATTCTCCCTTGGCAAGATTTATTCAAAGTGTATTGCTATAGAAACCGATATCTAACAATAACGCATAGACAGGATCAAATATAGTAGCCAATAGGAAGTCGTTAACTTTATCAATTGATAACGAAAACGAAACGCACAAAACTATACACAAAAATAAACCAAAAAGTTAGACAACCAGCGTATTTATATTTTAACTTTCATAATAAATCCAGCGCCCAGCTCCAAATAACTATTAAAATCTGACGCCAAATAGAGTACATGGCATTGTATGTACTCGTATCTAGTAACAAAAAATGAATAATGTATCTTAAATCAACTAACAAGCGTTTATTATTTTTAATATATTCGTAATGTCCAAAAACAGTACGAATTATCATACACCGCTACGTGCAATTTCACTTGGTTCTAAACAACGCATTATGATCTTTATTCCATTGAACTGAAAGGTTATTTCAACGAGTATGATAAAAGAAAATTATGGTTCACAAAGATAACACTTTGAACTGTATTGTATAACAAATACAGGTTGTTTTGGCACGGTTTTCCCTGTGAGCCAATACTGTAATTCCAAATTGACGAGAAGCGATCTCAAGTCGAGCAGCGTTGTAATTAAAAAGAATAAAATACGAGTAATAAACACTCCTGTTTGCGTTTGTAATTAAATTAAAACGGGTAACTGGCAATTATAATCAGTGATGGGAAATAGGTGAGCTAAAATACCTATTCTTAGCGAGAGGACATAATATGGAGTGGTTACAACCGGATAAAAGTATATATTTTTTGGATTCCGGGTATTTGATATTTATCCGGGCACTGCGAATACTAGCCGTAATGTTGAACATACATTCTTTTCCTTATAGAATGTTTGTAAAGTTTGTTGTAAAAATGGTAACATTCCTGCCATAAAGTTAAAATTATAAGTAATCCGAAAATGTGAACGCCCATTTGCAAGTCATAAACAAACAATGCGTGGGAAAACCCATATTATTAGTCCTGCTACTACTTTTTAGAAATCTTGTACATTCCTTCTTTTCTCTAGCCCTTTTTACTAAAAACTAACATTAAACATGCCGTACTTTAAACAAAACATGTCATGTTTTACATTACGATAACTACCCGAATAAATATCGAATACCCGGAACAGAAAAAAAAATAAAATTATCCGGTTGTAACCACTCTATATTATGTCCTCTCGCGAAGAATAGGTATTTTAGCTCACCTATTGCCCATCACTGATTATAATACTAGCAACCCGCCCTCGCGTCGCTTTGATTTATAAAATATGAGTTTTCTATAACCCCCGTACATAATCCAGAATTCATTATAAATAAAAACATCCCCATTGAGCCACTCTTTGTTTTTGAAGTATATCTGTAAACATATTATTTTACAAACACAAGAGATAACAATTATAAAATAGACAAAACAATAACAGCGATGTACAACGGCGAACTTATCCCTTTAAGGGATCACTTCCAGTTAACCTTTGAGCGATTGGAAAATAATTAATGACAACGAATAGCCAAATAAGTACAAGACTAAAAGAAATCATTACGAATAAATACGTATATGTATTAGTTAAATATTGATGTTTCTAGGTTCAGTGATTTAGGTTAATTGCCCGTCTTAAAATTTGTCAGTGTGTAGTAATGAAACGGAACAGCTAAACAAGTATAGATAGATAGGTAATAATAAAATATCATAATGGAAGTAGGGCCGTGCACAGTCGTACCTGTACATATAAGCTGGTAACATATATTTAATTTTTCTAATAAAAACGTGTATTTTATATCTTAGACGATGTTAAATTGTTACGGCTTAATTGGTGAAACGATTAAGTAAAAAATACAGCTGATAACGAAAATGAACTGTAAAAAAAACAAAATCCTACCTACATATATCAGTAAAGGGCAATATTAACACCACAAAAACCCAAAAAGATGTTCACAGACCTACGATTTTAAAGCCTACAAACATATTTTTGCAACGTTGCTCATCGTCACCTGACTTTAAAACGCACCTGTTTTCTGAATTCCAACACAATTACTACACAATACAAATACAATCCTGATTATTTCCCACACCAAAATTAGAGTCCTCTAATTCCCGCAGCACATTTTATTTTCTAATTCACAACACTCGCTCGCGCGTTTGCTGTATGGCCACCCGACCGCGCGTCGCGGGACAACGTCGTAGACTGACCGTCGAGCGTGCACAGACGTCTAAAGGACGTCGCAGTGTGCGGAAAATTAGACGCACCAGGAAACTATGTTAGGTCTTTGTGAGATTATCACTCAATTATTATGATAGGTGTTATAGGGCATACGCTGCCTATAAAAGAACGGTTGTACTCGGCACTCTTTATTGTACACTATTCCAATGAAGCAAGAAATAACAATTGAATTAACTAAAGTAATAGAACAAACAGCGGTGTTATCGCTACATAGCGATCTCTTCCAGACAACCTTCACATTAGAGGAGAGAAAATAGACCTCTAATCATTATTAAAATTTCCACATTTATTTAAGAATAGAAAAACCGGCGATTTAGCGACCCCAAGGGTCGTCATCATCATCATGTCAGCCGAAAGACGTCCACTGCTGGACATAGGCCTCCCCCAAGGCTCTCCACTCAGACCGGTCTTGTGCTTTTCGCATCCACCGCGTTCTCGCGATCCTTAAAAGGTCGTCACTAAATCTTGTTGGAGGCCTACAGCTCGTCCACAAGGGTGTCCAAAGAATATTAATTTCTAATTTCAATTTCAAGTCACTAGGTCCAAAGGGTGGATGTGCGTTGCCTGTCATTCAGTCAGTCATTCACGAAGATTGAAAATAGTTAAAAGTTAAGAAGAAATTTTAGTAAATTGGTTTGTTTACATATTTGGCTATTTCTATTTATCTGCATATCAAGCATCACACACAGAATAGGATGACAACGACAACGAAGCATAATAGAGAAGAATAGATGCATAAGTACAAACGCTCGGTCAACGGCATTAAAGTCGTTTTTCACGTAGATAATGGAAAAGGGAATTTTCCTAGATAGCTTAAGGCGCGCCCTAGTTTCCAGTTAATGCAATAATGCGGCGTCATAACGATATCGTCCGTGGAAAATTGTAGCACACCTTATAACAAGGGAAATAGCTGCCTCCTATTGGGAAAAAAATGTACGAATCTGCGGTCAGGGTGTGGCTTTATGTCAGAGTGTGGGTATATGAGATATTGCTATTTATTGATATTGCTATATCAATAAATTGTATCTTTTTGTATTAAGTAATCTTTAGTACGAATCGAATCTTAATCTTAATTACCCGAAACCGACGTGCGTGCATGACTCGATGTATGAATGTGGAAGAAACTAAATAAATTTGTCAAAATCGTAGCAAGTGGAAAGAAGTGGTCTCTGCCTACCCCTCTGGGAAACCGGCGTGATTTAATGTATGTATGTATGTATTAGGTAAATTCATGAATATATCTCATATGACATATCTAGATGAATGTCGAATTTTAAGGTTTGGGTTACATTTTTTGTTGTTTAATGTTCGGGGCCCTATTATATCAGGTGTAACCATTATCTCCATATTCGCAACAATACTAAATTACATTACATAGATAAAAAAAGAACAAGACAGATAGAAATTGTTGCCAAACGGTCCCAACTCAGGATTCGCTAGCCGTAAAGCTGGCACTGGTCTTCGGTTGGGACCGCTTGGTGAAGAGACGGAAAGTGACACATTTAACACAAAACAACGTTGAAAAAAAATGGTTTATGAGCATACCCCGGCCGGCGAGAGCAAAAATGCTTCTGCTCCTAGTGCTTAATTAAATGTCGACTATTCTATCGACATATGGATGTCGATAGAATAGTCGACATTTAATTAAGCACAATTATTATTTTTAAGCTTATATACTATTTCAATCAACTGATTACAATTATAATCAATTTATCATACTCACGGGAATGGCAGAGAAGTGGAACTACCTAATACAGAACAAATTCATAATCACTATGAATTATTTCGTTTTGCTCCGATTACTACAGTAGATTTAGAACGGTCCTTTAGTTGGATGAAATGGATTTTATCGCCAAGGCGAAGGAGTTTAAAATCAGAAAATTTAGAAAAAATGCCAATTGTATATTACGAAAATTACATAAAATACTGAATAAATACAATCACTTGGTTTTAATTTTGTTTACAACAATAATTAATACTTCTGCATATCATAACGGTGGTCCAGTACATCGTGTTGTTTTTATCGACATCGACCAAAGTGTGTGTCCTCGCACTATTAAGCTGTCAACGCATTTTTGCTCTCGCCGGCCGGGGTATGGTTATGAGATTAACGTTTGAAGTGTTATAATATTGATTCAACTGGGCCGCCGCCATCACTGTCCAGTAAATAAGAGCTATCGTAACGTCGACATTACGATAACGTGTCAAAAGCAATAAGGTTTTACCGATTAGACTACAGACCCTAGTTTAGCCGGATATACTCGTATATCTAGACGACGCGCTGGCCTAGTTGGTAGTGACCCTGCCTACGAAGCTAGCGGTCCTGGGTTCAAATCCCGGTAAGGGCAGATATTTGTGTGATGAGCGCGAATATTTGTTCCTGAGTCATGGATGTTTACTATGTATTTAAGTATATATCGCACCTTTGCGACAAAACTGTGACATCTGGGCAAATCACAACTTTGGAGATGTCACAGTTTTGTCGCAAAGGTGCGATTCTCTATATAAGTATTTATATCGTTGTCTAGTACCCATAATACAAGCCTAGAGCTTAAATTGGGACTAGGTCAATTGGTGTGACATTGTCCTCTGATATTTATTTATTTATTTATCTAGTATATAATATTACAAAGGTAAATTATGAAGAGAAACAAGTGGCTTGGCATTCGCGTATAATTCACAAAAATATATACATATAACCCTTATTGTCATAGTAATGTCTGTGTACATATTTTCGAGACTTTGGTGTGTATATTTTCGTGGCCTTGACTGTACATGGATCATCTACATATAAGTGCATAAATCTTACTTGAAATCACATCGGTTTCCCAGACGACGACGAATGCCAGAAGACGTATTTCCACCTGCTATGATTCAGCCAGATCTCTTTTGCTTCTTCCACATTAGTTTATTTATATTATATATTTCTATTTAAGAAGTGGTCTCTGCCTACCCCTCTGGGAAACAGGCGTGATTTTATGTATGTATGTATGTATATATTTCTACATAAAATTCGCGAGACTTTTTTTTTCGAACTATGCGAGGAAAAATACACCAATATCTAATTTTACATTGTTCTCAAACAAACTATTTGTTTTCACAACAGAAGATCTAGTTTTATCGCTGCAGACTCCGATTTATGGTTATTTTTATGAGTGCATCAATTTTAAGGATCCCCGGAGCATTTATGGGTTCACCGAATGTTCGTAACAATTGTAGGAGTCTGTTCAGTGCGAGATTAAGTTCATGACCAGGGGTTGGAATTTTCGTAGCACTTTTGAGCTGTCATAGGGACTTCTCGTTTATCGACTTCGGATATACATATTTTATCGATACATTATAGAACACAACATGTTAAAGAAGATTAAAAATATAGGTAAAGCACAGGCGGTCTTATCGCTAAAGAGCGATCTCTTTCAGATAATGACAATCTATTTATTTTATAGAAAAACGAATGAAGAAACACTTAGTCTTGTTTGCACTAAAACAGACTGAACATGAAATTCATAAATGATAAAACACTGAACTGAACTGATTAAAATGTTAACTATTAACTTTTCATTATTTTCATTGCAAATCTCTATTTCACGTTTTCAATTACTCGAAAGTTATTTGAAAGAAATCGCTCTTTAGCGATAATACCGCCTGTGCTTTACCTATATTTTTAATCTTCTTTAACATGTTGTTTTCTATAATGTATCGATAAAATATGTATATCCGAAGTCGATAAACGAGAAGTCCCTATGACAGCTCAAAAGTGCTACGAAAATTCCGACCTCTGTTCATGACACTTCGTCGGTGAAACTGCAAAACCGCGTAAGTAACAAAAAAGCAAATTGGCTGAGACAGACGCACGAGTGACCCTATAAGGGTTCCGTATTTTTTCATTTTATTACGGAATTACGGAACCCTAAAAAACTTAATGAATATAACTTAAGCTGGAAACGGCTTTGTCATCTAACGTGACCTTTACAAGTCTCCCCCACCCCCACCCCCGCAAACTTGGAACGCGAGAAGCACTGACTACGTGGACTTTTGAGCGCACTACGATTATTCGTAGCGGTTTCGTTGCTACGGCGTAGCGGGCACTAATAACAATATAATTTTGGAAAATGTAATACAAATGCATAAATGTAATCTATGCAAGTACGGTGCGACACAAAAGAGTAGAAATTAAATGAGGGCGCCACTTTCTACGTAACTGTCACATTTTTGACGTCAAATGCTTAAACATGGTAACAGAAAGATATATACTAAGACACAAAGTGTATCAATCAGATACACACGTAAATATCTTATCCTTACCTACCTGTCTGTACGTCTATGTCTGACGTATATGAGATGTATAGACATATTTTTTTTTCTATTTTAGTACGTTTATCGACGCCTTTTACCTATTGTACAAGCCGAGAGCTTCGTATGCGACTAGGTGAATCTGTGTGTCATTGTACCCTAATAATTATTATTTACTAGCTTTTGCGCACGTCTTCGCCTGTGTAGAAGTCAATTATCGCTATGTGCTTTTTCAGACTATAATCTATCTCCGTGCTAAATTTCATCGAGATCAGTTCAACCGTGATTGTAACAAACATCCCAATTTACGCATTAATAATATTAGTAAAAAGTATTATGACACCTTTCTTTTGCGTCAGAGGTTCATAAAGACAATCATAATGTCATTGCAAGCAATTCAGGTCACGCATGACATAAACATCGCACCCTCGCAGGTAAACTGGCAAGACGGTGACGTCACGCCCTCAGAATAGCCAGGTTTATGGGCCAATATGGGTGGGTTCGAGGGTCAGCGGCGCCATGGAAAACTTTCTGCACGGTGGGGAAAATTCATGTTTGCTGACCAGGTCAGAGCTACATGGGATGGAGGAGGTATAGGAGCACACACCACCTGATTAGTGCTTTGGATTTGAAGACAAATCTGGCTTAATTGGCAGTTACGAAGGTAGCTGTCCTGGGTTCCATTCGTGATAAGGTCACTTATGTTAAAGTTTTCAGTGTTTTTTTCTATAGATTTGTTATTACTCCTCGAGAAGAAACTTTGAAGAGATCATCTTAAGTGCAGTTGATTGGACATAAATAAATAAATATCGGGGGACAATCTCACACAAATCTAGGCTTGTAATATAGGTAAACAAAGAAAACATCTTACAGAGGAACTAATACTCGCACTCATCAAACCAATATTTGAAGCACTGCAAAGTCTACATTTTATGGGACTTACAGACATGCACTCAATAAAATTCAAGACACTTTGTACCCCAAACCGGCTATTCCGAACGACCAACAACTCACTAAATAACTACCAAACTAAGTAGACAAGACTCTACAAGACACCTATACTCAAAATTTCATCAACGTACCTCTTGCAGTTTCGAGTAAAATGCCTGTGTCATACGGACATGACAAAACTATAATGGTTCCATTTTTGCCCACTTTGGTAAAAATGCACACGACTTGCGTTCACATCATAACAAAGTCAGAAATCGAATCACTGATACATAATCTGTATCGACTTCAGAAGAACCTTTAAACAAGCTGATGCAGTTCATGAGTCCAATTGCCTTTCAGGCTCCAGCAGGCAGCACAGCTACGGATAATAAGACAGGCAAAGAAAGGCTAAGCTAAAGTCAAAGGGGTCGAGCTATTTACGCGTCTGAAGCCACATAAGTCTGTTACTGATTGTGTAAGGAACTTGTCAATGAGTAACAATAACTATAGCTATAACCATTATTATATATATGATATACAGAGAATGATAGAAGTTGATATAAGATTTTCATATAATAGGAGACAAACGAAGAAGAATATCAAGGAAAGGGTAACCCATCACTTTGTATCATTTCACCGAATGCTATTTTCTGATAAAATCATGCAGTTTTCAGGTTAGGTCAAGTTCCGGAAAAAACCCCTTTATTTGATTAAGTCTATCGATCGGGTAACTACATTATATAGGTACTCTCCCAAACGTTAGCGTATCCTTAATGATAACTATAACCATTGAGGTTAACAGTTTCGTAAGGGTTTCAGATTTAAGCACTTGGCATTACGTTAGTGTTACCCTATCCATTCTCCCTCTCCGTTGACTCTGTTTCGTAGATTCGTGAGATTGGTTGGTTTCAAACCTGTGTGTGTGGAAAGCCAATCAATCGCTAAGTAGTGCAAAAATATTTTGTATGGACTCCGCGTAGAGATTAAAATAGCTTGAAGCTGTTCTATAAACACTTCATAGGGAAAGCCTAAGGAGGGTTTTGAGGAATTAGTAAGCGCTTAGTCGAATTATTTGTATCGTGTGGGATAGCTTTTCATTGGGGTAAGTTAAGGTTCGTAAAAACCAGTAAATTATATACCCTAACAAAAACCCTTTAAAGGGTAAGCGGTAGACTTGGGACTGCCAAAAATAATAACTCTTGCGGCGAGTAATGCAATGCAATATAATGAAAATATCGCGCAATTCGTCTAAATGTGATTCAATAAAATAATAGGAGATAAGGAGAGATTACTGTAGTAAATAAAGGTAAAGGTTATGATCGTATCGATTCAGAAACATAAGGAAATGGCAAAAAAAAACTACTTACTAGTTCTATACAGACCAGAGTTTGGCATTTTAATTGAGAAAGAAAGCGAATCGAAGTCGTCTCAGAGCCTAATTTTCATCTAAAGTCTATGAAATCATACCCGTTAATTTTACCAACGGCATATTATAAACCTACATACATAACTACATAACTTCACGCCTGTAATTCCAGAGTGGGGTAGGCAGAGCTACAGAATTACCTACAACTGTAAAAACTTGTTGATAATTCTGTAACCACATTCTGCACAAATAGGCTAAGATGTTTACCAGCCTATTAGTGACAGGTTGCAAGCCGATCGCCTAATAGTAATACAAGCCCTTATATTATACTAGCTGACCCGGCAAACGTTGTTTTGCCATGTATGTAAAATTTAGGGGCGGACCACCCTTAACATTTAGGGGGATGAAAAATGGATGTTGTCCGATTCTCAGATCTACTGAATATGCATATAAAATTTCAGAAGAATCGGTCAAGCCGTTTCGGAGGAGTACGGTAACTAACATTGTGACATGGAAATTGTATATATTAGAAGATTATAAACATATACCTTTAATTAAAAACATATAAAAAACAGATTTAAGGCAGTATTTTCTAGCCACTTCTCAAAGCGCTATAGACGAGAAGGATAGTATTGTTGGCGGAGATTAATCTGGAAGACAATAGCACGTTATCCCAGGCGCGAAGCGTCGGAACAGATAGAAGGACGAGAATGGTTGCAAAAGGAATACGTTGAATATAAAACCTCTTTATTCTTTGCGAAGGCAATTATGGCTGGTATTTATTTTAGAAAATACAGACAAATATATGTATAACTATTCGGCTAATTTTCGTATACTGAAAAACGAACTACAAAACTTCACCTTTGTACATCCCTTTTTTATCTTCGTTGCATTTTTTGTTTTGCTTTTATACAATAAAAACTATACATGGCCACTATTGGGTTTCTGTATGACAACAATGTGATGCCTCGACAATCTACTCGATTTTAAGGTAATCAAAGGAACCAGCCATATTGATTACAAAATCTCATATTTAAAATCGCAAACAAATTATTAAGCTGCATTGTGCCGTCATAGCGTACAAAATCATTTTAGGGAGTGCATTCTCAATTAGGTAGCTTAACCGTCGCATAGATCGCTCGCTCGCTCGAACGACCGATCGATAACAAGCGATTTTTAAGAGATTTACACCTCTGGTCATTGCCATTGACTAATTTAAACTGGCAAAGAGTTCAATGAGACTGTTCAAGTCCATTTCCACAGGTTAATACTAACCATATGCAAAATTTCTTTTCATTCCAAACCTGTCAAGACCTTGCATTCCAATCAGAGGACAGGATGCACCGAAATAAACCAAAAGCGCATTCAACTCCTTCGCACTACAGTTAAAACAGATCAGAACGGAAGAGACAACAAATAACTGATTCCACTGCACGTTCAATGGGATTATCGATCGACACGGAAAATACACCTGTATCAAGCTTAAATGAACTCTATATCTTTCAAATAAGATGCATGACGCGTGGCTTTTAATTTTGGATCTGTTGTAAGTTTCGCGCGTAAACTGACAGCTGTCAAACATGTCCGCCCGTTTACGGGGAGCGTTGCATTTCCGTGCTTTGCACAGATTAAACAAACCGAATGCCGATAGAGATGTTAACACTGAGCACTGATGAATGGGATTCCTTTGAACGTTGTAAGCAATTTAGGTTTGAAATGTAAGATAGCCATATATCTCTGATAGACAGTCTAGGTATTTCTTGACGTAACAAGCTAGGTATATTAGGTTGTGGAACTTTGGCATTTTCAAGAACAAATTAAGAAATCATCTGTGTAACTTTTTTCTTTGTTTCCTTTCTTTACTTCTTTTAGTACTGAATAGGAGTTTTATTATTTCGTTATTATATGGCTGACTTTTACTTTTTGTATTTATATCTAGATTTAGTTTATATGTTGATATTGTATTGTGTATAGCCGTGAAGCATTTTGGAACATTCAAGTTTTTAAAGTAACTACAAAGCCATTCATCATTATCAAATTAGCAGAAAGACTACTTCTGGACACAAGCCAAAGGTCTCCGAAATCCCGTGTACACGAGTCCAGCGGATTTCCGATACTTCTTTAATCTTTGCCAATTTATTAGTCAGAATTACTTTTATAAATTTCCACTAAAAATAATTAGGTAAACAGAATATAATTTTGTGACGAAATTTCCAGTAAAAAAAACCTAGAAACATCAAATCGCAATGCCAGAACGATAAATCACTAGAAAAAATACTTAGTGAACTTTGTAAACACTCTCCAATGTCACTACTAGGCTACATTTTGACAGTCATTACTGACAACATAGCAAAATTAATGCTAGCGACCTCAGCATATTGATCGCTGAAGGTTGACTATGACAGTCGAAGGTTCTTATGTTATGTGACGAGAGAAAATCGTAGTAAAGTTTAAAAATAACTTACGTATACTGTTTTCAATCAAAAACACTTCTTCAATTTTCATACTGTGGTGTCACCATCACCATCGTGCATCGTCAATTTAACTTATGCACTTCGAAAACGTATACAAACTGCGAATCTTACTTAATGACTACATGCGAAAGTTTGTGTTTGTTTTAATGCAGCATGCAGCAAAGGCAGGATGGATTTGGGTGAAATTTGAAATGGAAATAGCTTGTACCCTGGATCAGCACATAGGCTGCATTTCATCTCAGATTTTTTTAAAGAATAATCGAAGTCTTCGCAGACGAAGTTGCGGCCAGAAGCTATAAAACATAAGACGTAACTGGAGAAAGATCTCAGAACAGGGAACGACATCGATTTAGTTTCAGCAATACCAGACACTTCAATAACTACACAGAATTTGCCACCATATCGAATTATACTCGAGAGACTGAACATCGAAACAGAACAGACAGTTTTGTGCAAGCGACTCGGCGAAAGTTGAGTCAACTCCAAGTCCGTGATGAAACCTATTGTATTATCCAACTCGGAGTGACGACAAAAGGCTGCCGGGATACGATAACCGACTGTACGCTGACGATGTACTACTGTTTCAGAAGTTTTATGTACGTTAGGAACTAAATATATTTTGAATACAGTCTGCTTTTTGCAGATAACACAGCTAAACAACTTTAAAACGCGTCGGTGATAGTTGAATCCCGCTTAAATAACACGTTTGATATGGTCCAAAAGTAAGACGTTTTCTATGCGAAATCTTATAATATTGCACCTTACTAGCTCTGTGAGTTAGATCTGTTATCGAGTTATTAAAAGGCAAACGAGCGCACCGGCCACCTGGTGATAAGTGGACTCTGAGGCCATATGCAATCTCAAGGAAAAGGCACTTCACCGTTCAAATGTGCTGCCAATCCTGAGGACTAAGATGAAATGCATTTAGTCCAGTTCCTACTAACTCTTATCCTCAACAACCCATCAAAACAGTGTTAAATAAATTTAGTGTGGGTGGTTTTTTTTTAATATCACGTTAGGAATTTTTTGCTGTTTCCATTACACATTGATATTGGATTTCCTTTACTAAATGGATTGGAAGACAAAGATTTTGTCGACGATACGGTTTATTAGCTCACTCATAAGATGCCTATTCACCCTATTTCGTCCCGTTCGGAATTGATTTTTGAAAAATCCTTAATGAATGCTCCCTTACCGACACCAAGGAATACAATAGGAATATTCCCTTCATTAATTGTCTGTCAGTCAGTCAGTCAGTAAGTCACGAAAATGTATATATAAATGGGTTTTCTCTTGACTCTAGTGGAGACCAAACAGATCAGACAGACCTATCAATCATACTATAGTAAGAAGTGCAAGGTCTTTCCACGCACAAAATCTAGACACAACTTGCACTGGATATGTAACTTTAGCAATTTTCAGAAACCTTGACGATTTTCCTTAGAGAATTGCCAAACATTAGTCATACTCTTGTCCCAGACGTTTTACAGAGCAACTGTCACCCACGCGTAATTTTAACCAGCTGAAATTAGTAGTCACTAATTCCGAGGAGGAATTCATAATGTTTCGTGTTCAGCATAATATATCGGTCGTAATACTGAGACGAGTGATCAAAGTGGAATATGACAGTGAACATGAACTTATTCGTCGTTAGTCTGTCTTTTTTCGTCGTTTTTATGAGCCAATAAAAATGTAAACAATCGCTTTTTTGATGAAACTGGAATTTAAAATTATTAAATCGAGCGAGTTATTTCTAATTCGCATTATAATAAAGTGTTCGTTTGTTTGTTCGTCCAAAGGCGAAAAGGCTGTGTTTCCACGCGCATTTGTCTATCAGTCTCAGGTCCCACTCACCATCAAGTGGCCTATGTGCTCATATGCCTTCTTTATGCCATAAAAAATCATATCGCAGCTGCCATTCAATCTCACACAAGAACGGGACGTGTGCGCGTCAATTTTATTATACACACAATCACCATCATAACCTTCAATGATTTACCCTCGTTTTTATCGATTCTAATGTAAACAGAAAAACTAAGATGGGACGCTATAGCTGAGAAAATCTCTTATAATCTTGTGAATAATAAAAAAATGCGTAGGAGTCTTTATATATGTTAAGGTAAGCTCGATTCACAGTTCCACTGTCACCATGGTATATTAATACCAACTGCGCGTCGGTTTATAGCTGAAGGGTATCCGACGCCATTTCACGGTTAAAATAAAATAGCAGGTGATCCAACGAAAACAATTCCTATAAATGTGACCTTCCAGGGAAAAGTTAATCAGAAGTAGACGTTATATTTTTACGTAGACATTAAACAAAACGTGTGGATTGTTATTCATTCACGTCAAAAGGGATAGACGTGTTTTAATGCACATATTTAATGGCGAAGTTACTTCTTTTAACGGATAATTTCTGGGGTAATCGAAATGTTCAAAAAATATTTGTTGACCACCTGCGGAATAAGAACATATCATCCCACCGGTTAGTTTTCATGTGACCCACTGCGCTATTTTACGAGCTGTGTCGAAATCAATTCACGCTTTGCGCTTCTAGCCACGAGATGAAATTTTTAACTCCGTTAATCATTTGCCTAATTCAAGGACGGCTTAGTTTAGAGTTAAATTAAATTAAATTAAAAAGATCTAAAGAAAATAGAAGCTAGAAGAAAAATGCTTAGGATTTTTTAATTATTAACTCCAGACAGACAGACCTCCGGCAATATTTAAAAATATAAACAATTATTTCCCGTGTAGTTGCCGGGTTAGAATAGTGCCACTCCATGTCATGCCGTGGATGTCATAAGAGGCGACTAAGGGAATAAAGCCTTGTAGTACTATTAGGCGATGGGCTTGCAACATGTCACTAATACGCTGGTATTATCTTAGCCTATTTGTGCAAAATGTGGTTACAAAATTATCATGTTTTTTAAGTTGTAGGTAATTCTGTAGCTCTGCCTCCCCCACTCTGGGATTACAGGCGTGAAGGTATGTAAACAATTATGTCCTAAAAGAAAAAGGTAAACTAATATAACCATTCCAAATCAACAGCATGATATGACTTCAGAACGGTACCTAGTAACCGAATCAATTAGTCCAGTGGCTAAAACGCACTCGACGCTGATAAACAGATAGCCGTGATTGACACTGCGCGGAAAATAACAGATGGATTCGGGACATCCAGCCGATTTGGGTCATGAAAATTAGTTCAGATTCGATTCTTAGAATCAAAGTTGGTTGCAAAATTTGTCATGAAGAAGAAGGTGTGCGAAGGGCTTCAATTGCAAAGACTCCTAAGAAACTAATCCGCATTGACCGAGTACTTATTCGCTACCGCAACACAACTACACTACAAGTAGTTATTTGTGTTAACACCTGTAATAAATTTTAGCAACTAAATAGCCACTACTTTTAGCAGCCATCAAATTTCCAGCAGTAAGTAAATGATGTTGCCAGAAAATGGGAGAACTCTCCTCTCCTCTACTACATCTTATTATATATTTATTTCAGAAATCAAAGCTAGGTTCTGAGAATGGTGAAAAAGAAGTGGTGTTTTCTTAGAACAACATGGAACTACTACTAATCTCAAAAGTCTGTCTCACTACCAAATCAGAAAAGAGAAAATAAAAGAGAAGGTCATTGCCGTGCCGTAATAGAGAAGTAGCAATAGCAATCACTCCGCCGACAAGAGCGCAGCTCTTAAATAGATTGATGATGACAAGCCGACCTAACAAGCGCAAATGTAGTGGTTAGTCATTCAGAGCTATCCAGCATATTTAGCCCCCAATTTTAACTAGCAACCCGGACTCCAGGTGTCAGAATAAATCGGCCGGGTTCAAATCGCACGCCCCGCTCCAGTAACTGTCGTGTTTATAAAACCGATCGCGGAAACTTCCAGCGGTCAGCACCAACGGACTGTTTGTTTGTTTATACGGGGATATATATAAGCTGATGCTGTAGCATTGACACCATTTCTCAGTGGGTGTAATATGAGTCGGCGGTTTGAGGATCACTAAATACTACGCAGTTCATTCATTGGTTTTACGGGGGAACTTGCGTAAAAGTTTAGCTCTGCATTTTAATGTGTAGAGAAGCAAATAATTCACTTGTATCTGGAATACACACAAGTCTCTGTCGCCTTCAAGGGCTGTAGACAAGACTTGGTATTCTTTTATTTGGATCTAATTTGAAAGTTGACTTTTTTACTACTACTATTTACTATCTACTTCTGAAGTTCATTCGTGTCTATCTTCGTCTCTATCCATGATGACAAGTATCCTACTATCCTATTTCCGGCGTACTATAATTTCATATTATCACCAAATTAAAGCTTCGAGCATCCAACGGCTTTGCGAACAACTATTATTAGTTTATTGGTTACTTGATGTGTTATATTCTTCTTCTTGTACACTTGTTTACTCGTTGCACAACCTTTCACTCTTCTCAATCTCTCAAGGGTTAGCTGGAAGAGATCCCTTAAAGGGATAAGTTCGCCTTTGTACGTATTTTTATATGAATTGTATTGTTCTGTTTTTTCTTTTGTACAATAAAGTGTTTACATACATACATACATACATACATACTATAAAATTATGAAAATTCACATAAAACAAGAGATCAGGTATTATTTCTAAAACTGAAACAGCGGACATAATTCATGCATCATCGTTGGTTAAACCACTCGCAACAAACAACATTCCTTTCGGATCATCAACAGATACGATCGTTAACAAACACGGCAGTAAAGCTTGAGTGATGTACTCGAATCGGGATTGACTGCGGTGGACGTGAACAGAAGTGGCTCAGTCATGACCCCGAAACGGGTCAATTTTGTATCTAAATGAAGTATTCAGGCACTTATTCGTGTTTCTACAATTACAATTTTTCATATATTAAAGTATGAATTCTTTTATAAAATAGTTTATAGTTGTTTACTGCATAGAGTACCAGCCTAGGTCAGTTTGGGACTAGGTCAATTTGTATAAGATTGTCCAATGACATTTATATTTACTCCTACCACCAAGTAGCATTCTATTTTGTTCCGGTGTAAAGGCTAAGAAAGTTCGTGAAATCATAAGCGGAGACATTGCAGCTTAGTAGTTCAAAGAGGCAGGTAAGTTAAGTAGTAGTGATCCTATTTAAACACAACATAACGTTACTCAAAAGGAATTCTTAACCTCGTAAGACCATACTGAAAAATGGGAGTTATTTGTAATTGGGACTTTGAATCTACAATCAAGGGAATAAAGTTCAATTTCAATTGTTTGAAAATGCCATTTTCAGTTAATGAACATAGGAAAGTAAACCTTATTTTTATTGCAACAAAGTTCAAAGTAAATTGCCTTCATTATGTTCATCCTATTGCACACTGGGCCACTGGGTTACGAGGTAATGCTTTTAAAATTGAGGAGCTACTGCAGCAAAAATATAAATAAAGAATTTAAAAAGATTGACAAATCTACAGCAAAATCTATTTTTAATAGTAAATATTTACTCCATCAAACGACATCATCAAACGTTCCCTCGGCACAGCCAATATTCCGGCAACCCTGGAGCCCTCAGGTCTTTCTGCCTCAGATGGCAAAAGACCTGACGGTTGCACTTTGGTGCCATGGTGTTTGGGCCGCGCCTTGGCGTGGGACGTAACATGCGTGGACACGTTAGCTCCGTCTCACGTCGAGGGATCCGCTCGTCAGCCAGGGTCCGCCGCTGACCGTGCCCAGACCATCAAGTGCCGCAAATACGCTATTCTAAAAGATAATTACTGTTTTGCGGCACTTGCAACGGAAACTTTGGGTCCGTGGTCTTCCGACACCAAGAAGTTTGTTAAAGAGGTGTCGGAAAGACTTATTTTGGCGGCGGGTGATCCCAGAGCCGGCTCGTTCTTTGCCCAGCGGCTCAGTCTGGCTGTGCAAAGGGGGAACGCGGCCAGCATTTTAGGGACCATGCCACAAGCGGGTGAACTGCAAGGGTTATTTTATTTATAGTTAGAATTTTAAGACGTTTTGTAGTACTTTAGTTATATTGAGTAATAAAATCTTTTATTCCATCTAAATCTTAAAGATATTCCTCATTTGCCACTTTAGAAAACATTCAATCTGAGTCGCTTTTTCACCAACAGAATGTACTAGCAAACGTTGTATAATATCTCAAAACTAAACATTTCTCGAGCCTTTCCACAAATCCATCAATTCTATTGACATCGGTTGGCATACATTCTGCTAATTAATATATATAGTTTTAAAAATAGTTGTCGGTGCGTCACACGGCTGGGAACCCCGTTCCGCTGGCGCGTGGCCAACAAGCGATGCGCTCAAAGCCTGGGGTTCAAATACTTCAAATACTGGGCATACTGCGACGTCCGGAGTTTACCGAGGAGCGGTGAGTATACTGGCTGAGAATTAAGATATTTAGTGGCTCTAAACATAGTTTACATAGATATAGGGGCCACCGAGTGCGTCATTGGCAGTGCATAATAATATGATAGCATGAACTATTCAACGACTGAACTTTTTTTGGGCAGCGTATTTGCTAAATAGTGCAACATAGCCATTATCAGAAGCATCTGTATAGAGGCAGAAAGTTATTACTTTTGGGTCTATATTGGAATCCCTAATAGTAATTGAGCTAATGCTTCGTTTTTCCGTAATGTCGTTTATTCTAAAAAAAAAAGCGACTGGATTGCAAAACTGTTTAGTTTATTTTTGATTTTCGACAAACTTTATTATGGAGTACGAATGATATCTGTTACTCTCAGTAGATATTAATTAAAAGCAACAGCGAAATAACTATTACAGTTGGAATAAATAAATAATAATAAGGGAGTAAAGGCTTGTAGTTCTATTAGGCGATGGGCTTGCAACCTGTCACTAATACGCTGGTAAACATCTTAACCTAATTGCAAAATGTGGTTGCAGAATTGTCAACGGGTTTTAAGAGTTGTTGGTAATTCTGTAGCTCTGACTATCCCACTCTGGGATTACAGGCGTGAAGGTATATATGTATGTATAAATAACTGTTTAAGAGGAAAACTATACCTGAAATTCAACCATTTATAAACGCATAAATGGTTGAATTTCAAGACCAATATCAATTCAAATTGGGAAAGACGAAAACTCTCGAAACCATGGGATAAAAAATACTCTTTCAAGTACGACAAGTCTAAGATATATAAGAACGATGACGAACAAAAGGTTGACGTCTCGACAATATCTTTAGACGCTGGAGACAAAAGGGGTTCGATTACAACGAAAAAGGAACATCAAAAATAAAGTAAAGACACCGAGATGATATATGATCACGTGTGTATTTCCCACGGGCATTAAACAATATCGATATTTAATACAACAATAGCAAGATACAAGACTATAACTATACTTTAGAGGCTGTAGACGTTATATGTTATAATAATTTGTCTAGTAGACAAGCACACGACTGACGAACTGTCTGACTGACAGACAGAAATTCTCACCTAAAGTACTGAACAGCTCCAATACAAGATGTACTAATGGATTTTTTGAAGTCCACTTCTTGCGGAGAAATTGGAAACAATAGCAGTAAACGAATGATTTACGTACTGGCGACCCGCCTTCGTTTTACGTGACTTGTCTGCGCACCCGTGTATAATGCATCATCATCATCATCATCATGTCAGCCGAAAGACGCCCACTGCTGGACATAGGCCTCTCCCAAGGCTCTCCACTCAGACCGGTCTTGTGCTTTTCGCATCCATCGCGTTCCCGCGATCCTTACAAGGTCGTCACTCCATCTTGTTGGAGGTGTACAATGCAGAATTTACTTAACATAAAAACCTTATATTAACAATATCTACTCATCAAAACTATAATAAAATCCGTTGTAGTTTGAAGGATCTAAGCGTACATACAGACGAACAGACGGCGCGAAGCAACTGTGTTATATACGAGTATTATGTAAAGAAGATAATTCAATAAGACCATGTATTATCTAATTTATAATATTATTATTATTTTTTATATCGGTGTGATGAGACTGATTGACGTATTATGCTTAAGAAGTGAAGATTACAAAAGCTTCTAAAACATGACATAAGCTGTCAACAGACATTCCATAATTCATGCCAATATTTTTTTAAGCGATCTAAATATATATAGTACATAAACTGTAAAAATACGTTTTTGTCTTGGCGAGATACCAATCAGATCAGATACCAATGTTGAAAGTATGAAATTCATGACGTGAAGCAATCAGAATTTTGACGTAATTAAAATATATTACATAAATGTAATTTTAACGGAAGCCGAAGAGGAAAATAATTTTGGTCCAAATGTGTAATTTCCCAAAAAGCATTTTGAATTATTTTTGTTTTATATCCCGGATATCGAAATCGCTTCCTACGTTTATTACATAAGGTAACACACTTGTCACTAAATAAAAACGGAACAACTTTTTGGAAAATGAAAATTCGGGAAATGAATTAAATATTTTTGGCCAAACGAAATAGACCCATTTTTAACCTCCGACGCGAAAAGTGGGATGTTTGTGTGTCTATGTGTCTGGCCGTGGCATCGTAACTCCAAAACGGATAGCCGGATATGGACGAGGTTTTTTAAGAAAGCTTATTTAATAAAGATAGTTCTTAGTTAGATTTCATGATATATGATAAGGTAATTTGGGAGATATCAGCTCTGAGAGTTGGGGTCGCCATTATACAGGGGGTTTTTATCTACTTAAAGATAAATATAAAGAGACATTTATTCGCAACAATACAAAATTACATTACATAGATACAAAAATAACAAGACAGAGAAATTGTTGCGAAATGGTCCCAACTCAGCAGTCGCTAGCCATAAAGCCAGCACTGGTCTTGCGTCTCTTCACCGCTTGGTGAAGATACGGAAATAACATACACAATACGCAAGAAATCTGCCGAAAATATTTTCAAATTTATAGAACTGACAAATATATAGTCTTCCTTTATCTGTGCGTCCATCTATCTGCTGTTACATAGTTTTAATGCTCTCCGACTCATCACAGTTCTTGATTGCCTATCCAACCTCAGTGAGGTGACGCAGAACATTTCCGGTTGAATTTAGCACCTTGTGTCTTCGCCGTAAGATTGTTAGTGAAGTACGAAGCAGTTCTATAACAATACAGGTTGTTATGGTAGCGAGTGAATGGACAATGCGTGCTCGACAATAGACAATACGACATGCTTTATACAGGGTGTAGCAACACAGCTACAGCTACAGGGTGGTTGGGAGCAGAAATCAATGATGTGGGGGTTCATTTGGGAATACAATCGTTGTTACCATATTCAATGCGTTGCAGTCCAGGCAAAGGGTTTCAACTGTTGTAAATTTTAGCTATACTTTTATTTAAGAGTGCTTTATTTATTTACAAAAAGTTTAATGCAAAATACCTGAATTAAGTACCTAAGTAGAAATGGCGATGTCTTAAGGCCAACCATTGCTAATTTATTTTAGTTTTTTAAATGGTTACCGAGGATTGCCATTAACAGAGGGTCTGTATCTATTCATCTAAAAAATTAAGAACCACAATCCAACATAAATCCACAAGCAAAGTTATTTTAAACTTCATCGCACCTCTAAATCCTTTCAGAACTAACTCATAAGTCGATACTCCCCCCTTCCCCCTGTCTAGAAGAGAGACAAATCTCGTTATCCTTCATTTCTCGCCGAATGGTCCGCGAACACCTGCTCAGTAAGATTTAAGTCAGCTATAGAAGATTTTTATGGATTACCTATTTTGTCAAAATTGATAAGTATTGCGAGTATGTATAGCGCAATGAAATGCACAGTTTGGTCGGTGTAGGTTGGATGAGAGAAGCTGATGATCGGAAACAGTTGCATGCATTGAGAGACGCCTTGATCCAGTAGTGAACTAATACGGGTTGATGATGATGATGACGACGATGATGTATAGCAAGGAGAAAGAAAACGAGCACACGGACCAAGGTTATGATAAGGACTCTGAAACATCTTCATCCTTGTGCAAAATGTGGTTACACAATTTTTAGAGTTGTTGGTAATTCTGCAGCTCTGCCTACCCCACGCTGGGAATGAGGGCGTGAAGGTATGTATGTGTATTATGTACCTACTCTGAAACAAGATTGCGTTGTTTCCGACCCTGAGGACTAATGTGGAGTGACTATGATATATTTTACCGGTCGTAAGTAATAAATTACTCCAATGTTTTTATTAATACTGCTAACCTAACCTTACACAAAGCTACTTAATTTTTTGGAAATATTGTACCTATATAAAAATTAACAAGCTAAAACAAATGAAATTTTATGGTAAATAATATATTTAAAACTGAAATTATAACAATTGAAGTGCTCCTTGCTTTAAAACACCAATAATAAAGTAATATTATTTTGTGAAACGAATTATTTTTTCGATAATATGTTCTTCGCTTTGTTTTCTGAATTTCTTTTTCCGTGCACCACATTTGTTAGTTTCTGTATGATTATTTGTAGTTGACTGGTACAGAATGCCATTAGGCATTCAGTCCATCATTTGTGGTTCTTTTTAGTGCATTAAAGATATTAAATAAATAGTGTTTCCAATCCACTAACCGCTACGCATTACTACTTAAATTTATATGACACGGTTGCGTCAATGTACGTGAAATTATTTTGCCGTTGAATAAAACACTTAAGTTTACGGTGTATATCTCTTTTTTTTTTCAATTGTTTTTTCCGTGGTTTGTTTTTGTGGTGCTTAGTAAAGAGTATTTGTATTGTATTGTATTTCGACACTCAACGACTTTTAAGATTTATTACGTCATAAATCGGTCACATAGTTCAAAAAACTAAAGTAAAACCTCCGTTTTATATCGGCTAAAAACCCTGCTATAATACCTATATGAAATGTGATAAAACTGATATCCGGTTTCGATTCACGGTCACACGAAAATACATCAAAGGTTGGGCATTAAAAGATTTCATGCAGTGGCTAGATAGCATAAACAATAGCCTTAGTTCATTGATTATTGAAGTGCTTCGACACCACACACCTTATACAGATTTACTGTCATCAGGTACAAATGGAAAATCGTCCACGTGAAATAACCATTCTGAAGTTGGGCCAAAAGTAATAGTGTCCAAAGACAATTTAGTCAAAATGTAATTATGCTGAAAAATATATATGACCAAATTTCCCGAATGGGATTTTGTCCATTATATTTTTTGAGAAAAATTTAATACCTACGCACCAAGTGAATGTAGTCTTATATGGATTAAGGCCAAAATATAAATTATTGTACTGATATAATTCCGCTCAAATTGAATATAGTCCTATATGAATTATTATACATACTTAATAGGACATAATTCTATTTTCAACATTATTCTGGTTGGACAATTTTCCTTAAGAATGTATTTCAAATTGTATTTTTTGTAATTGGACGAATAATTTCAAGTGGACGATTTTCCATTTGTACCTAATGACAGTAAATCCTTATACAATATTGAAGGGTACCTAGATGTAAATATTTTTGTAGATATTAGGGAGACGTCTGTACATGGTATAAAACAAAGTTACTTTCCGCCGTAAAAAGATAGTGTTTCAAGAGGAAGGAATTTGTGCATAATACATTCTAGATTATGTACGGGTGTTACGGAGAGCTCACTTAAACCGGAGCGAAGCGAGGGCGGGTCGCTAGTAATTAAAGAAACAAGCAAAACATAATGATTGGTACAAAACTGCGATAAATATCAAAATTGATGAATATCGATCTCACGGATCAGCAAGGAATTTAAATAACACTTATTATTCATAATAATGTCACGTTTTCAACAAACAAACATCTCGCCCGTTTGTTTGTACGCCACCGTAACTAAATCAGCTACAATACGAAGAAGGTTACATATTTCTCTATTATCATGTTAATTTCAACCTTCCTTTATTAAAAACAAATTCAAAATATAAACCTTCTATACAAACGTATCACTTTCAGTTTTTAAAATGCACTTTTTGTAACACACGGGAAAATAATATTTTCCGCAATGCGCGTTCTCTCACGTCGCGGACAGAACTGAAAACTGAAATGCTCAGTCTTTCTATAGAGCTGCTCCGAACATCGCAATAATACAAAGAGCTTTATATCCATATACAAATACCAGCGGCCGAGCTCAAAGAAAACTGGTCGATAGATTAAAATTAAACGACAGAGTAAACTGAACTTAAGTATAAGAACGTTACGGTTCAAATTTAAATAAATTAGAGAGTTAATCGATTTTTAATAAAAATAAAGTTTTGTCTTGTAAACTATAGTGTTGAAATTGGTATGTTTGTGTAACTAGCCGTTTAGATTGCAACCGCAATAAGACTTATCTATTCAAAATTCAACCATAACTCCTTAACCTTAAGCATAATTTCGTTTGTACTTCTCAAGCCATTTAAGATATTTTAAAATTAAACTCACAGGTCCAGAATTAAGTTTAGTTTAGTTTGGAAATAGAAGAAATAAAAAGAAAATGGCGTCTGCAGTGGCGGCGTGTTGGTTTTGGGAGCGGTGCAGGAATGCCGCTTGGTAATGAAACTGACGTCAGCCGGTGGTTTACATGGCGTTTAACCAATAATTATTTAATATTGATAATGATAGCTAAAATAGGTAAACGAATGGCTACATTAGCCGTTACAGTTTTAAATAGCATTCGATTCATTGGGTTGACGTGGTTTCTCGTATGAAGGCAGTTATGTAAAGTATGTTTATGCACCGACTAATAAGGTATTATTATAAGTTTGACGCCGTGACTTTTTTCTGCCCTTCTAAGCAAAAAAGCAATATCTCGGATAAATTTTTGTAGCAATATCAACCTCATTACTAACGGAATAGAGTTCAAACTGCATTGGTTATTGAATTTGAGATATTGCTGTTTTGCTGAGGAGGGCAGTGTTGTTCTCAAACGCAAGGGTTGATTTCGTGTTATCTTCTCGCAGCAGAGGCTGCAATTTTTAAATACTTTCATCATATATGACGAGTCATTTGACGAAAAGGTGCCTAACTTGGAAATGACGAATGACAGTAAATCG
The DNA here is from genome assembly GCA_927399475.2 of Acleris emargana. NCBI lineage: Eukaryota > Metazoa > Arthropoda > Insecta > Lepidoptera > Tortricidae > Acleris > Acleris emargana. The sequence continues at coordinate 914,970 of OV656859.1, forward strand.
AGTAGTTTGTTGCGATAAATTGGTAAAATCTCTATTTCTAAGTTATCAAGAGTCGAGTGGTGATTAATCATATATAAATTTGGAACGACATGGACATGTATGTTTAATTTTATCTATTAATACAAATTTTCCAAAGTGCTCTACCGAGAGTGAAGCTAAATATGGCAAGCCTATATCGTTCTTTTTTTATAGGAACCAATGTTTGAGAGCAGCGCCATCTATATTTTAAGATTAATAGTTTGTTAACATTAATGCACGCGCCGTGTTGAAAGCGTTGCGGAATCTCCCGCAATTTAATTAAGGGGCGTTTATTGAACAATGATTGTCGTAGTTATAGGATAAGACACGATAGAAACTCCTATGCGGTTCCGTATTACTAAGAACTGTGGACGGTGCTAAAGCAAGCTAGTAACCCTTTGTTTATGTAATACCCTAATGTTTTCTCCAGAGCAAGACAAAATATACAGAGAGCTGAAATAGTCAGCAATATTCGCAAAAACATTGTAGCAAGAATATAAATATGTGCTTCTGAATATTAATCGACGTTTGGATATATGAGAGTCAATAGTAAATAAAATAACAAACACGTCCAGGTGGCCTAGACTAAACACATACCGCATCAAATTGTCGTTAGCTGTCGTAATAAGAACATTTTGAAAGAATTAACTATTGCGCTACTGTATTTTACTTCCAATGTTTAAACTGTAGAATTAACCACCCCACACACGAAACTAGCGCCATCTATATTCGTACACCAGCACCCACCGTACCTATAATCGGTTACAATGCCATCTATATTAAAACAATAACACTTACTGGTTGTTGTGCGCGGTGAGTCGGTTCGGGTCGGAGGCGTTGCGGTGCTTCCCGCGGCGCGGCGCGTCGCGCTCGCGGCACGACTCCGCGCGGTTCACGCCGCGCGCGCCAGAGGACGCTGCGCGCCAACTATGGGGGAAACTTTACTTTAAAATCATAATATAAAAAAATGTGTCCCTATAAAACAATGGTATGATTTTGGTAGAGATCTTTCAAGAAGGGCTATGTCCATCACTGGAAATTCTTCAGCTAGCATGACACTTATCATAAAAAATAATAATATGGAGTGACGACCTTGTAAGGATCGCGGGAAAGCGGTGGATGCGAAAAGCACAAGACTGGTCTGAGTGGAGAGCCTTGGGGAGGCCTATGTCCAGCAGTGGGCGTCTTTCGGCTGACATGATGATGATGATGATGATGACATAATCTTTAGAAAAACTACTAATATACATATAACAATCATAAAACCTCATTTTATTTTACATTTATACGGTCCTACACTGCTGAACAAAGCCTCTATTCTGTTTCCCCGTCCGTCCCGGTGTCCGGTGCAGAACGCGCTCCCACCAATTTTAATTATACTTAAGTCCTAAACTCACTTCAGCACAATATTTTTTATTCATTTTCTAATATCTTTTATACTTAATTTATTTTTGTTTAATGAATATTGTTAAATAATATCAGCTATACATTATTAACACAGAAAAAATATCTTAAAGGTACCAGTCAAAAAAAACCTCTACTGTTTTCTTAATACACCGTGACTACTAGCGCCACCTTTCGGCGAGTAGATGAACTAAATGCTCTAGCGTACCGTGAGTTTTATTACTCGAGTTACTAGATGACGTTACTTTCACATAAAAAGTGCGTACTTTTTCTTTTTAACTACATTTTTTTACTACATATGTTAAGAATGTATGTAGTGATTCATCGAACTTTAATTGTAAACAGATATGATTAGGATTAGTTTGTTTTCTTTTTTACAAATCCATTGTTTACAAACAACACAATAATGATAACGTCACTGTAATGATAACAATCAAGGTGTATTATTAGTCACCGTTTACGTCCTACTCCTAGTGCCAACAGCAGGAAAAAATGGTACACTGGCCAATGTTACTTCTTAAGCGTCTGCTAAATTGAACCTTGCCAAAGACCGTACAGGGTCCTATTTTGATTTGAATGAAAATAACGTACCACTATCTAAATATGACCTTTATTAGTATTAATTATTGGCACACGTATATTCTAAATGCCTAAGCTAAACGTAAATTGAATATAATTAATACGTGTCGATACGCATATTACTACACAATCGACCGAGTAAAAACTTTTTATACGAACGATAAAGTTTAGTTACAAATTCAGCCTTAGTTGTTTATTTTAGGGATTAAATCTGATCGAATTTACGAGAAATTTAATTGCTCTGAAATTAATTCCCAATACCAATGTAAATAACTTGTATATGTACTATTCATTGTTAAACCATATAAATAGATCCATCAAAAAAGAGTTGACTATCGTTTTATAATAGTACGCTGAGGATGCTTTTTACAGTCAGGGGCAAAAGTAGATACGATTTTAGTACCTTGTCACTTTACGTTGACTTACGCAATGTCAAACCATATTGTCGAATATTTGTTAATGACATAAAGTACAAAAGTGGTCTAAAAAATCTCAAAAATAGGTCCATCTTAATATCCTGACGAAAATGCAATAAGGACATATTTCTCCAACTTATTTTACTTACTAATTAGATAATGGACTAAAAAAACATTAACTTTCCTCACACATTTTTTTCCAAGAAGCATTTGAATTTTTCTAACCCGAACTACTACTTACACTATTCTGCCAAAGTCATCAAGTCAAATAATGAACAGCCTTGGTACTCACTTGGTGTCTTTAACAGGCTCCTTGCCTGCATCGTTGGTTTCCGCCTCGGCTTCGGGCGCGGTCGGCTCTTCGGACGAGCCTTCTCTTTTCGACTCTCCTGCGCACAAAGAGATTTATTAGCTTATGAATAATGAGTTATATTAGGAAAGAGTAAAAATATACGACAAACAGGGTTTAAACTTGTTCAAATATGTTTGCTTGTATATTCTTGAGCCTTGATGGATTGAATGCCGTGTGGTTGCTGGCTTAGAATTGTGCCACTCCATATCTTCCCGTGGAAGTCGTAAGAGGCGACTAAGGGAATAAAGGCTTGTAGTTCTGTTAGGCGATGGGCTTGCTACCTGTCACTAATATACACTGTTAGACATCTTAGCCTAATTGTGCAAATTGTGGTTAAAGAGTTATCAACAAGTTTTTAGTAATTCTTTAGCTCTGCCTACCCCACTCTGGGAATGAAGGCGTGAAGGTATGTATGTATGTATGTATGATGGATTGAATTTAATCGTTGACCACGGCAGAACTTTGTCGCAGAAAATAATAAGCGTTCATGTCGTTTTTGCTTTATGATACATGATAACGACTTGGTTCTTAAGTAGAACAACACAAATCCAACAAAAAAAGAAGAAATCTGACCATTGTTTCCTGATTTCTAAAATGTTCCAATGCACAGCAAAATACAGCAATTCAAGTTACTTCATTGAAACATTACAGTCAGTTACTAATCTACAACCGCAAGATAATGCAGTAGTAATGGTCAAACTTCAACTCCTCAGCGCCAAATTCCCTGCGTACCAAAAAATGTACATAATACTGCCATTGCAATAAAATAGCAATTGTAAAGAAGATAAAGTGGAATTTCTCTTGTTTTTAGACGAGCAATTAAATTAGAAAATAGACAGTATTGCAATGGCAATGACTTTATTTTCCACTGACAAATTTCGTTGTATGGTGGGTCTTAGGAGGATAAACACTACTTACACCAAACCAACCAAATCCAAGAATAGTTGAATTTCAAACTGCACAGTTGTTGGAAGCTACCACCCACAGTCACAAGTGGGTGAACAATAATATATTAAAGTTAACAAAGCCTGGTCAAAATCAATAAACAAAATCTAAATAATAAACCAGTAGTTCTGCTCCCAGAAATAACTCAGCCTAGCAGAAAACGCTATAAGGAAAAAGTTCAAAAGGAAACTAACATTAAACATAATTTTAGCGACACAGTTCAATGTCAGCTGATAAGAAACATCGACAACGACCGCAGGCGGTCAGCTGCTTGAGACATAAAAAATCTAGAACTATAAAAAAAAATGCCCAGAAATTGAGTGACAAATAAAACAATTACAGAGACCTTTTCAACGACGCAGAATAGCAAAAACTGACTATCACTGATACGCAAAAACGTAACTCTTTGGTAGAAGGCCTTAAATAAAAGAATCGCTACTTAGCAGATTTATTATTAAAATGGAAAAAGAGAAACGATGTTAACAAATTACATTTCAACAGCATGAGGGTGAAGCCGCTCCCTCGGCCTGGATGTCCCACGAAAAGGTGTTAGCGGAATTAGGTCAAAGAAATTATACTTTGCAATGTTTTAGTTTTTATGGTGATCATATAAATATGCATATATAGTTATATTACAGGGTTACAGAAAATTCGTTAAATTCCCTTGGAGGGGTAAAAGTTAACCTAATTTGTGATAGATTTCGTCATATGATACCCTAGTCAAAAGTGATTAGTTTTCATAAAAGTTAACTACTATTAAAGAAAAAAACACATTCACTATGAATCTGCATTAGATTAGAAAATGTAATTATCTAAGAAACTTTCGCATCTATATCGCAAAGTAAAGTATCTTTATCGCAGATGAGCTCTACTGTAACCCCTCCAAGGGAATGAAAGTATCGAATTTCCTGTAACCCTGTATAAGGTTTATGTATAATTTTGACTGCAATAAACCAATCAGTAAACTAGTAATTATGTTATGTTTAAGACCACAGTTGAATCACATCAGACGTCATTGCCAGCTCAGCTTAGTAAATATTAAGGAAAAAACATAATGACATAACTGACGATAGGTAGGAAACAACAATGAAACATTTAATTTCAAAGTAATTAGAATAAATGTATTAATTTAAAATTATATTGGATGGCGATATGCAATGTGATGGTGTTTATAAATTTATCACAGAAAATTTAAAAACGTAAAGAATGACCACCTGGTGGTTTGACGCTTTAGTGCTGAAACTTTGTCACTTTGTTTGAGTAAGTATAAACTTATAAGTACCTTAACCGACGTTAAGTAAAATGGAATACAACGGCATACTCATTATACTTAGCCAGAAATTACGCTACGTGTCTTACTCTTAATGATTCATTGATCACACCCTTGGGATGCCCCTTGTCTGTGAATACTTACATCTCTTGGTGAAATGATAAATGAGGATCTTAGAATTGTAAACAGCGATACACAGGCTTAGGTTGGAGTCGCTTATATATTACCGCCTGATTTCAAACGTAATAACAATTAACAAGATGTTAAAGAGCCTACATTAAATGCTAATAAGCCAGAAATGAATGAAGACACGTTCATAGAAGAGCCTTGCTGGAGTTAAACGAGCATTGACAAACGGACAATAACTCGGTACATAGTGTTAATAGATGAGCGATGATCTCACTCGGTTCTGTGCGCGTTGTGTTGATGTCGACTTAGTTGTCCCCGAGCCATTATAGAGATTAGCGGTGGACGGGAGGAAATGCTGCACATTCCTGGCTAAGTTTAATGTGTTAATGATGTGAGGTATGGATAAATAATCAAAGATAACCCGAAGGAGATATCTGAAGCTTAATCAATTATAAGATAAAAACAAGATCCACACACAAAACACTAAACTATACCGAAACAGAAATTTAAATCAATAGTGTTTTAGAAAGAGAAGGTAGGCTATCAGATCCTGGAACCTGTCTCTGTCTATTACAATCCGAACATGGAAAAGAAAGAATTGAAACAGTATGAAAATAAGGAGTCGAATAACAGTAAAGTTACGTCGGTTATTATTCAAGAAAACGTCAGAAAGCATAAACAGTCATTACAACATGCAAACAAGTCATAATATCCTGATCAAACAGCGCCGGGAGTCGAACCCCGGCCCGAACGGGAAGCAGTGTGTTTACACAACGGTACAACAGAGCTATAGTAAACATAAGGCGGCTAGGGAACCGTGCAGAATGGTGAAATATTACAAAAGCGCACTAAGAAAGTGTTGAAAGAAAGAGAATAGGTTATCCGCATATTCTTTGAAAGGGACGCTGGGAAGAGAGTTGGTCTTTCTTTTGAACATGTAATAACTGAAAATAATAAACAAGAAACAACGAAATACTATGTAGATATCAAAGAATCAAATTACAAGTCTTGAGAGATGTTTTAAGAGTTTAATTAAGATTATCCTACTTTGAAACGGGGAATGACCTAAATCATGGGTGACGAAAAACCTGTATATACTGCTAACATGAGGTGTTACGGAAAAATCCATGTAAAAATCCTAAAAGGGGCACGTATGCACTTTATCATGCTGAAACATTGACATTTCACTAAAAGTATTGGTCATAAAAGAATATAAATGACGTACAAATTAAATAACATGATAAACCTTAAACGACTCCTTACAGTACACATTAACAAAACACCGTCAGTAATATGAAAACAATTTATGTTTTCGGTAGCAAAGAACGCTAACATTTCGCAGTAAGTGGCCTGGATTTCGAAAGGGAAATTCTCGAAATCGGAATCAGGACAGGGGTTCAGAAATTCCAAATACCCATTCTGACATGATTTGATGATTGAATCTTGTATTGACGTATCGTTAAATCGATCTCGGACGAAGCCATAAACCTAAACACAATGGGCATCAAACCACTTGTGAGTTTACAACCTGTCGAATAGAAAGGGGAAACGAGAATCTAGCTCGCACTCTTCTATAATATACAGATTCCATAATATCTTTTTCACTCGATCCTATCACACTTTTCAGCATCACAATCAACAAATTCTTGTATTTTCTTTAAATATAAGTGGATAATATAATAACTCTTAAATTAGTTTCAGCTTTATATAATACCACCCGTACAGATAACCTCTCAAGCAAGCGGTTCCTGATTGATTGCACCACCATCCCACAAGTATGTTTAACTAATTCCCTACACTTGACTCGCATCGTGACGTCACGGTTCCGACCTAAATACACAATTGCAGTTGCGGTTGATGCATTTACGATCGCTTTCGAACGCAACGTGTTTCTAGTGGATCAGAAACTAAGATGTTTACGAAAACAGGCAGGTGAACCTACGTAAATAAAAGTACAACAATATACACAAATATCATAACAAACAATACATTGCATAAAGAGAGAGGAATATTACCATGAAAAAGAGTTACAATAACTTACTAAAAAAGGCATCGATCCAAGTCTCAAAATCAATGAAGTCAAATTTAAAAAATCAAAGAATTATCATAATCGACGCATGACTAATGGGAATACCCTTATGCAGATATGATACCTGCTTGTTAAGGAAAAGTTACGTTAACACTGCGGTAATTAATTACTTTCGCTTAAAGAAGACATCATTGCAGGAGGTAAAAAATATAAACACCAGCAAAAACCATTCTACATTCAGTCAAGGACAGAACTTGGTAGCAATCAGTCTCAAAATATATGTTTAGATATTTATTGTTAAGAGGGAACGCGTATTATTATTGAAAAAGTTGTCTGCTGCCATATTTTACAATACAATACAATACAAATACTCTTTATTGAACACCAAAAGAAAACAAAACACGGAACAGTACATTTTAACTATAGGTATACAACAGGCGGTCTTACCGCTAAATAGCGATCTCTTCCAGACAACCTTGGACAGAGAAATAATAAAAACAAATTTTAATATCATGTCCTCGAATAAACATATTACAGACGCTTTTAAACATGAAAACGATAAAGAGTTCAAATGTTATCACTTGGGTTTTTTTTCAACCGCTGCTGTGCGCATTTGTCGGATATCTGTCACTAAAAAAACGTCAGGGGTTAACCCAGTTTTAAAAAAAGCCCGAAAAAGATTAAAATCCTTTGTAATTTAGACCCACATCCTAAGATCATAGGCACAAAAAGTACAATGCCATGTGGGAAGTTCCCAAAATGACCCAGAGTTAGGACTTTTATCGAGGGAGGAGACTTTAGTCCAGCAATAGCCCGATTGTGTCCCATTATAAGTGAGACCAATTGCTACAAGACTTAATTTCTTGAAGGCCAAACTTGCATTTAGGTCTTAAATTATATCAGAATCAAGAGCAGTGCAGAACCAATTTGGGATCAATCTTCATTCAACTGTTAGACCTTTTTATTCATTTTGCTTAATACGTTCAGTGACAAATTTCAGTTGCTTTTTATGATTTTGGCAATGTATGCTTGTCTCTGTAGAAAGAAGGGTGAACTTATTTACAATTTTGATATCAAAGGCATATCCAACTTTACACTGCCAAAAATAAGGTCGCTTTTACATAACTACATAAGTGTGTTGTGCTAAGACTTGTATCTTATCGTTTTAAAGTAAAATTTGAGCAACCCGTCGAAATTGTCAAACGAGTTAATGAGACAAACTACAAAAGTGATCATCTACTTATGATGATTCTACCAGTGAAGCGTCCTTCTCAATGAAGGCGGAATGATGTTAAGGAAATTAAATTCTGAGAAGAGCCAATGCGAGGCTATAACAAATGAACATAACTCTTGACCTTTGTGTTATCTGAGGCGCTGCAAATATTATTGTCTCGATTTTGTGTAAAACGAAATAGTAGCTACAAAACGAATGATTTTTATGTTATTGCCAAGATACTGTAAATGCTAGTGTGCTAAATCATAACAAAATTGAACCAAAACCTTAAAATACTTTAGCTAAGCACGACATAAAATCTATTGATGTAAATACTTAAGAAAATAGCTTAACTTTTAATAACTATAATAAATGAAGCTAGTCACAAAACAGTTAATTTATTCGTAGAAAAGAGGATAAAGTTAGCAAGTAACGCGTTATATTTGACTGTTTTCCTTAATTGTCGTATCGAACCAGGATACGGAATTTCCACGACAATCATTTCATTTCCGCCCAAATATTACCAATAAATGTCTTATTATCGACTGGTTCACTTTTGCATTATTCGATTATGCAAAATCCTAACTAAGGGCAATCACAGATTATTTTTCAAAGACAACAAACAAGCCTCTAAGATGCAAAACCACTCAACCAACCACGAAATAAGTGATCCTTGAAACATACTACTACAATATGAAAAACAAACACAAAGCAGGTATTCAAGGATTTATTGTTCATGTAATGTCAAATACAGATCCAGGATGTTTTATTGACAAAGCCGCTATAGACGAAACGTACTTTTTTTTAAATTAGTAGCGGAAGTATCAACAGTGTCAACCCCTGACACACAGCAGGACCTAGCGGGCTTAAATTAGTCTACCGGGACTCGAACCCGTAACGGTCGTGACTCACGCAAGGATACACCACTATTTATATCGACTTCCCGTCGAACGTGCGCTCACGCATCTTAATCGCGCACCGTTTCATTGTCGGCCATGTTTGTAATTTGAAAAATAATGTCAAGAATCATTGGGAATTTGATCATGATAGAGCAGTGCTTCAGAAAACTGCAAATTACAAATTGATTTTCAAATTCAAATTCTTCGAGAAGACAGTATGGATACATTTAGGTGTAGCTGTTGTCATACAATACATTTTTTTTAATAACGCCATGTAGAAGTTGCTAAAGCTTTTGTGATTTTAACTATTTTCCTTTCAAGTTAATATGTCTGTGTGATTATCATAGTCAATTCTTGAACTCAATTTTTTTTGGGAATTAATTAACGTAAGTACTAATTTTAAATTTTAACAAAAACCCATAAACGAATGAACAGTGAAACGCAAGCCTCGATGCGAGTATTCCAACAAGTCAAGTATAAGGGTCAAGCGTCATTGACCTACGGAGAACGAAATGACGTACCTCCATTCCAGTTTTGAACAAGAAATTATGGAAACTCAAAGCCAGTAAAAACACTGCCAACTTACATACAGTTGATACAGTATAATAGAAGAACGCCACTGAAATGATGTCACTGCGCTTCGTCAGTGCTATTGTGATAGCTGTCCACGCTTTAATTGGCAACCAGAATCTATTAGTAAACCGAAAGTGAAAAACAATAGAGGAATAGCAAATTGGCAACGGATTTTCATTGAAAAATAAAAATCACAGCGGTGGCACAGAGCCAAGCGTAAAACTACGCTGTGTTGTGGTGACGTTCCAGGGCACGTTTACTTGGAATCAACAAGTGAGTCCCATTTTCATCAATATGCAATATTTCTTAAAACTGCCGCTTTAAATGTTTTCCTGCATAATAACAAGGAAGAAGGCCATAATAGTGTATCACAAATGCCAACGTCTATTTGTAAATTTGGATAGTTTCACATTTTACTAGAAATAGTTTTAGAGGAGACGGTTTCGAACAGAAACTAGGACATCTAAAGTATTCAGAAGATTTCAGTTCTGAGGTAGCAACAACCACAATCTAAAATAAAGTCGTCAATAAAGCTTATCTCAAGTATACTGCTTGTGCAGAGGTTTACATTAAATATAACAATAATAGAAACAAACCAAAAACAAACCAATACGCGATAGTACGATAAAAGTAGAATAACAAGTAAAGACAACTATCTTCGATCATCTGCACGGTTGACCTTAAAATATTTGCACCGACAAAAAACTCGCACCTAGATCCGCGGCCCATTGACCGGCTAAGGAATGTGACAGACAGGCGGACATACCGACTTATATATAAACCATCAAGACACGGTATGCGATAAGTCACGGACGGACCTCATGAATGGCTCACGTTCAGGACGTGAATGGGACTCTTATAAGGTTATTATAAAACTTATACACGTCAAGAGTTGAACATTGAAAAAATGAAACAGTACAAAGGATTAAATACACAAAATAAGGACATTGGAATTAAGGAAGGTGTTTTAAAGAGCATTAAGAATTATTGCGCGTTAAAAAGATTTGCGGCAACGATGTCTTGCCATTTTCTGAGACAAATAAGGATATTAACAAAGGATTATCAAGAGGCGATTATGTTACGGAATCGTGGTCGGAATCGAGAAATACCAAGAGCGAGATGACAGAGGCCCTCCGTCGCAAAACAGGCATTTTAATGAAACACTATTTCTGTTCAAGCGATCCGTTTTAAACTTTACAGGCGGCAAGACGTTTAACTGCCGATAATACATTCAGAAAGGAATCGGGAGACATAAACACCGATCTTAAATCTTGACATTTGTAAAAAAACATTACTGCTAAGTAAAGGACGTTTATACAATACAAATAATAATAAATAATGTATGACGTGTAAATAAGTCAATATAAATCAACGTCGACAAGATATAAGTAAACAGAGACGGAAAGGACAGCAACCAGGTAATGCATTTTTACAGAGAATTTATAACGCTGTTAAACGATTGCGAGACCGGGACCCATTGTGTTAAGTGATGTGTGAATTCTTGAGAGCAATTGTTTCAATCAATGCGCTTTGTAAAGGACTAATTTGTTATTTCCTTTGAGATTCACGATGATGCGTGTACGTACAGTCGACTTTAAATGTCACGACAAACTAAGTACTCACGATTATTCTGAGCTCTTTTATTAATAACGTCCTAAAAAGAGAACACATAATGCCATATCGAGATTGAGAAAATATAGCACTCCCGCGAATGCAGTCGGCCACAGCTTAGACGAAAACACTTTGAACTAAATGATTAATAGTCTAAACCACATGCCGAAAGTGATTAGAGTCTGGATAAGGAAGCAGCCGTCGGAACCACTCCTAATGACAAATGACCGCGCAAATGAATACATCGTGACCGGAGCAAGACGCTTCAAGATCACTGTAAGGCCAACCGCAACGGCCGTTCGATAGTTCTAAACATCCAACATGTTTTCAAACTTGCTAATCTCGAAGGCTTCAATAATTGGTCATCAATATTAAACAGATGACCTGAATTCCTTAGAGTATTAAGGTCAAAGAACTCACCTCTGTATCCACTGAACAGCCAAGAATTTTGCTTGGAAGTGTCGAATTTCTTCTTAACAATCGGCGTTGCCTCTACGACGCTAGCTTGCCTGCTTCGTCCTGCTAGAGGAGTCTTTATACTCTTCTTTTTTCCCTTTTTCATAGTTCCACTGTGAGATTTCCTTAAGGTGTTAACTTTCACAGTTTGACTTTTCCCTCTAACCTTGCTCTTACTTCTTGAAGTTTGCCGACTTAGTCGCCGCCTATGTTCTCCGATCAATTTAGGCGTTGGAGGTTCATCATCAGTATCCGTATCCTCTGAGGGTTTACTTTCACAAATAGACGTGTGACGCTTCTCTTCTTCTAGAAAGAACTTTGTGTAGTTAAGAATCTCTTCTGTGCTAACGATCCTATCCAGAACTTCGTTGACTGCTTCTACAGCTTTTGCTGCTACTGTTGGAGTCTTCTTTCTTCTAAGAAAATTGAAAGAACTGACTGAAGAACCTTTGCTGCTCTTCCTTGATTTAGGAGCATCAGTAGTACTACTTTTTCTGCTGTTTGAATTGCTCTTGTCTTCCTTTTTACTGTTTTTCCGTAACAGTTCAAGTTTCATATTGGAACCGTGAACAGAATCTCTGTCCTCCTCGCTCCACAGGCTTTCCATGGATTTCTTTTTGTCTGAATACTTATCTAAATCTTTTTTCGTGTCAAACCATTCGTCACCTAGATTTTTGACGATTTCTAGTGGGTTTGATAAGGACATTGTTTTTCTGTGTCCTTTGGTTTTGGTTTTTGCTTGATCGACCTCCTCGTCAGTGATGGCTAGTTTTAGCGACTCTTTGCTCATCGTGGGTGTTTTGCTAAGCCTCGGAAGTGCATCGTCACTGGCTGAAATGGCGTCACTGTGGCAGTCAGCAGATTCGTATAATGATTCGTCGCTCTCATCTCTTCGTTCTGTTGAAATATTTACTCATTGAAAAGTGAGAAGTTTCAAAGTGTCAACATTTATATTTCCTTGCCATTTAATTATAGGACTAACGTTGTCAATGTTTAAAAAAACAAGACTCAACAAAAAAAAACAATGAACATTGAGAGAACATTGTATTTCAATCAATCAATTATCGATGACTGACGAGACAATGTCAAGATTAAAATGACTCATGGCAGTTAGAGCGTTACGGCGAATGCTTTGCAAAAGATACCTATTATCCTAATTAAGATTAGCATACAATACGCTACAATCGCTGTGAGACCTCACTTTCTATGTGGACGGCAAAGTACTTAAAGAAACGTGTAATTGTATTTTAAAAGAATAATTTACGTAAACGGCGTTTTGTTTGTCTTTTAGACGGATCGAGGCGAAAGTTTTTTTTTTTTAATTTCACATTGACCCGTGGGTGCCGCCTACAACCATGAAAGAATGGCTTCATTACAATGTTTACGAGCTGTAACATTACGTGCTTCACAGGTTTACATAGACATGTCACAATGCCATTTAATTTTCAACTCTACTTTCATCCTATACGATATCTGTTTCAATGATAATCACGAGTAAAAAGTAAGAGTACGTCTAAAATAAACACAATTAAGTGTTACCTAACTTCTCTTACATTATCGTAAATTTCTCTGTTATCTAGCGAGTACCAGAGCGTCGACACCGATGTCAACAAACCTAGAACGGGTTTGTGGAACGGTGTTAACCTAAATAAGAGATTCTTGTGTATGCAGATTAGTCGTTTCTAAATCTGGCGTTATCTTAATGCGGTTTAAGACTTTTATAAATATTGATAAAGCCATGTGCGAGTACAAATTGAAAACAAAAATGTTTAACATGGCTAACTTGTTTTTGAAACCTCCCCTTTTTTTACATAGATCGATACCGTAACTTAAATTTTTACAACGCTTTGTGTGGTAAATTTCACGTAATGCAAAGAAAAAAACAATTAAATGGAATTTCGCAGCATTATAGAGAACTACCATTAATTATAGAAAACTACCATTAATTGACCGCGCACACACAAAGGAACCTCTTGACAAGAATGGTTTACCATTTGTCTAGCATACCTTTACGTTATTTTGTTTCACTATTTACATTTCAGATAATTTTACCTTTTATTAGATCTTCATCGAGATTACTATATTACATTCATCTAAACTTTATCTCCATTGTTTATTTACTTACCTATCTTTTACAAATATCGCGTAATCAGCGCGTTTTACAGCGTTGTTATCAACTCTTGCGCAAACTTTCAGTAGTAATACCTTGACACGCGCGATGTGATCACTTTGTTTACATTCCACCATTACAAGTATTCAAATATAGTGTTATAAAGCTGCGACTGGGCAAATATCATCAGATTTCGCTTGAATATTGTAACGTTAGAACCCTCAGTTACAGACTTGGGCAGGCTATTGGAAACGTAGGGTCCCATAACACCGATCGTCCTTCCAGTTTTTATTAGCTTTTAGGCCAAAGCAGTGAGTTGGTTACAGTTTGGAATTTTACTAACCTTCGTTTCTAAAACTTTATCGACTGACTCATTGGTAATTAAATTACAATTGAAAAATATTTCGTTATAACGACTACTACTTTTATTACGTGTTTTACAACTGTCACGAGCATCTTTATTTTAACGCCATTTAACTACAGATAATTTTGATGACTAATATTAATAAACCGCTCTAGCAAAAACGCTGCGTTTTTTTTTCAAGACTATTGACCTAGCGAGAGCAAAAAAAACAAGTGCATGCAAATTTAAAACGATCGCTAGCTGGTGGACCGGATTGTGCGCATGACTCATCCCATCGTCATCACAATGTGCGACCGATCTCGATCATGGGGCGTTGTAGCGCGTAAAATGATCTTACTACTTTCAGTGCCAGTCCTCATATCATTCATACAAAATTGACACGTTGTTGTGGAGACAGTGGCAATTTGGAATCGATTTAGGAACTTCAATTAGAATAATTGACAAGTTCGATGCTCTGGTAAGCCTGCCAACTGTGCAGACAGTTGTGTGGTATCTGTACAGATGTAGTGCATAATTGTTTTCCTTCGTATTTTCTCGAAAACATTCGTATTTGTCATGCTACTTCAGTCAACCTCAGTACTTTTTGTACTGTGACCGACTGAAATAGCAATACACGTTCGTACGTTTCCGTGAAAATACGAAGGAAAACAATTATGCACTACATCTGTACCTACTTGAATTGTGGGTGTTCTATATTGATCTTTGCACCTACAATCCTACATATTAATTTATTGAATGTTTACATTACAACTCAGACAACTATATCACTATGTGACCACAGCCCTAGATTTAAATATTTTTAAATGGATACTACAAGAGATTGCATATCATGACAACAAACTCAGTATTTAACGGAATAAAATAAATATTAGCATTTTACATGTTTCTCATAATAGTCATAATCCACAACGATCACAATAAACACATAAAGCCTTAATCAAATTAACAAAGCAGTATAAAGCCTACACAGATCTCTACTAATAAGAACAAACAGAACGTGCGTATTGTTCTCACGACGATACGTGCAGCTCATGACGTCACCGGGGACCGTTGGGCCGTCGACGAAATTCAAATTTGTTCGGTTAGGTTAGGTTAAATCTTATTGGCGTATGTGTTCCAAATATTGGCCCCACATGCTTCGTACTAGTTCTAACCGAAAGCATCGAAGATAAACTACATATTGTTTGTGTGACTAGACAGTATGTTATCATATCGTAACGTTTTGTATCTTCCTTATCCCTTAACCTTAATCTAAACGCAATAAATAAATAAATCGAAGCAATCTTAACTAAGTAGTGAATTTAACCAATGTTAAATTCTCCCTGTGATCTAAGATGAATCAAGCTCTTAATTAAATTGAATTATTTTAGTTGATATCGTCAGGGATAGCAATTATAAATGATGCTTAAAATAATCTAACTGTCAGAGCATCCAGTCAAAGAGCAATTTTAAATTCATATATCCATATTCCTGCTTAAATATTCGCCCGTACTCTAAAGATTTCAAAAGCTTCTAACGTATTAACTAGTTCGGAATCTATTGTAAAGATTCCAAATAAGTCATTATATTTAGAACAAAAACGGACCACGTGTAAGGCAACTGGAACGGACGGTCAACGGCCACTCGGCCTAAGTTTAGTTTTAACGGGTGGGTCGTTATGGTTTTGGCACTGACTGTCTTCCTAGTTCAGTGTTTTCTGAGCATCTATTCAATTTTAAATTTGGAGACAAAAACCGGTTGATAATTAATTGAGAATATGATGATTTCATGGGTGTTTCAAGAGCACATTCGTCAGTTGAAGAATTAACGGTTTGTATTTGGAGATTTGACGGTAATAAATTCAAAATATTTTTAACTATAATAAAATTTACGGCTAGTTATTTATAAGACCGCATTGTCAAAACATCAGTAATCCAAATTTGATCAAAAATAACGAGGCAAAATAATTTGCTCAACAATTCCTCGCTTGCTTTTTTGCTAATTTAACGTGTTACATTCTTCGATTTCGTTATTTTACCGTTCACTCTCATTACATCTGTAGTCAAATTTTTATCAAATGTCTTAACAGTTGAATAACTTTTTCAATCATTATTTATGCAAACTAAAAAAATAACCATTATTTATTTCATAACGTTACGCGTATTGCAAATATGCCTTATCTTGTCAGTAACAAGAAGTCGTGATCTGTGGAGTTTATCTCAACCGTCCACAAATTACTTGGCAATAGAATCGAGACTTGAAAATCAATTATTGATAACTGTGAACAACATGGCAACTTTGCAAAACAACTTAATAACATTATCTTTGTAATTGTTACAGATTGATGTAATAGAAAATGATGGATGTCCACTAATGGAAAATTTATTAACTTTTCAAGTGGTTTTAAACTAATTTCCTAATGTATTTGTAAACTTGTAAATTTCGCAATCATTTTCAAGTTTTTTGATCCGTCAATCAAAAAGAGAAACTCAAAATATTTTGATTACAAATTATTAAGTTAGTCAAATCTAAGTTAGGGATATCAAGTATCCAACCTCTTAATGACTTTTACGCACTTAGATAGCTGTATGATGCCTTGATGACAAAGATCACAAGCAGATTATGATATTAATAATAAGCATTTTAATCGTTTTGCCAATTGTAGTGCAATAACGTTAGATACGACAGTGTTTGTTTTCAACTTGTACCTTAATTTAATTTAATTATTTGTCAAACTCTCACTATAACATTGATTTAATTCAGACATTTTCGAGCACTGTTCATGAAGCCTTTTATTTTATTAATTTAGATCCGTTAGCTGACGAGCAATATTTATAGCCTAGCAACTCGTGAAACTAACTGGTTTTACAAAGTAAATTTATTTATTAACCCATTCGTAACGACACACGTGTCTGTGTGGCAATCAATACACCGACCTTGATTGTACAATCGACAAAATAGAATAGAATGTGATTTTTATTAATAGTTCCTTTTAACTGTATTTGAATTTATAATTCTTACACAATTTTCTTAATATCATTATCCTTGTGTCAGGGTTATATCTCCTTGAACTTTTCCCAATAATCGGGGATCGGCGCAGCATGTCTTCTCGTCCACACATCCCTATTAGCCGTCATCTCTGCATTCACTTCTTTCCCATATCACTATCTTTGAGTACAATCATAAATATAATTAAGTAAGTACTGAGTTCGAGTTATTTTAATACTTTAATAATATCAAGAGAGCGCTCAATTTGGATATATTTATATTTTTAACTTGTGGTAACTTTAGTGGTTGATGTTGTAATATATTGTCTAGCTATAAGTTATATTGTACCGTTTGTTACCCTAATAAACATTAAAATATTAAAACATATTACAAGCAAAAACATAAAATGAGAATAAACTTGCAAGTGATAGCCTATTAACGCGCATCCAAACGCATGCTCATGACATCCGACAGCTTATTGACTTTTTAACGGTCCATTCTTATTCGATAAACCTTTAATAGGTCCTATTAAACGTGTTATTTAATAAATTGAACAACAATAAAAACTGTAATTGAGTTGCAACCCAGCCGTCTTTTGTTTTATTCGTCAATCTGTACGGCTACCCTAGTTATAGTGTCTTACTTGTCGCGAAGTCCCTTTCTATCGTTACAAACTAGGTAAATGCATTAGGATTGCCGAAGGATAAACAATTTTTAAGTTGCGACTCGCGAGCATCTCACGCCACCAATCCTGGGATAGTACCAAGGCATGGTAATTGTTTCTTTATAAGTAAGTCTCACAATTCTCATATTTTAAGCGCCTTATATTTATGGGTAACACTTATCTATTATTTGATTTACTTTAAAGCATTCGCCGAAACGTTCAACTTATATTAGAGAAAAAAAACCTGCTCTTCACAAGTAACAAACATCATATGTTTAAATGGCAAGAAAATTAATATCAAAAAAACTTACCGAGTGACACTTTCATATCTAATATGTCCGAGTGCCGCCGTTTCTCCTTCTCGCTCTCTGTGGAGGTCTCCCTCTCGCTCGACTCGCGCGTCGGCTTGAGGGTGACAGCCTTCTTCCTCCTCAACCTGTTCACCATCCCGTTCTCTCCCGGCTTGTCTGTCACCTTCGGTTCCCGTTTGAACCACATCATCGTTCCAACCATATGTTACCGGAATTAGTGCACTGGGTTTCACATTTGTCACTACACTATGATCTTTAACTCGTTGAGTTACATTTGTTATTTCACTTTCCTACGTAGCTGTAAACGATTTCTGATCAGTAAAGTTCTTGGCAGTAGTCATAATTACGCGGTTATGTTTATTTATATCTGAGATTGTCGCCCTTTGTCGAAGTTAAATTTAGAACAGTTTTATGTTCGTTTCGCATTAATTGCTACACATTTGTATGCTTAGTAGGTGTACGAAATTCAATACAATAGTGCTACCATCATACCGTTCTAGAAGATTACATGTGAAAATATAAATCAACGATCAGCATAAATTAGTACTATGCTAAATTTGAACACAGTTCGAGACTCTCCGTGTTACATTCGTTAAAAAGGAGTACAAATGCAAATCATAGCAATTAAAGAAATGCCTTAAAACGATGGTAACGCTGAATTGAATGCAGTAACCGATGCAGAGAAGGTAAATTAAAACATGCGCAAGCGGATTTACGTAATGCTCGTAGACGTAACGTCATAGTAAAACAAACCGGGCTTTGACGCGGCAAATTAAATAATTGAACGAATAAGAATAACACGAGCATTCATAAGCCGCAGGATATTTTATCAATATGTTTGTTGAAGCTGGGAACTAAGTAAGGAACTAGATGAGGTGGGAAGGACGTTTTATTTCGACGACAGATCAGAACCTCTTGTGGCCCGTGTGCTTATGTTTTATGTTTTGCGTAAGGAGGTACGGTGTACCCAAACATTTTACCGTACTAAATTTGTGCATGTTTTACTTATTCTTGTGGTTGCACAGAATCAATATTCGCTTAATAGCTAGTCTGTTTATTTTGTCTGTCATAAGTGACTTTTTTGCTAAAATTTTCATTCATTTTATTTTATTATTAAAAATAAATACATTATGAAAGAAAAGCTACTTTTTTCTACTGCAAAATAGAAAAACCTGCATGAAAAGTTAATTTGTAAAGACGTTGTCTTAAGACGTATTTACGGTTTGAACATGACTTAGACAATGTGACATCACTCTACAGCCTTTTTGTAACCCCATGATCATTGATCAGAGATACGATTGCCAATAAATGAAAACAATATATCGCACTGCTAGATCAATACCGTATCAACTCAAAATACAACTGTATTTAAAATTCAACTTTATTACAACTACTATGAACTTGAAACCAAACTAGAAAGGATTTTGAGTTGATACGGTATTTATCTAGCAGTGCGATATTATACCTAGGCGACGTCCCAACATCATTCAACAAGATATAGTGTCAATTTTATCTAGATCCGAATAGAAACAGAAGACATAGTCCAACCGGTTCAACTAGTGAGTGATTACAATTTGAATGCGTATTAGAGGTCGTCAATTCGATTCCCGCTAATCTCATATTACAATTATTATTATTTGTCTTAAAATATTGTCCTTGATATGTCTTGGAGTGTGTTCACCGATTCAAGTCACTTGCTGTGCTAGTTTTGGACTATGGCATTGTGTTATGAACTTATTAATACCAACTTTATCAAATACAGAACCAAATGCAATGTAAAGCCAGCTGTTTTGATATCATGACTGTTCCGGAAAGGACAATGGACACACTAATGATAATTAAAAACTCAGAACTAAATTGGATAATAAAAACTCATCAAGGTCTATAACAGAAGGACGGCCATTTTGAAATGATCTAATACGAAGGACGATGGGATATTTACTGACAAAAAGAAAAACATCCTCGACAAACAAAAACGGTACTTGACGTAAACACGTTTGATATTGTTCAACACGGCATCGTATTTGGGTAAGATTTAATGTCATCTATATAATTTTGGATGATTTTTACTAAATTCTGTAAAATTATAGTATTTAATACTACTTACAAACTTGGTCTATTCGCTGCAACATTATTTTGCAAGCTAGAACAGTTCCTGCACAGGGACACGTTAAATATTCGGGAGAACGGATTATTCATTTTTGCCAGACTAATGTTAAATTATACTATGTCAGGACGTGGTACGCAAGGAATTGTTATTCAGTGAAAGGCAGAGCAAACAAAACTATCTAGGTAATGCATTGACAATTCGTTAGGGCCTCCATAGGCGGACTGCTTAAAGCGGGCCAGGGGGTCGACCTAGTCTCTATTGGGCGATCTGCAGTGATTAATGCTCTAGGTTCGTATTGAGCCCCGTGTGGTTGCCGGGTTAGAACAGTGCCACTCCATGTCTTCCCGTGGATATCGGCCAACAGATAGGCTTACCTCGGGTTAAAATTTGACACACTTTGTATGGGCAAATGTCAAATTTTAATCCTTAGTAAGAATGTGTGCATTTATGGATTTTTGAAAATTCGTCTACCTTAACCGGTCTACTTTATCTAGAATTAGCTATTTTCAATATTTAAGATAGTAGCCATCCATGTGGCGTTTGTTTATTCCACCATGTATACTTTGTCGATTTTTGAAAATTGCTAACTTAACGTTACGCATTTTCGCTCGCCCAGCCAAAGTTAGCATCAGTCGAGTCAGTCTGAATTACAACCTTGAGTTGGCCGAGTTTCCTCGACGAATAAAAAGCGAGTTACGAGACTAACGTTAGCTATAAAATCATAACGTTAAACATCTGTAAAGGACAATCGGACCATTAGCGTTATCGGCCGGCAGTGCGGAGGCCGCTTCCTCGGGCTACTTCCGTGCGCGTGCGCCTATCGTTTATTGCCAGCGATTATGAGCTGCCAAATTATAGCAAAAGATGATTCATAATTAATTGCCAATTGTAGAGTAAATGGAAAAGGGTTTAGAATTTTACAGTTATGTATCAATTTTATTTTACATACATACATACATAAACTCACGCCTTCATTCCCAGAGCGAGGTAGGCAGAGCTAAAGAATTACCAACAAGTCTTAAAACTTCTTGATAATTCTGTAACCACATTTTGCACAAGTAGGCCAAGATGTTTCCCCGTGTATTAGTGACAGGTGGCAAGCCCATCGCCTAACAGTACTACAAGCCTTTATTCCCTTTGTCGCCTCTTACGACATCCACGGGAAGACATGGAGTGGCACTATTCTAGCCCGGCAACCACACGGCAAGCCATATAACATATTAGTATATTTATTGTTACCCATAGCATAAACCTAGAGCTTAGGGTTGGGACTAAGCCAATTTGTGCAAGATCGTCCCCTGATTTTTATTTATTGTGATGTTTGATATCGAAAGACCTGGCAAATGGGGTCACATTTTGAAATAACAACACAGAAAACCAAGACTTATAAAGTAAATTTTAAAATTTTATTAAATTATAATTATCAACCACCAACGTGCATATAAGAGGATTATATTGACTCCTGAAAAAGCTCCTGTTTTTGCTACTAAATGAAAGGCAATAAGAACGAATTAAACTTAATATCAAATAACTATAATATCACCAAATGAAACATACTTAAACTTCAAGTCAATCGTAATAATGGCAAAGGAAACACAGCTGTTGCTTCAAAACACATTGGAAACGAAGCTAAAGTTACGAAGAGCCAGCCATATGGCAAAACAGAAAAAACCACGTCGCGGCTCGGTCGGGCGTGACAAGAGCCAGACGGGGGTGGGGACGGAGGGTGCGGAAAAAACGGGGTTGCAGGGCGAGGTTTTAAATATACGTAAGTTTATTTCAAAACAACCTCGTTTAGTATCACAACATTTTGTATCACAACATCAAAAGTTTATAACTCTAGCTAGTGACTCACGTAAATTTAATATATAAAATAGAATGATGAACGATATTGTTACCAATTTTGTAGCAATAGATCAACTACATATTAGCGACGCGTGAAAGTGCCCATCAATCAATCAAATCAAAGACTAAATATTAGGATATTAACACATCCAGAATTTCCAGGGATATATGACGTATTGAGTCAGTAGGACGCACGGGCACTTATGCACGTAACAAATCTTCCAGTACTTCCCAAGAGGAAACCAGTTCTGAGAAGAAACGCCGCAAGAAACTCCACAAGAATTTAGACATTACACATTGTATCGCAACGTAGTACTGATTGCAAATAATGTAGGGATGAATTTTATTCCACGATATTTTTAATGAATGTAGAAAAAGGATAGATAAAGGACATAAACCATAAAGTAGTCTGTAAAATGATGAATGGAGTATGAAACCAAGAGAAATACAAATTAAAACGAATCAAGAAAGTACAAGGTATAAAGAAAGAAGGGCATAGCGCTAAAAAAGAAACTGCAATTACGGTTAATTCACATGTTTTAAATGAATCACTGGGTTGAAAAGAACCTGCGGTTTTACCTCTTACCGCTAATTAAGAGAAGGCGATGAATAATATTAAATATCTTTACAACAGTGATCTCATTACAACTATTGCATTAGACTTCACAGAAGTTTTATTAGCTAGGTGTTGACGAATCCCGTCGTTAGTAAAATTAAATTGAATAGTAATAAATAAGTTAATAAATAATCATGAGGTATTAAAATATTGCGTCAAGAAACCCAGGTGACATACGTTCTAGTTTATTTACTGCATGATTTTCAACACAATGTTACTGTAAATACTGACATTTCCTTCTCAATCGAATAAATAAAAGTATCGCTGGAGCTTTTAACAAGCAATCCGATTCGAAAGTCATCGCTGTCGATCTTCGCCAGGCGTTCGACACTGATCCCCGTAATGCCCCAGGTGCGGTATAAATTTAAACCACGGAAGCGCATCCTGCACGAAGTGTCCCCTCCTCCCTATACAAGTAAACAGCGAATATGTATGTTGGTTCCACAGGTTAATGAAACTATTAGTTTAGTTTATTTTAAAATAGCTCAGCTTATGGGGGACAAGGAAATACTAGAGTTGATTATAATGTCTCTCAGGTTTTGTAAGACATTGCCTTAGCAATGTTTCCGATCGTTTTCTAAATCACTTTGTTTTGGTATGTCAATTCAATTAATTAATAACTTCAATGAATACACAACACAACAGATTAGATTAGAGAGGAGATTGAAAAAGAAAACATAGTCTCACCAGTCATGATATAGATAGTAAAGATATCTTTAGATACACCCTAAAGTTACATCACAAACCAAACATCATATACAAAGCAAAGAGAAAGAAGACGCCTGATTTAAGTAAAGCCCCGGCCGTATCTCAAGTTATTTGAAAAGTGCACACACATAAATGCACATGATTCTATAAGCGCGCATGTCTGAGTGCAGATTTAGCCCCAAGGCGACTGTCGCGGGAATCTAGACATTCATCCGTCTTTACCGTCATATCTAAAAGGGTTGTCAGGTTGAAAGAGATAGACGACGTGAATAAAGAAAGATCTTGAACATTAGACTTAGTAAGTAAATAATGCTTTTGAATAGTCTAAGAGTTACGATGACTAAATAGAAACGCGACGATTTTGAACATTTCATCGTCTTACTACATTTTACTAAATTTTAAGTGGCGCTAGTAGATTTTGAGGATGTTAATGTTTTGACAAAATATCAACATAGTTTTATCCAAAGCGATTTGAATATTATGACTGGTGTGCAAAAATAAATTGCCAATCATATCATAAAACTGGTATCTAATCAGAGGCTCTTCAACATTTGAAGAGTTATTAATCTTGACTGAAGTAACATTCGCACTCGAAGACTTGATTGCCGTCAAAGTAAATTGAATTAGATTAACTGCCAATGTCAACGTTACATTAAACTTAAATAAATACAATATTAAAGTGAAGTTACTTGAGCTTAGTATCAATTAAGCACGATATACAGAAGAAGGAATATAAGCAATTTTTATAACTGTTTCAAATTTTGCACCTGCTCAAGTTGCCATAAGTACGAGTGAGTTTGACAAGTGTCACATCAAATTTGACAAGTGGAATTGTGACAACGATATTATTTCTACCTATCATTAGGCATACAGATCTTTTTTCATCATTATAATTGTCACAAAATGATTAACTGTCGTCATTTCTTACTCTTGTAAAGATTGATATTTCAGACGACCCATTCACTTCATTCTTGGTCCTACTGCACTCGTTTATATGACTTTGATTGATATAGTTTTCCATTCGTATTAATTATGTTTCACTTAGTTAAACGAAAACAATTAAGATGAATGGCACTGTATCTTCTACAATGATAACATCGTTATCTTTAACATAATCGTAGCAGGCCGTAATTAACTTTCTTTTATAGTAACAGTAGTGGCTGTATACAAGCACAACGACACGTTATTTCCAAAACATAGTTTTTCTTACATAACAATATGTTATTCTTCTGTTTCCCTATGACTTTTAACGCCTATTCGTTGTTTTTTTTTTGCTATAGAAGCCAGCGATCACTTTATACCGCCAGTCGCCACGCCCACGAACTTATCACAACCGCAAGATCAACAGATGAATTGCAATTGCATTCTTCTCTTGAAGGTCCCTTACAAGGGTCTCCAAGACAGTCTCAATTTTTTCACATATAACCTTCCCAACAGAATGACGTAACAATCTAAACCTGACAATGTAATAGGGTACTTATTATCACAAATTTGGTCGTTTATCGGACTGAGAGTTTTAGGTAAAAGTTTCCATAATAACAGTTCTGTTCTGTTTTCGGCGCAACTTGTTTTCATCCGCTATCCTAAACATTAGTAAAACAATATCAGCAAGCGTACAGAGCGTAAGACATAAAACTGCCAGTAAATGTTTGGTGTAATTGGCTTTTACGAGTTTCTATAATTGACGCACCGTATCGCACAACGTTGCGCCATTCGTCATAATATCTTTTTAAATGTAGTTTCAATGAGACCATTCATTATGCGGTGGTGGGGGTCTTTAAAGAAGAAGACGTCATACCACACACGGTGAGTCAAAATTTTAAAAAGTCCTGATACCTATAAAACCTCATTACAACTACATTTAAAAAAACGTGTGGGAACTATGATGCCATGGAAAGATAGACAGATAACCAGAGACATTGGCGTTGACTATTAGCACTTCTCTTTTAGCGATAGATCAGTGTTGCTGAAACTTGTCAGAAATATTCTTGTGTAAATATAGTTGTTGGTAATTCTGTAGCTCTGCCTACCCCACTCTGGGAATGAAGGCGTGAAAGTATGTATGTATGTATATACTTGTGTAAAGGAGGAAGTAATATTTTTAAAGCTAAGATCTTGTTCCAAAGAAAATTATTAAGAATAACTAACGTTCAATATGTTGGTACTGACTAGCCCAATACATCTAAAGCCCTAAATAACCGTAAAAAGCGTTATATCTGTCTTGGGATGAGAAAAGCATATCATAAATAATGTTATGACTTATGGATTTAGGACAGAGTAGTCCTAGCTTAACTTGTGTAGAGATCATGAAATAAAAGTGACAGTCAAAAAATAGAGCAAATCATGAAAATGTATAATAATGCCAAACAATAAACTTGCAAATTTTAACGCTTCTTAAAAAGAAGTGTACTGCAGAAGATTGATGAGTTTTTCGATGAGCAAATTCGCCCAAAATAAACAAGATAGCAATCAGTGGAGTAAACGAAGCAAACAATCCGTTGCAAGTTGCAACATCGCACAGAAATCGAAGGCACCGCCGTCAGTCTCGGATATCGACGGTTTCCGGCCGATTTCAGTGTAAAACTACGCCGAGCGTTTTCAAATTCATCTAACACCGAGTCGCCAGCGAATTGAAGAGGAAATTGCTATACATAACTCATTTTATTAACAACGTTTAGACATGTTTATGACACAATATCCTCAATAGCTGTATTTGTAGATATTTCTTTTGAATAGGGAAATGCTAAGGCGCCATACCTTATAACAGAAAAATATTTATAAATTAAGACTGATCTGGTATTGATATTGGATCAAATCTAACACGGCCGATTTAAGATGGCAAGCTAGTAGATGACCGTGATCCTAGATTAAGTTAGGTCGCGGGGAACGATTACTATCTATTTTCTAACCTTAATAAGTCAGGGCAAGGAGATTAATTGGATTATATTTTTCCTACGATTATTTCTAAGTAGACTACTATTTGAAATGGCAAATCGTTTAAGAAGGATAGTCCTATATTAACATTATGGTACAGTCGACGTCAAAGACATGATAACACTTTAGTACCTTGTCACTTTATCCGCTATGACAGTTTCATGTGGCAGTTTAAACATGACGTTAAATAGACAAGGTACTAAAGTGTAAACATATTTATGACGTCGACTGTACAAAATATTCACACTTAAAGAGTACACTCGAACTCAAAAGTAGCTTTACGCAGCTATTGATGTTTCAAATCACTCACTATTCTGCTTAGAGCTTATTTTGAGCTCGACCGTACCTATTAACGCATGCATTCAGACATCACGAAATAATCTATGCTGGTTCCTTCCAGATGCATCCAAAATTGGCGGCGGAGTTATGCCAACTACGAAAACAACCAAGTGTCAGGGCGTGACAATGTGCCGGATTCTTCTTAGGATTATTCCGAGAACGGCACAATAGGCGTACGCGCAGCTCGCGGCAGCCATGTTAACATAACATTGCAGGGTAATAAATGCTACTAGTATAAGGTATGGAATGTGTTGGACGATTTTAAATCAATTAATTGGCAGCGAAACAATAATCGTATAGAAAGGTATGTAAGTGGGGTTGTTTTGTTTATAAATAACCTCATGTTGAGGTTTTTAGAAACAATAACCGTATTGAAAGGTATGTAAGTGGAGTTGTTTTGTTTATAAATAACCTCATGTCTAGGTTTTTAATATTCTGAGTGGTGTAACGATATTGATAAATGAAATGGAGGGTTACTTCAATTATCTACTTACATTCAAACTTCACAAATACTAATACGATCAATAGACCCAAAAAAACCACGCCAATGTAAGATCTATTTCTGAATTTGCATGGACTATCCAGGCGTTGAAATCTTCGACTCATGTTTCAACTAACACCAACCGACCTGCTTGCGCTACCTTACTCTATAAATCTTTGATTACTCTATCTATACTAATCAAAACAAAATAGGGGCCACGCTATGTTCTGCATACAAAAGAAATGTTTTCGGAGAAGGATTATTACAACGAATCTTAACCTGTAATTTTTGAATTTACTACCATTCGAAAAGTACAATGTTCAAGTAACAAGCTGTGTTTTTTTTATTTTTTGTCCCTAGTTTTGTTTTTACCGTGCGGGTGGTATTTTAAAACAATTTTCAAACTTCATACAAAATGAGCAAAAATATGCAACTTTTTTAAATACCACATGTACGGCAAAAACAAAACAATTCATTTTAAAAAAAACAGCTTGTAAGTTAGTTGAACATTGCAGCTTTCGAATGATACTAAATTCAAAAATTACAAGTCAACATTTGTTATAATAATCCTTCTCCGAACATAGTTATTTTGTATGCAGAACATAGCGTGGCCCCTATTTTGTTTTGATTAGTATAAAATTGTAATCAACTCCATTCGTTCATTTTTTCTCCAACATCAACATTTTGACCTCAAGGATAATTCAACCGACATTCCACCTGAAAGGCACGAGTAAAAGACAAGGAAATTCCCACCCACAGACGCAGACGAGTTAACTTCAAAGCGAATACCAATACAGCTGGCGAACGCGAAACAGACGCTGTTTACGCGCGCCGACCTTGCCCAGATCATTTAGGAATAGTGAAGGGATAAGAGAAACACAATACGAACTTAATCATACGTAACCAAAACATCGCAAGACCCTTCTAGGCAACATGAACGTAAAAAGAAGGAAGAGGAAGTTAAATATGCCGGTCAAAACATAAAAAATATTGTTTTTGGTATTTTAGGTAAAATGTCAAAATGATAACTGGACATAACGACCAATAAAGATAAGAATGTAGATAATAAAAACCGCAAAATTGAGCAGCAATAAATACAATTAAAGGTAATATTTGAACGCAAATTATTTCTGCTTCCGAAAATTCGCAACAAAATTCCACCCAAGTATTACCCGAAATCAGTCTTACACATACAGTTAATGAACTACATTTTAATGGCTTTTAAAAAAGGTTTTTGATAAGATAATGCCTTTCAATAATCATAATAATAAATATATGTATTTGGCATCTCGGTTTCAAGCAAACAGAACAAGAAGTACACTGGGTACACTTTAAAAAAGTCGCATCCCTTTCAACATCAATCAATAAATACTGAAAGAAGATATACATGAAAAGTTTGAAGGTGAATAAATATAGAATTCCTTGTAAATCTTGATTTACAGCAAAAGGAAGCGAACGACTCCGACGCGGTAAACAAACGCGATAAAAACGATGGATCTTTAAGAAACATTAGTTTGTTTCTGCAAAGTCAAAACCACTTCACAGAGTTCGGCATGATTTTACTTTGAAATATACAAGTGTATTCACCCAAAACTAATATTTAAAACAAGTTATTCAATGTTTAACTTTTAAAACTTACAGAATTGTGAATTGATGAACAAAGATTCGACTTATGAATGGGCGATGTTTAGACTAGAAAATGTTTACGTTGCACTAAAAATAGTCCAATAATTCTACAACATATCGAGAAACATTGCACGGCTCTCGGAAAACGATGGTTTTCGCAGAAAAATAGATATTCGAACGTTTGCTCAGAGTAGAAACATATTTCGAAAGCATTCTGAAGAAACTGCCACATCGATCTAGGAATTTGCGGTTAGTTGCCAAATCGTACTTCAACTGTTACTTAGTAATCTAATTGATCTCGAAATTCAGAGAATCGTTAACCTGACGAACTTCTAGTGAAAAATCATAAATGTCATGTGTATAAATTTGATAACGTGCATTTTGCGAAAGGCAATTTTAATCCCGCGATTCTTCTTAGGAAGTTACATAAAACACATTAGCTTTCTTAATTCTAAACAATAATTCTGAGAAAGAACCAATAAATATTTATAAGAAACAGAAGTTAAGGAGGATATGATTTCAAGTAATCGCAAAAAACGTAATCAGCAACAAATGTAATGCTAAAACTACGACTAAACCACCATTCCTCGAAGCACAATGACCGCTAGAGTGCGACGCGTATTGACAAACAAACAGCACGAGCAACCGACGCTAAACAACCGGATAGCGGTAACTGGCCACAGGTAATTTTGCAGAAAATTAAAGGGACTTTTATTGCAGTTGTAAAACTCTAGAAAAGATTTGTGGGACAGATCTATTTGCCAACTTTGGGCGGCATGAAGACAACTTTTATCTGGTGTCATGGACTCATGGAAGATATTAAATAATATCCTTCTTGATCTGCCACCTGAAGGTAAAATTTATTATGCATGTCCTAATACAGTAATATTAATAAAATTCGTCAGTAAAGTGTACAGCCAAAATTGAAAGTTCACTAATTTTAGAGATCCGAGTTTTTTGAGTCTGTCACTTTCATACTGATGTAAAAAAAGAATATAATGAAACTATGAATGTAAAAATTCCAAGACGCAAATATTTTTTATGCGAAATCGTGATATTTGATCATAACAAAAGTGTTTTATGAAACCTTAAACAATATCGCAGACAATTTGAGCGCTAAGGTATGCCACGAAAACGAGGCAGCAAACATTGACTCATTACAGTAGCCTTTTCTGTCAGCTGGTGATATTTACACGAGCAAGGCCCCGGCTACCGAGTCACTGTCAACCATCTGGACAAACACCAGGTCCACTAGGATAGCGAATTGTAACATTCATTCCGATGTTACACGGGGTTCCCATGAATATTGAATAAATTAAAGTTTATAGCAACCCAATATGAAACGGACATCGCAATGCTGTACAATAGGCCTTCCCAAAACTGTGCCACAAGGAAGAAATGAAAATTTGCATGAATCAAAAGTCTAGAAGAGGTCGAGAATGAAGACTAGAAATTCAATAAGAACGCTTTAGTCACTGTTGTTTCAGACGGTCTGAGTTTCCCAAAATACAAAAGCCTTCCCTCATTTTCGCCATTCGCGCTTATTGTATGCTCCGCAAAACACGTCCAAGTCATCCCACCACCTAAACCAACAACTAAAACTTATTGAAACGGATACCGCTTCATAAAATATACCCATGACATTTCAGAAAACAAACCCAAAATCCAAAAGAAATCTATTCCATAAGAAAGGAAGCACAAACAACAGACTCCTCAATGAGGTGAAACTCCTTATACATCTGAATTTAGCGCATGTGCCAATTGTGTAGCTGTATTTGGTGTGGCATAGTGTGTCTAAATGCGAGTCGCGCTGCGGGGGTGACCTCGTCACGCCGTGACACAGGGTACCGATATAGCAGCGCCTTTGGATACTCCAATCTGCCCTGCAATCGGAATTAGTAGCGCAGGTATAAGGGACAGAAGGACCATTGCCTCATAAATGAACAGTTTTTTTTTTTTTTTTACAATGATTAGTCTTATTTGAGTAGTTAAATATATAACTATCAAAAACGAAAACATAAAAAAGTAGTTATTCCGTTATAAAATAATCCCCCTGTCAAGCAATCGGAATCTGATGTAAGATGTTTTCTTATGAAGAGATGGCTGACACATTTATTCTAGCCAAAAGCATTCACTACAATTTAATAATTGGCACAGCTAAAATAGATCCAGCTCGAACTCTATAACTGCAATATCTTGTTCCTCATGAAGATTCTGCCATGAATTTTAATGAAAATAACTGTCCTAATGACAACTACATAAAGGAAATATAAATTCCAATAGACAAAGAGAACCGCGTTCAGAAGCAGAAACAGCGGTGTAAAGTTAAATGAAGACATTATTATGAAGACACTCGATGACGCGCGAGCGACCAAATGTCATACTTTGGAGTGTTTATGGATGTTGAAAAGCGATTAACATGATTTTAATTCATCCATTTATCATGAGCTCCTTTAGCCTGTTAGTCAGAATACTGGGAAAGTAAGCACGGGGTGTATGCCGATTCTAGCATGAATGTTTATTTAGATCTGTATCATAGTCTAGTTGTTTAATATAGTAGTATTTCAAAGGCCTTATTTTAAAACATCAACAGTGATTGTTTCACTAGCTCTTGTCACGCATTTTCGAATCAATATTATATGCGTTCTGGTATTTAGCTATATGTAAACAAACCAAACGACGTGTCTCTGTTAATCAGCCAATCAAAACTGTTTTGTCAAGCCTTGACGTATCGGTCTTCCTTCTATTGACTGAAGAATTATCACGTGGTCAGTTTGGTTTACATTGAGTGAAGTCGGTACTAAATGAATAAATTATAAGCTATTGCTATAGCTTGCTATTTGGGAAATATTAAGCTTTCTATGAGTGATATATTTTCAGAGAATTACCTCCTAACAAACCATCTCATAAACTTACACACTATATTACCTCTTTATAATGACAAGTTAAAGTATAGGCCGTCAACCATTCACATAATAAGTGAGGGAAAAACTTTCATTTCTAGACATAATTCTTTCTAAAGGGTCGCTAAAAACCTGTCCAACTTTTTTTATATTCAGCGGACTTCTGCAACCTTCACCGTATATTCGGTCTTCTTTGAAATTAATTAACAAATCATTTAGTGGTCTCAGAATTTCCGTATCCCCAAGACCCAAGACCGATTAAGTGAAGAATGTTTCCATTTACTATTTTAATTCACAAGATACAAGGAATGTAAGACGAATTCCAAAAAAAGAAAACTGCTCTGACGAGGATGTTAGAGTTGATACGACAAGAGTGCCTCTGGACACTAATCTCTTTAGATTGGTTTATGGTTTATTACATTCTTAAGAAACTATATAGCACACGACTTTTGGAAAAAATCGTAATTATAATGTACTTATAGAAACTTAGTACATTAATAGAAATTTATTTAACTACGTTTACCGAATAAGTATACAGTTTGTTAAAGGGTTAGGTATTAAAAAACCTACAATAATAACACCACGATAATACTAACAAAAATCAATGTTAAGAAACCCAAGAATTTTCGAAACGATTAAACCAAGATCGAAAACAAAGGTACACAGTTATATCTGTATTTATCCACATCAGTGGACACAAAAAACAACAAGACACCTCAAACAAAAGCTGCTGCTAATACCCAATACCCATTGTCTATTGGGCCCACAAAAAGGTGCAGCGAAGAAAGCTGATAAAACTAAAATCTGGCATAAATTTATGCACTCTTTTGAGGACTCTTTTGTCCTGCTCATTAAAGATAACGTTATGAAGGCACCTAAAAGGGTAGGAGATAAGGTTCTAGGAACAATTAGGCGTGGGATGGACGTGGGTGAGATATTCGTTCTACGTGATGGTGTTACATGTTTCTGAACAGTCAATTTCACAGATGATAACACAGGGAACGAAACGGTAAGTAATAAATAATCAGGTTGTAAACAAACAAGGCCTTTCTTATCTCTTAGAAGCATACCGCCTAGTACTGGTAGTTACAGTAGATACTAAATAGAATAAAGTAAGATGACACAAAGGCTCTGTGGTAAACACAAAACTATGTCGCGGATGCTATTCAAACTTTTTAGTAAACGCTAGGTTAATTTAATTAGCATCTTCTTGAATGTGTTACTTTTAAATGACCACGATTAGTTTCGAACTTTTTACAGAATCGAAATCGAAAAATCGAAATTTAATACAGAATTTTGAGTTTTTTGCCATACTTTTTTGCGTTACCTATCATTTTAACAACAAAAATTCTGCGTCAAACCAATCAAATCTTTTACACCATTCAAGTGGTCAGCATGCAAGAAACAAAAAACCTACAATCGTCACGTTTCTGCATGGCACAACACAACACAAATAAAGTATGAGCTCATACTTGCGATACGGTGCTGGGACAAGAACAGCCTATAACACAAAAGCTTTAACTCCACTTGTGCCGTTTTACTTCCTTAAATTAGGACGCTAGACCACCATTAGATGACCCGTCTAAGTTCTCAGTATGTGCATAAATTGCGAGACAAATGGATGCGTTTTGAGTTTGCCGAGGTTCAAGCGGTTTTGGTGGTGAGTCGGGTGGTCCCAGACTGAATTATTAAGAAATTCATGGTTTATTTTCTGTGCGTCATTTCAGTCATTATAGATCGATTCTCTGTAATAATGACGTTATGCTTTAACTTACTGTGATTTATAGTAGTGTAGTCCGTTATAATAAATAGTTTTTTTACTTGAGTCAGCCTCCCTCCTTCCCCCCAAAGAACTTATTACGTAGTAATCGATAACATTGATATCGTAGACGGGGTCAAGTTCAATGACCTTAAACTTGAAATCCAGATTAAGATATAATAGGGTCTATATTCAAACTTATTTAACAGATCAATCAATATCGATATGTTCTAGAACTTTATGATAATCGTCTTAGTAAAAAAACAGTCGAATTGAGAACCTCCTCCATTTTTGAAGTCGTTTAAATAGCTGTTATTAACACATTTCTGTTTTTGAGTGTGGAATTAAACCAGCTACGTACATTATGGTAAATGGTAACCATTATACAATTGAGTCACAGCGAACAACTCCGTTTTAACCGCAATAAGGAAACCATCATTACCAGTAAATGTTTAATCGTCCACTTGTTCGTGAAATATGGCAACCCTAACTGTATAATTTTCATTAACAATGTTATCACCATACATTATGTATTGAAATGCAAATGGTATGTAGAACAAGCAACAATCTCATATATAAAAAATAACAAAAATACTTCGGTACCATATTAAACTCCAGGACGAAAGGATATCCAAACTAAAAACCAAGAACTTCACTTTAAAACACTACACAAAGTGTCATTGGCATCCGAATTAAAAAAAAACACTTGTCACAAACGCACTTTCTAAAAAGGTTTTTGAATTTCGAACGCGTCGGTCAGTCGCGACACGAGACGGGAGACTGGTTAAGCGCGGTGTTCACAACAAGCGGTGCGAGAAAGACGGCGATACTTGCACCTGTGCACTTCAAACTGAATGATCGGTGGACAGAGAGGCAAATAAAACAATGCGTACATCTGAGCGGGATACGATCATTACCGAGCTTCTTAGTTATCGCGATTCATAACGTAGTATGTCAAATTTCTAGTCATTGGAATATGAACCTAATTTAATTGAAGTTAAATTTCAATTTTACATTGAATAGTATTAGTAACATGTGGATTTTGCGTAATGTTAACAAGTTTATGGTCAGGGTTAACATATGGCGAAAAGGTACGACGTTTGGCTAAATTCCATGCGCGAGCGGTGAATTGTATAATTCAGCGATTACTCAACTAGTCTGGTAGAGTAGGTAATTATCGCTGAAGCTTTTAATCAGCCATTCGTTGGGTTCGACAAATTGGACAAAGAACATGAATTTACTAATTAGAGAAGTTTTAATACAACTCGAGAGAATAATTTAAGTTTATGTAAACAAATACTTAAAACTGCAAAATATATCAGTACTTATTCTAGACTACAGAACTGGCGTAAGATTCCTTTGTTTGATTGCCAACAGACATACAGTAATAGTTTTACTGTAGTATAAATATAATCCTGTAACCCGAATTTAAATTATTTAACCTTGAAATAAATATTAAACGAAACGTTCACACTGCACTTATCGGAACAAAACAAGTTAACAAAAGTTATTTTATCACATAGTCGTCATAGTTTCAGGAAACCCCGATCGCCATATTGCGTCATTTATTTTCCCTATGTTAGAAAAAGCATGAAAAAGTAAGTCTGTTTAAAACTGTGTAACCTGCAGTTTGTACTGGCTGATAGAGTTAAGAATAGTTGTTTATTTAACTGGTGCATAAAGAGAGGCATTAATACACGAGTGGATTTATGAAACGAGCCGAAAGATGAGTTTCATAATAAGATCACACGAATGATTTAATGCTTAATTATGCTTACAGTCGCATACATAACTTTATCTACATGCAAATCATACGTTTTCTACAATATGTGTAGTTGCCATGCAACTACATCGATAACCGATACTTTAATGACATGTAATACTTTAATGTTAACATTAAAGTACAACCACAGATACAGGTGTCTTAATATAGGCAATTTGCTTAACGTTTCTGAACATATTGTAGGGAAGTTATAATTTTGATGTAGACAAAAGTAGTAATTTATTTAACACCTAATTAATAACTAACCGTCACTGAGGTATTGGCACTCGATCAAAGACTTAAAGTATACAGGGTGGAAAGGGACGAGGGCCGTTCCCGAAAATATAATATCACATAAGTGATGTACATTCGATGTGCAATGGTTAGAAACAATTATTATAAAGAAAACAAAAAAGTTAAATTAAGTCATGTTTAATATTGGTGACAACCCTATGTATGTTCCTAACTACATTCCAACATTTGTAAGGAGAAAAGAATACCTGTTATCTTAGGGATCTACACCCGATGTTCAAATATTCCACCGCGTCTAATAATACAGGCAGCAGCTCGTGCCCGAGTATGGCGATGCACCTTCGATAATGTATTTTCTTCACGATTTTTTTTACGCAGTTGTTCGAAGGCATTAATTAATCTTTCTTTCATTTCCTCGGCAGTATCACATTCTGTCCTGAACACTTTGTCTTTAATCGTGCCCCACAGAAAAAAGTCCAGTGCCGTGAGGTCCGGACTCCTTGAGGGCCAACGGTGTGGCCCGAATCGCCCTATCCATCTGTCCCCAAACTCAGTGTTTAATTTCTCACGCACTTCTATCACGGAACGAGCTGGTACTCCGTCTTGTTGGTACCAAGTGCGTTGTCTTTCAGCCAGTGGCAAGTTATCGAGGTAAGCGTCAACCTCGGAGTTTAGGAGGGCCATTTATCCAACTCTGTTAAGTGTTGCAGGTAAGAACACAGGCCCTATAATTGTTTCCCCGTGAATTGCAGCCCATACGTTTACTGACCAACGATATTGGTGACTCGAATAACGGTACGCGAATGGGTTTTCTTCGGCGTACACGTGTTCATTTAATTTCGCCTGTTCCACACTCCATTGCGTGTAAATACACTTTCATCCGTCCAAATAATGCGTCTAATGAAGTCACGGTCTCCAGCTATTTTGTCCAACAACCACCGGCAGTATGCTTTCCGGATGGGGCAGTCTCTGGGCAATAACGCTTGAACCCTCTGTATGTGATAAGGACGACGACGGGCACGTTTTAGTATCTTCAATACTGTCGTATGAGTTAATCCGAAGTGCTGACCCGCCCGCCTGGAATTTGCTCTTGGATTTCGATCAAAATAACGCAGTACTCTTTCTTCGAGCCCCGCAGCAAGTCGTACTACACCTCCTCCGCGTTGGTCGTCTTGAAATGTTCGGGGGATTATAGGACGATTGCTAGCAACGCGGTCAAAGGCACGTAAAATCGTTTGACGATCTGATGGATGCGGTGGAGGATATCGCTGTCTGTATTGACGCAAAGTCTCAGAGGTATTGTAGTTGCACTCTGCGTATAACAGTAACAAATTAAGATAATCTCCAGCCTCAAATAGTGGCATTATTAAGCATTTCATTAGTTTAAGAGTGTGACATAATTGTGACGTGCTTATTGTCATTGTAATAATTATCTGTGAAACAAACAGGTTGCAAAACAAAAATATTGTCAATGCACCTACAAAATTTCATCCATCAATAACGTCACAAAGTTAGTGTTTACTAGTTAGGTCAAGGTGGGGTCATTGACCTTATCAGCTGTTAGGGTTGAAACTACTCGGTTTTTGTATTAAACTTTAACGAGCTGTAACTCGAAAACGGCTAAAAATATTAGCATAGTTTCTTGGAGAAAAATATAGTACTAAAGATACATAATCTCGAATTTAACGGAAAGGCCGTCGTCCCTTTCCACCCTGTATAAAAATATCTACTAGATATCTGCTTGGTAGAGTCCTATGGGCGACCTAGACTAACAGTCAGTCAGTCAGTCTTTACAGGAGAGAGACGCAGCTATATGCGAGAGAAAATAATCCAGACTGACAGACCAATATCGGTCAGTCGGCGGAGAGTTCGCAACGCACTGTAAACCTTTTTTATTTACAGTATGCTTTGTCTTTTTCTGTCAGATGCAAATGTCACAATTATCTGAATAAGGCCGAATCATATTTTAAGCTGTTTTAGCTTTATGTGTGTTATGTCTCATCAACATTGATTTAGGGGATGAGAAACAAACCCGGAGCTAAATTTGGATGAAAAAAAAAACGTTGGTACACAATATTCTTAAACCTGTGTATGAAAGATCATCACAAAGAAACCGTATGAGCCAAAAGTCCCATTGGATCCCACCCGACAGCCATAGATTTTATTTACGAAGGACTTTTGGAAATTAGGTAATTTACAAAAGGGACGGTGCTCGTTGCTAACCATAATAATAACATATCCAGTATCATAGATGATGTAGTGATGAATAACAAATTCCTAGACGAACTCAAGAATAAACACGGCGGGGTGGTAACAGAAACAAAACTCAAGCAGTTTATTCCAAGAAGAGAAGTAAATTTGAAGAAACCAGCTGTTTAAATCGAAAGGAACTAGTAGCGAGACCATTTAACAAGAACTAGTCTTGCAGAAGAAACTTTTCAACTTCTTTGAAGCAAAGGTTGAAATTTGTGAATGCACAATCAACCAATGATTCTTAGGCCACAATGCAACTAAGTCAAAGTGACTAGGTCAATCAATTAGTAAGGAACTTAAAGATTTGATTTATGAAAGAAAGAAAGAAAGAAAAGAATGAAAATAATTTATTCGTGACTTGCATAACAAAGAACCGATTAACAAATACAAGAAGAGAGTAGCCACGAAATGGTCCCAACTCAGCGTAATGCTGGCATTAAAGTTAGCGTCTGAAGACACGACTGACTGCTATCACACGTCAAATCACGACGACACTTTGACATGGTTTGTCAAATTAAATCCAAATACGAAGATGACTTTTGGGTGAATACACTTTTAGGATACCTAATCCTTTTGTTTTTATGATATCAAAGCTTAAGGTGACGTAAGACAGAAGGAAAATTCAAAAATATTTTTCAGTATCTATACGCGTTACCCGAAACTCTGTTTGCAGTGATCCTACAAATTAACCCGACGTAGAAACTCGTAAAACTGCAAACCCTAACAAGAAACATAACACAGACGTCAGCGAAAGTACGCAATCACTTTAATGCACTAACGATGTTAAAGCAACAGTTGAAATGGTCTTGAACAATTCTGGGAGTCGCCACTTCCTCCGTTTGATTGTCGTCACATGCCAAGATTAACAGCGTCAAAAAACTGTATAACTGTACTGTAAGTGAATAGATATCACTAAGTATTGCCTGACAAGTGATGTTTCTTGCTAAAAAAAAAAACC
The DNA here is from genome assembly GCA_927399475.2 of Acleris emargana. NCBI lineage: Eukaryota > Metazoa > Arthropoda > Insecta > Lepidoptera > Tortricidae > Acleris > Acleris emargana. The sequence continues at coordinate 953,826 of OV656859.1, forward strand.
AGCAGACGAACCATCTTATGAAAAGCAGTCACAGGGTGGTTCAAAAAACAAATTTAATATTGTTTCTTCACAAGTTTCTTTTTATTTCAAAGTATTACCAAAGCTATACTAAGTATTATTGCAACTGAGTAAACTATACAGGTCGCCCATACTGTTAAGATTGTTTCATATAAAAATATATAGAGCTTCAGACATCTTATAAAGATAACGAATGAGACAGGCTTTGGGCAGATCATGACACTACTCTGTGTGGCAGAAGTAGACACAGAATATTCTACTCCTGTTTACCAGATGTCTTTTTATATGGAAGTGGATTCTTGTGGCATAAACTTATACTAACGCTTTGGGCGACCAGTAAACGAGCACTTAACAAGTTTAAATTTGACACATAAGTATCAAAATTATCATAAACAAAAATAAGCTAAGAGTATGTGAAGGAATGATTTGATATACTTTTTTTTCTTCATACTTTTTTGGACGACCCTAATCAGCTATGCCACGTGAATACGCAGCTAAAGAAAGTGTCGCTAAATTAAACATTTAAAAAAAAATAGGGGACAATCTCACACAAATTGACCTAGTGCCAAACTAAGCTCTAAGATTGTACCATGGGTATTAAGACAACGATAAATATACTTGGATAGAGAAATATATATTTAAATATAAAGACAACATCCAAGACTGAGGAACAAATACTAGCACTCATCAGGCAAATATTTGGCCATGCCCGGATTCGACCCCGGGACCGCTAGCTTCGTAGGCAGTATTACTACCAACTAAGCTAACGCGTCGGCAAAGCATGTTTGTTACATATGGCAATAAAATTACCCAACTACGTAACATGGCGAGGGTTTGTATGTAACTTCTCATACTTTACCATAAATTACCTTTTACATTGTAAAGAACAAGATAGTATCAGTAGGAAATAGAACCACTTGAATTAAAAAAAAAACACACGTGATGTTCTGTTTCATGTCAGCCGACAAGCGCCGCGGGCCGATGAATACATATTTCCTCTATTCCGTTAGAATAAACATATAGTACCTATAACGTTTGTTTGGGATTTTTCCGTAATGAGAACTGCTAATTTTAGAACGGGAATATCTTTCAATTTAAATTGGCGAAAAGCGTTAATAAATAATCTACCGTCGTCGGTTACAGAAAATATCTTCTAACAAGAACCAGTGCTACAATGAGACATGAGGATGTATTTTAACTATTTAACGACTTAGGTTATAGTTTTATAGTCCATAAAGTAATAGGTCATAGCCGATGGCGCGACGCAAGATGCATGTCATATACGTATCCACGTATTGAGTTGTACACATATTATTATAGCAGTTAACACACACACACACACACACATACCTTCACGCCTTTATTCCCAGAGTGGGGTAGGCAGAGCTACAGAATTACCAACAAGTCTTAAAACTTCTTGATAATTCTGTAACCACATTTTGCACCAATTGTGTGTTAAGTTACCAAGTAAGCTGCTTTAGTCGGAAATCTCTAGTTATTTAACATTATTATTGTCCCAATAGGAAGTCCTACTGAACAACCAAATCGCTATAACCTCCTAAGTCCCCGCGTACAAAAAAATGTACATCATACGGCCATTGCAATAAAATATCAATTGTAAAGAAGATAAAGTAGAATTTCTCTTGTTTTTAAGACTGGCAATTAAATTAGAAAATAGACTTAGAAGTTTATTTTCCACTTGCAAATTTCGTTGTATGCGGTGGGTCTTAAGAGGATAAATATCACTGCGTGGAGGTCTAAAGGGAAACTAAAGACCAAGAGAGTGATTTTTGCACGACAGTTTTTTTTATATTCGATAAAATGGTCACATTCCAGCAACCTGGATATTTACTTTGCTATTAAAAATTGGTTCAAATTAGAAGGGCCAATGGACCGGATTCCACAGAGGCCTCTAAACTTCCTAATTTTATTAAGGTGTCGCTAAAACATTTTGCTATTCTATGAGCAGCTGTCATAATCAAATGACAGCGCCATGACAGCGCTAATTTGAATCTGACGCTTCTTATTTTAGGCGGTCTTATACATTGTCAGCTTGACATTCTGGAATAGCACTGGTTAAATCTGCCGTCTAAACTACTAATTTAGTTTTAGGCTATTTAAGCGATGTGTAAGTAGAATCGGGTCCAATATCGTCCTAATACCGGTAAGTAGTCAAATCATTATTTGGCAGAAAACTGTTCAAGGTCATCAAAATCTCAGGCGAAATCTAGTTTATCATCATCATTTATTTGCCTATTCCTAATAAGATCTAAACGAGTAGACTTCCTATTAATCACTTTTTACACATTACAATACAATACAAAACTCTTTATTGTACATCAAACAAAAACGTATTAACAACACAATTAAAAATTATACAGGTTAACAAAAGGCGGTCTTATCACTGATTAGCGACCGCTTCGAGACAACCTTAGTAGGGACAAGATGTCAAATTAATATATTTCATACAGTACGTGGAGCAGACTTAACACGAGCAATGACAAGATAGATGTTTGCAATTAAACGTGAATTCAAAAAAACTAGAAAAATTAACGCTCACTCAACAAACAAATAAATAAATAACTAAATAAGTATATACAAATACGAATAAATACAAGATACATATGACTTGCATAAATAAATAGACAATTATAAATAAATACATACATAAACATCGCGGAAATAATAAAAATGTCAGTCACCACATTGTTATAGACAAACTTAATTTATTTTACCGATACCAAAAACCCAGGATAGTCGATGAAAATAAACCTCCGGCTACTTTAGAAATTCCCTGAAGCAGCTCAATGGAACGGCGGCGGTAAACAGGGCTCACCTACTTAAACACTTTCCGAATAAATGACGCGCGAGCTCTTCTGTTACTTTTAACTGAACAAATGTATTTTCCTGTTGGATTTCGATTATTTCTTAATAGGGGTTTACTAGACCCGTGTGGTTGCCGGGTTAGAATAGTGCTACTCCAAGTCTTCTTGTGGATGTCGTAAGAGGCGACTAAGGAAATAAAGGCTTGGAGTACTGTTAGGCGATGGGCTTGCAACCTGTCACTAATACGCTGGTAAACATATTAGCCTGTTTGTGCAAAATGTGGTTACAGAATCAGTGGCGTAACTATACCATCCGGGGCCCGTGGCAAATTCTTTTGATGGGGATCAAGTAAAATAAAACACTCAAGTACGATGTTAAAAAAAATATTGCTAAGCTAGCGACCTCTTAAGCCGGGGGCCCTCTTGGGCCGGGGGCCCGTGGCATTTTGCCAGCCCTGCCACCCTATAGTTACGCCACTGTACAGAATTATCAAGAAGTTTTCAGAGTTGTTGGTAATTCTGTAGCTCTGCCTACCCAACTCTGGGAATGAAGGCGTGAGTTTATGTATGTATGTAGGGGTTAACTAGAATGTTGGTTAAATTGGCAAGATAGAGATTCTAGCAAAGGATAGTGGGCAAAATACACCAAGGTCCCCAGCCATATATTGAATATGGCTCGAAGCATCTAACAAAAATAATAATCGTAATGATAATTAAACACTGTTACATAGATTTTTTAGTTTATAACGTTATAAATGAGTTTATTTTGTTAAAAATAAGGTGTAATATGTTACGCTTGTTTCAGTAATGCCCAGAAAGTTAAACCCATTCGACTTTAACGTAGGCAGGTACCTACATAGCACCCTAAATTTAGTTAAACTTGTGAAAGTAACTTGAATATTACACATTTATTAAAATTATCTAGTACGGCTACAAACCTGTGCGATCTATTAATATACATACATACATACATACATAAAGTCACGCCTTCATTCCCACAGTGGGGTAGGCAGAGCTACAGAATTACCAACAAGTCTTAAAACTTCTTAAACTCCTTACTCCTTAGTAAAATATATTTAAACGTAAAGCCAATTATTATACTGATTTGATGACTTATTTGACTGATTATTTTTATCTGGCCATTGTAAGCACTAATAATATTGTAATTCTTGCTTTTTTAACCGATTTATTTTTTGGATGTGACATTGTCCCCGAATATAAAAAAATGCTACGGTACATTCGACGGTTCGTGTTCTCTGCGAGACTTGATGTGGATAAACGTCGGTAAAACATCGGTGACTGTCATACCAGTATTAGAAAGAAGAAGAGAAAGAAGGCGGCTAACTGGAATGTAGTAGTCGAACGATTTTAAACTCTATTGGTAACCACATTACCTTTAAAATGCTGGTACTACTTCCTTGCTCTTAGCCGCCTTCTGTGCGAGAGTAAAGGATTCTTTATCCATATTAATAATTTGGTTTTGTTTTTTTTATTTATATTTAGTATGTAATTCACAGTGCTCTAGTGTTAAGCTGTTATACTGTGTAATTATTTTAAGATAATAAATAAATAAATAAATAATCCATATTTATCTAACAAGACAGGTTACCTTAAATTAAGTGTTATTGCCGTGTGGTTGCCGGGTTAGAATAGTGCCACTCCATGTCTTCCCGTGGATGTCGTAAGAGGCGACTAAGGGAATATAGGCTGGTAGTACTGTTAGGCGATGGGCTTGCTGGTAAACCATCTTAGCCTATTTGTGCAAATTGTGGTTACTGAATTATCAACAACTTTTTAAAGTTGTAATTCTGTAGCTCTGCCTACCCCACTCTGGGGTTACAGGCGTGAAGGTATATATGTATATATGTATGTAAAATCAAAATATCTACTAGAGAATTGATGACTTACAATAGTTGCATTCTCTACAATATGTAAGGGTAATTTGTTGTAGCGACAGGCAGCTGGTGACGTCACAGTAAGATCACCAGAATGCAACAATTGCAATTAACAATAACAGATGACGGAGACGTAAACCATGTTTACTAACAAAAATTACTTTCTATTCAATCTTCCAATTGAATGTAGAGACAAATCGGTAAGAAGAATTAGAATGTGGCATAAATTCGTTTATTATTAACAAGGCAGACATTGTCTCCAAACTACATCCACTGGGCGAAATGGGCTTTTCTGATACCTACGATAATTTGAAAAAAAAAAAGTTCGATGTATCGGAAAATTAAAAAATAATATTTTCTTTTTATTAAGTATATGAAAGCGTAGGCAAACGAGCGACCTAACGTTCATTGGTCTCAGATAATCAAGTTACATCATATAAGGGTTTTCATAATCACATTGATTTCAATAAAGCAATTTAAACGGATTTACTTGTGGGAGGACCTTGTGCAGGGTCCGTCCGGGTTGGTACCACCATCTTATCCATTAACCTACCGCCAAGCAGCAGTGTTCGCATCGTTGTGTTCCGGTTTGGGGATAAGACAGCCGGTGAAATGACTAGCATAGAGGCATTCCATCTTAGTCCTCAGGGTTGGCAACGCATTTGCAGTCTTGTGAATGCGAATGTCTATGAGTCACTGTTTCCACTTACCATCAGGTGGCCTTCCCATGCTATAAAAAAAAAAAAAACTTTACAATATTTCGAACTTTTTCATCATCGACCGCTAAAAAGAGTACGTAGGCTATAGGAAAATTTGAGGTTTTATTTAATAAAAACATCGATAAACAGCGGTGTTCCCCCTTATTGTCAAAAGCCGCCCCCAAAATTTCGGGCCCAAATAATAAGCTAACAAAACCGTTAAAAATTATCGCAACAGCTAATCACCTCGGTGTCATAATGACATTAAATGAAGAAAAGAGTAAATTACAAGATCGGCAAAAGCTTCACCATTTTTTTCCCAGCAATGGAACACACAAGATGACCAGAGAGGTGACGCCAATATGATTTTAATCTTTCTAGAGTTTTGATAGATGATGTATTAAGATGCTTTATTTTAAACGATCTGTCTTTAAATAATAATGAACACGGCATTGTCAACTTGACAAGATAACATTTATGTGTAAAACCTGAGTGAATTTGTATTCAAAAGATTTCGACTAACGAAGGTTGATGTACAGACAAATTGTCAAAGAGGAAGACGTGAAAGGCAAGGAAGCTAAAAGGAAGGTTGATAATAAAAACGCAATAAAAGCTCATGCACGTAAAGTGCAGTGCAATCAATTGCCAAATTACTGTGTACTTTAAAAATATCCTCGTCATTACAAAGTCCAAAAATATAGGGCTCAACTCCTGTGTTTTATTTCTTAATTTATGGGCTAGCAATATAAACATTTCTAAAGTCAGTGGGCTTATGCTCTAAGGTGTAGAACTGTAGAGCTGGATTTGACTGTGAAATCACAGAGTGGGTGCTGTTTGATGGCCACACAAAGCGGAACACGCCCGGACGGAAATGGTAGAAAGATGGCTGAAGGTTGCTACAGATAGATACATTCTCTAAGATACGTGTCGCGTGTTTAGATTCGTGTATAATCAATGTTATCCATGGTCACTTTTATTTTATTATCCATGCTGTTCAGCATTTATAACATGAAATTAACTCGCCTTATATACAAATCAAGGCGGTAAACGAGGTAGGACCTTGTATAGGGTCCATCCGAATCGCTACTATCAATCTTTAAACAGCAGAATTCGTAATTTTTCCTAATGCATCGTTTGCCCGAATTTTCTTTTATCCATATCTTTTTTATCCATAGCAATTTCCAACCAAAACATTTTAGTGTTGTTTATAATACAACCCTTTTTTTTTCTCGCTGGGGAAATGCGTTTACGCATACCACCCAGGTCCAGGGGGACCTGGGATGGTTATGTGGGACTCACCAACCGAGAACGGCCGGAATACCCACTAAAAACCCAGCGGTAAAACATCTGCGTCCTTCAGGGAGGTGCCACGCGATCACGAACAAGCGCATTCGGCTGTGGCACCTCGAGTTATAATACAACCCTAACCTAACCTAACCTAAGCGTGGGTATTTTGGACAACTTAAAAAGTGTCTCACACAGCAGAAAACCAATTTAAAACAAATGATAACGGACAAACGTTATCAGGGATTCTGAGGGGCACCCGTTAAAAACTAATAATTGACCCTCTCAGGGTACTGCTCACGTGTATCATCGAAGCACGGAATTTCAGAAAGGGTTTTTACAGCGTACGCGAGCCCAACCACCGACAAATAATGGTTACCCACGAATACTCCCACTTCCATCATGTCAAATTTCTAACATTCAGCTTAGAAAATGTGTAAATTTTTCAAAGACTGCTATAAACCTAGCACTCGATAATTACGTATGCATGTAATTATAATATATGGGACTTGATTCATCCAATTATCCTTTCCTTGACCTATTAAAAGCGAGTACATAGTGATTCTCTACGCTTGTTGACATTGCCGCTTATTTTTCTCGGACAAACTGGTTGTGAGTTGTGATTTAATATCCTAAAATAAATCCAACTCTAAGCTGAGGCTTGTTTGCGTATGACATCATTGCTTCGCGACGTTCGGTTTATGAACGTGATGAGAAATTAATACCGGGAGAGGTGACTTCTAATCAACTTGTCGCACTGCCAGATGAAAAGTGTAGTAACTCAAAATACAACTGTATTATAAAATCATCTTTAATACAACGTCTATGAGCTTGAAACAAAACTAACAATGATTTTGAGTTGATGCTGTCTTGATCTGGCACTGTGTTGTGTCGGTCCCTTTGTTGCCTTCAAAGGAGAAGGTTCTTAATTCTTCAGAAGTTTTTCTTAATAGTAAACTTTCTTCCACGCCACAAAACTTAGTTTTCTAAGTTTGATTTAAGTGAATCTCGTTTACCTTCAAGTTTTATCCAAGAAAATTAAAACGAAACGGCACAAAAATCGTGCCACTTATAGATTATAATAGCGTTAGTAATATATGACACTGTCAATTTTCCTGTCTCTGATATAGATTTCATGATAAAAATAAAGTAAAAGTGCGAAAGGAAAACGAAAAATTCAATTATGGGTCGTCAAAACGAAAACGCTGAGATTAGTACACCAGTTCGAGAAATTAATGAATCTGTAGAGGCATGACTGATGGACCACGAAAAGGGTGAATCATTAGGTTCTCCTACAGCCGTCTCTTTCTCTCAAGTTACTACCGATTCAAATGGAAAAGGGTAAGAGCTATCAAAATTTCAAGAAACTTATCTTGTGGTAATTCTGCAGGTTTGCTGTGGAAGAAATACAAGAGCATAAGTTAGAATTAAAGATTTGGAAATTCTGGGTTTTAACTGTTACAAGACGTTTATTGTCTTGTCTTAGCATTTGGAGATGTAATTGGTTAGATTTTAAAGTGAAATATGATCAAAACTCTGAGGAAGATGGTTATTAAATTGTCGTTTATTATACTTTTATAAATGGTTGATCGCAGTGTCTGTAATTTGTTGGTTTCTTTACCTGGATGAAGCTTCAAGGGTATAACTGTAGGTTATTATTTTCTGTGTTAAATACATTAATAATAAAAAATACAATATAGATGCAGCTAAATTTTGAAAAAAACACTGAAATATAACTATGTGAACTCTAGCTGTGATGCCCCATATTTCATTTAATAGGCCTTTCAGCCAGTTATACATTAATGTTTAATATTAGTATGTATGTTTGTCCATCAAGCGTATGTAACAACGGGCCTCATTACCTGAAATAATTTAAATTTAATATTAGCTACCTAGTGAAACTGTATAGCGCTTTCTAAAAGCAAATACAGCTTCAAGACTTATTTCCGCTCAAACTAAGCCGACAATGATTTCCACCTTCGAGACTCGCATTTGAAATTAGTAAATTAGCCTTGATCTAGACGCACCTACTCAGCGTAGCAGCTCGGTGACTAAACCAATGACATCATCTAACGCTGATGTTTTGCCGCAGTCCTAGCGATCCTTTTGCGATCGTGTTATTTCTGCAAATAATTCTTGTTTTATTATATGATTAGCGTGATAAAACAAGAAGTGCCCAGGTTCATGTTTTTGTTGGAGAACTTATACAATTTGGAGCTTTTGGTGTTGAACGTGTTGCTTATAAAGGTGAAGGTTACGGCCAATCAATCATCATGATTTGTAATTTAAAGTCAATATGTCATTTTTTACTTTGCATGTTGTTGTGATTTATTTAACTCAAACTTAGAAGATCTTAAAAGGGCAATTGAATTTAACATAAAAAATGTTTAATGATGTAAGTAATCAGATTAAAGTAATTGAAGCCAAGGTGTCTTTACGCAAGATCAATCTTGGACTAAAGGTACAGTCAACCAATTTGAAACTTAGCCCACCGTCAAACAGTGTTTGACGACGCGCTGATCTAGTTGGTAGTAACGCTGCCTACGAAACTAGCAGTCCTGGGTTCGAATCTCGAATTTTCGAAAACTTCTCGAATGTATCATTTCATCGAAAACGAATTACTGCTGAAACCTTATTGTTTTTACGTTATTCTAAGCATTTGTTACGTATGTTAGGTTAGACCCGTGCCCACCAAAAATTCATTACTCCTGCACCAGTCGATCAAATGAAAATCCGACAAAGTAAAACATTCAATGAAAGGAGTGACGGTGATTCAAGGTATTAGGTTCACTTCGTCCACATTCCCATTTCGTTCACATTCCTACTTTGTCAGCAATCCCATTTCGTCCACAATCAATTCCCAATGTCCCCTCCTATCTTGTCAGCATTCTCATTTCGTCCTTATTCCATATTTCAATCACATTCCCACTTTGTCGACTTCCTATTTTGTCAACATTCCCATTCCGTTCTTAATGCTGTGAAAAATGTCGTGAATTCTATTGAAATTTGTATTTTAATGGTAATGTTGACTAAGTAGGAATGTGGACGAAATGGGAATGTGGACGATTCAAGAGAAACCACCTGTAATATAGAATTTATATACTCGTATTGGGCATTTAGTTGTACGATAACAAATCAAATACAGTGGCGCCCTATATCTGGGAATCCATTATACACCATTAACATAATGTGTTTCTTCAGCCGGCGCCGCTTCGGTACATACCTACTTGAAGTGTACATTTATCAAGAAAAGGATAAGATCCTCTCGCTTCATTATTTAACCAAGGACCGATTGAGATGATAACCTTCTTCCGCAACAACCAACCATTTTAAATACCGCTAAATATCAAAGTACAACTCCTTCGAGAAGAACATATTTGATTCGATCTGGTTACATTAAAAATATTTTTAAAGATATAACTCGCTTTACTGGCTTCCTTATAATTGTATCTTAATTATCATCGTAAATAAGTTCGGATCACTTCGTGATTTTAAGGGAAGTGACGGAACCACTTAGTATCTTTATCAGTCAATGCAAACAACTTGACATGCGCGAGGCGCTGTGCGAGCGAGAAGATATGACTTCATTAAATACAAGTAGGTAAATGTGAGTTACGTGATAGAGTAAAGAGCACAGCAAATAGCAATCATTTGCTTTTTTTTTTCAATTATAAAACACAGTAATACTTAATACTAACATTACAAGGTAATAAAGCAATAATCATTCAAACTAGAAAAAACAAAGTCCTTACAAATGTAAGATTAATAAACATTAAACTAAAAATAATGACTATGAGAATAAAATTATCAATTAAAAACAAGCGCAAAAAGCAAAAATCATCTAAGAACAACGTTAACTGAACTAATCAAAATACTGGTAAGTGCGTAATGTTTCAAATTTTACTTTTTACTTGACTACTACTAAAGTACGTAACTACGTATTCGTACGCATGTTACTTTGTGACGTCCTAAACATCTTCAGACGGATAATCGAAGAACCGAATAACAATAGATTGATATACCGAAGGAGTTTAATATACTACATTAGAACCTCCTAAGCTCCTAACTCCTACGAGCCCCCTGACACCTAAAGTCTAATTCTATGGAACTTGCTAACTATGTAAACAAACCGCCATATTGAAATTGTCTCTGAATGATGAATTTACTAGTGATGGGTCAAAAATACCGAAAGTAAAAAGAAAGTAGTTACTTATTTCTAATTTGTTTAATCACGATCTGAAGAAAAATAGGTACTTGAAGATGATATATCACTAGTATTTATTACAAAAGGTGTCGTTATATCATCTGTGAGTGTGATCAGTGTGAGTTAGGTAATGTGTAGGGGCCTTAATATATCACCAACTTTAGCCACAACACTACCCATCATAGACAATTGTAGAATTTAAAAGAAACAAAAACGTCATTCCATCAGGTCCTAATAACCTTACTTATGAAACCATTTAAACTTTTAATGAAATATCCAAGATAGAGTAATACAGGGTGTATTGCAAGTCGTGTGCCAAATGAATATGGTGGGTAGCTAAGGTCACTTGCAACACGTTTTGGGCCAATTAACACTCATCCTACCCACGGTGTTTTTTTTATATATTTTTTTAAAAAATCTCGGAATCTTGAAAAAGTTAACCATTTTGTTCACCTATCTTTTTTTTTTAATGTGACAGCACAAAAGTACTTATAGTTTTTTTATCTTTAATGTTTGCGCATTCGAATGAAATGTTATTTTTACTCATATAGTGAAAAAATAAAAAAATATTAGCCAACAAAGTGTGAAGGACAGAAAAATAAAATCTTCACGGTCAACTTTACGGCACAATTAAAAAAAAGTAGAAGCTCCTCAGATCTTCCAACAACATAAAAACTTCTCCAGTTCCTGACAATTCTTACGGTATACCACATGTCTAGAATCACGTTCAGTTTTTCGTCAAAATATGGTTTCAATCTAAAATGGTGGTTTTATTCGGTCAGTAGATCCAGCCAGTTAAATGGGCTAAATGCACAATACAAAACGCAATATGGTTAAAAATCATCTTTATTTTAATAATTACTTCAAATTTTGTTCAAATTGTCTTCCTCCACAATTGATACATTCGCGACACCTTTTTCGTATTTCTACAGTAGTTGTTGTACGAAGTGTCATTTCTTGCCGCATTATTGCGAACGCGTCATTAATTTTTGCGATCAGATGCTCTCTGCTCTCTACCTGTGTTGCGTACACTAGCTCTTTGGCCCTTCCCCAGACGTAAAAGTCAAAGACACTTCGAACAACAACTGTAGAAATACGAAAAAGGTGTCGCGAATGTATCAATTGTGGAGGAAGACAATTTGAACAAAATTTGAAGTAATTATTAAAATAAAGATGATTTTTAACCATATTGCGTTTTGTATTGTGCAGTTAGCCCATTTAACTGGCTGGATCTACTGACCGAATAAAACCACCATTTTAGATTGAAACCATATTTTGACGAAAAACTGAACGTGATTCTAGACATGTGGTATACCGTAAGAATCGTCAGGAACTGGAGAAGTTTTTATGATGTTAGAAGATCTGAGGAGCTTCTACTTTTTTTTTTAATTTTGCCGTAAAGTTGACCGTGACGTTTTTTTATTTTCTGTCCTTCACACTTTGTTGGCTAATATTTTTTTATTTGTTTATTATATGAATAAAAATTACATTTCATTAGAATGCGCAAACATTAAAGATAAAAAAACTACAAATACTTTTGTGCTGTCACATTAAAAAAAAAGATAGGTGAACAAAATGGTTAACTTTTGGAAGATTCCGAGATTTTTTCAAAAAAAATTATTAAAAAACACCGTGGGTAGGATAAGTGTTAATTGGCCCAAAACGTGTTGCAAGTGACCTTAGCTACCCACCCTATTCATTTGGCACACGACTTGCAATACACCCTGTATATTTGATGATTTTGTATTTTACAGTAACGACCGTTTCAATAGTTTTTGGTTTCAATGGTGTTTGATGAGGTGGTGTGAAAATTCAAGGAGAAACAGTGATAAAACAAAGTTTAGTCTTTTGTTTACATAGTTAGCAAGTTCCATAGAAATACACTATAGTGTCTTTCAAACGTCAACGTCGCAATAACGCCCGCGCAGCGTTGACACCACGTTCGCGCAGCATCTCCGCGACGTCAGTGGCGTCTATGTTAAGCGGCTGCTACACGGTTAGCAACCGAGCCTCCAACCAAGGTGACCTTGCTGGTTTGCAGCCGTGTAGAAGGATGTTTGCAACCAAATTTCGTTTGACCTTTATTTGCCCTTGGTTGACGGGCGTGCGCTGACAACCGCGGTTGGATGCCGCCGTTGTAAACCGTGTAGACGCTTGTTGCCAACCACGCAAGGGCAGTTGTGTCTCTGCAGGCAAAGAGTGCGCACGGCCTCACGCAACCACCGTTGCATATGTTTACCTACTGATTTACTGAATTTGCAAAATAAATTTAAATAATCTATTGGATTTTGTATATATCTGAATAGACTTCAAGTTTTATGTAGAAAGATCAATGGATTTTTTAATGTATTTTATTAAAATGTAATTGCAAGCATTTTTCGTACAAAGAACGTATCTAGTCATTAGGAATACCTATGCCTTTATAGTGCGGATGGAATAAAATGGAATGCGTGCCGTGCGTGATCATACTCTAATCTATGGAATCGACTGCAAGTTTTAACAGTTCTGTTTTGTTTGTTAGATCAGTTTGAGTTTTTAAGTACTGCGTGTTTTCTCTCCGCGAGCAGTAGACAGACTGCCTGTTGGCAACCGTGTAGACGGAAACGCAACGGCGTTAGCAGCCGAGCCTCCAACCAAGGTCACCTTGGTTGGAAGCTTGGTTGCTAACCGTGTAGCAGCCGCTTTAGCGCCTGTGCAGTGTGATTGCGACGGGGAGAGGGAGCGTCGTTGCATGGACGCTGCGCGAACGCAGCGTTGACACTGCGCGGGCGTTATTGCGACGCTGACGTTCGAAAAACGCCACTGCGTCACGGCGGCGCTGCAAGAACGTAGCGTCGACGCTGTGCGGGCGTTAATGAAACGCTGACGTTCAAAAGACGCTAGGTATGGGGGGGCTCAAATGCTGCAGAAGGAGCTGCAAGTTCCCAGTTTGTTTTTTGTTAGATTTGTTTGCGTCTACATCCATTAGATAGCTAATAGTGATAGAACACTGACCTCGTCGGAAGGCCGCCAGGTCTGCAAACGCACAGACAGTCATTTATCTGTATACATTTCCATTATGACCATACGTACGATTGATTTACTATACCATACGCAATCAAGCACAATGAAGTTGTCGGGTTGCGTGGCGAATCTTTTGTACACGATTTTATTCATATTCATATTCATTTATTAATCGTCATCACATGGCAAAAACGTATAACAATTTTAGGGTTCCGTACTTAAACAGGACTAGGGGACCCTCATTAAGCCTATGCCATCCAACATTTTATCCGTCCGTCCATGTGTATGCCACCGGTCTATGTTTTGGTTTCTTGTGTAGAAGGTTTTGAAAATAGTTGTTTATTAAATCAAGCATACTGTCTCAAGCTTAATCTACATCATTTTAAAGAAGGTGTCTATTGCTCCTGGTACATTCAGCCGCTAAGGATCCCTGTCGCAGCTAACCAGTAAGTAATTAAAGGGTCTAGCAGGCTAAGGAAGGAGAAGTGGCCCCTGTGACGAATATCGGATTTTTATAATGTCATTTGTTGGCTATCTCATAATATAGAAACACCCTAACTTTCAGCCCCCTATCTTGAACTGTCACCGAGATACTCGGTCGTTTTTCTCCTGATCTGTATAAGGTAGAGCAATCAAACCAAATCATAGCTACAAATGATGGGTAGGAGTATAACTGTGATTTTTTTAAATATTTAATTCCATGAAAAAATAATGATTAAAATGTCAGAGAATTTTTTGACAGCACTTTTCAACGAGTATTTGTAAAGGTACAGCTACAGAAAAAATCACATAAACTGCTAATAGTATTAGCTAGTACCATGCGAAAAATCAATTCAATATAATTGGTGCAACATACTTTAAAAAAAAAATGTCAAAGAAAGCGTTAAATGAGTCTTTCATTCTCAAGGAGATTTTTCGATCCAATGATGAAATTTACACTATGACTGCAACTGATGCATAATGAGAGGCCTTAAAACACGGGTGTTTGTCACGCGATCAATGCAGACATATTAGGGTCTCCCCAGACCTATCGACGCCGAATCGGCTTGAGCGTGTAAGAAAAAGTTTTATGTCTATGCAATAAGAGCGAAAACGTCGTCGTTCCGTTAGCAATGCCGAGCCGAGTCGAGCCGAGCGGAGCGACGTCGTTTTCGCTTTTATTGCGTTGACATAAAGCTTTTTCCGTACGCGATTTGCCGAAACGGCATCGACTGGTTTGGGGAGACCCTTAGGGCCCCCAAGCGCCATTTATATATTCGACAATGATTCGCAGAAGCTGCGTAGATGATCCACAAAGGTCGAGACACGTTCGAACAGGCCCTACGCCCTAACCAGGGTCAACCAGCGTACCTTCGCCGACGAACTCCACCGTCAATTGTTTCAAAGAACGCGGCTGGTGGTCTGAGATCTCATTCGCTTTCACCGTGCCTTGAAAAACACTAACCGCTATTTATAGAATGAATTGCGTGATAAGTAAAAATATGTGTCGAGTTTGTGGAGCTCACCTCCTTCAGGTGGGTCCAGCACAGTTCGCTGTTGTGTTAATAACAGCCGTTAAAGAGAGCCAGTCCACGAGAACACACAGGTCAGATAAAAATAGGAATAAAGATTATGTGAATGAATATGAACGGGCAAAGTACGATATTTGTACCATCAAGGACTTAATGTTGATTGATCATAGAACCTTGTCATAATGACAGCGTCAAGTGACGAGATAGAAATTACGTAGGTTTTTTTTTATGCACACAGGCCACCTGATGGTAAGTGGAAACTGTGACCCATACACATTCGCATTCACAAGACTGCAATCCTAAGACTGCAAATGCCTGACGGAGGACTAAGATGGAATGCCTCTATGCTAGTAATTTCACCGGCTGTCTTATCCCCAAACCGGAACACAACAAAACGGACACTGCTGCTTGGCGGTAGGGTAATGGATAAATCATTGGTTTTATGCGACACGGTTATACAGGGTGTCGGCTTTCTTGTGGCCAAATAAAATAAAAAAAATAGATCATCTTGAGGGCTAACAAAACCACTCCCATGTATGTTCAGCGATTTTTAGTACTTTCAGAGATATTGATCATTTTAATCAGAATTTTTAGAAATTTTCCTTGTGTCCATCGTACGAAAACCTCTTAAGCTCTTGTATTATTTCAATGTTTTTTTCAGTCTTTTCATTCATTGTTAGAATCATTATGAACTTAGGATGTTTTTAAAGCTACATTCCATTTTTTTCTTCATGACAACTTTTTGTGTTATCATACAAAGTTACATTTTCCATACTAAGTAAACCCCATGTTTGTTATTCATCTGGTATGGATAATAATAAATTTACGACTTTAATTTTGAAAGCTGAAATTGTTAATTAGGTCACTATTGTTCAGAAGGTGCGAATTGCTGTAAAAAAAAAAAAAAAGATAAAAGACATTTATTCAGTAAGAAGGCCGCACGGGCACTTTTACACGTCAAGAATCTACCAGCGCTTCACAAGAGGAGACCACTGCTGAGAAGAAACGCCGCAAGAAACTCGGCAGTCAGTCATTTTTTAAATATATTTAACGTTACAATGGTATACTTAGTCTAGCATTATATAAATCTATAAATATTAAATTAAAAATATATATTAAATAAGCTGCGTAGTTTCAGTTGTAATCATAGTTTTCTAAAACATTGCATTGTCTAATTACAATTGCGCAAACCAGAACATTTTCGCAACATCGAAAACAAGCTATAACCATTTTACAATTTAATCCCGCGGTGGATAAATCAGGACTAATTGGTTTGGGAGCTCGCCAGCGATGCAGCGATTTGTAATTGAATTGCCGATCACGGGTTCAAGTTCTTCCAAAAGCAAGTTTAACATCTTACATTGCGTTTATTATAAAAGATTAAAAAAAAAGATACATACATACCTTCACGCCTTCATTCCCAGAGTGGGGTAGGCAGAGCTACAGAATTACCAACAACTCCAAAAACTTGTTGATAACTCTGTAACCACAATTTGCACAATTAGGCTAAGATGTTTGACAGTGTATATTAGTGACAGGTAGCAAGCCCATCGCCTAACAGTACTACAAGCCTTCATTCCCTTTGTCGCCTCTTACGACTTACACGGGAAGACATGGAGTGGTACAATTCTAAGCCGGCAACCACACGGCAAAAAAAAGATAAAAGAGGTTTATTCAGTAAGTAGGCCGCACGGGCACTTTTACACGTCAAAAATCTACCAGTGCTTCACAAGAGACCACTGCTGAGAAGAAACGCTGCAAGAAACTCAACAAACAGTTGTTTTTTTAAATATAGCTTATATAAACAGACATAGGAATATACGGGGCAAAATTAAATGACAGCTACGGATTGCCTATATCGATAAAATCAAATTATCGATGCTTTTCTCATATACCTACTAATAATCGCTCCAAGTTTTGTTTGTAAAAAAATATTTATTGAAAGTATGAAAATAAAACCAAATAGCAACATAATTCTTTTATTCGTTATTTTAAAAGGATTTTGAACCATCATAATCGTCATGTTTTATTTTGTCATTGTGTATTTCAGAATTACTTACTGTCCCATTAACTATTGTTTAAAGTAAACGATCAGAATTTGTTCCAAATTTTCAGGCGTCGTCTCCGTCTCGACTGATGAATTCATTTCAGGTGGCTAAAAGACTTTTCAATTTAAGTGGAAGTGGTAGGGGCCAAACAAAATAATAAGTACACACCTACAAACAAGGCTGGGGGCGATCACTAGTTTATGGGAAAAGCATTGATAATTGAGTTTATCGATATAGGCCATCCCTACCTGTCATTAAATTTTGCCCGATATATTACTAGATCTGAGTATAAACTATCGAACTAAAAGATAAGAAAACGAAAATATACAAATACCCATTCCCCCAGCACAATCACTGATATATCCTGGGCCTCTCATCCTAGGACGTTAAGATATATATATTTTTTGGTTTTTGAAGTACGGGACCTTAAAAAGGTAGAGACGTTTCTTGAAAAACGACTAGTCTTGATTGATTGATCATATCAATACCTATATACCTATGGTAGTTCGTGGTAGTTAGTTGAATGGAGATTCTACTATATGGTAGTTCTGTGAAACATTTTGTACACAATTTAGCCCCTAATTCCTCCGGCATACATATAGAATTTTATTTAAGTAACCCAACCTCCCTCTCTGTATATAATATCCCTCTTTGTATATTCCTAACACGACAGTGAATAAGCTAACTACAAACAATAGATCCCGACTCGGTAAACTGTCTCTGATGTCATCGGCATTGGCAGATAGGTAAGAACCTAATACCATATTTACTTAGAAATATGAGATGTGGTTTGCTAAAGAAATAATATGAGCAAGATTTGCACGGAATCAATACTGTTTACATATTGAGCAGGTGCTCTTTAGGTCGCGTGAAACGGGTATAATGCACCGAAATACTTTATGTAAAGCAGGGCAGCTGGTGATCACAATTACACCTGGTGGTAAAATAAGATGAGGCTAAAGAGGAAGCGTATTTAATAATAATCTATACATATAAAACTCTTACGTGACTGACTGACAGACAGATAGCGCACAGCCAAAACTGATTTAGTGTCATTAGGTACAAATGGAAAATCGTCCACTTGAAATTATACGTCAGTTCAGAAAATTTACCATTTGAAATACAACAAAAAAAAAAAAACATCCTGAATAACATCTAAAATGGAATCATGTCCCATGGTAAAATTGTCCAAGGTGATATTGGTCGAAAAAAACACTCAGAAATATGACCAATTGTAAATACGACCTACCCGAAATATGAACAATTTATATATATTTATATGGTTTTAATTCATATTAGAATACATTCTCTTGTGCGTATTTTATTTTGCTCATAATTTATAAAAATCCATTCGAACTTAATTAATTAACAACGAAAATAAATATGGTTAAAAATACATTTCAGCACAGTTACCTTTTGAATAAATTTACTTTGGATACTATTACTTTTGACCCAGCTTCAGAATGGTTATTTCACGTGGACGATTTTCCATTTGTCCTAATGACACTGGCCCAAAACCACTGAACCAGGATTATAAAATTTCGTAAAAAAAAATCTAAAGTCGACCTCCAACAGGAATAAGGTGAGTATACTGTGTATGAAGTCGCAGGTTTCCCTTAATAATATAATACTACTATTAGTACGTCTACCAATCATAATATTTGCAAAAATAAATCGCAAACATCGCAATCAGTAGAGCTAGCCAAGTCAAACTCGAGTGGTATGGTGTTTATTACGTCACGCAGCGAAATAGCAGGCATAACATGTGTCTTTAATACATGGTATTTCTACAAACATTAATATCATATTTTCTCACTAAGACAGTTTTAATGACAGTAGACAATCTCACACAAATTGATCTAGTCCTAAACAGACTGATACATACATACAAACATACCTCAACACATACACTCACGCCTTCACCAACAAGTCATTTGTTGTTAATTCTGTAACCTGCGCAATAAACTGATATAGACAAATAAATACAGGGTTGGGCAGATTAAGTGTCCTAGTTAAAAAGAGCCATAAAATTAAAACAAGACAGTTTTTTTTTTAATTTTTCACGTTTTTATTTTTAGCGTACTCTATACTTAAGAAAACTAATTCATAAGTTCAAATCGCTCGCCATCAGCTTTAATAACTTGACGCATTCTTCCATAGAATGCATTGCACGCGGCACGCACTACCTCGTCTGGTATTTCATGCCATATCTTGACTAATCGATGCTTGAATGAGTTTAGATTCATGCCCTGTGTGCTCCCAATCTTGCTCAGCATGTAACCCATATCGAAAAGTCCAAAGCATTCAAATCCGGCGATGATACAGGCCATTCTTGCCAAGGTATAAAATCTGTCAAATTTGTTCTACACCAATCTTGAGTGCGTTTAGCTTTGTGAGATGGGGCACTATCTTGTTGGAAGCAGTAATAGTCGTTTCCATATAATTTTTGAGCATTTTCTAGCAAATGACCCTGTAACACGTTCTGGATGTAATAGTCTTGGTTAATTTTGACACCTCGATCAATAAACAGCAGCGGTAACTTTCCTCTAGGCGATATCGCACCCCATACCATGACAGCTGATGCACTCTGGAACCCGTTGTACGGCTAATTTGTCCACAGGAATATCCTTCAATGAAACACCATAGACACGATCGTTTTGTTGGTTGTGACTGTCTTGTAACTGGAACATCGTTTCATCGGAAAAAATAATATCATCGCCGTCGTGCCAAGCTAGCTATTCCCTACATTTTTTCACTCTAGCTTTTTTCTGGGCATCTGTTAAGCCATGATTTTTTTGTTTTTTGTAGGCCTTTAGCCCAAGATCATATTTTAAAATACGACTCATTGTTCGACGGGATATTTTCATATCTTTAGCAAGTTTGCTTGCACTTCTAGCTGGATTTCGTCTAATACGCTCACGAATATTTTTAATGATGTTTTTGGTGCGAACAGATCGCTTTCTCCCAGGTTTGGGCCTGATTTGTGAAGATCCCGTTTCTTTGAATCGCTTGACGGTCCGCGATATAAACCTTATATTGATATTTAAATGTTTCAGCGTCTTCAATATCTCACACGGTCGGTATTTTTTCTGGTACAAATCGCACACGAGCTGGCGTTTCGCGTCCATTGTTGAAAACAATATAAAAACAAAATATATCAAGCTGACGTGTAGAAAACATAAAGAAGATTAAATTGTCAACAAAAAAAAAATACGAAGTGAATAAGAAGTTAAGTTATATTTAAGTAAAAAAGCCATACACAACTAGGACACTTAATCTGCCCAACCCTGTACTTATACAGGAACCGTCCTAGGCTCAATAATTAATACTCGCTTATCTCACAAAATATTTAGACCACTACCAGCTTCCTAGGCAGGTTAACTACCAACCATGCTTGCGTCGTCAATTAAACAGGTCAAGTGTATCGCAACTTTGTTTAAATCTTTCTACAGCCGGATCGTGGCCCAGTGCGCGCCCGCAGCCATCGACAGCATATGCTGCGCTAAATATAGCCGCCACCTGCTTCCGCAACATTCGGCAACTGTTTGCTTCGGATTGGGCCTTCCCGACCTTTACAAAAGATCGAAATGAAATGAAATAACAGTTTTTTTTTATGGCATAGGAAGGCAAACGAGCACACAGGCCACCTGATGGTAAGTGGGAACTGTGACCCATAGACATTCGCATTCACAAAACTGCAAATGCACTGCCAACCCTGAGGACTAAGATGGAATGCCTCTATGCTAGTCATTTCACCGGCTGTCTTATCCCCAAACCGGAACACAACCATGCGAACACTGCTGCTTGATGGTAGGTCAATGGATAAGATGGTGGTACCTTGCACAAGGTCCTCCCACAAGTAAAGTTATACTATAGACAGACATAACAGAAAATATTTTACAAAAATTAAAAGACAGAATGATGGCCGAAAAGAAGCACTATGGCAAGGAACTGAAGGAAACAAAAGAGGCAGAGCGTTACAGAAAGGTGGATAGACAACATTGTGGATACGAACCGCTTAAACAGGACAAAGAAATCGAACTGGAAATACTCGGTATTTTGTTTCTTATTCACATTATGACACGAGCGCAAAAGGTATCAGTTTCCCTTACTGTACGTATGTATGTATCACTGTTTTTGTGACCTTTGTGAATCAAACGATACCTACGAGTAGCAAAGAAACAGACATCATTACATACACTCGAATAACATTACCTA
Organism: Acleris emargana; assembly: GCA_927399475.2. Taxonomy (NCBI): domain Eukaryota; kingdom Metazoa; phylum Arthropoda; class Insecta; order Lepidoptera; family Tortricidae; genus Acleris; species Acleris emargana. The sequence continues at coordinate 975,530 of OV656859.1, forward strand.
TAACAGGGGATCTGAATAGGAGACGATCTTCACCCAGCTGTTTATTCGATAAAAGGTATTTTATATCAAATTCAATATGGCAAGTAAATATATGGCGAATAGGTTGGCTGAAACATTTCAGTCCAGTAAATAATGCATTAAACATTTAAAAATCAACTTTAAATTTAATAAAATGCAATTGAATGTTTAAATAGACAAATTACAAACCAATCAGAAGTATGAAGCCTATAGAATATGCAAACGTTAGGTTGACTATTTTCTCCGATCATAGCTATTGGGCAGGTAGATTCTCTAGGCATACTTTCGATTAGTATGTAATTTGTATATTGTGTTTACAAGCACTTTTTCGCAATACAAAAAAATCTTCTTTAAAAAAATATATATACAGGGTGTCACAGAAACCGACGTCAACCCGCCTAGGGCTGATAGAGCAGCTCATAAGCTATCGATTTAACCCCCATGTATGTTCAGCAATTGTTATTAGTTTCCGAGATATTGATCATTTAAATCAGAGTTTTTGCCATTTTTCCTTATGTCCGTGGTACGAAAAAACCCTAAATTCATATATTGATTCATATTTTTTTTAGTGTTTTCTTGCATGATTAGAATCACTATGAAATAAGGAAGTTTTTAAAGCTACGCGCCAATTTTTTTTTCATTACAATTTTTTTAGAAAACACACAAAGTTTGTTTTTCCATACTAGGTGAAAAACAAACGCGGGGTTCTCTTAGTATGGAGAAAGTAACTCTGTCCGTTTACTCAAACATTTGTAGCAGCAGAAATTGGCATGTAGCTTTAAAAACTTCCTTATTTTACAGTGATTCTAATCATGCAAGAAAACACTGAAAAAAATGTGAATTAATACATGAATTTAGGGATTTTTCGTAGCACGGACATAAGGAAAAATGGCAAAAACTCTGATTTAAATGATCAATATCTCGGAAACTAATAACAATTGCTGAACATACATGGGGGTTAAATCGATAGCTTATGAGCTGCTCTATCAGCCCTAGGCGGGATGACGTCGGTTTCTGGGACACCCTGTATAAGTATTGGAGTCACATTCTTCAGCCAACCTATTCGCCACATATTACTCACCATGATATAAAATACATTTTATCGAATAAACAGCTGGGTGGAGGTCGTCCCCTATTCGGATCTTAGTCCACTACCGTCTTGAACAGTCAGGCAAAAATATATGTAGTCATTGCATCTCAAACGAAGCTTAATCTCGACAGGCGCGAGGAGCCAGCAAGCTGGTGCAAGGTGCAGACACGAGCCACCGTCTTGCCATCGTAATTGTGTTTATGTAAATCGCCGTTTGGCACGCGACGGGGCGTAAATATTGATCAGTATTTGAGGAAGCGGCCGAAGGTAGGTCGTTGACGTGTCCAGCCCGAGCGGCCTTCACAGTTCGGGGTTATTTTAAAAGAATCCAGTTGAGTCAGGGGAAAATAGTACGAGAGGACACTTTAATACAGAATCAAAAAAATGTGAGCCGACCAAGACAGGTTATTTATTAATTTATTAATTTAATTGTATTCCATAATGTCATGTTACAAAATTATCATAATAAGTGATGTATAAAATAGCAAACAACTTACACTGTGGGCCTTGTTGGGCACAAACATTATAGGAGACAGGAGGGCCCATTCTATATTACGTACTATAACTTCTCTTCTAGGTATGATAGAATACAAACTCTTTTAATATTTTAGTAAAATGGGAGATTATTATGTATTATTATGAACATCACATGTGAAGCTTCGTATTGCATTTAATGCTTTGTTTATGGCTTTACAAGTCTGTTTCCTCGGTGCGGGGTTTTCTCTTAGTTGACATAAAATGAATACAGCAATTATGATATAAGTAAATACCAAACAAAATTGCTTGTAAAAACAACAAGTTCTTTAGTGATTCAAATAAAATCTTAGTTGATACGTCTAATGTCTAGTTAGCTGCTCGTATGGAATCAAGATGCCTACGTACAGCAATCACAATCTTGTTAGAAGCGACCTTTTTTTTTTTCAGTGCAGCATAAAGAACCATATTAATAGACTACCTACTACTGCGTGGCTAAAATGCTGGTCTCAAGTGATGTCAGGCATGACAATTTTCTATGACTTGACTTCTTAGCCAAGGTCAGTTCAAATACGGCATAAATCAACTCGTACGAGGAAATATACAATAGAGCGCCTTCATGGATACAGAAAAGCTTCTGCCAAAGTTCGCAACTTGAACTCATTTTTAGAGGGAGAGATGGTTTGTGGCACACGACCAACATTTACAGGTTTCTTTTGGTTTTTTGTTATCCATAATGGGTTTGCGTTTGACCTCAGTCTCACCTGATGTTAAGTGACGACGAGGTCGAAGGTGGTACACACGCTTACCCAGAAAACTACTTTACCTTGCCTTGAAAACACCAAGGTTATATGATTCCGGGAATACAAACGCAAGGAGAGCGTTCCACTCCCTAGCAGTGCGAATAAGAAACAACGCAACAAACCGCTGCGTGCGAACCATTAGGTATTCTACTACATGTGGATGGAAGCCTTCCTGGCGTCTACCCCTACCCCTTATTTTTTTTTAACGTCATCATCATCTGGACACGGCCTCCCCCAAGGTTTGCCACAAGGGCCGGTCATGCGACCGGCTTGCATCCATCAACCTTACTCACATCTCCGTGACCAATACTAAATGATGACAAAAGCAAGCAAAAATTCTCGGGTGAAAAGTTGAGGGAATTGCAGACACGCAGCTCACAGACCAAATATCTTCTAAAGTGATGATTGTAAACCGATCCTTCGCGTTAACAAATAACTAATTTCCCAAAACATTGACCGATGGAAACGACGATACATCAATAGAGGTGTATAATTACAAGTTTGGTTGAACAAGTCCATCCGGCCTCGATGTGAGACTTGGATTTGCTAGTTGGACAACGCGTGAAGTAACAAAACTATGAACAGCCATTTTAAAATAAACCCGAGAGAAGTTACATGCAAAAAATAGCCGAGAAGTTGAAGATTATAATTTACTAATAATATAAATGCAGAAGAGTGTTTGTTTGTTTAACCGTCACTGTTCAACGCCTCTAACGATCGATGCAAAAGATTCATAGATAGTTTACAGACCGAAGACGGACATAGTGCACTTATTATTAGTAATTTGGGCAGTTGTCGAGGAATTACTGATAAACAACTTCTGCACGGAGAAAAGCAACAAAATAGAAGTATAAACTTTCCTGGGACAAAAAGGTAATGCGCCTAGCCTGGGCCGGTCAGCCGCTAACACGACAGCTATCATCGATTCCATACATTGCCAATTTACACTTCCTAATATAGTTATCTCAAGCGCTAGAGGTTACCTCATGTGCATCTGTTTAGTCCACCAGTTTTTAACCGAACAATTTTCCTTGCGTGTGACATCCATGGACTTGTTTATTTAATAAATTCATGGTGAATGTCTAAAACATTGGCGAAATACACCTTGTTAAAACAAGGAGTGCAAGCCATTAATTAAGAAAAAACCGCTTAGACTCTAAGCGATATCATAATTGTATTTGTCTCGTTCTCCCCTACCCTTACTTTGCAAATAAGATAAACACATAATAGACCCGATGCATGTATATCTCTAGCACTCGAGTATTCCAGGTGGCGGTACTGTCATAGGCCACTGTTTACTAGGCTGGGTAAATGTCATCACTTTCCCGCACCACGCATGCGCTAAAGTGTAACGGCCGTGACGTCGGCAGGTGCGCCCGCGCTTGTAAACACAACGTGGATATAGCAACCGTTACGCACTTGTCAGAAAGTGACGTATGTTATAATAATATCTGTGGCGATCTCGACGATTTGCTGACGTTGACGCTTTGAAGTTATGTCTATAGCTGTGGCTCTTGTTGCCAAGTATCTGAGAAGGTATGCTTAATTTTAAAATGTATTGTTGTATAATTACAAACATTTAGATTGTTCGTCTTATCAAAGAGAACGACTAGTGTAATGCATTGATATGAAGGTAACTTTCCTTTCAATTTATTTCGAGTGAATTATTTTTGATCTGCACCTTCCTCGGTAACTTTTAATGTTTCCTTCTATAATGTTATTTCGACGATACGTTAGCCTAGTTGCTATTAACCCTGCCTGCCTGCTAAGCAACAGTCCCGGGTTCGATGTCTAGTAACCGTAACAGAAGCCTGCAGCTTAGTTTGGGACTAGGTCAATTGTGCAAATTGTGGTTACAGAGTTATCAACAAGTTTTTAGAGTTGTTGGTAATTCTGTAGCTCTGCCTACCCCACTCTCGGAATGAAGGCGTGTGTCAATTTGAGTGAGATTGCCCCCTGGTTTTTTTTACTACGCCAAGTGTGTGAGCTACCATAGTGGCGATCATTAGGGGAGGTTTATACCCAACAAACGGTCATCTTTCGGACATAATGACAATGATAATGAACCAAAAACTGACACCAATATTTAAAAGCGCTCCACAAAACCCTACGTAGTCGCCACTTCGCTCCGCTACGTATGTTTCCATTTCGTTCCACTTTGAATCACCTGCCGGGGTTAACCTGACCCCTCTTATTGTAGCAAGAAATGATTTAACGAGCTGACGTAATCAAAGATAGTGTCATCCAATCAGTATAACATTGAACGTGTTTTTTATAACATAAAAGAGGTTGAGTGACAATGATAAGCGTTGCACTGTTTTAATTCGTTCACGTCTAGCTAGTCGGTTAATAAGTTCTGTTAGAATTAGTATATTGAATATCACTTCTATTAATAAGTCTTCTATTTCTTCTATTTCTTACAATAACACCTCATGTCGATCTTATCCCGCACGGAATGTCCTTGAAGGGAACCTATGATTACTGTTGCACGTCTTTCAACTAATATGACGAAATATGCCGACGAAAGTAGAAATGCAGTATACGCATATGAACTTCATACTCTTATACTGCCCTTTTCTATGGGACGGCAGTGATTTTTGGTATTTAATACAGGGTATTTGTACTGTATTGAATTCTGCCCTCTTAAGCTAAAACGCAGTATGTCAGATAAAAATCCTGTAGTAATATCAACCTTATTACTAAGAAACGAAAACTAAAACTGCTTTGGTTATCAATTTTGGGAAACTGCTTATTTGCTTCGGAGGGCAGAAATGTAGAAGTATTGTGAAGAAGTTACATTCACAAATGAACTAGAATTTAACCTCTACTTTGCCATATTCAACATCCAAGGTCACAATTTGCTGCCTCTTTTAACCTTGAACCCATAAATTAACATGTCCTCGAATTCGGGGTTTTCCTGTTTTACGGACTTTACGTTTCTACGTAAATCCCGTAATCTATTACTTTCCGCGGAAAACGCCGCTAACCGACGTGGTATTGCTTTCGCGAGATAATGAAGTAACTTGATTAAGCAAAAGTCCTTAAGGACCATGTCGTGGATTTTAGAATGCTATAATTAGCTGAGGTTTAAAATGTATAAAAATACCCTCAAAGAGTTTCAAGAGCCCAGAAAATAACTAATAAAAGAAACAATTCATGTGGACAAATTTCTTAATATAATTTTCAAACTTCTACAAATATCTCAATCTCTTTTGGATTCACACCTTTTCTTAACCCCATTTTATTTTCTTAACTTCTACGTCTTACTGCAGAAAATCCAGTAAGCCCAAGGATTGAGGATATTGGATTTCATCCCTACTCGGACGGAGTGCGAATTCACCAACCAACGAACCATTTGATGCCCCGATGGAAAACGGTGACCGTCGGTGACCGTAGCCCAGACGTCAGCCACAGGTAGAGCCAAGTCGCTTCCACCTATTCGTCTTGTAGGTACGAAGTCCAGATGTAATGACTTTTTCCATAATGTTAGTGTTAAAAACAAATCAGTGTTAAGAACACTCGTACATAGGTTAATTTTCCTAACCGTTAAATCTTGACACAGAAACTAAATTACTATCAACAACCAATGTCATTAAATAATTTTTAAGACTTACCTGGGTTCCAGCATATGTGAGATCCTACATAAAATCATAATTTGACGATAAGAAACATACCTAAGACGATATAACTCTCAACAAACCAAACAAAAACTAAGTATACTCCTGAATCGTCAATGTACGTTACGCCATCTACCAGTGAGTAGCGAAACTACTAACACGATAGCCTAACTGAGAAACGTTCCACGTTATAGTTCCAACGCTGTTTCATAGATGGCGCTGAGGACGGTATTGTATATATTTTAGTAGTTACGTTTCTTTATTTAATATTTTTACCTGCTTTGTTCACTTATTCCGTTTAGAAGATAATAAAACTTACCTGTAACAAAAGAATGCACGTTAATACAAAAAGAAACACCAAATATAATGAGCATACAAACATATTAATACAAATCATTCGTTTCAATTATAAGTAACACGAATTGGAGATTTAAACTTTAAAACTATTTAGATTGATTTCGCTCTTTATGATAGTAATACCTATTTTAATGAAATCCCTGCGCTAACTCAGAAAAACGGTTGGCAACCGCTGCAGGGATAAATCGAAGTTGACGAATCGACGCGATTTCTTTTCGAATTCATATCTCACAAATCCGTTGATTAATACAATGAATCCTAGAAATATCTGATTATATTTACATCTTTCAGCGGAGGTAAGTACACACAGAATTATTAAAAAAAAATAGTAAGCGATTCTACCAACCAATGTATGTATGATATTAGAAGATCTGTAAGATAAAACTTTTAATTCAAAATTCAAATTTCAAAGTTCATTTAGAATTCGTAGAGATTGCCAAATTGAAAACTGAACGCACCCAACTAATCGCCCTGTGAAACATGCATCCACACGTGAGCATCAACACATTTGGTTCACTAAGATTAGAAAACCTCTTCTAGCTTATGCTCGTCTCTAGACAGAAGTCGCTTTTAAATCCGTCGCCGTGCTATATTCTATCTCTGTACCATATTTGAGATCGATCGGTTGAGACAATAATAGCTGTAACTGCTGACCTGCTCAACCAAACCGCGGCATCCAACGAAACATCTATATAGGTAGTATGTGGAACCTTATTATTAATGGGAGAGAATCGAATCTTGTTTACGTATTCAATTTAGTAACCACCTTTTAGGCTTAGAAGAGAAACTGCACCTCGGTGTCGAGAAAACCATGCTTTTTACTTTTCTGACGCGTCATAATGATAGTTTTTGAAACATTGACAACATTAAGATTCAAAATCTAAATTGCCCACGGTGTAACGGACCATATATTTATACTCTGAAATAAATATATTTGACAAAAAATATATACGACACTTTAGATTTTATTTCTGTCAAAAGTAACAACACTAGAAATTATTTAAGGATAACTATATAGACAAGTCTATTACACACAACATATAAATATCCATAGCAGTTTTAGGTAAAGCGTCTTGAACATTAAAGAACGGATTAACAACCAAACAGTGATGATAAGAATTTGTCATCATCATCACCATCATTTTAGCCTCAAGACGGCCACTGCTGGACTTAGGCCAACCCCAAGGTTTGCCGCAAGGACCGGTACTGTGCCTCATTGCATATAGAGTAGGATCATTTTTAGAATGCAAGCGGCAAATGATGTAACAGGTGGGGTGACAACGAAATCAGAGGGTAAAATATGGGAAGAAAACTGGAAAAGGACGCAATTTTCGACGGTAGCACGCCATAGACGATTCCACATCTTCAAATCAATGATAAGCACTAAATTTAACATTAACGACCGTATAGGCAAAAACCAGAAAAAAGTGTGTTTTTCCAAGATGGCGGAAAAATAAACAGAGTTGGGGGGGACGAAAAATTTGGGCAATCACGCCTCTACAAAATATCAAAAAAACCATACTAATCAGACCTTTTTTAGGGTACCGGAACAACGATTTACTAAATATACGACGAATTTTATTGTATGGGCTGCACCTTTTCCTGTATAGATAGCGTACTTCCGGTTCAAATTAGGGAATGGCGACAAGCAGATCCGTATTCTGCATGGTCATACCCTCTGTTACATGATTTCCTATTAGGACCGTATTAATAAACTCATCTTGGCTGAGATGCCCGTCACAAGATACGTCAAAGTAAACGTCAAGCCATAGAAAGCTGTCACTTTTGACACATCTTGAGACGAGCATTACAGTCGAGATCAGTTTATTAATACGGCCCTTAGAGACGTGTTTTCCAGTTTTGGGCCTAGTCTAATAGGTTTCATGCAACCTTAGTGACGTCGTCGGTTTAAGAATATTAGCCAAAAATACAAACCTAAGCAGTAACTGTTGCGGAAGCGATTTCTCGGCTTTACCGTTCTCATCGATCTCATTACTCACTCATCAAACATCTAATTGTACATATTTTAACCACTTTCAACTGATTTCAAACCAATCTAACCTTTATTACCTAGGTAATATTAATTACATTCAGTTTTCGCGCGGCCATAAACCGCTTGGTCGGCGGAGAGCGAGCGACTGCCGGACAGTTCATACTGTGTCGTATTGTTAGCTACATATAATACAGAATGCATTGTGATGCGGTCTGCGCGACGGGTAAGGGCGTGTGTTGGGGTGTGCGACGCGGATAGCGATAACGAAGGGATTACTTTGCTATTTGCAATGCCATTTGTTTTGCCTCTGACGCACGTAAGAGTCGTTATCGTTAGTCGTTAAATACATGAACCCACTCAAACACGATTTTTTATTAAAAGAGAGCTCTAGTGAAACTGTAGCAGTTCTTAGCTAGGTTTAATGAATAAGGACTTTAAGGAGTTATCAGCTTGAAAAAGTACGGGTCGCAATAACTGTAATAGTCGATTTACATTGGTCCAGAAAAAGCATGCCAGTAGGAGTACATTGACGAGTTGATTTTCACGTTTGAGGCGAGAGCTATTGTAACGATGCCATTTCCTTCTACTGGCATGCTTTTGCTGGACCAATGTAAATTAGCCATAAGAGGCGCACTGAGCGGACAAGCTACCAATGCTACTTAAAAAATATATTTACTAGGATAAACGTAAAAAGTCGAGGTGTAAAGTAGTAGCTTCGATTTCTACTTCGAATAACTCATTTAATTATAGTAGTACAAATAAGAATACATAAGCAACCAAGCATAGGCATAGCAAGTCATATACAATTGTTTTTTTATTTATTATCTCCTTTTAAATTATGACGCTACAGCAATAGTAACCGTCATTCTTGCAGCCAACAGGGACATCTCCCGCTACCGCTATCGCCTGTACAAGACCACGGCCCACACACGCTTAAAGAACAAAAATAGTGTCGAGCACAGAACAAAGGCCTTCCTGAGCCCTAGATTTTAATTGAAACCAGTAATTGGAAATCTAGAAGAGAATAGAAGTCAAAGTCACCATTATGCAGCAGCCTTTGAGCGTTACCAAGAAAAAATAACCTCATAGAATATAAATCGTAGCAATCAATACTAATTTCAGATGACGCGTTGGCCTAGTTGGTTGGCCCTGAGTGCCCTGACTACGCAGTTAGCGGTTCTGGGTTCAAATCCCGGTATATGTTTGAGTGATAATTTGTTCCTGAGTCATCGATGTGTTCTATGTATTTAAGTATATATTTCTCTGTATAAGTATAGAGTTAGCTAGCCTAGAGCTTAGTTTGAAGCTAGGTCAATTGGCGTGATATTTTCCCCTGATATTTATTTATTTAATTTTATACTATTAATGCTTCCATAGTTGTATGGATAAGTCCATACTAATATTACAAATCGTCGGTGAAACTTCAAAACCGCGTAAGTAACATTTTAAATAAGGAGCAAAATGCACCTTTTCAATAAGAATGTTTATTTTGCTCTATCATACATTTGTTAGTTACGCGGTTTTGCAGTACCACCGTTGAAATGAAAAGTTACTCTTATTTGTTGTTTTATCTCGCTTGCACAGGTAATTCCCAAAGAAATAGCAATACGGCTCTAACGCGGACGGAAACGCGGGTAACAGTTGTTGATACAAACATCAAACATAAAGGATCAAAGGCAATATGGTTTTACCAAGTACGTATGTACCCTGAACGTATGTATCAAAGTTGTCCGCTTCAGAATTTGCAAATTAATTTTGAACCGGCATTATTATTGCCTATCGCACTCTCAATCGCAAACGTTATCATATCGACACAGTCCGAAGGCGTCTGCATGCAAAATGAAAACAATTGTTCCACTTTGACGTCGAGCGCGTTAGGCAATAGGCCAGCAGGTCCCGTTAATGGAATGGGCTGAGATTTACATACATACATACAATAAAGTGCGCCTGTTTCCCAGAGGGATAGGCAGAGACCACTTCTTTCCACCTGCTACGATCCTGACATCTCTTTCGCTTCTTCCACATTCATGCATAGTCATGCACGCACGCCCAAGTAACACGTAACCTGTATATTAACCAAAGTGGATATGGATTTATGTCCTAAAGTCCGAATAACACTTTTAATTGGCATTGGCAACGATAAAATAGTTTTTAATAGCATTTGGTTCGATTCGAAATGCTTAAAGCTATACTATACTCTTAAATAAAGATTAAACTCCTACTAAAGCATCGGGTATTTATAATATACAGCTACTTAAATAGCTTTTACACTTACACAAAGGTTAAAGTCTTATAATAGTAATTTGAAAAGCCCAATACATTAAATAAGCATTTACGTAATATTTTATCCAGCACTGGGCTGTAGTGGCTAATTTTTAAGATTAAAAACTTTGTAATGATCTGTGCTTGTGTTCATTTAATGCTAGTCCTATAGTAACATTAACTAAACAATTAATAAAATCTTAACTCCGTTTTCTCCATAATCGGTTTCTTCAATAAAGCTTTTAGTCGTATTTTGATATAAAGAAATGTATTTTTATTATTTCAAGGAATAATTACATCGTAATTCAATTTTGCAAGTGGTTATTTTAGTAACATCGTGAATTTGTGTGCATGCGTGTTATATTTGTCGCCATGGATAAAAACGATTGGAAAAAAACTAAAAGAACAGGCGGAATCAAAAGAAAACTTTGGTTAGTTTTACCAAATGATTTGCGATACCCTAATAAACACGATAGTAACTAACCACTATGGTGTATACCTAATGGCAGCAAACATTATAATGTGCGTATGAAGTGTTGCAATATACCTGAACACTATTATTGAGTGTCTTATACTTTGGTAAACAGGCTCAAAGTATTTTGTTTAGCTATAGTAAGATTAACAGCATTATTATACATTCGTTGAATGCGTAAAGCATTTATATTATCTGACGCCATTTGCTTTCTGTTTCCCCTTCTTACGGAAACAATTAAAGTGATTAAAAGTGTCTAAAATCTGATTAAAAGAGCACTTTCTATAATTTTACTTTATGCGCGGTGCCTATAGAACCCACTTTATTCATTAAACTAAGCTAAGAGCTTATAATTTTACAAAACATATGAAGAGTCGATTATAATTTTCTATATTTTTTATAATAAAAAGCACTATCACGAGGGCGCGTGGAAATATTACCACAAAACGTAACATGTTTTCACAGTAAACTGACATCCGCAGCTGAATTTCACCAAATAACAGAAAATAAAGTTTACTTACCATTCAATATTAATTTTCACAATTATTTACTCGCGAATCTTCATGCTCGCTTGCACCAAACTCACAATAAATACTAAATTTAACATAACTTTTTTTAAATCTATTGAGAAATTCTTTTCTACAAAGGAAATAAAACAATTAGCATTTGAATATGTTCCCATTTAGAGATTGTATATTAATAAGGTGTATATTGGCTGTACTATGGTCGCAATAAATGCTTTAAGTCTAGTGATTTGTTCTTTACCGACTTCAATAATAACTTTATGCAATCATTGTAATGCTACTAAGCAGCCTTTATAAAGCTCAATGCTGTATAATTTGGGGCCCAAATTGCTCTTAAAAAAGCTGTATAGAAGTATATACAGCTAATATAGGACTTGCATATAATGCTTTGCGCGTCAATTAGTGCTGTTGTATGTTTTTTATAATGGTGTTTTGTGTTACTTGGGCGTCGGCTGAGATTTGAACTACATAATTAAAGTAAGCCATGCAATTATGGTATCTGAGAGCTGGTCTGATGATGGAGAAGGAAAGTGGCGGCAGGATCTCCGCATATTAACGTCGATCCACCGTATTGGGATTCATACGTTAGGTTTTCTTAAGCAGACCAAAAAAAAAGTACAGTCAGGAACAAACAGGTAATTAACATTTTTATCAGTAACCAATTTCTGTCTGAACCATATGTCGGTCTCATAATGTCATCATCTATCCATTCACCTATAACCTAAATCACACCAAACATACTTCCATATTTCCATAGTATCATATTTGTATATTGAAGCGCTCCACAAGCTTTGAAGGACGGTCCCTATAGATTCTACTCCAACCTTCACCCGGCGATGTTTTCGATTGGCAATTAATATATTCGGCGCCGCCCTTCGCTGACCCCTTAACAAAATGCTCTCAGAATGGAGCCATCGGCTCCAGATATGCAATGCATTCAGCGCCCAATGATTCAATCGCTATGTTAAATTGGGTCCAATTGTAGTAGAGTTCGTGGAGGTGGCGTTGTTGATAATAACAGTAAACAAGTGTAACTGGTTCGTTTCAAATATTTACGCCGTGCACCTGTCGAGTTTACCTTTATGGGTATTGGCAGCTTACAATTTTAAGTACAGTCGGCAGTAAATCTGTGCAATAATATTTTTTTATTGTGACATTGTCAAGTCAACATGGAACAACACTTGAGCGATCTTGATACTATAATGACCGAAGAAGGCAAACAATGACGCTGAGGGGAGGGCCTCCGCTAAGTCGCGCGGGTGCACGGAGCGGTCAAGATGCAGGAATGCTCACAAACCGTAAAGTAATATTACGCAGGTATCCTATTAATAAACAAAAGCAAAGTTTGTGTACGCCCCCCCCCCCCCCCTAAAAAATCCTAGCTACGCCCTTGGGAGCGGGTGCACAAGTCGAAAACATGTATGAACAATCTGTCTCACGCGTCTGCGCGAGTTAGCGCTGCTCATGCAATTCTTCGAAAGGAGTGCAACCCGGTCCGTGCATCCGCGAACTTAGCGGAGACCCTAAAATCGAAAAGTAAACTATACACAGTAAACAAACTACAGAAACTTGTGAACCACCGTAGAACCCTGTCGCAAGCTATATCATTCAAGTTTCCAAGGATTCCCAGTAGCGGATGGAGGATTTTGGTTTTACTCAGCTGACGGTAGCAGTTTTATCAGCGTTTGCATTTCAGCTAGGCCTACTACTTAGTTCTACTAAAAAAAACGGCGACTGTACAAACACACCTCGTAAATGTCTTAATTCGGTTACGAGGTAACAACCTCTGGAGCCACCGACCTCTATGTAGGATAAACCCTCATCTCATCATCACAAAAAGAGCTCAACGACGCCGCCTGTACCGAACCCCGAATTCAATTAAACGTTCGCAATAAACAGACGGGCCGATCGAACCGAATCCGATCTTAGTTAACTGCCTTCTGGTTTCCATTCCGGTGTTTTCTCAGGCCTAGCCAAGGTTACGGTACCACGGCTATATCTTACGGTTTTATGAGCAGAAAGAGAATAATATCTGATGTTAAATCAGTAGATACTTATACCGTGTGTTGTATTTGAGACTCGCATGGTACCTAGTTGATTCAGTCGGAAATCGTTTTATCTTTTATAAACGTACCTAATAGTATTTTTTAAGTAATTATATCTCAAAATAAAGACTATGATTACAGGGGTCCGTCTATTTGACCAAAAGTACGTTTAACCAGTATTACTTTCGTTTTTTTTGTAGGTAGGTAGGTAGGTATCTGCTTACGAAATTGTTTTTTTTTTATGACATAGGAAGGCAAACGAGCACACAGGCCACCTGATGGTAAGTGGAAACTGTGACCCATAGACATTCGCATTCACAAGACTGCAAATGCACCGCCAACCCTGAGGACTAAGATGGAATGCCCTATGCTAGGCATTTCACCGGCTGTCTTATCCCCAAACCGGAACACAACAATGCGAACACTGCTGCTTGGCGGTACGTATGTACGGTAGACTGACATTTGTACCTTCCCTACCCTCCAACCAATAAAGCCAGTTGTGATAGACCATGTTTTACTTTGCATACACCACATTGGCGCAGTCGGTAGGATATCATATCCTTGCCTAAGATTTCCTGATGCTTTGACAATCTTGAAATTTGTCCAACGCGATCAAACCTTTCACCCGATTACTATAAAACTTTGGAGTGTTACATAGTTTGTCAAAAAGTGGCATTGCAACACACGCCAAGCATAACCAGAAGTCAATAAAAGCCAAGGCCGAATGCAAATCCAAAATAACCCGCCACATAAGACCATAGCTCACCTAACAAATTCGCCGAAGTCAATATCTATCAAAGGAATTCATACACAAATTCCATACAGCTAGCGAACCGTAAACAGAGTCAACTAACCTGGCCGTCTGCCAACACGATACCTTTGAAGAACTGCACAACATTAAATTCCGGAGACACCAAATCGAGCCAATTGTCATAGGAACACAGGAGGCTGGTACTGAATATTTTAAAATATGGCGGTTGTTGTGTATGCAAAAGTGAGATTGGCGCGTTATTATACAACAGCACACGTACATTATTTACTAATTATTAGTGTAAAGTTGCTACTGGATTAGTTCACCATTTGTTTTCTTTGAAGTAATTAGTCAATAGTTCAAAGAGTGGTAATGCCCCGAAAAATTTAAAAGGTCCAAGTGAATAATGATAAGCGAAGTCAGACCGCCATAAATAAAAAAAAAGAAGAATAATAACGTACATACATACATACCTTCACGCCTTCATTCCCAGAGTGGGGTAGGCAGAGCTACAGAATTACCAACAAGTCCAAAAACTTGTTGATAACTCTGTAACCACAATTTGCACAATTAGGCTAAGATGTTTAACAGCGCATTAGTGACAGGTTGCAAGCCCATCGCCTAACAGTACTACAAGCCCTTATTCCCTTAGTCGCCTCTTACGACATCCACGGGAAGACATGGAGTGGCACTATTCTACCCCGGCAACCATACGGGGGGGAATCGGAATAATAACGATTATCAAAATATACGCGATCGAAGTTTTGGGCAGAAGCTAGTACTTTATATACAAAGAAAACATTCAAAACTCCGGATTTGTTTAACACGTGGCGCTGCCTTCGTGTTTCTAGGCCAGGGTAGGCTAACCAATGGCACGCGTGCCATTGATGACACGCGACACAATATTTTGGGCACGTCGCCGATCATAAAAAAATTGTCATCTAACCTGCAGCAACAGAAGTCACACTAATTTTACAGTAATTTAATTTATGCGTGTAATAAAAACATTCCAAAATGTACCTTTTTTGTTTACTTTATTTAATAAAGTTTTTTGATAGTATTTATTATTATTATTTTCCAAATAATCAGAAAGTCAAAATTATTTGATGGCACGTCAATGACTCCATTAAACATTCTTTAGAAAAAATGGCACGTTGATGCATGAAGGTTCGCCTACCCTGTTCTAGGCTATCCCTTTTTCGATTTTAATTAATACAGCGAACGTTCAGAAACCCCGTTATATCCTCCAGGCCTCTGTCTGTCTGTGTGTAGGGTAAAGACTAGTCAAGGGGACAATCTCACATAAATCGACCTAGTCCCAAATTAAGCTAGGCCCTCGCCAACAAAACGGCCTGGAGGGAGTATCGCTGGTTTTTTGGTAAGTATTCGTTCCACTCTCGGTTGATGAGTCCCATACATAGCCGCTTTGGATCCCCTCCGGGACTGTATATCATAGTTTCGACTTCGTACTCTCGGAATATTATACTATCGAATGTTCATTGGCTCGACTGTTACTGGATCGAATATTCGATGGGTCGAAAAGCGTAGGAACAATAAATTGTCAAATCGAAAATGAGGTTTCGACTGCCATACAGAAGATTTCAAACACTACAAGTAAAAAATAATGATTAAATAAAACTCTTTATTACTAATATTACTCCATAATTTTAGACTTATTATACATTAATAATTATTATTTTACATAATAATATTTCGGCTACAAGTATTTCGATCTAGCGAATATTCGATCCAATAACAGTTGAGCCAACGAACAATCGATAGCATGATATTCCGAGAGTACGTAGTGGAAACTATGATATACAGTCCCTCTCTGGACCCAAATGGTATGCGTGAATGCATTTGCCCAGGGTAAAAAAAGGTTTCTAATATAAGTATGTAGATACTAGGCGACGACAAACATACTTAAAGAAATACATCCTTCTAATATTATAAATGTGTGTCTGTTTTTGTGTATTTGTTAATTACTCCTTCACTCTGCAACGGCTTGAAGTATTTGAACGAAATTCGAAAAGGAGATAGCTGATATCCGGGATCAACACATAGGCTACTTTCATCCCGAAAAAAAAACGTCCCAAGGAATAAAGATAAACAAAATCGCGGGCAGAAGCTAGTACTTTATACACATGGAAAACATTAAAAACTCCGGATTTGTTTTACACGTGGCGTTGCCTTCAAGCTTCTAGGCTATCCCTTCTTCCATTTTAATTAATACAGCGACCGTTCAGAAACCCCTTTATACCCTCCACGCCTCCACCAGTCCTGGTCGTAATGAAAAGCTAACAGAGCATTATCCCCAATTACAGAAGCCGGCTCTGCTTTAGTGAGACGCCATTTTGCTTTTTTTGGGTAATTGACGTTTGCGTTTAGTTTCAATATGGATGTTGAGATGGATCACTATATTTTATGAATTCAATTTGTAAAACTACATGGTGCTGCTGAGCCCATCGGTTGGTTAAGAATCCCCCTAGAGTGTGAGGCATACGCGTTGAATTATAATGTGCAGAAGAGTGTGTATATGCTACTAAAAGCAGGAAGCAAGTGCCCATCATACATCCCTCCCATTCTTTTGAATGGGGAAGAACTGAATAGAGAAAACTCATTGAAATATCTTGGGCACTTACTGACGATCTGCGTGATGACGTAGACATAGAAAGGGAACGCAGGGCATTGGCAATTAGGGTCAATATGATCGCTCGCAGGTTCAGTCTGAATTTTCTGTAAAACCCGTACATGTACCAGAATTTATAAATGGTGACAATAGCTTGAAAATCCTTTGCGTACTTTTTGAGACTATCGCAAACGTACAAAAAGACAGACGCGGCTATGGTCTTTGTTTTATAATTTGTAGTGCTGTTAGCTGTAGTTAAAATGGCAAACCTAATGCAACTAATGCGTTCCGAATTTTCAAACCGCCGCCGATGTAAATATTTGGCCGCGGACAATGTGTGTCAAATTGTAACCGACGCGTATTATAGTTTGTTGCAAAATGAAGGACATTATTACACTCTCAAGCTAAACATCTTTGCAAAAAAACACGTCGCAATCTATTGTACACATAATTAATACATCTTTATTGTGTATAGGACATTGTTTTTACCCCTTTTGCTATTTTGTTAATCGAATAGCTCTTACCAATTTTGAACAGCAGTCTTCCAAACAGTTTGCACTAGTTTTCTGTGTCAGTAGTAATTTTATGCTGCTTCGATAAACCAATACACATTTGTTTATCGACTATCACTACATATAACGTAACATTTCGATTTTTAAACAGGTATAATAGCAAGTTACGTACATTCAACGAAACAACTAGCCAGCGACTGACTGATTGATTGACAATGCAATTAATCTTTGGAGGGAATATTTTTTGGGTATCTTAGGGGTGCGCCAGGGGGGAGGAAGACAAAGAAGGCGCGAAATCGCGGTCGACCTCTTTTTGTCCTATAAGGCTTATTTAGGGTCTACATTATTACAAGAACAGCAAAAGGCTTTTCAGCCGACGGATAATCACCATTTTGTTTTATTTTTTATGCCGATTTCTTTAGTCTAAGCACGTACATGCCTCTATTCAACTGAGTAAATCATATTACCTTTGATAGCCGCCATTACAGTCAAGTAATTAGGAGCTATTCTAACGTTGACAATACTATAACATGCCAAAGGCAATATCGTTTTACAGAGCAGAATAGAGGCCTTGATGTATAAAAACAAGGAGACGTAGGTGTTGTCCACATACAGTCCCAAGACTTAAAAACAACAATAAGTTTGAGTTTCCTATTAGTTACAAATTAATTGACATCTCTACTGACATTGACGGCTTCAAGCATACTTTTCCTGAAATTATATCGTTCGTAGCCGTACATCCCAACCTAGAGATTACTCTGCGGACAATCTGAGTAATAGTGTCCCCTAATATAATTTAAATATTTAATTTAAACACCTACTTCTTGGAAAACTTAATTATAGCTTCAGCCGAAAGGTTAACTACTCAATGGCACGATAGAGAAGAAACACAACTTTCTACTTCGCACAAATGCCTATCAACGTAAAACCAAGCAGCTTAAACATAAAACTGTCCAGTCAATTTAAACTATTATTAACAAGCATTAAAGGTTCTTATTGCAGCAAACAAAACTAACTCGAACGCCTTTTAGCTATCGTTGTAAGGCCTTGTGTGCAATAGGATGTACATAATCCAGGCAATTTACTTTGAACTCTGTTGCAAGATACATAAGGTTTATTTTCTTATGTCCATAAATTTAAAATGGCATTTTCGAACAATCGCAATTGACAACAATTCATTATGTGCTAAGGTAGAAAAAAAAAAAAAACCGTTTCTAGATTTTACACTGCCGATTACAGTAAAAATATATTTGGATTTTTTTATGCAGTAGTTTTTTTATATTTAGGAAAAACATTTAAAAAGTTGGATTGTGAATGTTAGGAATAAGTACACATGTACACGTAATACATGTAATAAGTGTACATGTTAGTCCATTTATTAAAAAAAATATATATACAACTGTCATGTTCATTTTTTATCTGTCTGACGAATGAAACTCAAAGCAGATGCAAAGCAGTAAACGCAAAATAGTTTATTTATTTTAATGGCGTCTACAAATTATGTAATTAATAAAATTACGCAAAATAACGTGAACGAACGGCAGCGAATGATTGACAAGTGAGTGATATGACATGACAGCCAGTTCTGTATCTGTTTAAAGTTACTTTTTTTATTTTATGTCATGCTAAGATCACGACATCAGTATTCCTAACTTTGGATATACGGTCTTTTTAATGACTTTTTCTTTAGTAAATTATTAACGACGAATTTAAGTAAAATAAAGAAAAACTGAGAAATACAGGTAGTCTAATTTTTAACCAGCTATTATAAACGCGAAAAAACAATAACGCTTTTTTTTTTAAATGTAGTCAATTGGATTTTATTCCCTTAATTGTAGATTCAAAGTCCCAGTTACAAATAACCAGACCTAGGAATATACGGGGCAAAATTAAATGACAGCTAGGGATTGCCTGTATCGATAAACTCAGTTATCGATGCTTTTCCCATAAACTAGTGATCGCTCCAAGTTTTGTTTGTAAAAATATTTTTTTATTGAAAGTTTGCAAATAAAACAAAATAGCAACATAATATTCGTTATTCTTTATTTTAAAAGGATTTTTTAACCTTCACTCATCCATCATCATATATTTTTCCTTATTGTGTATTTCAGAATGATTGTCTCATTGAATTTACTATTGTTAAAGTAAACTATCAGAATTTGATAGGAGTAAATAAAATATGATGATGATGTGAAGGTTAAAAAATCCTTTTAAAATAAAGAAAAACGAATATTATGTTGCTATTTTGTTTCATTTGCATACCTTCAATAAAAAGTTATTTTTACAAACAAAACTTGGAGCGATCACCACTAGTATATATACTATATGGGAAAGGCATCGATAATTGATTTTATCGATATAGGCAATCCCTGGCTGTCATTTAATTTTGCCCCGTATATTCCTAGGTCTGCAAATAACTCCCATTTTTCAGTATGGGGGCCTTACGAGCCTATGTAAACTGTGCAACAACACGCAAATTGCCAGAACCTTCTTAAGAACTTATTTAAAGATCGCTCGTAAAACTGCGATAAAACATCGCCCAAGGCGTGGGTTGGCGTAGCTTTCCGGCCATAACCCGCGAACTTATTGCGATGTATGAATCCAGGAAATGAGTGTTATTTTTGTGCAATTGTGTATTGGCCGCGTGTGTTAGACGAGGCAATATTTTAAATACAAACAAACTTTATTTCCTTTATTTAGTTGTTTACTTGTGGGAGGACCTTGTGCAGGGTCCGTGCGGGTTGGTACCACCATCTTATCCATTAACCTACCGCCAAGCAGCAGTGTTCGCATTATTGTGTTCCGGTTTGGGGATAAGACAGCCGGTGAAATGACTAGCATAGAGGCATTCCATCTTGGTCCTCAGGGTTGGCAGTGCATTTGCAATCTTGTGAATGCGAATGTCTATGGGTCACAGTTTCCACTTAACATCAGGTGGCATGTGTGCTCGAATGCCTTCATATGCCATAAAAAAAAAGTTCTTCCAAAATTAATTAATTATAAAACGTATATGAAAAGTTACGTTATTTAGCCAAAGCTTTATCTAGACTTTCGAATAATTCTTGACATTGATTTTTTAAAGGGGTTTGGATAACAGTGTTGTCATTTGCAAGTCATACATTTTCATGGGGAGCGGTCATCCGTAAAAGTGGTAAATTATGATAGAATTATTCAAAATAAATATATTTTGTTACCTAATGTAATACCCTTAAGTGCATCGGAGCCAAGATATTTAAATATACCTGGGCGTACTTTTAGTACCAAAAACTGAATACTAAAATACTTAAATATATGTATTTATATCTGTATTTAGTGGTCCTCTGAATAACTAGGTATGTTAAAATCAGCGTGGCCGATGAAAAACAAAATGTCAATTTTCTTCATACAAACTTACCCACTGACATTTCATACAGCTTTTTTTGTTTTTTTTTATGACATAGGAAGGCAAACGAGGACACAGGCGACCTAATGGTAAGTGGATACTGTGACCCACACGCATTCGCATTCACAAGACCGCAATCCTAAGACTGCAAATGCGTTGCCAACCCTGAGGACTAAGAAGGAATGCCTCTGCTAGTCATTACACCGGCTGTCTTATACCCAAACGGGAACCCAACAATGCAAACACTGCTGCTTGGCGGTAGGTTAATAGATAAGATGGTGGTACCAACCCGGACGGACCCTAGGTCCTCCCACAAGTAAACAGAAGTAAGGTTTCTACAGAATAGGACAAACATTAGAATATAATAGAAGAGGAATATAATATATTTCTTCAACCACAAAAAACAATAGAAGACATTACCTACGTTGAATAGGATTCCTCTCAATGTGCCGCAGTGAAACTGCATTCCATTACACGGACGCATTAAATATCAACAGTGCTAAAGCAAGTACGATTGTATATATATAGGTATATACACGCTGTGCGCGGGCTACCTGTCTGCAGCTTGTCGGCGGTGAGGCTGCGCAGCAGGCGCTTGATGCTGCGGCGCCGGCGCACGCCGCCGTCGTCCGGGGAGCTCATGGGTGCGCCGCGCCACACGACACGCTCGCCGCCATTACGGTTCACTCTCTATGTCACTTTTCTTTTTTTATTTAAACTGAATTGCACTATACACTATAATATTTATAAAGTGGATTGTTGGATTGTTAATATGTAATTATTTCATCGAGCAACGAATTAAGGGGTTTTCGTAGATAAAAAATCAAATTTACGAAAGACTGACAAAGGCTACTTTTTTACATAAAACTAGCGACTCGCCCTCGCTTCGCTTCGCATTTGTGAGTTTTCTTGAACATTGTACATAAATCAGAGTTTAATATAAAGTATAGTACAGTTAGTTTTTGAGCAACACAGACGGACGCGGCGGGGTCCTTGATTTTATAATATGTAGTGATGCATAGTTTCAACCAAATCTCCTTTGGGTTAAGATAGACAGTTTTTTTAGCAACCCTGAAAAAATATGTATAAATACAGTAATAACACAACTGCGCGGTTTGTTGTGCCGGAAGCGGAGGTTTACTTAACTGGCGCCCACCGCGGGGCCGCGCGGTTTATTGCCGACCTTGTTCCGGTGAGTTAGAGGTGACATCATTTATTGGTAGTTATGTTTAGATTGTATTTGTGTTGATAAAGGTGCACTTAGTGTATTGGGCAATTATAGCACGTTAACAGTAAATATTAAACCAAAATTAGAGTAAGACAGCCATTACATACACACATTAAATCACGCCTGTTTCCCAGAGGGGTAGGCAGAGACCACTTCTTTCCACTTGCTACGATCTTGACAAATTTATTTCGCTTCTTCAACACTCATACATCGAGTCATGGACGCACGTCGGTTTCGGGTTCTTAAGATTCGGCCCTTTTCCAGTATTTCTCCGATTTGATTCGAAAAAGTACGCCTAGGGCGGCCCCTTCCGACCTTTCCACTCACTTTCGATCTGTATATCTCTGTCGTCAATCTTCTTTCATCCATGTTTTCCTAATCACCGAACCATCGAAGCATGCCCTTTTCAATCTTAGTCACTACATCTTCTTATATTCCACATTTCTCTCTGTTTTTTTCATTTCTTACTCTATCAATCAGTTTCACACCACACATACTACGCAAAGAGCGCATTTCAACTGCATTTACACGACTACATACCATACATCAGGGTAGGGGCCAGCACTCCATTGTGAACTGCCATTTATGACGGTTTTTTTTTTTTTTGACAACTGGTATTTTTTCTCTGTCAGTATTTTATTCCTTTTGTGTGTTAGTATTATAAAGAGATATCCCAATCTTAATTATCCCCGTTATTCAACTTGCCGCTTTTGTTTTCAACAAAAGTACATAGAAAGAAAAAAGAAAAAGGTGCGACGGCGTTTTCTAAGCATTATCGCTAAACAATAAGATAATCCTGTAATTATATTTTCAGAGCATCACATTAAAAACGCTTAAGACGGTATTGTTTGGTAATTTTTAGCAGTTCAATTGGGTATCTAGAAATCTGACAGTAATGTCAATATTATTATTAACGGAGGATATTAGGGAGACAAACTAGTATGCGGGTTACCGGATGGGAAGTAAACACCACCAACGCTCATGACTCAAGAAGTGTTGGTCCGTTGCCGGCCGATTAGGGAAATGAAAAGTCTTTTCTCGAAAGCACCCATGTTATAACTGGATGGAAATACCGTAGAAAAAAAAGCACCTTTTAAAAGCAACGTTGTTTAAGAATAATTATTAAACTCACCCAATGTGGAAGAAATTCAATAACAATGCTACAATTTTGAAATGAAACGAGATCCTCGCTTAATCCTAAATAATTATTATCCAAGTAAACAACTGGAGCAATCCGCAGTATCATCGAAATTCTGTGTATTCTGGCGTCAGCTTAGCAACCCAACTTAGCTAGTACTCGTATCTAAAGTGAGCGGATAGAAGTGAATTTAAATTCAACTGATTAATTATTTGAAAAAAATAAAAAACAGGAAAGGATTAGATGCCTAGTAAAACACGCTATGTAGTTACTTTATGCGTGTATATACAGGATGTTTTATCTCCGTCTAACTTTCAAGCTAATTAATTGAAAAAGAATATTTATTTTCAGAAAAGGATTAGATGCCTTGTAAAACACGCTATGTAGTTACTTTATGCGTGTATATACAGGGTGTTTTATCTCCGTCTAACTTTCAAGCTAGGTTTTACAGGGTGATAACAATAAAATGATTGATTGATTGATAAATCTTCTTCGCCCAAGTTTTTATCTTCCCCATCAACTAACCCAAACCAAAAAAAAATGATAAAGTAATAACGCGAACCCCCCATAAATTTAATAACGGGGGTCATTGAACACCGCACTTCAGGGGGTTGGTTATACAGGGTGGACGCAACCACCGTGAGATCAAAGGCTCCCCCGTACCGTGTCATCGTCACATGTGGGCAGGCAATGGGCATGTTAGAGATTTTATAATTACTTAAATGGGTCATTGACATTTATACCTGTAGCGGGCTGGAGACTTAATTACCAAAGGCAAATAAAGGTAATGATTTTATTATCGTCAATATTTTAACTGCGAATATATTTTGGGTTTTAATTTCTTTATTTGTCTACAATTGAGAAGCTTCAATTCAGTTAAGTGAGTTATGTTCACCAATTTAAAATCACAACCTATATACAGGTTGTCCCAGAACTCTGTATGAGGAATGGCAATGGAGAATATGTTTACTTTTTGATATCTCCATTAGCCTATGACGTTATTCGTCATTGTACCCTGTAATTATTTATTATTTAATTTAATCATTATTAAACACTAATTAGTTTCGAAGTAGATATTAATATAAATATATACAATTCATTATTTCACATCACAGAATAATTCCTGCTGCCAATCGTTTCTGAGCTATCCAATTTACTGTGACCTCCACATCAAGGGCGCCGAATCTCTCGAGAGGTGCAATGTTGATGCGCTGACACATTCCACTACCGCTTTACACTGTAACACAGTGCAGATGCATCTAATGGATTGATAGGCATCTGTACAAAGCCACTTATATACAGCATGATGTTAACATTTAAAACCTAAATCAAGCCAGAAACAGTGATGTTGACGTAAATTAAACGGCTCTTATACAATCGTCGCCTTCCACGAACTTCCCAAGCACCTGTCATGAACTTGAAACTTTTCAACCCCGCTAATGGCCCGTAAAACGCAAACTTCGCCAATGGTTGGTAATGAGGTCTTTAGAAACAGATTAGAAATGAATTTAAGTATTGATTCAGCGGATGAAATCGATGTCTGTCTAGAATATTAACGCCAATATTTCAAAAAGTAACGTTATATCGTGCGGTTCATACATATTCTATCCATAATAAAAATTAAAACTAGAGAACATATATGAAATTTAACTGTAATAAATTATTAGCTGATTAACAAAAGTCGCGGGCGAAAACTAAACTATAATCAGTGTCGCATACCCAATTAGACAATCAAATCGATTCATTATCCTCTATTCAAAAACAAACATCGATAACAACAAACAAACGTGCACTAATTAATATCTTCATAACAGGTTATGCGAACGACAACTATCTGTGCACTGTGTCAATAATAACAACACCCTGTCAATAACATATCCCGCCTACGCTCGTAGACAGCCTACTACGCGCTAAGGGCTACGTGCTACGGTGCTACAGCCCTGTATACCATGTTATCTGAAAATATGGTCAAGCGCGAGCCCCACACTTTTAGGGGTTCCGTACCACATCCAATATAAAGTGACAAAAAGACCTAGGAATATACCAGGCAACATTACTCCAAGTGTTGGTTTTTAAAAGGATTTTTGAACCTTCACCCATAATCATCATTTTTTTTGTCATTGTGTATTTCAGAATTACTGTCCCATGTACTATTGTTAAAGTAAACCATCAGAATTTGTTTCAAATTTTCGGGCGTTGATTTTCGCCGTCTCGACTGATAATCCATTTCAGGTGGCTAAAAGACTTTTAAATTTCTGTGGAAGTGGTAGGGGTAAGTACGCTGGGGGCGATCACTAATTTATGGGAAAAGCATCGATAATTAAATTCATCGATATAGAAAATCCCTAGCTGTCATTTAGTTTGGCTCCGTATATTCCTAGGTCTAGTGACAACATAATTGGTACGAAAAATTCTATAAGCAGCTCAAGCATATAAACAAAACAATTGGTCTACTACATTTAATAAGTAATTTTTTATATAGGGTTTTCTGTTGACCCTACTTCTGTTGAGCATTTAAAGACCACACAACAATATCCGTTTAGTAAAAACTGCAGTACTATTCTCGAGATTAGTGGTAGAAAAATTACTATAAAAGATACAGTCATACAGCCCAAAACATAGGGACAGTCAGATAGACGTACACACAGACTTGGAGAGCATAATGGCCAAAAGATGTAGGTTTAGAGAACCCTAAACGAAGGCACACTATCCCTTTCGCTCTACCATAACAACAGGATTGTTAGAAAGAGTCAGCATCAGCATACTCATGGAAGGCCACCTTACGCTCGTTAATAATGATAAAGATAATATTTATTGACGCGTACGCAATAAAAATGGACAGACGTAAGTTAATATGGTGGTGACCGATATTATGACATCCAAAAGAAAAATATAGTATAAGAGTACAAGGTTCATATCGACGGTTAACCACCAATCCCTCCTATCTCAATATGTTAAAACTTTACAGTAGACACAAAAAACTTTGTATTTTGGGCAAAAATCGCGCGTTGTCATTAAGCAGGTATTGTCAGGATAACGAAAACACTAGAAATATTCTTTATTTGAAATAGGAGAGCTTTCTAATGTGTGCGTTAGAGGGTATTTATCATGAATAGCGAAAAAAAGTTGTTTGACCAAAAATGTCAGTTAGGAGGTATTGGTGGTTAACCGTCGATATGGTTCATATGGTCATAATGCCTTTTGGCTTTGGGGGCAGTATTATTGTGTGACCTTTGGGGAGGGTTTCTGCGTCATTAAAGACGTCACTTGTCGCTCATTAGGGCTTGGCGCTCACTGCTGTAGCTATGGTGGAAAGGAAATAGCTAAACAAAGAAGACATCTATTTAATAAGAAGATAGAACCCCGGTAAAGTGGCAATCCCTTCTTTCAGAGCTATCCCTTAAAGGGTTTACCAATTTTCTTGAAACCTAGCTAAGAACCATGTCGATAGAACTAGTTATTTTAGAAAAAAAGCGCGTCCTAATCCGTCCAGTCGTGTGGGAGCTATGACGTCACAGACAGACACAGATACACACATGAATCTAATACCCTTCGTTTTTTGTCAGGGGTTTAAAATAGGCTGTATGTATAGATGATCTGATAAGGTTCCGTTTTGGCATCATCTGATGTACAGAAACCCAAAAATTAACCGAATACACTGGACCAAGGTATAATGTTATCAATCCACTATATCCCATCCCACTTTTTAGAGGAAAGCCACCTTAAACAGGATATACAGGCGTTGGGTACATTCCGGAAATTGAATCTGTCAAACGTCTTCAACAAGACATGGCCACGAGGTCGAGAAAAACGAGAAGTAAATGTATCCATTTTTGTATATTTTTTAGGTTTGCGAACAAAAATCTGTCTATAGTAAAATTTTGAACGCTTATATGTGACCGTTAAAATTTGCAGAATGAAACGAGATGTGATATTTGAATAATAAATATTTTGTGTTTCTTGCAACGAAATTTTCCAGTTAATATTTAGGAAGGTAGTCTTTGTGGGGGATAGAATCTCTAAGCGCATTCTAGTCTAAATACCAGATGCACCAAAGACAAAGGGGGTTCTATATGAGGAACAAAGCACTGCACAGACACGTAAATAAAAATACTTTATTCGCTTTATACCAGATTCCCAATACACCCGTTTCGAAGTCTTGGACAATAATGAAAAATATAGGTTATTTTGAATGTTCAGTTTTGGAATTGCGGTTTAATGAATGAGAATTCAATATTTGGGAATATACGATCAAGATGAATGGAAACAAGTCTAGGCAAGGCTGCATCTATAATTGGATGTAAAGAATAATGAATGAAGAAGCGCTGAACAGAATAAAAGTAAATTTCTGACAACCATAAAAAATAGAAGAGGAATTATGATGGAACACCAGCTACGACACGATTTTTTCCTTAAAAATATCATAGAAGGCTAGAAAGAAGGACGTATAGGCTAGGGAAGACTGAGGAGGTTAAGGTCTTTTCGTACCAGAAAGGTAAGCAGTTGACAGTAGACCGGAGCGATTGGCAAATACTCCACCGACAACTGATTGGCTTTTAAATAAAGCAAGCCCAACTACTGATAACGATCGGAAGAAACGGAATGCAAGTAGCACATAAACGATGGAGCATCGATGGCCGGCCAATGTTAGGGTGTCAGTTCATCGTAATAGAAAACAGACTAACAGTAGATACGCCGGCTTCATCATACTATACGGGACAAGAAATTTCTTCTCACTATACGACGCAAAGTCAAGTCAATGCAAGACAAGCCCTTCAAGGGTAAGTTAGTCAAGAGCACACCCATTATCAATAAAATAACGACGTCTCACAATCAAATCCGGTATATATTTGCCGATAGGGGGGCCTGACGATCGTCGTCACTAGGAGGTGGGTCGATCTCAATCATCAGTATCATCACCTTCTTGTCCGTATCCCAATCTTTCGGTGTCGACGCATCACGCGTTTCTCTTCCAAACATCCCTATCAGCCGTCATACAATACGATACAATAAAAAACACTTTATTGTACACCCAACAAAAACATAACATAGATGGAGCACAATTAAAATAATACAGGTAAACAACAGGCGGTCTTATCGCTGATTAGCGATCTCTTCCAGACAACCTTAGTAGGGACAAGGTGTCAAATTAATAATATTTCATACAGTACGTGGAGAAGACTTAACACGAGCAATAACAAGATAGATGTTGGCAATTAAACGTGAATCATAAACGTCAAAGCAATATTCACTCCCTTGGTTTTCACATCGCTCTCCAATCCATATCTTCTTAGGTCTCGAACTATCGTTTCAATACTGATAATTTGCGGTGACAGATAGTGTTAAAACCGGTGCCGTCCGAGTACTACCGGCAGGCGTGAATCGTTTAATGTTTCATCAATGTCAATTGATTTAGGACTGTTGGGCGGCCTGACTTGGGACTGTATAATCTGTTGCCTAACACCAACAATCCCATGGAGTGATACAAATATTGACCCAAGGTCACGCAGACACTCCAAACTCCTCCGACCACGTGGCGACCCACGCTGCGCCCGACTGCAGTTTGCGGCATAACGCTATTCGATAGCGGGCAACTTGCCAGCTGTAATCATGCCGGTTGCCTCGGGATTGTTGTGTTTATCGGCAAAGGATTTATTGGGGATATCGGGTTTTTACTAACCCGTGGAACGTCACGTCATATACATATGTAATAATTTAATAAAATATAAATGTTAGGTCGGAAATAATAAATTCCAAATTCAAATAATGCTTTAATATTAACGTAGTATTTAGGACACTCGAGGGGTTTATATAGAAAAACAATTGAAGACCGCTCGAGTTACCGAGAAAATGTTCATAGAATAATTTAGTCCACATTTTACCGGAAGGTATGTTTTGATAAAATTGTTATGTATTCAGGAAATTCTGAGCGTTGAAGACGAATATTATCCATAGCAAAGGCATGTCAATGAAATGAAAATTCTATCAGCATGGAAGATTTGTGAAATTAATGTTGATGTAGCAAGGGTAAAAAAATATTACAAAGTTTATGAAGGCTTTGCTACACTTCAAATAAAAATAATACCCACAGATAAAACACGTTTATGCACACACAGAGAAATAATAGATACGAAAATAACGCTGGCTATAGCCAGCGTTAGTTTTCTGTTGGGACCACCAGATGAAATCACAATAAAAAAAACAATTACAATTATACTTTCAGTGTTTGTATTGACTCGTATTTAAATAGATGAAAAACAATCATAGAGTAATAAATTAGTTGAAAAGTAAACCTATCGTAAATGAGCTTTACGGTCAATGTTTGTTACGCCTTCACATCTCCATATAATACTAGCTGTTGCCCGCAACTCCGTCCGCGCAGAAAAATAAAACACAGCTTATGTTACTCAGGGATAATGTAGCATTCTAATGGTGGAACAATTTTCGAAACCGGTCCAGTAGTTTTGGAGTTTATTCGGTAAAAACATACAGAAAATAGATGATATTTCACGAATGGTTTTTATGTATTATAAATTCTCGTTTATATACGGGTGTTACAGAAAACGGTTTACCCTTGTTTTATAGACACTCAGTTCATAGAACATATCACTTCGCAGAATTTTCGATTCATAGAAAATCATTTTCTACTTGTTTTCAGTTTATCTTGTGATGGTTACAAGTCCTAACCTAACATGAATAATATTTAAGATAACCTAAAATCAACACAGGTTCAGCAGAGAATAGCTTTCCATGAAATAGAAATTCTGCTAAGTGATACGTTCTATGAAATGATTGTCTATAAAAAAAAGGGGCACCGACAGAAAACTCACATAAACTTGATGAAATTTTGTATGGATCATACTCAAGTCGCGTAATAAAAACAAATCAAATTATAAAGCCCAGATCAATATAAAAATATTAACGTAATTGAATTTGAACTACGAACACCTCGTCAGTAATTTTGAGCAGTGCAAATCTCAGCCGAACGTAAAATCGCAGATCGCTCGTAAAGTTACCGAGGTTTACTCAACACAAACACAGCACTTGAGCTGGCGTTCGGCTCTCAAGGTCACACACTCGAGAGCCGAGTTCGGAAAGTTTAACAGCAGGGATGGGGAAAAAAGATTAGATTTAAACAAAAACCTAAAAAATAGTAGACATTTTGTTTTATACATAAATGTAATTTATTTAATTTAAAATTAAAACATAAGTATAGGTACCTTTGTTTGTGGGGTTTCGTACTTTTTAAGCGGATCAACCGACTTAGAGGCAGTTATTTAAATTAAAAAAAATAGAATGTCTTAGTTAGGTTTGATGCCAATTGGTTTGGAGTTCGCGAGAATACGTTATACAGGGTGTAAGGGACGGCTCACCGAAAACTGAAACCATAGCTTCAGACCATTGTACTGAACTGAAATCCAATGGAAATTTTCCAGGGAAAACGAAAATTTTCTCGTTTTTTACGTGAAAATGCCATTTTCACCGTTTTTTTTACAAAATGAGCTTCAGTATGTCAATATGTTGTCTTAGATCGGTTTAAATGCAAAAACATGGAAAAAAAAACGAGAAAAATTTCGTTTTCCCGGGAAAATTTCCACTGATTTTCAGTTCAGTTCGATGCTCTGAAGCTATGGTTTCAGTTTTCGGTGAGCCGTCCTTTACACCCTGTATAGTGTAGTCACAAACGGCTAAAATATTAATTTATTTAGATCCAATACAGATTTCTGGTATTAGTCGTAATCCGTACACGTGAACTGACTTAAAGTATGAGATATTTTAGGTTCGTATCATAATAACATCACTAACTCTCCTTATACAACTAATATCACTGTTACCGCAATGCGACGACGATAGATCGTCAGCTTACGTCGATTAAATGTCAGTTTTCGATAATTGCCAACGTTAGCTTTATGCATCGTGTATAGACCCCTGTTCCGTCCACATCGCCGACAAGCCGGCGTTGTCCGGGTTAACAAGCGGCGCTAGGGTTAAAATCGATAGCCGGTGGCTGGCGCGCCCCGAGGTCAAGGGCGAGCGCTACGTCGGCCGCGGAATTCCGGCACCGCACCGCGACGAGACATTACACAAGCTAGCACAAGTTGCCCACGAGTCCCACGACTTGTTTGTCCCTCGGATCTCCCTTTCTATCTATTCAGTAACGATAAAGACAAACGAGAAATTACAAATTGCGCTACCCGTTCAGGGCCTCTATTCTACACGGTAAAAACCATATCGTTTTCGACCTGTTATCGTGTGGTCAACGTTTTGATAGCTCTTATTTACTTGGCGATAATCGATATCAACGGCGAAGTCGCGGGCAGAAACTAGTTCAAATATATATTTTAGTATTTAGCCAAGAAAAATGTTGAGCAGGCAGACTTAGAACCCTGTCATTGTGATTGTCTTTGTCATGTGACATTTGATGTTCTATTTCAAGTTTACTATGACAACGCACTGAAGTACTAAACATTTTCGTTGGAGTACTGTACAGGAAGGGTCTCTATTCCACTTTCGTTTATATACTGGAGGAGGCAGACAGTGTCACCTAATGGAATATGGTCACCACCACCCAAAGATACACGGAACACCAGAAGAGGAACCGTAGATGATGTTTTTTTGTAAGTTGTGTCACGTTTTAAAACCTAGCAATAATTTTCACATTTGTAATATAATATGTAAAGATAATGTATATTCAGGAAAATCGAACAGGGTCGAGATTCGGGCCGTCTTTTATCTGTTATCGTCACGTGGCAACTTTTTGATAGCTCTTATTTACTTGACAGAAATGGCGACCGAGTGAAAAACAATTCCATAACAGCTCAAAGACGATATGGTTCTTACCGCCCAGAATAGAGGCGCAGGTCTAGACGGATCAATTTTTTTTTGAAATTACAGTCTTAGTTTCCAATATAACTGCAGTAAAATTTAATTTTTAGTAGAACAATACTTATAAAGGTCAATCGCAGGTCAGACCTTTCCTTTCTCGCCAGTAAAAGCAACGAAAAAGTCAGCTCCGACAAAATCCTCAGTTACACCTGCTACCTATCATTTACATTGTTAAAAAACTTAGGGAAAAAACTTTTGAAAAGACACCGTTTCAAAGCCCGCTCAAGTGTCTACAAACTGGTTCGTATTGCAAGCGTTTAAGGTCTACAATATGATAATGTTATATGTTTGCAGAGAGGGGAACCCTCAACGCCTACGTCTAGACGGGGGTAGCAATAGCTAGGTTTGCCCTGCGGCTACGCTTGCTGTTTGTGTGGTGTTAAGTGGATGTAACTTTTCGGTTACTGTGATAAGAGCGCAAGCGCCGCTCGGGTTGAAAACAAGTTTTCCAACAGATGACCACTTGGCTCTTAAGACTTTATAGGATTTCGACATATAAAAATAGGTAAAGAATAATTCCTTACTGGCATAGTTATAAACGCACAAGCTACTTAACCTGCAGAGTCTCCAGATTCTCTCCAGAGGGTATAATGCCAAATATAAAAGACACCCTATATTTAACATAACAAGGTCGCAATTACAATGTTACTAAAATAGGTATAGGATTTTATTTGTCTTGGCACTCTTAGCCACTCGTTGCAACACCACAGTGCAAAAACTGCTGCTTGGCGGATAAACATAGCGTAGCAATAACAAACAAACTCTCATCGACGAAACCATAACTTAACCAACCACTTTTCCTATTTTTCAGAATCCACTTAATATAAAAAAGCAAGCAGTTCAGTAGATCAAATCTACGCTCCACCCACATCCTAAAACTGTACCATAACAGCAATGCACTTATGCTATGAATGGGGGTAAATAAATAGTGAATCAATAGAGGAAAGTGGCATTACCGGTGTCGATAAAATGAAAAGTGCATCAAACTAATCCAGTTGATTGCAGCTGCGCGCGTCGGCAATTAAGAGTGTATACCAGTATACTGTACGTCGTGTCATCCCTTTATTATTTAAGTGTAATAAGTGGTAGTTATTTATTTTGTCGCAATGATATAGACGGCCGAGCGAAGCGAGGCCACATAGTTACGAGGCTGGCAACCCATTTATGTATAGTGTTTTTCTCAAACTTCATTGCATATTGAAATTTAAAAAATTCAACAAACATGTGTGTGTGTGTGTGTGGCACTAACGCGGATATTTTTGGTCCGATATCTATTCAGCCACTAAAAAAGTTACAAAAATATGATTTAGCTATTTAGCCTGTTCATAAACACACCCGCCATCTTTACATTAAAATAAAATAAAGTATACCCGGCCTAGGCATTCAATTTTGTATGAAATTACTTTACAGTTCTCTCGAGTTGTTCCGCCCGAAACGTGGTACTTTGAAGCCTAAAATAACTAACATAACGCCAACAGTTCATTGCATGTTTAAAACAAATATTTTAATCATTATCATCACATTGGGCAAGACCTGGCGAAAAGGACAAATAGAGAAAAGAAAAATATCCATATAAAACTTTCTTGGGCGAATGCCTAAAAGTAACTATTACAATATTTACCCAATTGTCATTAACAGAGCTCGGCAGGGGTGAGCTGTTTTCGGAGTTTGCATAACATGGACATACCTTGTCAATTAATGGTAGATGTGGTGCAATTTAATAACTAATGAAATTATTTTATTTAGGCTGCCTTTCTGCTACGATCTTTATGTCGCCATCGAAACAAACGAATTATATAGCAAACTTTTTTAGCAATTTTTTTTTAGGAACAGATGTGGACAGTATTGTAATGTACAATTCACTCCACACACTTCAGTAGCGGGCGTTCGCTTGTTTGTTCAGTCTTCACAGCAAACCGCTGACTAAATTTCAATGAAATTTAGTATTAGTATAGCTTGGACCCCGGAGAACGACTTAAGGTTTCTTATCCCGGAAAAAATGACAGTTCCTGAGGGAGCAAAACGAGCATAGAAGTGGTTCCATCTACACCGATGGATTTGTGGGCTAGTGTCCTTCATATCGAACGATCTATTATATCTCGAATCGGGAAGTACCTCGACTCAGCAGCCATGGCAAGCATAGAAGCTGAATGCCTGTTGACCGATCGGATAGAAATATTCTACAGTTACTTAGTCAGGCTTTCTGTCCCGCTACGATGCACATATAACTAGCTGTACGATATGTGGAGTTCATCGAAAGCAAAGGCATTCCTTCTTAGTTCTCATAGTTACGACCAGAGGCCGGAATTCTCATAGCACTTTTGAGCTGTCATAGGGACTTCTCGTTTATCGACTTCCGATATACATATTTTATCGATACATTATAGAACACAGCATATTAAAGAATATTTAAAGAAGAGGTAAACAACAGGCGGTCTTGTCGCTTAAGAGCGATCTCTTTCAGATAACTTTTGAGTAGTTTAAAATGTGAAATAAACATTTACAATGAAAACAATGAAAAGTTAAAAGGTCACGTTTCCCATTTAATCAGTTCAGTTCAGTGTTATATCATTTATAAATGTCACGTTCAAAGTCTGTTTTAGTGCTAAAAAGTGCTTCATCATTAGTTTATCTATAAAATAAATAGGTAGTCATTATATAAAAGAGATCGCTCTTAAGCGATAAGATCGCCTGTTGTTTACCTCTACTT
This sequence comes from Acleris emargana, assembly GCA_927399475.2. Classification (NCBI taxonomy): domain Eukaryota; kingdom Metazoa; phylum Arthropoda; class Insecta; order Lepidoptera; family Tortricidae; genus Acleris; species Acleris emargana. Next base: position 1,010,421 of record OV656859.1, read on the forward strand.
TTAATCTTCTTTAATATGGTGTGTTCTATAATGTATCGATAAATCATGAATATCGGAAGTCGATAAACGAGAAGTCCCTATGACAGCTCAAAAGTGCTACGAGAATTCCGGCCCCTGGTTACGACCGTAAGGTCTTAGCATTGCAGTTTTAAGATTGTAGTCTTGAGAATGATAATGTCTATGAATCACAGAACCCACTAATCATTAGGAGGCCAGTCCTCTCGTTCGCGTTATGCCAGAAAAAATAAATATAACGCATTTGAAACCAATTTTGTATGCTGTTTGAATAATTTATATAGTATATTCGCTACATCGGGGCACTGTGGAGTGTATCTACTATCGCTTTGGAGAAAAGGCGTGATATTGTATTTCTAAGGGCCGTATTAATAAACTCATCTTGGCTGAGATGCCCGTCACAAGATACGTCAAAGTAAACGTCAAGCCATAGAAAACTGTCATTTTTGACGCATCTTGAGAGCATTACAGTCGAGATCAGTTTATTAATACGGTCCTTAGTATAGAAGAAACAATATCACACCTGTCGTTGTTCAAAACAGTTATTGCAATTAGAAGACTCCACCTGACACGCGTTAAACTTATACCCCTCTGGTCCGGCAGGGGTTTCGTGGTAAAACTAACGGTTATTTTTTCCATGTTATAATTAGGGAACGCAAATAACCGGTTTTAACCGGTTTTAACCGGTTTTAACCGGTTATTTTCATACGAAACCGGTGAATAACCGGTTAAATTGCATTCCCAAGTTTTAATGCACTTAAAAGCATTCGGAACACCAGAAACTATAAATCACCTTTTTAAGGCCTGCGCGACCCACTTGGCTTAGTTTTTACAAGCTCTCTGCCAACTGCAGGATCGATTGCAACTATTCGCGGGGAAACAGCAGTTAAACTAAATACGAAACTACGAGTTAATTTTTTAATAAACTTGAACCATTCATTATGCAAGGCGTCGCTACCACCATATTATCCTTGCTCAACCACCCCAAGCAGCAGTGTTCGCATTATTGTTTCTGACGTGAAGATAACACAACCGGTGAAATTTGATGAACATTTGAAGAATTCCATATTATTAGTCCTCAGCGTTGGCAATTAGTTTGCGGTCTTCACTCATAAACGACATAGATTTAGACGACGTTAATTTCCCGGATTAGCAAAAACACGTTCCAAAAACTGCATCATCATCCCCAAAGGAAATTTGACCAAGTCTAATAACTTATGGGCTTGCCTGCAATATCACAGCTGTGCTTGCGGCTGCCTCACTGCACCGTCTACCGTCCCTAGAGGCTTTGTTGCGAGCACTTGTGGTGAGTTAGCTGTGCCGTGGCGACGGCCGTTTTAGATTAGGAATTACTTGGGTTTTGACAGTTTTGGAAATTGTGAAAATTGATGTTATGAATGTGGAAGAAACAGAAATTTATCAGGATCGTAGCAGGTGGAAAGAAGTGGTCTGTGCCTAGCCTACCCCTCTGGGAAATAGGCGTGATTTAATGTACTCATGTATGTATGCTGTTGCATTTAGAACAAACTGTAATAATAATTCAAAATTTATTTTATTTTAATGACTTTATTTTTTATTTCTTTGATCTTTAGCAAAATTTCGAGTCGTTCAAGTCGGTCAAGCGAATACCATAAAATACACTACTGATAGAAAAAAACTGTATTTATAAAACCAAAACCGGGATACCAATAAATATGCGATTTGTAAGCCTAAAACGTTTATATATGCCATCATATATGCGATCTGTAAGCTTGTTCCTTTAAGTAGTTTTTAAATCAGCATAAATAGTAAAGTTACATTAAAAAATATATACTCCTTTTTTCACAAACGCTCGGCACAAAGATCTGACAAAATTAAAACATTTTCTTCGGGAAAACTTGCAATACACATCGTAGCGCCTCCCATGTTTATGAAATAGGGGGAAAACTACGCCCAAGATTGATCTCAATTTCTTTATTAGAAAAACTCTCGTCTGTTGTTACATACCGTCGCATATCAGTTGTCAAAACAAGGATGTCCTTGTTTTTAAAGGAAAGGCAAGCGAGTTGATAAAGTTCTCTTTATACAGTTTGTATTTATAGCATCTCTCAGGATATGGATTCTGTGGATTTTAAAAGTCAATTGAACGAGTGAATAGATATAGGAGTGAATGGATATGAATGTATATCTATATATACAAATAGTACAAAGAGATACATGGTATGTTTGATTGTCAGTTTTTATTTTAAAGGTTATCTATGCAACTACAAATTATTATTAATTAGCCCAATATGGTGTCCCACTGCTGGGCGAAGGCGTCCTCCCTTGATTTCCACAACTCTCTCTCTGTGGCAATCTTCGGCCGATACTTCAGAAAAGTGACCAAGTCATCCCACGATCTCCATCAGTCGTCTACAGACGGCGATGCAACTACAAAAGTGTTTTTTAAATTCTTTCACTATTAGGAAGCTACTTTATTCCTGACTAAAATGAAGCAATTGCGGGTCGCTAGTGAGAGAATAAACGACCCAGCGACGCGGTAATTGACCACCTTCAAAGCCAGCAGTATTGTGTCATGATCTCATTGTCATCATCATGCTTTTTAGCAGCTCGTTGCTTAAAATAGGTCTCTCCATACTCACGGCACTTAGCATAAATATTTGTACCCAATTCTTGTATGTGTTTCTTACATACATACATGCCTTCACGCCTGTAATCCCAGAGTGGGCTAGGTAGAGCAACAGAATTACAACTTTAAAAAGTTGTTGATAAATCAGTAACCACAATTTGCACAAATAGGCTAAGATATTTACCAGCGTATTAGTGATTGCAAGCCCATCGCCTAACAGTACTACAAGCCTATATTCTCTTAGTGGCCTCTCACGACATCCACGGGAAGATATGGAGTGGCACTATTCTAACCCGGCAACCACACGGGTGTTTCTTTACGTTTGGATATTTTTTATTTTAAAAAGTGTATCTCTGAAGTATAATAACACATTTACAATTGTTTTATCTCACGATAGCCGGTGGCCTATATTTGTGTGCGTTGATGCACGAGCGTTATTTATGAGTGCCTAGCTGTCGCCGTAGTGTGCGTGTCTATACTCGTTACTACAAATATGGCCCATTTCGTAAAATAAAACAACCGTACAAATGTACAAATCCACTTATCTATTTTAAGACTTTGTGGCGTACTAAGCTAAGTAAAGGGACTAGGTCGATTGTAGTAAGATTGTCGCCTGAATCAATGATTGCGTTCGTTCGCTGCGGATCGCAAAGGACTATTTACATTTGTTAGACGTTGTTATTGGATACGGATGGGTAAAGAATGCGCATATTTGCTGTAGCGTCTCATGTCGTTTGTTCTTTCACGTTTTTCCTCCTATAAGTTAGCTTACGAATTGCTCACAAGCGTTCTCGGATCTTTTATTTAATCAGTTATACGCGACGAGTAAAAAAAGACCAGCATTTTAGACGCTAGCGATTCTCTAAACGTGCAGTTTCTTCCATATTCCCTTTTTTAACTACAACAAAAAGATATTAGTTATGGGTTGAACATGTGAATCTATATGTCTGTGTATTGTTGTATATCTGTGGCGGCGTATCTCTTCAACGGATGAATTTATTTAAATGCGGTATTTTCTTAAAGACGCGTAGTTTAACCGGGATGCTCCTTAGATAGGTTTCATGAAAATCGCTTGGGCCATTGAAAACATATCAGCTCTGAAAGAAGAGGTCGCCATAACCTAACGGCCCACGGGGGTTTTCATTTATGTAATAGTTAGTAAAAAGCACGACAGAATAAAAATTGTTTTTTTATGGCATACGAAGGCAATCGACCACACAGGCCACCTGATGGTAAGTGTAAAATGTGACCCATAGACATTCGCATTCACAAGACTGCAAAAGCACTGCCAACCCTGAGGACCAAGATGGAATGCCTCTATGCTAGTCATTCACCAGGTGTAGGATAGTAGTTCTTGCAAACCCTTTTAGCTAACTAGCACATTCTCCCCCATAATTACTTAAAATATTCTAGGAACAACGCGAACTTTAAGCAAATAAGTACCGTATAATGCGGTAGCAGAGGTCAATTTGTGCAAGGTCGTCCTTGATATCGTTGCTACTTTAGAAGAAACTCGTATCTGATATTTCGAGATGTATGAGTTTAAACCTAATTCTCTTCACACTAAAGTTCAAAATCGTACCTCAACAAATATGAGATACGAGGTTTTTTCAAAGCTATGACGATATTTATACAAATTAGGCACGTTTAAGCCGCCAACGCATTGAACGCGGCGGCGGCGCGTGGCGGCACGTTCTTAGACTAAAAGGCGCTCCCAAAGCGTGGCGGAGGCGTGTGGCTTATGCAAATTAGCTCTGCTTATTAAGATCAAAGCCCATTGCTGACACACTGAGACAAATTAAAGCACCCTATTCATCTTCATATTTTTACATACATACATACATACATACCTTCACGCCTTCATTCCCAGAGTGGGGTAGGCAGAGCTGCAGAATTACCAACAACTCCCAAAACTTGTTGATAACTCTGTAACCACAATTTGCACAATTAGGCTAAGATGTTTAACAGTGTATATTAGTGACAGGTAGCAAGCCTATCGCCTAACAGTACTACAATCCTTTATTCTCTTAGTCGCCTCTCACGGAGTGGCACAATTCTAAGCCGGCAACCACTCGGCACAACTCTCTCTCTCTTCTTCATATTTGTAAGTATGAATAAATGCAGGGGCCTTATTATTACTGACAAGTGAATAAGAGCTATCACGTTGACAATACGAATACAGCACCTAATTGAAAATACAATAAGGCCCTAGCCCGTAAGTAGAATAATGCCTTAGCCCGTAAAATACAAAAATAAAAATAAAATAATAAATTCTTTAAGAAGGTCCTATAGACACTTAAACATGTCTACGAAGCCGTGTTGAAATTGCTACAAACAACTCGACAGACAGTATTTTATTTTGTTTAATCTCTTATACGAGTACGGTACATTGATTAAACTTAAGTTAACTCGTATAAAACAGTAATCTTTACTCATAGTATTTGATGTTTTCTATGTACTTCTCTATATAAGCATGTATATCGTTGTCTCATACCCATAATGCTACAAGCCTAGACCTTAGTTTGAGACAATGTTCATTGTTTAAAATTTCCCCTTGATATTCAATTATTTATTATTAAGGCCCTGTCATCCCGGCTCATAGACACCTCTGGAGATCCCAGAGCTGGTGCTTACCTCTCCCAAAGGATTGGGCTAGCTATCCAGAGAGGTAATGCAGCCAGTATTATAGGAACCATGCCGCGAGCGGACCTGCTAGAGGGAGTGTTCTTTTTATAGTGGTGATTATTATTTACATCTTTAATATTTGAGTAGTTTAGTTTTAACTTTTAATTGTAGTACCTTTATTATTTTATTTATTTTATTGTTTTATTTGCACGAGTATTTGTTTATATATGATTGTTCATCGTTGTCTAATACCCATACTTTCCATGTCATCCTATGGAAGTCGTAAGAGGCGACTAAGGGAATAAAGGCTTGTAGTACTGTTAGGCGATGGGCTTGCAACCTGTCACTAATATGCTGGTAAACATCTTAGCCTTATTGTGCAAATTGTGGTTACAGAGTTATGAACAAGTTTTTAGAGTTGGTGGTAATTCTGTAGCTCTGCCTACCCCACTCTGGGAATGAATTTGGGAATTTGGGAATGAAATTGAGTTCCGAATTTGGTCTATCCGTGTGAGATTGTTCCATGATATTTATTTATTTTAATTTTAATGGTTCCCCCCGACAGCGAGCGGCTGGTGTCCCCGCGTGACTCACAGTGACTCAGTTGGCACTGCTCCACCAGTTCAAGTTTACTGCATCGCACGACGACACGGGAACTTTAGTAGCAACAGGGTCTAATTTTTGATGTCGCTAGATGTATTGCAGTTTACGACATTCCGGAGAAGCATAATCGCGGTTTGAAATACTTTTGCTGTGTGGATGTTTAGAGGAATAACCGACATTCAATTGTCACATTTTTTTTTTAATAAATACCTATGTTTATAGTTGTATAGGATACCCATCAGGAATGAAAAGATTAGACAAAAATTTGGACTAAAAGAAGACGCAGTGACTAAGATTGAAAAGGGCATGCTTCGATGGTTCGGTCATTTGGAAAGGATGGATAAAAAGATTGACGAAAGAGATATACAGATCGAAAGTGAGGAAGGGTCGGAAGGGGCCGCCCTAAGCGTACTTTTTCGAATCAAATCGGAGAAACACTGGAAAAGGGCCGAATCTTAAGTACCCGAGACCGACGTACGTGCATGACTCGATGTATGAATGTGGAAGAAGCGAAAGAGATCTGGGAGGTGGAAATAAGTGGTCTCTGCCTACCCCTCCTTAAACACCCGTGATTTAATGTATGTATGTACTAGTATGTAGTACCTATAACATAGTACGGCCGGCCCTGCCAAGTACACTTTAGTGATTTGTCACTTTAACGTCATGTTTGAACTGCTGCGCTAATCTGTCAAAGGTGTTAAAGCGACAAGGTAAAGTGTGCAGCTACTTATAAGGACGAATGTACAACCCTAGGGCTTACCTTGGGAGTCGGTTAATTTGTGTGATATTGTGTCCAAATATCTATTACTTATTGATTAATTCTGGTAAAGTCGTAATCAGTTCAACAAACCTCTTCATCATCATCGTGCCTTTTGAACGTCCGCTTCTATATCCACAGGCCTTCCTCAAAGATCGCCACAATGGCCGTGCCCATGTCCCCCGAATACAAACGATCATACCTTCGCCCACATATCTTAACCTATCCTTTTTCTTCCAAACCTGTTAAAGCGTGACGCACAACATTTTCCAACGTGAACCGGCTTCGAACACTGATTGATGAAATATTGGTTCAGCTATTCGCGGCGCCACCCACGTCATCGGACAATGACATATTACAGGGTTGACTCCACTATTCAGAAATAGAATTTTATTATTCACGCAAGCAAATAGCCTCCACCGTCTTGTTACGTGTACATTGCAATAAGGTCGAGTTTCCACTGCGGCGCAGGCTACGCACGTGGTCATTGTTCTAGGCGTGTGTCGTTGACGTCATTAAGTGCGCTGTAAGAATATCGACATACATTTTGATACGAAACTAATTTATGTGCATTCGCAGAGTCCTCAGTGGAATATCAGGTACTCTTATCTCTTACAGTCTCACCAATTGACCCTAGTCCCAAACTAAGATCTAGGCTTGTACCATGCCTACTAGACAACAATATAAATACTTTAACAGAGAAATACATACCTTCACGCCTTCATTCCCAAAGTGGGGTAGGCAGAGCTACAGAATTAACATCAACTCTAAAATCTTGTCGTTAATTCTGTTACCACATTTCTGGTAACAGAATGCTGTTTGCACAAACAGAACAGGTTTGCATTTTGCTGAGAAATAGTGTTTTGTAGCTAGGTGCAAAGCTTTAAGGGGGTGATAGAGCAGCTCATAAGCTATCGATTTAACCCCCATGTATGTTATTAGTTTCCGAGATATTTATCATTTTAATTGGAAATTTTGTCATTTTTCCTGTCCATGTTCCGAAAAACCCCTAAATTCATGTTTTTCCAACTACACTCAGGGGCAAAAATAACGGGTCAGAAGTGAGTTTTTCATATATATTTCGAAGCCTTCAATCCTTTAATAAATGCCGGCGTTAACCGCAGATACAATCGGTTGGGTATCCTAGGCACTCTGGAAGTCCTGTATCGATGCTCGGGGTATCCATCAACAGATTTCACTAAAAGCATCGCTTCGAAATAGCCTCTTTAGTATGAAAAACACACCAGTTCTTTTTGCCCCTGAGTGTATATTTTATCTTTTCCATTTATTTGTTCAAGGTAAAACCCGCGTATACGTGTCCGATTCAAAGGTCGAGGGATCCGGGCCGTATCTACAAGTCAATAGCGTATTTTTAGAAACACTAAGACAAATAACACTTGAACTGCCCGCGTTCCCGGTGAAACAGGAGTATTCGTAAATGTAGTTTTACTCAAGTAGCTATTGGAAAACAGTGAACACAACCCAGTATAGGCCATGGTAATATACCTAGTGGTTTATTGCGTGGAATTGTGAATGCAAAGTATTCAATAGGGAACATGCATGCATGCATATTATGCATATGAAAATATCGTAAAAGAGATGACCAAAAGCAAAATTAAAATTAAAATTGGCTAAGAAATACGTATGGTACAAGCATTTGAACTTGCTACTTAGACAGCGATTAGACAGAGATATCCGATATGCACTGTGACGTCATATAAACTCCATATTAAATTGGAAAGACGTCCTTACTAGCCAAGGTAAAATCCAGTTTATTGGTATATCTTATTCGTAAGATGATATTCCTAAAAGCATAAAACCAGTCGTGAAAATGGAAATTCAATTGTGGCATTGTAAAAAACGATTAGTGAAGATTGTCAAATTGTGTTGTTCAAAAAGTTATATATAAAGTACGTGCAAAAGAAATTGAGAAAACTCAAAGAATCTCATACATTTCAATATTATTATATTTTTATTTGATATCGACGGATTTAAAAAAAAAAGCGTGCCAGTAAAAGTACATTGCGTCATTACAATAGCACTCGCCTCAATCGTGAAAACCAAGTCGTCAATGTACTTCTACTGGACCAATGTAAATCAGCCATTACACTCTAGCTACGGCTTGAAGTATAAACATGGCTAATTGAACACGCGGCGATATAATAATAAATGGGCGGTGCAACTGAACCGGGATGTTTGTTCCGCTTCCGGGTTCTATTCCCGGGCCGGGTACCGACGGCAACGTAAACGTTTAAGTCTTGGCCGTTTATGGACTACAAGCTGCAACAAGAACAATGAAAACGGATCACTTTGTATTGAATTACCATAGAAGGTGACCCGTTTTCATTGCTTCTGAGTGTATAATAGTTAATATTGTTATACTTTGTTTGCTAAAAGCATTTATATCCAATTTGGCAGAATTCCAGCATTCCGGGTGACGTGTTGTTTTTTATAGCTTCATAAGTTTTGCAATGGGAAAGTTCATTTGAAAATTTAAGGATTACAGGCCCAAACCAACTAACTATTCCAAGGTTATCAAAACACAAAGGAAACGATAACAGTTAACTTGCTCGTAATAATAAGGATATAAATCATATACAGTGTATACTATACTTATACCCGTTTTTACTCAACCTCTGACGACTTAAAAGATAAAGATAAAGACATTTATTCAGTAAGTCGTCAAGAATCTACCAGCAGCGGTTCGCAAGAGGAGACCACTGCTGAGAAGAAACTCCGCAAGAAACTCAGCAGTCAGTCATTTTTTAAATATATTTAATATTACAATGGTACTACTTAGTCTAGCATTATATACATCTATAAATAGCAAATTAAAAAATATTTCAAATATCCTGCGTAGTTTTCGCAGGAAAACACACCAAAATCTTAAGAGAGAAATAAAGAGTGAAAAGGAAAAAAGAAAACAAACAACTTTTCACGGACCTATAGACAAAAACTAATAACAGCGTCGTAAACACTCGTCCAATTATTCAAAGCTACAGAAAAGGCAAACGAGCACACAAACCAACTGGGTAAGTGACGTTTATACACAAAACTGCTTTGCAAACCATAAGTACTCAGACCACTTCAATGGTCCAACAAGTTCACGCGCGACCGTCCTGCGGAATGACAGACGCTGGGGGGGGGCGAGGTGAATGCCAGTACTTCCCTTCCCCGCTACACAGCCCGCCCGCGCTATCCCCTACATGTAGTGTTCGATAGGACTCGAGCCTTTTTAGCCCGAATTTTAAAGCTCCGGAGGTCTTTTTAGAGCTGCCTTAATGGAATGGGTTTCAAAGAGCTAGTGATTTTTATAAGGCCTTAGTCTTAAAAAAGGCCTTTTTTGAAGGGTTTTAGCTTTTTAAATGCTTAAGCCTTTTTTTAAGGTTGTAGCCGCTGACCTGAGCCGAGCTGAGCCTTATAAAATGTTTTACTTTTATGAATGCAGTCGCAGTTCGGATCATATTCGTAAAAATCAGTTGTGTATTTATGTTGCCGCTATACAACAAATAATTAAACTCGAAAAAATCAATTAAATATTTTTATAAACTCAAAAAGAAGCTTTGAGCCCAAAATATTTTTAAGTTTCAATATTTTGACAAGGACTTTAAGTCTAAAAATATATAGCCTTTTATTAAGGTTACGAGCTCCGAGAGTCAAGGCTGCCGAATATAACTAGGCTTGTGGGCTAAAGAGCTTTATAGGCTTTCAGCCCTCTAGGCGTCAAAATCGAAGCCAGGCTTAATAAAAAGAGCTAAAAGGCCCGAGTCCTTTGGAACACTACCTACATGCCTTGTCCCCCCCCGCCAACGTATATCACCGTCTTCAGCAATTAAATTAGTTGTCTTCACTGAGCATGGTATACTCTTAAGCTAAGCTCTAACTTCAAAAAGAAAACAAAGAATACCTACTGGTGTGTATCTGGATATTAATACATGTAACAGCAGTGAATCATCACATATTTCGACAAGACAGCGGAATATAATACGCGCACCCTTGATCTATTACAAAGATGTTGAGTATCATTCTCATTTCGGGGATGACTGGACGTTTATCACAACTAATGACTACACACTATCATACCTAATAACATTACGTAATGTTTTATCTCCTGGGAACTACAATCTATTAGGGGGGGAGGGAGGTGGGTTGGACTGCCTCAAACGTGGTCTATTCGAAAACCTCGATGTGATATTGTTTCGTCACTCAGAAAAAGTAACCAAGTGACGATACAATAGCACATCGAGGTTGTCGAATAGATCAGGTTTACTTACAGAACTTTCTGCTCCGCCAAGATATGGTCTGACTGTTTGCGTTTGCAATATACAGGGTTATTGGTAAGTCGACCTATTCCCCTCTAGGGGTTATGGGGCAAATCATTTGCAATCATTTTGGTCCCATAATACCCTATGCAAAAGTAAGTATTTTTTTCTGTTTTTGTGTCATTTATAATGGATAAACTGATAAAAAATCAAGGTTTTTTTTTTTACTTTTTTGTCTCGCATTCTTAAACGTGTACGGATATTTCTACTTTTAATATTGCATAAGAACAGCAATTGCAACTTTCCCAAAAGCTATTTTTTTTTATTTAAAGTGCTTTTAATGCAATTTTTTGTAGATGCGTTTCTGACTTTTTTGAGAAAAAACTTAAATTTAAATTATCTCAGAAATGGTTTACTTTTTTTGCATAGGGTATTATGGGACCAAAATGATTGCAAATGACCTATCCCATGACTCCTCGAAGGGAATAGGTCGACTTACCAATAACCGTGTATAACCAAATTAAAACTTGCATTGATTTCCTTGTGCCACTAACTAACGCAATATCAAAGACTTTAACATATGCGAGTTGTCTTGCATTGATCTCCTTTTGCTATTAGCTGACGCAATATCAAAGACTTAAACATACGCGAGATTTCAATATACTCACAGAGTTTTGACATAACGTTTGATCTTTTTCATTTGGCAATAACAAATAAGGCAATGTGGGATTATAGTCGTTATAGGTATCTTACATAGCATATATGCCCGCTATAGGTATTATATTTTATATTTTTGGTCAGCTGTAAGCTGTAACTAGACCCCGCTATCGGAGTTGCAAAATGGTTATCTGTCAAGATCTTAGGGATGGATAAAAATATTCATGATGTCGATATCGATATTCTTACTTCTTCTGTACAATTACATTAAATATTAAATAATAATAAGTGTTAAGGTAATTTTCTCTTAAAATTACTATTTTTAAGTGAGTCTAATATAATTACTTTTTATGATTTGTTATGTTGTATAAATTCTATATATCTATGTAAATTTATATTATTATCTTAATTTTAAGTACCTACTTAACATTAAGATAAATTTGTTGCTACACCCTAGTAGGGTCCATGTCTTGTACTGATTAAGAAAAACAACATCTTGTAATACCATGGTTGCACGAAATAAATGAATATGAATATGAATATGAATATGAATACATACATACATACATAAACTCACGCCTTCATTCCCAGAGTGGGGTAGGCAGAGCTACAGAATTACCAAGCACTCTTAAATAAGTTGTTGATAATTCTGTAACCACGTTTTGCACAATCAGGCTAAGATATTTACCAGTGTATTAGTGACAGGTTGCAAGCCCATCGCCTAAGAGTACTAGATGCCTTTATTATTCCCTTAGTCGCCTCTTACGACATCCACGAGAAGACATGGAGTGGCACTATTCTAACCTGATGACCACACAGATATTTACAATTAGTTTTATATATGTACCTATACCATTTTTTAGAGTACAATTTAACATATTTTTTTTTTGGAATCCATGATAATCATTGTCATCAGAAATGTAAATAAAAATAAATAGGGCTCAGATATATTGGGTATATTGTTGAATAAATTCATCGTGACTGCATTACTTACTAAAGTCCTGTTTTATAAAATAAACACGTTTAATTAAAGTACTAGACTCTCATTATGGCAAAGAAAAATTATCGACACATAGCTATAATTATCTACATATAGCTAGTATTTCAAAATAATTTTTACCCATCCCTAAGAACTTGACAGCTACCATTTTGCACCTCCGATAGCGGGGTCTAGCTGTAACGCCCCCCTAAGCTAATACGCAGTATGTCAGATAAAACTCCTGTGGCATAATCAACCTTATTACTAAGAGAAGAGAACTAAAACTGCTTTGGTTATTGATTTTGGTTCACTGCTCATTTGTTTAGGACGGCGGTGTAGTAGTCGTAACATTATATTTGCACTGTATAATCGTTGTGTGATTGTAATTGGCTATGTGTTGTTAGTCTTAATTGTAAATTTGTAAAAAGCCGTCAGTTTTCCATGGGTCCATAAATAAATATTGAATCAATTTCAACGTTAAGTTAAACATGTAAAATAAATTTCAGTTACGTGTAAGAAAAATAACACCTTATTTAGTATTTTTATAACCTCGCGTGCTGTCTGTACCGTTGAACTGCAGATGCATGCCGCTGGCTGCAATCATTACGCGCTGCATCGGTAATCGATTATTAAATATCGGTATCATGTAGTTCACGAACAATAAAGATTCAAGAGGAAGATTTCTATGTATAATAAATTCTGTATTATATACAGGTGTTTCATAAAACTCACATAGATTGAAACGAAGCGACGGCGGTCCGCTAAGATAAATATTTGTTTATCATGTTGTTTGTTTGTTACGTAATTACTAAGAAAACGAAGCTAAATAAATTGAAATCTTTAAAACGTCGGTAATATGAAGTGACTCTACTAGCGCCTCAGACAAGACCTACATTTCTTATAATAGCAAAAACATATGCAGACTGACTTGCAAAAATCACGACCGCAACATTTAGAAGAAGAGACACCAAACATTCAATATAAACTACCAATACAAAAAAAAAATATGTGGAAGAAGCGAAAGAAATTTGTCAAGATCGTAGCAAGTGGTCTCTGCCTATTCCTCTGGGAAACAGGCGTGATTGAATGTATGTATATAAAAAAAAATGCCAATAACCAGAGATTGAGAACCGTTCCATAATTTAGACCTAACCGTAACTGTGCACGTTTAATTTAGTGGTACCTATCCACGTATTAAGTCGTATCCTGCGGAAGGACCCGCGAATTAGGGTCGCCGGTAACAACTCATTACGGCTGGGACCTCGGAAGTAATAGCAATGGAGGACAGGATAGGGTCCGTAGGTATGCATGTAAACGCCATAATACGTTATTAAAGAGCAAATAATTACAAGTCTAAGAGAAAGCCAACTTTAAAAGATAATATCGTCCACATACACGGACTCAAAAATATCGCACCTCGTCGAAAATCAGATTCAAGCAAATCTAGCCCTTAGTAAAATTATGCCACCTCGTAAATACTAGTATCAATGGAAAGCACGTTTAATGTGTTTTAAATTAACAATATTTAATTTAAAGAAAAAAAAGTGCTTTCGCTATCTGAGAGTTTTGATAAAAAAGAGCCAAATTACGATGATTGTTCGGAGGCATGAAGATTTTTTGAGAGAAATGCAAGTGTAATAATTGTTTGTTTGTTTATGTTCGGGGTAATCTCTCACGGAATACTCACTTAAGTACCCGAAACCGACGTGCGTGCATAACTCGAATGCATGCATTTTAAAGAAGCGAAAGAAATTTGTCAAGATGGAAAGAACTGGTCTCTGCCTACCCCTCTGGGAAACAGGCGTGATTTAATGTATGTATGTAAAAAAAAGGCTCAGGCTCAAATAAACTAAAGCGACACGACGGCGGGTTACTAGTTTTAAATGACCGAATCTATTCGTAGGACAGACTGCAGGCGACCCGGCCTTGCACCGCGGCCCACAGACCTTTACCAGTGGACTACTTCCGATTGCCCTTTAAAACGATCTGCAGTGTGCAATTTTGATGAGGCCAGAAACGAATTGGGCAAAATGGCGAGAACATCGGCGGCGAGAAAGTGTATACACTGGTTTAGAATAATCAAAATGATACATATTCGTAGTTATGTTAACCTTTCGTATGCCGGAGTGGCTCGCATACTTGTACCCGTCGTCTGCCGGGCTATGACGTCATCGGTGTCACGTGACCGAGTTTAATAGCTCCTAGCTCGAAAGTGATTTGACGTTTCGAGCAACTGAATGCTATCTATGGAAGATTGAATTTTTAGTTTTTTTTTAATTGACAAATTAGAACCCTATCTTTAAGCTACTAGAATCCAATTTCAAATAACCCGATTAAGCCCCTTTGTGACGTATACGGAATAAGGCATAGGACCAGGATCGGTGCGGATCCGGAACTAGGCAAACGAAAGGTTAATTAAAAAACAAATATAAAAGATGCTTATACAAGATGACTGTGGTTTCGTGATCCCAACTTAATTTTCCTAACTAAGTAAATCGTTGAGGTTCTATTAGTATAGTGATTTTTGAAACAATTAAGGTTTAGCATTTAGTTAAAATAATATTGTTTCCCTAATTATTACTAAAATTATGGTCACCTAACGTTTTCATGTTAAAAACTTTAAACCTATTTGAAGATCGAAAGATCAGACAAGTGAGAAATTGAGTATGTAGGGTGGCCATGATCCCGAATAAAATGAATGAATTCAAATAAAAAGTAATTTGTCTTAACGCTTCTTCTACCTATTCTATTACGGTATGTTGTGTTCCAAATGGTGTGGTGAGTTTTAGTTTACTTTAATGCTACACGACCCCGCAGTCATCCTGTATGGATGTTAAGTTGAGTAGGTAGGCCGTACGGGCACTTTTGCTAGCCAAAAATCTACCAGCGTTTCCCATGGGGAGACCACTCGGCAGACAGTATTCACATACTCGTATTACTTATTAGCGACTAGGGATTGCTATTTAACCGGTTATTGGACTTTTTACCAACAATAAAGTATTATTTAACTCGCAAAAACATGGCGCTTCTGTCAAACCGAGGACGCCATGACAGTGCGGTCTATTTACGAATTTCCGCGAACGCAAAAGCGCGAGCGCACATTGTGATATATCGAGTTTCACAATGCTGATCGATCTCTATATTGTATTTAGTCATTTACGTTTAAAAACAAAGTGGAAAGCCAAAGCTTTACGGTTCCGTACCGTCATAATATAGTAGGTATTATTATAATAAGCGCGAACCCAACTCACACTTGACAATTTTTAGTATTTGAAGAAAGAAAGAAAGAAAGAAATGATTTATTCGTGACAAACATTAATGAACACATAAAAAAAAAAAAAATTGGAAACATGCACAGTTTGTCACGAAATGGTCACAACTCAGCGTGTTGCTGGCAGAGCCAGCGCTGGTCTTCCGTTCTGTTGCGTTGTTTCTTTAGAGTTTCTACTATAATTATGCCAAATTTTAATATACTTACGACAAAAATAAAAATATGTAGAATAAAAAAGATTATCGTATGGGGACATAGAAAGATACATACATAACTTCACGCCTGTCTCCCAATGGGGTAGGCAGAGACTATGGAACGCCAGCTCTACTTTAATCGATCTCTTCATGCATGTACGTCGATTTCGGGTGCTTTTTATTTGGCCCTTATTCAGTACATCGCGAATCTGATCACCGTACGTCCGTCTACGACGTCCCGTACCGGCATCTCCGCTCACTCTTTTATGTGGACCCCATTTATATATTTGTTAGTAAATCCGTCGTAATAACACATATTCTGAAAAAAACAACCCGCTACCTATTACGGTTCAAAAGCTGTTTTAAGTTAGCACGGACGGACGGACAGCGGAGGCATATTAATAGGGACCTTTGAGCTCCCTAAGGGCACGGAACCTTAAAAAAATAGGGGCAATTTAAAATTTGTGTTATGCTTTAATTAATAAAAATCATTAAAAAGAAAATTTCGTCGTTCCAAAATAAGCGAACAAACTAAGAAAAATACTATACAAAGTGTCTGTAATATTTTCTTCAATTCGTTATAAAATAATAAAATATAAATTCAAGCTCTCAAGGTTTTCTTTACAACATTACTCAGAAAGTCAAACGTAAGCTTCGCGTGAAAGTTAAAAGCACCCTTACGAAAAGCTCAAAAGCTTCGTTAAAAAGCTTAATAACTAGAACAGCCCGTCAATCCAAAATTTGAAATTCTGTTTATAACTTTACAACCGTTTGATATGAAACTTGAATACTTAACGACGAAAATGGAAAATCAGCAGAAAGGATACAAAAAAATTAAGTAACACCTTTTTACACACACTGCCCAGAGAAGAACGTACCTAATGTCATGTACTTTTTATGACCTGTATGTTTGTAGGTACCTTCTGCCTCAATCAGGTCAGCTTTTAGATATCATAATAATGTATCGTTATCGGGTTAAAAATACTTTATTGTAAAACGACATAAAATAATACAACCATAACTAAATAAGACTAAAATTAAATAAGACTAACTCTAAATATATAAATTAACTAAAACATTAAATCGGGTTTAAATATTACAAATTTCAGCCCCCTCGTTTAAATACATAAATAAATAGGGGACAAAAACCATATATATATATGGTTTTAACAAATGGGGACAAAAACCATATATATGTATATACGGCAGAAGGTTACAACAAGGTCTCTGTTACACTTAACATAGAGCCACCAATTTTGGACACGTGAGTTTTTTTTTTATAACACAGAGAAAGCAAAATAGCACACACCACCTGACGATAAGAGGGATTTGTGACCCATACACGTTCGTATTCTCAAGACTACAATCATAACACTGCAACCCCAAGACTATCAACGAGATGCCAAACGATGGAATGCCCCGGTCTCTCTAAAAGTTTTCAGAATGAAATTACAAAATAAACATTAATGCTCCACACCCAAGAGACAAGGTAAGCATTACCCAAAAATTACTCTAACACTTACAAATCCACACATCCATAATTTCAAACAAAATTGACCCCAAAGCGAGTCACAGGCTCGGAATAGAACAACCCGAGTTTCCTACATCCATTTACCGTCCCACAGGAATTAGTACTATCTCTTTCCCTCCTGAGTCGTGACAGACGGGAGTAAAAGAGGCAGGTCACGTTTTATTTGGACCTCAAGCCAAGGCCGCACGTGCCAACGATTGATCTAAGTAATCGTTGTTTTTCACTTGAAGGTAAGTTTATTTATTACCAGCTGTCTCTTTTTTTTTCGACGACGTGGTGAACCTTATTGGTAGCTAGCGGTGCCGGGTTTAATTCCCGGTAAGGGTATTTGTGTGAGGCGTGAGAATTTGCTCCTGGATCATGAATATATACAATGTATTTAAGTACCTTGATGTGTTATTTTCAATAAAAAAATCCGCATTCCAGAAATCAATTTGGGTGTGTTGAAGGAGCTCCGCGGGCGGAGCTTCTATTTCTGCGTGCTTTGGTCTTTCGGGCCTGTTGCAAAACTAACATAACTCAAAGAAAATTTCAAATGAGAAACCCTTCAATTGGAATAAATCCGTATCAGAAAATAATGAAATGAACATAAATAAGAATCTTGAGTTCAAGAATTTGGGAACACGACTAACAAATCCAACCCAATTTGTGTACTATTGTCCCTTATTTTTTAATTATTTAATAGTCCTTGTACTACTAGCCTAGGGCTTAGTTTTGGACTAGACTTGAATTTGTATGAGTTTGTCCCTATCTACGTAACCTTAAATAAAAATGAGAAATTCTGCAATTAGAATAAATCCAGATCAGAAAACATTGAACTGGACAGAAATATAAGAATCTAGAGTTCAAAATTTTTGGGAACACGACTAGGAAATCCAACCCATTTTGTGTAAAATTTGCCTATATAGAGCTTATTTCTTTATAATCAATCAAAATATGATAAAACTACATCGCATCAACTATTCTATTTACCTCTGCCTGTGAAAAACCCTGACCCGAAGGAAATAAGAAATCCTTTGAGTTAAGCCTCGGGCCGCGATAACCCGTCCAGGCAGAACCGTACGTAATAGGGAATTACGGAGATAACCGGACGGAAGGGGGAGTTATTTGTGCTGAACTGAATTAGACTTTATTTGAACGGAGATATTGATTGTGATGCCCTTGGTCTCTATTATACTCTTTAAACTATATTGCTTTTTACGTGTTTTTACATAGCATGAACAAGGTCAGCGAACACTCAGGCCACCTGATGGTAAGTGAAGACTACAATCTTGAGACTACGATCTTAAGGCTGCAATCCTAAGACTGCGAATGCGCTGCCAAACCTTAGGACTAAGATGAAATGCCTCTAGGAAGACAACAATACGAACACTTCTGTTTGATCTCGTTATGAAGATGATGATCCAAAAAAAAATCGGCAACAAAAGCTGGCCCCAAAAATATTTATACACACATGCATACATTAAATCACGCCTGTTTCCCAGCCCTCTGGGAAACAGGCAGAGACCACTACTTTCCACTTGCTACGATCTTGACCAATTTATTTCGCTTCTTCCACATTCATACATTGAGTCATGCACGCACGTCGGTTTCGATTCGAATACTGGGAATCTGGGAAAAAAAATCGTTCGAGTGAGTCGCAACAAAAAGTTGAAGAAGTCATCATTATCATCATCATGTTAGCCGAAAGACGTCCACTGCTGGACATAGGCCTCCCCCAAGGCTCTCCACTCAGACCGGTCTTGTGCTTTTCGCATCCACCGCGTTCCCGCGATCCTTACAAGGTCGTCACTCCATCTGGAGTTGGAAGCCCACCTACACCTCGTCTCCCAAGAACCTTCTGGCCCCATCGGCGATCAGTCCTGCGAGCGATGTGCCCCGCCTACTGCCACTTCAGTTTAGCTATTCTTCCGGCTATGTCGGTAACCTCACTTTGACATAAATATATCAGTCGCAGCAGTTTTTAAACAGTTGTACCACTTATTAGTTAAAGACGCACCAACTCAATCAACTGTGTCCATCAAAAAAGCGTAGACCAACATAACCTCGAAGTAATAGGAATATATATACTAATCAAAACAAAATAGTGGCCACGCTATGCTCTGCATACAAAATAACTATGTTTCGGAGAAGGATTATTATAACAAATTTTTACTTGTTTTTTGAATTTAGTATCATTCGAAAGCTGCAATGTTCAACTAACTTACAAGCTGTTTTTTTTTTAAATGAATTGTTTGTTTTACTGTGCGTGTGGTTTTTAAAAAAGTTGCATATTTTTCCTCTTTTTCTATGAAATTTTAAAATTGATTGAAAAACCCCGCCCGCTTGCACAAGTTTGTAAGTTGAACATTACAACTTTCGAATGGTAGTAAATTCAAAAATTACAGGTTAAGATTCGTTATAACAGTCCTCCGAAAACAGTTATTTTGTATGTAGAACATAGCGTAGCGTATTTTGTTTTGATTAGTATAATATACATATATATATATCATACTAATCAAAACAAAATACGCTACGCTATGTCCGTATCCATCCGTTTTTCTTGGCCGAATTTAATTTAAATTTCACTTTCGGTAAAATGCAATTGAAAAAATCCATGCTTAAACTCTATTATATATATATATATATATATATATATAAATATATGGGTAAGGACCAAATTTTTGGGCCGGTCCAGATGATAAGTGTTGTACACTGTATTGGTGACTGAATATTTAATATTCAAACATTCGAAAACGTTTTTTGAAAGTCACAAATATAATTTTGACCTATTAACAAGATATTACTCAATTATTGAATGATGACCTTGCTTACTTTTTCCGTAAAGAATTAACAAACTTTATCGTATTTTTGTACCCCATACAAACTAAGGATGTCGCACCTCCAACTTTCTGGACATATATATTTTTTTCTTTTTTTTTTGAATGGTTTGCGTTTTCAATGAAAAGTTAATAAACTCTCCAATAAACAACACAAATGATATTATACTTTAAATTTCAAAGCATCGCTATTTTCTACTTTAATTTTGAAAACAAAGAATGTCCCAAAAAATATGTCCGTTGTGACACAGTGGTTGTGCGACGTTATAATTTCCAAGCCTGCAACGCAAAACACCCGTTTCTTATTTTTTTAGCATGCCAACTTTGGGTCCTAGCTGGCAATCAAAATGTGGATAGGACCACCATGTTTTTTTGGCTGTTACCTGAGCATTCGTTAGTTTCGGCAGTGTGCGTCATTAAATTTTTGTGTGTTTAAAGTGGAAAAAAAGGTGTTTCTTGTCCAAATTTTCTGAAAACGAAAGGTAAATACGAACTATTATATATTAACAGTTAAACTTATCTCGAAATAGCCGACATTGTGGTTATATTTAATGAGCTGCATCGCTTGTAAGGTTATGTAGTGAACAATTTTCGTTCCGTTGTGCGACGAATGACTTGAATGAATTTTTCCAGTGTGACACATTCCAGTGTGATTTCCGTTGTGCAACGGTGACAAAAATTTGGTCCTTACCCATATATATATAGAGTATACTTTAAATTAAAATCGGCCAAGAAATACGGATGATACAAGCATTTAAAACTGCTCAACTGTTTGTTACATGACTCAGCTTTTATTGAAATTGGGAAAAATTGTCATGAATATTCCCTATTCCGGTAAAACAAGAGAACCCCCCTCCCCCCTCCTCGCCCCTCTACTCAAGGACACCCAGGAGCAATTAGCGACGACCTTGGCACGATAGTTGCTGGACGCAATCAACCGGGATAAGCGGAAGGCTGGTGTAACCCAATAGGCAATTTAGGAGTTTACGATTTAAAAACAGGCGAAAACTCAAGGTCGTAATTGGTCTAGGTGCTTTAGACAGCTTGCGCGATAGTTGCTTTATTGAAAAATATACAAATAACGAATGGAACGCAAGGTCTAAAAAACTCAAAAGCATTTTTTGATATTGTAAGCTTCAAGCCCACGTCACATTTCGTTAGTTCGAAAAATAATCTTGTGTCGGTCAACTTACACGAAACAAATAATATCCTTTCCAACCAAGCCATCGCTTCCCTCGTATATATAGATCGTCCGGAAGCGGCCACTGGCTGGACAAACGAAAGCCTGGCTACCCACATGGCACAAATCCGTTGGACAGTAGCGGAGGAAATTAGTACGTTTCACTCTATTCACTCTGTAATCGATTGACCTTAGCCCCATTTCAATCAAATTGCGGTTCCACCGAAGCAAGAAGGCAATATGCGCATATGGGCTTTACACTCTTAGCTGCCTTTTTCTTTTGTACGGCAGAAGCGTGTAGACTTCTATGATGAATACCGCCTGCGCCTTTATTTCTCGTTATTGTAACAATAGATGTTATAAAAGTGGTCCCAAATATTGATGAAATCATTGGGAAACCAGGACAAAACTTCAGTCATAACTATTATATAATTAATTCAAAGCTGATATCTTTTTTTTTATTGCATAGGAAGGCAAACGAGCACACAGCCCACCTGATGGTCAGTGGAAACTGTGACCCATAAAAATTCGTATTCACAAGACTGCAAATGCACTGCCAACCGTGAGCACTAAGATGGAATGCCTCTATGCTAGTCATTTCACCGGCTGTCTTATCGCCAAACCGGAACACAACAATGCAAACACTGTTGCTTGGCGGTAGGTTAATGGATAAGATGGTGGTACCAACCCGGACGGACCCCAAGTTATTTTCATGGAACCTAGTTAATACTCATAACCAAGCCTATTAAATAAACTCTCCTAAAAACTGTTTGGGACCTACTGTCTATGTCATATGGGTATAGTATTTGTCCGGGATTAAAAGGTTACTTTGAGCGGCAGCGGAAACGAATGCATATAAATTGCCTCATCGCCCGCGCAGCGTATCGTGGCCTGCTTCATACATCTCTTTGGATTGCAACCCTCCGCTCGTCGCCGCTGCTCGTGAAAAGCTACTGGGCTTAAGTTTTTTATATTTTTAAATTAAATTAAGAATATGATCGTTTTCTAAGAACTACATTATAATATAAAACGTAATTTACGTATTCAAAACTCAAAAATACATAATCGCCCGCGCAGCGTATCGTGACATGCTTCATACATCTCTTTGGATTGCAACCCTCCGCTCGTCGCCGCTGCTCGTGAAAAGCTACTGGGCTTAAGTTTTTTATATTTTTAAATTAAATTAAGAATATGATAGTTTTCTAAGAACTACATTATAATATAAAACGTAATTTACGTATTCAAAACTCAAAAATACATAATCGCCCGCGCAGCGTATCGTGGCATGCTTCATACATCTCTTTGGATTGCAACCCTCCGCACGTCGCCGCTGCTCGAGGAAAGCTATTGGACTTAAGTTTTTTATACTCGTATTTTTGATTCAAAATTAAGAATATGATTGTTTTCTAATAACTACATCATAAAACGTAATTTACGTATTTAAAAGTAAAAAATACGTAAAATCTCGTTTCATAGGCTGTGGAAAAAAGAAGTTTCGATACAAGCCTAACAAGACATAATACACCAACTAAGATGATACCAAAATCACAAAAGATAATAATATCATCATTCGTACTTTTTATGGAAATTCAATACAAAGTGACCAATTTTCATTGCTCTTGAGTATATAATTAACTACATACTATTCAAATTAGAAAGAGATAATCTCTCTGGCTTGGCTCTCTTTTCAGTGTGGATTAAAACGGACCATGTTACAGTGTAAACTAACTATATTTAAATGAATCACAATACACTCTCTGAAGTTTCTAAACAAGATAATACATGTTTATCGACAAGCCGGCGATGTGCGCAAAAAACTTGTGTTTGGACGAAACGGGCTGCGTAAACAAAATCAACATAAACGTGCTTGCTTTGATTTGATACTACAGGAATATCAAACAGTAGATTAGCTGGAGCTGGAGTTGGTTTCGTTATGAGGATCCCATGATTTGATTTATGGATTAAAATGTCTTACCTTCTTGAACCACCGGTTAAAAAAGCAACATTACCCATCTAACTCTACCGGTACTCAAAAATCATAAAGGCAAGCCAATTGTAATATCAATACGGTGTAATTTCTGTGATCATACATTATCGGTAATATCTGTTAGTTTAGTGCTTTGTCCGTGTAATTTTATATCCTACCAAAATCATAAATATAAAGAAAAGAACATCAAAGGTCGGGCCAAAAGGAGTTCTATGTAAAAAGGTGCCATGTTCGGCGCCAGGCTGTTGGCAATCAAAGAAATATATTGCAACTAAAGCTTGTCCCAGAAAAAAATGTCGCTCATTATTAGATGGGGTTGTATATCAGGATGAAATCTATAGAGGTTTGAAAACTAGGTTTCCCGTTAGGATGCTCTATCACTACATAGTATAAAACAAAGTCGCTTGCGCTGTCTGTCCCTATGTATGCTTAAATCTTTAAAACTACGCAACGGATTTTGATGCGGTTTTTTTTAATAGATAGAGTGATTCTTAAGGAAGGTTTATATGTATAATACATTCCACGCGGGCGAAGCCGCAGGCGGGTCGCTAGTAATGTATAAATAAAAAATAAAAAAAACGTTGTCAGTACTAGATGTTCAACGTTGTCGTCGGTGCAAGAAAAGTTACACCAATTTTTTTCGTACAAATATGTTCAATATAAAGGCATCTCTGCGAAGAAAGTGGCATCGGAGCTGAAAACGTCTACAAGAACCGTTCAAAGGGTGTTAAAACGGTTCAGGGAGACCGGTGGAATACGGCGACGGCCTGGACGTGGACGTAAACCAGGGTTTGTAAACCAGAATATCGAGAAGAAGATTATAACAGCTTTATAGAAAAAACCTACCCTCTCTGTACGAGACTTGGCCAAGAAGTTTAAAACGTCGAAATCTACAGTGCAACGAGTGAAGAAAAATTGTTCTATAAAAACAACAAACTAAAGTGCCCAACAGAAATGCAAAACAGTCAAAAGAGTCTAAAACGAGATCTAGAAAACTTTAATCAAAAATGACTAAGAAAAAATATTGTACAGTTATGGATGTCGAAACTTACTGCAAACTTGAATTCAAATGACTTCCAGGACACCACTATTATTCTGGGACCGACAGAAACGTAGTAAGTGAAGAGTATAAGGTTATCAAAATTGATAAATTTGCAAAGAAAGTTCTCGTGTGGCAGGCGATCTGTTCATGTGGCAAACGCAGTACCACATATTTTGCTAATGGAACCATAAATGGTGATATATACCTTGAATGAGTGCCTCAAAAAACGATTGTTGCCATTCATTAAGAGGCATACTTCACCTGTCCTGTTCTGGCCTGATTTGGCCACGTGTCACTACACGAAGGAAGCAATAGAGTGGTACAAAGCAAATAATGACGATTATGTTGAAAAAACTCTCAATCCTCCCAACTGCTCGGAGTTACGACCCATTGAAAAATATTGGGCTCGTGTGACACAGAAGCTTTTAAAACATAAAAGTAATGCCACTTCAGTTCAATACTTGAAGCGGAAGTGGAATGAAGCTTCCAAACTGATCACCGATGACGATGTACAAACTTTGATGGCAGGGGTCAAGGGAAAATTAAGAAGTTTCTGGATGAACTAATCCTAAACTGGTCTTTATGCGTAAATAATAATATTTAAAGGAATATCAAATAAAATGGTATTAGAAAATTTGGTGAATTTTAATATTTAATACGGAATTTAAAAATATATATAAGCGACATTTTTTACTGGGACAAGCTTTAAATGCATTTTGAACCCTAACTTGGCAGTATCTATATAGTATGTTACAATATCATGTTGTGTTAGGTATTTAAGAAAACGAATAAACTAGTTTGGCCAAGTTTCACGTCGATCAGTTGATGTGTAAAACCGTTAAAACGAAACAACCAAACAAACTTATGCATTGTTAATATTAATAAAGATTTAAACATGGAATTTGGATCGTTGGCTGTTGTGCAAACGGCTCGAAAATTATATATTTGTTTTTATTAAGTTACTAAGCTCCGGGCGTACCTCTCGTTTGAATTTGTTCATTTAATATTTACTGTTCAATATACCTGCCCTAAGCAAATATCATGAATAAGGCGTAGGTTCCACAGACGGCTCTAAAAACATTTGAATTTCGTCGTTCAGTAAATCCCTAGGCAATTATTCCAAGACAAACTGAAGACCTGTTTTGATTGACGAGAGAAAGGCAGTCGTTTTTTTGTATTCCTGCTCAGTCAACCTTAATTCAGAAGGCGGGAGAGCATTGCTTGTAGAACTGATAGCCGTTGGGGCGGGAAGGTTCAGGAGTGGCGGCACGGACCGGAAAGCGAAGAGTTGGTAGGCCTCCCACAAGGTGGACCGACAATATGGTGAAGATCGTGATGGAGTCACCATCGTGGAGATCCTTTAGTAAGGCAGTCAATGTTTCTTTGCTGATATGATGATGATTACCAGGTTTTCTTCTACTGATTCGCTCATGTGAAATTGCCTACAAGGTCCGCTTGCAGAATAATATTATTTTTGCTATATCGCAATTCGCTAATCTTGTTAAAAAATACCATCTAATCTTATCCAGATATAGGGGATCGTTTCGTTCCATGCCATCAGTATGCATGACTACGGCTTTTTCCACAGAATGGAACATGATTACAGATTTTGGACTAGATATATATTGAGAACGCGGTGGATGCATAAAGCACAAGACCGGTCTGAACGGAGAGCTTTGTATTCCAGTCCAGCAGTGGACGGCTTTCGGCTGACATGATGATGATGATGTATATTGAGGCAACGTAGCAACCAGTTAGTCTTCGTCCCCCCTACATCTTTACACTTCACCATTTCTCACACTAAAAGCAATTGCCCGAGTATTTGCCTTTGAAACGCTTTCAATGCTACAATTCCTGACACGAATTTTATTACATCATTACTGTTAGCGGAGTTCGCTCTCGACGCAAGAATTCCGCTTGTTTGAGGGTATTTTCATCAGCAACCGCAAACAGAACCGACGAGTTATTCCCCACTAATAACAACTATTTTATGACCCCTACACACGTTGAGACTGTTGCAAATCGGCGCTCTCAATAAACTGGTAAATACAAGAACATGTCGACCTCCAATTCTAAACAGTTGCTCGTAAGAGAATATATTAGGTTTTTGTGAGATAGAGGGCTGTTACGTTTAGTAATAACCACAGAGTTATTTGATATGAGCTGTAGGAATTTTAAGGCATTTAATGGAACATTTAGCCCTGAGACGTTTTGATATTTATTGTTAGACAACAAATACCGGAATTGCTAGCGTTCCGCTTTTTCATAAAGGGACACTTATAGGAAGTATCTCTTTTTATCTATAAAAAACCGCCATTACGACATACAGGCATTCCGCGATTGCGTCGTCTACACGTGATTTATTTTTGACTAGAAGTCGCCCGCGACTTCGCGTAGATTAAGTTTCTCGCTCTATTTCTTCCCGTTGAAAGCCTCTGCGATTAGGCTGTGCGTTGTCCGTCAATCGGGTACAGAACAGTTTTATACATATATAGAGGATAGACTGGCAGAGACAAGCAGACATCGCACCTGCTGGGGTGGTTACCGCCGCCTAGGACATAAGCAACTCAAACCACCGATCGTCCTAAGAATGTATGTAAGAATGTATGAATTTATTGTAAGAATGTATTCGTGTGTTTTTGTCTCACGATGCGAGAATGAACGTCAATCGCAATTTGTAATCGCTTACACGCACCCACACACAATCCCGACGTCAAACTTTTGCCACTCTTTGTGTTAGTCAAAAAATTGGTCCTCCGCGCCGGATTCCTAAGCACACAACATTGGTCCTTAGAGGCCGGATTTGTAAACAAGTCTAATTGAGAGCGTTCATTGATGTTAACAAACAAACGGGGCAAATAAAACACGGCCGCTAATGATGGCGAAGAGGAAAGTGATGTCGGACAAAAAAAGGGTCTCGTGAAAGGAGTGTAAACAGAGCAAATGGCGGGTTTAATCCTTTTAGCGATTGCGAGGCTGATTGCGATTCAGAATTGGGATTGAGGTATATTTGTAGTGTAATAAAATTTAGTACTGAAAGGCCGGCACTTAGAGCATTGCGTTAGATAGATATTGTAATTCTAACAATTTTCAATGATTTTTAGACAAATAATAGTAATAGGAGGTTAGTAACTTACAACTTTTTAACTTTCGTCAATACCTATTTATAACAATATTAACCCTTTCGGGAGCGGTACCGTGATTAGAGATCAATTAGCGATACTACTTGAACGTCTACAGACGTCACCGCGCCTGAAAGCGTTAAGCGGTAATATCACCTATGCATGAGTACTTCTCATATCTCGATAGGTTTTAACCGCCTATATGTCTGTCAGTGGATGTTTTCGAATGACATGACGATGACAATAATGGAACTAGACTAGATGGAATAGTGTTCATCACTATTCGGAACGAGTTCTATGTGGAATCAAGAGCAAAAGCTTATAACAACATCATCATGTCAGCCGAAAGACGTCCACTGCTGGACTTAGGCCCCCCCAAGGCTCTCCACTCAGACCGGTCTTGTGCTTTTCGCATGCACCGCGTTCCCGCGATCTTCACAAGGTCGTCACTCCATCTTGTTGGAGGCCTACCTACAGCTCGAGTTGGAGGCCTACCTATTATAACATATGATATATAGATATCAAGACTTATCAGACCATTCGCTATAAATAAATAAATGATATTAACACGAAATTGGCGAATGACTACAAAGTATCACAGGAAACGCATTCTCGATATCAAAGCGTCGTATGTGTGCGTGCCAGTATAGGTTTTTTCAAGAGCACTATCATTGTAGTGGTTCTGTATTGACACACACATTGACAGATGATACGATCGACACACACATGAGCAAAGTATATTGTAATCAAACTGTATGAATATTAGATCGAGCGCCGACGGCTCGAAACACTACCTCATCATAATATTCAAAGTTATTTATAAATATGAAAAAATTGTTGTTAGGGACACAATTTGGTGATTCTTTTATCAATATACAGGGTTGGGCAGATTAAGTGTCCTAGTTGTGTATGGCTTTTTTACTTAAATATAACTTAACTTCTTATTCACTTCGTATTTTTTTTTTGTTGACAATTTAATCTTCTTTATGATTTCTACACGTCAGCTTGATATATTTTGTTTTTATATTGTTTTCAACAATGGACGCGAAACGCCAGCTCGTGTGCGATTTGTACCAGAAAAAATACCGACCGTGTGAGATATTGAAGACGCTGAAACATTTAAATATCAATATAAGGTTTATATCGCGGACCGTCAAGCGATTCAAAGAAACAGGATCTTCACAAATCAGGCCCAAACCTGGGAGAAAGCCATCTGTTCGCACCAAAAACATCATTAAAAATATTCGTGAGCGTATTAGACGAAATCCAGCTCGAAGTGCAAGCAAACTTGCTAAAGATATGAAAATATCCCGTCGAACAATGAGTCGTATTTTAAAATATGATCTTGGGCTAAAGGCCTACAAAAAACAAAAAAATCATGACTTAACAGATGCCCAGAAAAAAGCTAGAGTGAAAAAATGTAGGGAATAGCTAGCTTGGCACGACGGCGATGATATTATTTTTTCCGATGAAAAGATGTTCCAGTTACAAGACAGTCACAACCAACAAAACGATCGTGTCTATGGTGCTTCATTGAAGGATATTCCTGTGGACAAATTAGCCGTACAACGGGTTCCAGAGTTCATCAGCTGTCATGGTATGGGGTGCGATATTGCCTAGAGGCAAGTTACCGCTGCTGTTTATTGATCGAGGTGTCAAAATTAACCAAGACTATTACATCCAGAACGTGTTACAGGGTCATTTGCTAGAAAATGCTCAAAAATTATATGGAAACGACTATTACTGCTTCCAACAAGATAGTGCCCCATCTCACAAAGCTAAACGCACTCAAGATTGGTGTAGAACAAATTTGACAGATTTTATACCTTGGCAAGAATGGCCTGTATCATCGCCGGATTTGAATGCTTTGGACTTTTCGATATGGGTTACATGCTGAGCAAGATTGGGAGCACACAGGGCATGAATCTAAACTCATTCAAGCATCGATTAGTCAAGATATGGGATGAAATACCAGACGAGGTAGTGCGTGCCGCGTGCAATGCATTCTATGGAAGAATGCGTCAAGTTATTAAAGCTGATGGCGAGCGATTTAAACTTATGAATTAGTTTTTTTAAGTATAGAGTACGCTAAAAATAAAAACGTGATAAATTAAAAAAAAAACTGTCTTGTTTTAATTTTATGGCTCTTTTTAACTAGGACACTTAATCTGCCCAACCCTGTAGTTTAGTATTTACCATATATCAACTCATTTGGCGGTAAATGACTGAAAATTGTAGCTCTGCAGCTTGTGTATTACCTGTGGCATATAGAAGGCAAATTTTCGACTTATTAATCACGTCAGGCCAGATGACTCTTCCGTGGATACAAACTATCTTGATATCAATGACGGCGCGTTAAGCGTTAGTTGACATGAACCTGCCTACGAAGCTAGCGTTTCCGGGTTCGATTCCCCGTTTAGTATATTTGTGTAATTACCGCGAGTATTTGTTCCTGAGTCTTGGATATTCTATATCGCCGGTGAAACTGCAAAACCGCGAATGTAACATTTTAAATAAGGAGCAAAATGCACCTTTTTAATAAGGTAGTAAGGTTTATTTTGCTCTATCATAAATTGGTTAGTTACGCGGTTTTGCAGTATCACCGACGATATATAATCCTTCTGTGTTGACAGTGAACTCCTCATAAACGGCTGACCCGATTTGAATGTTTTTTTTTTGTGTGTGTTCAAGTGGATTCGAGGATGGTTTAGATTCACAAATAAACCCGGCAGATGGCGTTGTCCTGCATGGCAGATATCATGCAGGACAACGTCTGTCGGGTCCGCTAGTTTTTATATATAATGGTGCATGCACACGGTACATGTAGCTCCGCGTTCAAGCACCATAAGTATGTTTATCGTTGTCTAGTCCAAGTCTAACTTAGTTTGGGATAATGTCAGCTCTGAAAGTGTGGTCACCATTATCGGGAGGTTTTACCTATCTAATAATTAATAAAAAGGCTGGTAGTACTGTTAGGCGAGGGGCTTGCTACCTGTCACTAATATACACTGTTAAACATCTTGGCCTAATTGTGCAAATTGTGGTTACAGAGTTATCAACAAGTTTTTAGAGTTGTTGGTTGTTGCTCTGCCTACCCCACTCTGGGAATGAAGGCGTGAAGGTATGTATGTATGTGTATGTAATTATATGTATGTATGTGTATGTAATTAGTAAAACGAGCGAGGAAGGGTTCCAAGCGGCCGTCTTTCTGACTATGTAGTTTAGGTATTCGTTAGCGTTTGATGTTACTCGTTAACTATAAATAGATCGTAATTATCCACGGATAATGTGCGCCAGCGCAGGCGCCGGGTTATAATGCTTTTTTATTTCATCAAGCCCGCTGGTGTTAACTATCGCTGCGGATATTAGGAACACAGGAACAGGAAATGAGTTTTTATGGATTTTCAGAGCAGCCATCCCACTAATATTATAAATGCGGAAGTTTGTGTGTGTGTTAGTTTGTTACTCCTTCACGCTGAAACCCCGAATTAACACATTTCATCCCGGAAAATTTAAAAGTTCCGTAGGGAATAGCGATAATCGACATCGACGCGGACGAAATCGCGGGCAGAAACTAGTTTGATATAATTTGGAGGATGCAGAAGTGAAGCAAAAACAAAGAGACAGAGGCGTTGGTTTCAGACCTTGACGTTATGAAAAATATCGTTACCGTAACGTGTTATTTCGATAGTGTTAAATAATTTGTTTAAATATACCGATACTTTTTAATAACTTCATGCTACATAACAACTAAAAGAACGTCGAAACAAGACCAGAATAACGTTACGAGGGGCGGCTGAAAAGTTCTAAGCATAAGGTAGAAAAAAAATGTTCAGATTTTTTTACTATTTTTATTTTTCAATATAATCTCCCTCTAATTCATTGCATTTATTACATTTTTTAAATAATGCTTTTAGACCGTTAAAAAAATAAGTTTTATTTTGGCTGTCGAAATGTTCCTGTACAGCCGCCTTCATCTCTTCATCACTGCCAAATCGCTTTCCCCTTAAATCTTTCTTCAAATTGCTGAATAGAAAATAATCACTAGGGGCCAGATCTGGACTGTAAGGTGGATGATCAATTTCCTCGAAGCCAGTTTCCTTCAGAGCAAGCTTGGCAACACGAGCGGTGTGAACGGGGGCGTTGTCTTGCAAAAACAAAATGTCTTTGCTCAGTTTGCCCCTTCGTTTCTCGACTATGGCTTGTCGCACTTTTCTTAATAGCTCAGCATAATAAACTGCATTTATTGTAGAGCCTTTCGCCAAATAGTCTATTAAAAGAATGCCATCGCAATCCCAGAACACGGTGGCCATTAGCTTAGACGCCGATCTTTGAACCTTGAATTTCTTTGGCGGCCTTTCACCCTTTTCGATCCACTGCATAGATTCAGACTTCGACTCTGGATCATACTGTCTGATCCATGTTTCATCAACAGTTACTATGCGGGAACAAACTTCATCTAAACCTTCTTCACATAATTCTAAAAATGCCTGAGAAGTTTGAACACGACGTTCTCTATCGAAAGCTGTGAGCATTTTCGGCACCCAACGAGCACTTACTTTTGTCATATGCAAATGTTGATGCAAAATCTCTCCAACTCTTTCCTTACTAATACCTAAGGCTTCAGCTATTTGCCAAACCTTAATTCTCCGATCTTCTAATACTAACTTTTTGACTTTTTCAGTATTTTCTTCAGCCACAACCGATATTGGCCTTCCTGAGCGAGGATCGTCTTCGATCGACTCCCGTCCAAGTTTAAAAAGTCGACTCCATTTTTTAACAGTGGCATGAGAAGGGCCAGATTCACCGTAAATACTAGACATTTCTTCAAAAATTCTTTTCGGCGATTTGTCACTTTTCGTGTGGAACTTAATGACTGCACGGTGCTCAATTTTCGTGATATGCGTTGATAATTCACACATGATGACCTTTAGCGTCGGATATCTCGAAATGTAATAAACAAAAGACGACATTTTTTTCTTTTATTTATTAACTTTTTAAATGGTCTTTTTAGTGGCCAGTATCGCTAACGCATATGCAACCTCAAAATACCTTAGGCTTAGAACTTTTCAGCCGCCCCTCGTACAATAACGTTACGAATTGCGCGCTGATGCCAGTTTGTACTATTATGTCTTATACCAAAGAATTGTTCTACTGGCGAATCATATCTCAGATTATAATGCCAACAGTCCAAAGAAAAAGTCGGATAAAAAAAAACTATGTCCAACGTATTAATCTTTTCAAGTACCTACCTATATTTGAAAAACTATTCACTATTCACCATTCATAACAACTTAAAATAGTCCATTGCCGTATATAGCCGTTTGTAATTTTCTGTATGTTAATTTGTCTTCGTTCTGCATTGTCCTTCCTTATTCTCTACTCAAAGGTTAATTGCAAGAGATTCCATATGGGATAAGTTCGCCTATGCACATTATCTAGATTAAATAAATAAAATAAATAAATATCAGGCCAATTGACCTAGTCCCAATTTAAGCTCTAGGCTTGTATTATGGGTACTAGACAACGATATAAATACTTATATAGAGAAATATATACTTAAATTGATAGAAAAAATCCATGACACAGGAAGAAATATTCGCGCTCATAACACAAATATCTGCCCTTACCGGGATTTGAACCCAGGACCGCTAGCTTCGTAGGCAGGGTCACTACCAACTAGGCCAGCGCGTCGCAAACATTGCTTGTAATGCTTTATGTGCAATAAAGAGTTTACATACATACATAAGAGCCGACCAACCAAGTCCAATTAATACATCCCCCAAGTCGCAATGTTCTTATACCATCTATACACATAATGCCGACACGTGGCTCCGTGTGCTTGCAGAAACAATATACAGAAAACAACCATTCCAGAATGTTCCATTTAAATATCATTTTCTTAGCAAAGATAGAACTAACATTGAGTAACGTTCGTTCGTTCTTCAGACGAATTCACTCTGTTTTTTATCGTATTTGTTAAATTGAACTGAATATTTATGATTACTACGAAATACGAAAACCGTGTGGTTGCCGCGATAGAATAGTGCCACTCCATGTCATCCCGTGGATGTCGTAAGAGGCGACTAAGGGAATAAAGGCTTGTAGTACTGTTAGGCAATGGGCTTGCAACCTGTGACTAATACGCTGGTAAATATCTTGGCCTTTTTGTGCAGAATGTGGTTACAGAATTATCAACAAGTTTTTAAAGTTGTAGGTAATTCTGTAGCTCTGCCTACCCCACTCTGGGATTACAGGCGTGAAGGTATGTATGTATGTATGTACGAAATATATTTGAAACTTTTAGGAGGTATACCATCTCGATTCCTAGTAAGTTGGGCCGGGTCATGCGTTCATATGGAAAGGTCATTGAACATTTGGCAGCATGAAGCATAATTCGACTATTAAAGCATACGTACGTAGTTTTATTGGTTTAATGTTGTCTAATACGGTTACAAACCACTTGCACTAATTAATAAAAAAAGAAAAAAGAATAGTAGATTGATAACCAAGGGTGGAAAGTGACCCATTACACCCGAGATATTTCTGGCGCTCGAACGAAGTGAGAGCGCCAATAGTTCGAGGGGAAATGGGCAATTTCACCCGAGTTAGACACTCTACTTTTCATTTCGACTGTGAGGAAAGTAAAATACTACACGCACATTTTATAAAAGAGGTATATTAAGAATAATCAGTTAAAATTTAAAGTAAAATTAGAACAATTTGAAAAAGACAAATTTAATGTTTTGTCGGGCATAAATAAATTTAAATATTCCATCTCTTTCTTTCATATTTCACAAATGACTTCCACCTCATTCTTACCCTAACTAAAGAAAGAGATAATAGATGGATAGATGGTAGATTTTTGACGTGTAAAAGTGCCCGTGCGGCCTACTTACTGAATAAACATCTTTTATCTTTTATCTTTTTTTTTTAGATGGAATATATTCGTAATAAATGTCAAATTTCTTGTTTCGAACGGATGTTCGGCGTTCAACCTCCGTGTTGTATCCTCCGTGTTGTGTTGTATTGCTCCTTGGTCGTGACCAACTCGATTATTTTTTCTAATGTTGGCAGTATGTGTATTTTCAAGATGGGAATGCAGAACCGTGAAAAAAAAAATTGTCATGCTATGCTATCATGGCATTATGGCGGGCAGCAGAATTTAAGAGGAATAATTTTAAATGTTGATTTTTTTGTTATTGCGAAAAAAAGAGACCAGTCGTAAAATGATTTTAACATGAACCTATAGATCGTAATAAATACGTCGTTTAACGTATAGTCGAGTTTAGATATATGAATGATTTTAATATGACGTAGCTCAATTATCTTAGACTCCATGGCCAATCGTAACTATTAAAAAAAATATTACTTTCCACCCTAGAGGGGAAAACGCAATTTTCCACCCGGCTATCTACCCATTCAAATTAAACTTTCCGAACAGGAGAGATGAAAACTATATTTACAAAATACTTTTCCCAAACATGCTCGGAAAGAACGGTTTTCCGATTGAAACAGAAGGGCGGAAAATGTCTCATTTTTCTCCTAGGAGTACAAAAACCATATGAAAACACTTCCCGTCCATGTCCATATTGTTTTTTGATATTGCCCTCGATTGCGTATAAAATCGAAAGGACCATGAAAAAATTCCACAGTTTGACCCTTCACTTCCAAGTAGCAGGTAATGGAGTGGTGCAGGTCACGAAACTACCGCAACGGGGCACTAGAGTGCGCCCCACACGGGGGCAAACGGCGACAACACGGTAGCTGCAAACTGTAACTGGCTGCAACGAGCCAGGAAGCAGGCGTTAGTTTATTTTAGCTGATTTAAGTTGTTGACACTAGCGAAGTCTCATCACATCACTCCACGGCTTGACCCTTGACTTCAAAGCGGCAGGTGATGGAGTGATGCCTCTCACGAAACTACCACAAAGGGGTACTGGAGCGCGCCCCACTCAAGGGCAAACGGCGACAACACGGTAGAACTGGCTGCAGCGAGCCAGGAAGCAGGCGTTAGTTTATTTTAGCTGATTCAAGTTGTTGACACTAGCGACGTCTCATCACTCCACAGCTTGATCCTCGACTTCAAAGTAACGAGATGGAGTGATGCCTCTCACGAAACTACCACAAAGGGGGACTGAGCGAGCCCCGCTCAAGAGCAAACGGCGACAACACGGACCACGGTGGAACAGGCTGAAGCGAGTCAGGAAGCAGGCGTTTGTTAATCTGGTGACTCAATGAAATTATTTCTTGGCTCGATTACAGGATCAAATTTTAAAATGAATGTTTGTCATAAGCTCTTAAACGCACCTTGAAGGAAAAATGCATGGGGCAGTGTTAAATTGCTCAAAGACTGCCCTGAGAATGAATCAAGAGTCAAAAACCTTAGAATTAGACATTGAATATTATGGTGACATAGGTCATATGAAGGTTACTTCTTTGAAATATCGTTACCTTTTTCTCTTCCTAATTTTACTTTTATAGCAAATGTGAAAGAAAGAATATTAGAGAACAATATACATCGACCTT
Source organism: Acleris emargana (assembly GCA_927399475.2). Taxonomy (NCBI): domain Eukaryota; kingdom Metazoa; phylum Arthropoda; class Insecta; order Lepidoptera; family Tortricidae; genus Acleris; species Acleris emargana. Next base: position 1,046,602 of record OV656859.1, read on the forward strand.
ACTCCGTTATTTAGCTGCTACTCCAATCGTTTCATACATTTATAAATAAAAATCTTTCAACACCACCGCAGAGAAAACAACGAGAAATAACCACTACATTATTAAAAATAGTTCCACAACAAAATAAACCTAGCCAATATGAAAATACAGACAGAAGTATGCCATAGGCTTGTACGAAAGCATGAGTTGTTTTTATCCGCGTTTTCAAGGGCCCCTTCTGCCCTTGGGCACTCCTGAAATCTCCAGCGTACCCTCCGCTCCCACAATAAAGGTTATATCTGCCCTACGACGGAGAAAAGGCCCAAGTGCAACTAATTCAAAGAAGCATATTGAACTCTCAGAGGTTATAATAAGGTTGGAAGTGCAATACAATTATTATAGTAGATGTGCCTTTTTTCCGTAGGAGGGCAGATAAAACACTGTAAGCTTACTGCGGTAGCACAACTTGCCGTCGTGTTTGTCGCTCGGTCCCTTTCTAACAAACCTATAGTGAAAGAGACGCACGGATGTACTGCGTGAGAGTGTTTTGATGTGAATTCGTAGATTATGATGTTTTAGCAAATTAACGTTACGCGTTGCGTTTCGTTACAAGGACGGGAAGATAAGAAATGTTTTCTGAAAGATTTGTTACATAATTCATTACCTGCCTATTATCTTTTGCCGGACTAACATAATAATGTTTGTATACATATTTAGGTGTATTATTTATGTTCGATTAAAAATAACAGAATATTTCAGGTAAAATTCTGGGTATCAAGAAACCATGCATTTATCTTGAAAATACTCCTTTCTTTTTATGTATGAATGTGGCAGAAGCGAAAGAAATTTGTCAAGATCGTAGCTAGTGGAAAGAAGTGGTCTCTGCCTACCCCTCTGGGAAACAGGCGTGATTTAATGTGTTTTATGTGCTCTTGACTTTCTTTCGCTTCTTCAAGATTCATACATCGAGTCATGCACGCACGTCGGTTTCGGGTACTTAAGCTTAAGATTCAGCCCTTTTCCAGTATTTCTCCGATTTGATTCGAAAAAGTACGCCTAGGGCGGCCCCTTCCGACCATTCCGCTCACTTTCGCCCTGTATATCTCTTTCGTCAATCTTCTTTCATCCATCCTTTCCAAATGACCGAACCATCGAAGCATGCCCTTTTCAATCACAATGTCAAAGTTAGTGTGACTATAACTGATTATAGTGAGAGCCCTAAAGAAACACAACACATTATTAAAACCATGACAAGTTTGAGTGCGGTACCCTCAGAGCGCGAGTCCAGCTCGTATATGACCTGTATTTCTCAGTTCAGATCGAATCGCGGTACACCAGCAGCGATGTATTTTAACGCGCAGCATCATTTCAATTGTTCTCAATAGTTCAATTGCTCTCATGAGCTTATTAGTTATTACCTATGACGTACAGACATGCATTTACTGTTTATCTATATGGCCTCTGTCTAGTTGTAACATAAAGATAGCCGTGGTTAGTGTTATTGGTATTTTTGGGAACATTTCGCGTTGAATTTGTTTTGTTTTTAAGACAAAGAATAGCCTAAGTACGCACAGCCACACACTTAACTGCCCATTAAAGACAGAAGTGAGATGTTGTACAAAGAGATGAATATAGATTTTACATAAGAATCTCATGTGCACGACAGAGACAGTTTTTCTCTGTTTATCTTCATTGGCCACTCAGCTGTGTGGGCATGAAATTTTAACCGTCTTTGGCACTCCGTTGCAACACGTCCAAAACATAAAGACTCTATTACTGCAGTGTTCGTAGGGTTGTGCATTTGTTTTTCAATGTAGAAAACAATACCTATACATATTATATATACTATATCATTCATCATTAAGAATTTTAAGTATGAGTCGTTAACGATGTTAAACTCTACAATTGAAACAATTTGGCATTCCAAAGAGATTCCAGGATCACAAAAACAAAATATTTACGCACGTAAATAATTTTGTGTTTAAAAACGTCGCATTGAAAGCGACAATGCTAAATATTTCGATAAGAATTTGGCTCGACCTTTTAGCTGCAAAAACACGAAAAACTTTCAACAAACAAAATTACAGCCTATCTCTATGTGAATAAAGATCGACTCGCGTTGTGTTCTAACGAGTTTTTTTTACGTAACAACGTAAGCGATTTTGGCGCGAACCTCCGGTTTTTCGTCAAAATAAATACATACCAGAAATAAAACTTAACAATCCAAAAATGACCACAGACAACACTTATTTTTACACTTCACAGCACTTTATAGCGAATTGTAATCAGACAGTATCCTGTTCAAATAGCAACTAACATATTTACAATCAAATGTTAATATTTGCACATATTTAGATATCAAAAACAGGCACAATATAAGGAGATTTTATTTCAGTTACTTTACTAATAAAAAAAGTATTTTCGCTACTATTTTATTTACCAATCGTTACCAAATAAATCTTAAAAAAAATTAACTAAAATAAAAGCTTCCATATCGTTCGTTCGTGGTAAGAGGGCGGCTTTGCAAGCTCAACGCTACGGGAGCGACCGACACGCCCGCCGGTTCGGCTAGTACTAGAGCTTAAAGTTTCAGAGGGCCTGAAACGAAGCTTGTCACTGAAAGTTTGAACGTAAATAAGTGCTTTGGCACGTGAATATTCTATTATATCTATTTGGTTGTGTGTATTTGTGTTAACAGTGCTTGGTACGAGATTATTAAGGGCTCATTGTTTTGTGTTGCGATGTTTATTCAGAATATTTCGATTAGTTTCACAGACGATACCAAAATAAATACAAGTAAATGATACAAATAACTGAGGACTTGATAGCTGATTAGTTAAGCATTTGTTAATGTTTATTTATTGATTACTCGATAGTAACAAGTCAAATAATTATTCATTAATTTCATAAAACATTTCGGCATCTTGAGAATTTCGTTTATACTGTAGAACGTTTGTCCAAGTAACCATATTCAAAGGCTGCTCTTAAAATTGAAGGTTGAAGCTGCATCCCTGTTCTATTCTGGCTGCTTAAAATTATTTGACACTATTACGGGAGGCATTGGACCGTGTCAGATATGGGTCATTATTCGAGCGTTTCAACCGCCTCACTTTTGGGGACATAATTTTGAAGAATTGGGCGTATATTTTGATGCCGTTTTTTGACATTTGTTAGATAGCCGGGAAACTTAGATACCTAAACAGAAACGAAATCGAAAGCTGCAGCCATTTCTACAAAAATGTGACCACGAAAGTGAGGCGGTTGAAACGCACAAATAATGACCCATATTTGGGCCATTATTTGGGCGTTTGTTCCGAATCCGGCGGAGATGTCGGGAGGGCAGAATGAACGGCTGACCGAATCGACTGCCCGCCTGCTTCGGCTGGGCGTCCCCACTTATCAGGGGACGTCCTAGACGGACGTACGATGATCAGATTCGCGATGTACTAAATAAGGGCCAAATAAAAAGCTCCCGAAACCGACGTACGTGCATGAAGAGATTGATGAATGTAGAGGAAGCGAAAGTGGTATGTTTAGATCGGTGCACCTGGCGTTCCATAGTCTCTGCCTACCCCATTGGGAGACAGGCGTGAAGTTATGTATGTATGTATGTAATCTCATGTGTCAAATTACGACTAGAAAAGATCCAAACTGTAAAGATTATTCATTCATGGCATTTGCCATTTTTCTCGCAAGATTTCACCTTCGCATGTCTCTGAAGCAAACAATGTTCGCGTAGCCCGTCGAAGACCACTCGGCATCGCAGAAACAATTAAACATCTAATAATATCCTCCTCCAGAACTAGCGCGAAACCATAGTACACTATAATAGTTTCGCCACGCGACTTTGCGTGGAACTCGTATATCGTTACACGCTCTGGTAGATTTTTTTTCGGGATGAAGAGTATCATCATCATCACATGATGACATGTCAGCTGAAAGACGTCCACTGCTGGACATAGGCCTCCGTCAAGGCTCCCCACTCAGACCGGTCTTGTACTTTTCGCATCCATGATGAAGAGTAAGTATACAATGCCCTTTTATGGGAACCAACCTATCTTCAACCAAATTTCTTTCTAAAGAGACATATTCACGATTAGAAAGTAACCTAAAATCAATTTAAAAAGCTTCTGTATTTTATCCTTCAAGTTTAAATATAGATACGGTGTTTGAATCGAATTCGAAGTAGTAAACAAGATCGCGTGTTGACAAATGGCGGGCTTACAACTTGTTTGCATTCTCTTCAAATTGAACAGAAAACCGTGGTGACGCCCAGTTGCCTTCACGTTTTGTTTAATGGAGCATTTAACGATAAATTCTCGATTAGATGTTTACGCTTTAATAATACAAGAGTTAAAAACTATTCTTATATACTTACTAACATTACAAATGCAAAAGCGTTTTTGTTTTTCAAAAGATCGCGTCGGGGCTCTTATTTCTGGGCTGTTTGCCCTTCGGGCATCCAAAGATACCTTAACCTAACTACTATTGCGGGATTCCAGACTCGTGATAAATGATTTCGAAAGAAAGCGAATAGAAGTGGGACAAAAGTAATGGGACCACTAAGCTTGACCTAAAAGATGAGAAAGAAAGAGGTAGTTGCGAGTGCCAGAGATTGGCATAATTTACTTTTTTGTCATAGGAAATTGGTCAGATATCCAACGAATAACATCCAACGAATAACATCAAACGTCAAAAAGCCGAAAATAAACTATTAAATAGATAAAAAAACACGTTAGGCGGCCCCACAAATTTACACAATTCCGAATACAATCTATTTATAGAAGACTTAATTTTTCAAATATCTTAATGTCGCAAATTGAAAATCTGGACAAATGAATATCCGGAAAAAAATATAGGAATTTAAAAGTGTTCCCATATTCATTAAACCACCCTTATTAAACTGCTTTCTTCTGAAAACGCATCCGACTCGCTCTAGCCATTTGGGCGCTACGATGCGACAGACATATGTACACAGACGCTAAACTTATAGCACCCCTCATTTGTCGTCAGGGGGTTAGAATGAACGTGAACTTGCTCCAAATACGCTGTTACCGAGAGTATGCGCACTCCGCGAACGGAAGCCCGTCGGAGATCCAATTAATGGTGCGCCCTATTTAGCGAACGTCGGTGAACCGCTGCCCTTTAAAGCCAGTGCGGCTAGCACTAGAAGCCCTCGACTTGGTTGTCGCTCGGATCTTTCTATCTAGTTAGTAAGACTAAGCGCGCACCACGATTTTTTGCGCCGTACGAGAAAAAAATCGCGGGGATTTTAAAATTGTGATTTGTCACATTTTGCCGCAACGATTATCGCAAAAGTGAATTGCATCATACGGAGTTGTATGGCCCCGCGCGCACTGCTATTATAAAATCGCACCCTGGGCGAAAAAAATCGTGGGATATAGTCGAATATCATTTTATTTCAGATATCTGGCGACATGGGGCGAAGTAGAGCGACTTTGCGATAGTTCGCCTGACATATCTGGAGACATCGTGCGACAGATGTCGGCCAATTCACGGCAACAATGTTGCCAGACATGTCAATCGAAGTTTCGCAACGTCGCTCGACTTCGCCTGACGTCGCCGCCGACACCAATCGCGCGATGTCGCCAGAAATGTCGTGCAAAGTTGCACCACATAACGCTAGCGTAATGCATCTTGGTCAGGGGCCTCTGGCTTTAGTTTAGTTAGGCTTTAGCAGTTTAGTCTATAGTCAGGTTCCGAAAATCGTTTAAATTAGCGTTAAGTACTTTGTGTAGCCTTACTGTATATTTTAAAATTCTTGTATTTCGAAAATGAGCGAAGCCTTCCGAAAGTGCGAGATTGATAAATGCTTAATTCACTATCGTCTGTCTACCTCTATAAAGGAGAACATCCGGGGACTGGTCTGAAAAAGCAAACTTCGACCATGCTTTAATGAAAAAAAAACTGTTATTTTTATATTATTAACTTCCAAAATAACTTGAAAAAATCGATGGAGCGCTTCCCATAATTCCATAATAATATAAACTACATCTCGGATCGCCGTAGCATCATTAAGCGCTAGATTTACATATGTCGGTTCGGTAGGCAATCAGCAACGCGTCGGCTAAACTATGCAGGCGTAATATGAAAGGTAGCTAACTGCATAGTAATAGTTTGATCATTTTAAATCGAATGTGGTAACCAATAGAGTATAGAATGGTTGAACTGCATTGCAGTTATATTACCTCCTTCGGTATGTACACACACAGCGGGGGAGAGGGGAGTTGAGTGCATCGAGGGGAATGCATTGAACTGATTTACATAATGAACAATGTATACTATACTATACTATACTAATTACGCCGAATACTTATACATTTTAAGTCTTGTGCAATATCAAATAACGGCTTAGTAACAGTAAAAACAGTAAGTTACTGGAAGAGATCGCTAAAGTAAATGAGAATGTCATAAAAGTTGCGGTTTTTTTTGTTTGTTATATTTGTGTGTGGTTGTCAATAAATCGTATTTACCTTTTTTGTAAAACAAAAAATAAACATTTTATTTATATGAGTACTTAACTATTAACGAGAGCTATATGGTACTGACAATGACGAGCGGGAATAAAACTAAACTTTATATACGCCAAAAATAGTTCATGGTTTTATACAATAAAAATAATAACGTACTCACCTTAATTGCTTCGGATCCATTGCATTAACCCCTCAGGTGTCCTACGCACAACATGTGTGCGTAGATTTTTTGACATTACGAGACTTATTCATTTGACATAAAGTTTAATTTTGATGTACTTACAACAACTTTGACATATCGCTCGACGGGTTAAAAACCGAAAAATATTCTAAAATAACACTAATAACGCAAATAGAAGTTCTATCTCCAATTCCTGTTAGTTTAAATCTCCAAATATAACATAAACAATAACACATACACTAGTACTTTGGAATATTTCACATATCGCTACAATTCTAAAACTGGCACTAACCGCCTGCATTTAAACTGGGCTAAAATCCACCTTGTCATTTCATCATAAGACTTAAATTCCAAAATACCAGTTCGTCAAGAAAGAGGCACTGACCTTGAGAGGACGGCGGCGTTAAGGTCTGGTCCCAGGGCTGCTCGTCTTCTAACTTTCTCGTACTGCGTTCCACTGAGGGGAAAATAGTGGATTATACAACGGAAACAGGGGGTTTCTGCCGTGTGGTTGCCGGCTTAGAATTGTGCCACTCCATGTCTCCCCGTGGAAGTCGTAAGAGGCGACTAAGGGAATAAAGTCTTGTAGTACTGTTAGGCGATGGGCTTGCTACCTGTCACTAATATACACTGTTAAATATCTTAGCCTAATTGTGCAAATTGTGGTTACAGAGTTATCAACAAGTTTTTAGAGTTGTTGGTAATTCTGTAGCTCTGCCTACCCCACTCTGGGAATGAAGGCGTGAATTTATGTATGTATGTATGTAACAGGGGGGTTATTATGACATATCTATGCAGTTCGGTTAACGCTGAGAGAAAGGGACAGAGCTATAAAACTGATGTAGCTCTGTCCTTGACGCTCACCGTAAAATTTACTGCATAATGTCATAATAACCCCCCTGGACATAAAACAAACCGTTCTAATACCCCTTCTACACAGTCGGAATAACCACCCAACTCAACCAAGGTTAAGAGCTCCTTGAGTAGACGTGTTGGAAAAGAAAATTGAATAAGAAAGAAAGAAAGAAAGAAAATCATTTATTCGTGACATGCATAACAAAGAACAGATTAACAAATACAAGAAGAAATTAGCCACGAAATGGTCCCAACTCATCGTAATGCTGGCATTAAAGTCAGCGCTGGTCTTCCGTTGGAACCATCAGGTGAAACCACGGAAGGTTACACACACACAATTATTTGAACACTAAACATGACTAATAGAAAGAGAAGAAAAAATAAATAAAAAAAAAACAAAGTTTTCGCAAAAACATGCAACAGTTCCCTTAGCCTTATTTACATGACATGGAGCAAGCAGAGAAAACAGACATGACCTATTTTATTGAATGAATTGAAGTTGAGAAGACAACTTGACCTTGGTTGAGTTGGGGGGTTGTTCCAGCCGTGTAGGAGGGGTTAAAACCTCTGACACAAGAGGGGTGCTATAAGTTTGATGAGTATATCGTCCGTTTGTTAGTCGTACACCTCGAAATCAAAAAATCCTTGTAGCTTTACATCTATTCGCATTTCGCCGCGATCTCAAAATTTCTGAATAGATTTTTATTCTTGTAGTATGATTTTTGATCGCTAGTTACAATTGTCTAAAAAAATCATAGTAGATTTACTTTCCTGTCTGTCTTCACTGTAGTCGCTTTTCACCTCGATAGATATTTGTTTGTAATGCGTTATTATATATCGCGATATTTCCTTTAAGTACTATACCTCTATAGTTTTGTTTTGTAAATGCATTTCGCACTTGTAGCTTACCTGCTGGTTATATGTAACCTCGATATGCATATATACTCCAGTGGTATAACCAATTTACGGTTAATACAATACACTACAACAATATGCGACCCAAATAAGATGCGACTAAAATACTTGCGGCTAACTAAATAGGCTATTGATAATACATGCTACATCGAAATTAGCTACTGTTGTAAAAATCTGTTAAAAATATATGCTAGTAACAAAATATACTACCGATATTACACACTACAACAAAAAAACGCTATCACGGTGAAATGCGAATAGGTGAAAAGCTACAAGGATTTTTTGATTTCGAGGTATACGACTAACAAACGATATCGTCTGCGGGATCGAGTTTTTAATGGAATGGATCTATCCCGACGCAGTTTTTTTTTAAGGAAGCTTTATTTATCTGGGAAGGTTAATAGCTGGGTTGGATGAAAATTGGGTAGGACAATAACCTCGTAAAGCCCAGTGTGCAATAGGATGTACTTAATCAAGGCAATTGAACTCTGTTGCAATCAGAATAAGGTTCATTTTCCTATGTTCATAAACTGAAAATGGCATTTTCGGGCAATCGCAATTGAACTTTATTCCCCTGTTTGTAGATTCAAAGTACCAGTTACCAAAAACTCCCATTTTTCAGTATGGGGGGCCTTACGAGGTTAAATAGTAATGAAAAGAGGTATTATTAGTTATACCCGAAACATTAATCCGGCCCAGCCAACGACAAGTGTGAATCTATAAGTCGACGATAAAAAAAAAAAATTAACAGCTAAAACCCAGGGTTTAACTTCAATTGCGAGGAAATTAGGCAATATTAAAAACAGTACGATGAAATGTACTTACTGTTTAGAAAATTCGCCGCACTTGAAGCCTTTCTTGACTTCTTGTCGTTGGAGTCTTGACCTAAATAAAAAAAAGTTAAATCTAACTAGAACACGTACAAATTAAATAAAAATATATATTTAATCCTCATTTAAATTTTTCGAAGCCTATGTTATATAATTGAAATGATTAAAAAGTTATTGTATCACTAAATTGCTTAAATTCATAAATTACGTTCGATGTCATACAAAATAGTTCCATAACCATCGAACAACGACGAATGCCACTCACATGTATGAATAAGAGATATCATAACAGGCAATCTACCTCAATCAATTTCTAGAATCTCAAAAAAAAACACAGTTCTAGTAGCATCCCCAATAGTTCTACAGTTCTACATATTTAATTTCCGTAGTTCTGCTTTTTTTTTCCGAAAAAACTAAATTTTCAAAATGAGATTCAACTTCGCGTTTCACCTATTAGCATATCAGCAGTTCTCGATGCCTGGGCCTTAAATACATCCGAAAATGCGTTCTATAGGCTGGAGTCGCAATAGCAATAGTTCTAGTCATAAAACAAAAAAATATTAATGAGATGCTAACTTCGCACTTATTAGCATCTCTGCAGTTTTCGCTGCCTAGTCCTCAAATACGTCAGAAAATGCATAGTTCTGTGGTCAGCAATAGTTCTGGCTCAAAAACCACGAAAATCTGGGTAAAAGTTGAGATGCTGTATAACATAGAAAATGTTGTCAATACTGACGACTTGTACAGTTGTAAACTTTTTGTGGGATGGAAACCAGCGACACACTCGCAATCACAATCGGCTTCAAAGTGGACCGATAGCTTTTTTTTTTATGGCATAGTAAGTCAAACGAGCACACAGGCCACCTGATGGTAAGTGGAAACTGTGACCCATAGACATACGCATTCACAAGACTGCAAATGCACTGCCAGCCCTGAGGACCAAGATGGAATGCCTCTATGCTAGTCATTTCACCGGCTGTCTTATCCCCAAACCGAAACACAACAATGCAAACACTGGTGCTTGGCGGTAGGTTAATGGTTAAGATGGTGGTACCAACCCGGACGGACCCTGCACAAGGTCCTCCCACCAGTGAAAAATGAAGTGAAGTGGTGAAATGACTAGCATAGAGGCATTCCATCTTAATCCTCAGGGTTGGCAACGCATTTGCAGTCTTGTGAATGCGAATGTCTATGGGTCACAGTTTCCACTTACCATCAGGTGGCCTGTGTGCTCGTTTGCTTTCCCATGCAATAAAAAAAAAAAGTAAGACGACTCGCATTCGGACTATAAAATGAAATCGATTGCGAGTGTGTGAGGCAATCAACAACTTTGGTATTTGTGTGTTTGTGTGTACCTGCGGGGTGTCCGGCGGGGTGGATGAGGTCCACGATGATCCGGGAGAAGCGGTTCTCGCGGTGGTCCCCGTCGATGCAGCACGCCTCCTCCACTGATTTGGCACAAGCTCGGTGCACGCGGAGCTTGCAATCTGTTCGGGCAACCAAGTTAAATGGAGATTTAGTTATTAGTAAGAACAGTATACCTTGATACCAGACTCGCCACATCGAGGACGTCATGGACATCCATAGAAAAGGCATATGTTCAGCAGTAGTCTGTGAGCTCTTACAAGATGCTTCGGGTTTGTACTTCTCTCTCACTCGCTCTTAATAAGAGCGTATGAGATTGAGTCAGAGACAAATACGAATCACAAGCACTCTCCGTTCCACCGTCCGTAATCCGTTGTCTGTCTGTCCAGCTAGACGACTGTCTGTCCGTTCCACCTGTCCATCCACCCTTCTATCTGTCCACCCGTAACAATGCCCGTATTTTTAGGGTTCCGTCCGAGACCGGGACCCTATTGTTAAACCTCCGTTGTCTGTCCAGCTAGACATCTGTCCGTCCGTTCCACCTGTCCATCCAGCTTGCAGCTGTTGGTGCCCGCGGACTATGAACTGTTACATATCACACATGACCCCCTCTCTGCGTGCAGGGGGTGAAGCTACGTACCAGTGCAGACGTAGGCCTGCGGCGCGAGCCCCCAGATGACGTGCTCGCAGTGGTGGCAGTGCGCCTCCGCGGTTAGAGCTTGCAGCTGCAGGTGGTGCCCGCGGACTATGAACTGCAACAAACACGGGATATGTGGTGACTATATTTTTCCACTTTCGCTGTCTACAGTACAACTCTAGAGCTTAGTGTTGGACTAACTCAATCTGTCTGAGATCATTCCGTGATAGAAATTGAATATGACAGTTTCGTTGCGGATACATTAAGTTACTCTGGGTATAAAATTAACATTTTCCATTTACAAAAGAGGCAATTTAACACCTGAAATAACTAAACTATCAGAACATATATAGGTGACGTGTAATGGTGTACATCAGTTCAGACCATAGTCAATGGTCGAAAGTAAATAATTATAGCTCAAAAAAAGGTCATGTGTTTCTAATTATATAACCTTAGACAAGGCGCATAGTAAGAACGGTATCGTTACAGTTTTTTTTTAAATATAGACAGATTTCGAGAATCCAATTGTGTGATGACTGTGATGAGTTGATGAGATGATGTTAGCACCACTCAGGGTCTTATTAACAAACTCATCTTGGCTGAGATGACGGTTACAAGATACGTCAAAGTAAACGTCAAGCCGTAGAGAACTTATTGTCATTTTTGACGCTTCTTGAGATGAGCATTACAGTCAAGATCAGATCAAAACAGATGGCATTACTAGCCATTTTTTTGGGTGTCCTGCCGTTTGTCCAAATTACACTTGACAAACAACGTTTTGCAAAAAAAAATTAAGTCAGTTGATCATTTCACTACTAGTCATTTTACAAATTACTTACTTTTCCAAATGATCAACAGTTAAATTTACATTTTACGAGAAAGCCGAATCAGGGCAGAACCGACTCGGATATGTTAGGTTGTTTTTTTCTCTGCCCAGAAATAGGTAAACTAATTGCTAAATGATCAATTGCTAAGTGAGTTTTTGTAAGACGATACTTTTCTCAAATGTCTCGTTTGCCAAATGATCATTTGGTGAAACGTTGTTTGTCAAATGACCATTTGTCAATCATTTTTTGGTCAAACATTAGTGAACCATTATTTTGTAATCGATTTTTAAACTATTAAACCAGCTTCAACGTTTTTTAAATATTAATATCATGTCCAAGCCCTCGGTTGTGTGTGGGTATGTCGTGTGCGGGTACCGGCATGGGGTGCATCTTGGCGAGCTGCTTGAGCCGCTGCTTGTACGGCTTGTCGCGCTGCAGGAAGCCCGCGCGCGCGCCGCCCGCCGCCGCCGCCACCGTCGCCGGCCTGGGGGGGGGACCAACTCTGTAAGGCTCCGAAACCCATAGTCATTTGCAATCTCAAGACAGCAATCTTAAGGGCCATAATATGAACAGTTCACTTAAATTGACAGTAATCAGCACAATGAACATACCACAACCTCGTAAAGCCCAGTATACAATAGGAAGTACATAATCAAGGCAATTTACGTTGAACTCTGTTGCAATTATTGTATGTATTGACATCGGACGAGTGACCATAATTCGATATTTAATTGTTGTTGTGTTAATTAATTATTATTAATTATTCTTGTATTTTTTGATTATTAGTATTTATGTTTTGACGATCTCAATGTAATTTCGTATTTTTTGACATGCAATGCAATTTATATTGTAATATTACATTGATGAATAAATAAACTAAACTAAACTAAACAATAAGAATAAGGTTTATTTTCCTATGTTCATTAACTGAAAATGGCATTTTCGAACAATCGCAATTGAACGTTATTCCCTTGATTGTAGATTCAAAGTCCCAATTACAAAAAAAACTCCCGTTTTTCAGTATGGTGGGCCTTACGAGTTTAATATTTTTTTAAAAATGTTAGGGACTAAAATTCTAAATATTACTTAATCCGAGTTTTCATTATTTCGAAAGCTATGTTATGCTAGAGCTACTTTAGATTAAATTCAGCCTATTCAATGCATTTTAATTGCATTTCGTAAGTTACGTTAGGTTTTTAAACCGTTTATAAATACGCCCCGAAGGCTGCAAATTTATTGCCTACCCTAAGAACCTAAACTAAATGACCTCTTGCATTTAGTTGTGTACAAAACTAACATGGAATTTAAGCCAAATTTCAAATGGGTTATAATCAGTGGGCGGCTGACGGATGCAAAATAGGGACGTAAACAGAACATGGATAAGACTTTTATTAAATTTCGAGAAATATTTATGAATACAAAATTATGCAGTTTTTATCTTTATCATACATTATTAGTAAATACATGATAAGCTATCCTCTGTATTACGTAGATTGTATACTAAGAAGATACTGGCCACTTATTATTTTATCACCTCTTGAGATTGATGAGCGTTTATGTCTATTACGTCAATTAAATTTGCTTAGTTTTCAATATTCATATTTAAGATGGCAAAGGAAACCACAATTCGTAAGTGGATAATTGATAAACGTGATCTAATTTACGATACTTCTAAAGGCTCGATCTTTTGTACAAAATGTCAAGTAAGTTTATTTGCGAAACGAAAAAGCGTGATTGATAGACATGTTAAATCTAATACGCATCGCCGTCAAGTATTTTGCACGAAACAGAATCAAGAAGATTTTAATATTGATTTGATAAACTTTTTAGTTTTATGCAATATTCCGTGGAAACGTGTTAACAGTGCCTACAACAATACAATTATATAACTATTTTACAATTTCGTTCTTTTTATTAAACCCCTTGCAGTCATATCCATATTACGTATAACGTTCGACATTATTTTGACGTAATTTGCATCCGTCAGCCGCCCATTGGTTATAATATAACTACGTCATGCAAGAGGTAATTTACTGGAGTTATACATACAAAATCAATGTGTAGTTTTATCTTAAAAAGGACGCAAACAAAAAAAAAAAGTTTTATAGTACAGTCGAGTTCATAAATATGTGTGCTCCTTAGTACCATATCTATTTAATGTCATGTTTAAACTGCCATACACGAATTGTCACAGCGATTAAAGTGACAAGGTACTAAAGTGTATGCATGTATATGAAGTCAATCCTGACACATTGCACAGCCATGAAATTTCGTTATACTGATACAATGTTGACAGCAGTAAAACTATGGTAAACTTATTTGTTGCCTGAGGAATAGTAATGACAGCATTGTTTTACTGCTGTCAACATTATCATCATTCAATCATTATCAATATTCAAAAACTTCATGGTTGTGCAATGTTTCAGGGTTGACTTCTTATATCGTCGGTGAAACAGCAAATTACGCGGATTTGCTGTTAAACCGACGATAGTAACATTTTTAATAAGGAGCAAAATGCACTTTTTTAATAAGCCATTAAGGTTTATTTTGCTCTATCACAAATTTGTTAGTTACGCGGTTTAGCAGTGTCACCGACGATATGCCTAGTAATGTGGTGATTCTTCATAGGTCATATCGTAACGTAAAAAATACGAGTTTTATCGAGGTTTTAATTATTTCATGACTCCGATATTTCGACAATATTTCTGAAGGGATAACAGCAGTATTTCAATTTCAATATTTTTACTCATAAATGCGAAAGTTCTCTTAGAAAATAAAAACATATGCCAAAATACATGAACGAAAACGATGACTTAAGCTTTTTCAACTCACGACATCTTATTCTTCTTTTTGCCTCTCGGCGACTGCCACCATCTCCGGCGGATCTCTTTCGCCTGCACCTCACTCACTTCCGTCAGAATCACCATCTCACCCACTCACTAACTCCCTAGCTGATCAGTAACACTGGAACGACCACTAACTACTAAACGAGTTACCCTAGTGACTACACGTCAGCATTTTGTTTGCGATTCATAGTTCGTCGGCTCACCGCGTAACTAACAAATTTTGATACAGTAAAATGAACCTTACCGTCTTATTCATAAGGTTCATTTTGCTCCTTATTTAAAATGTTACTTACGCGGTTTTGCAGTTTCACCGACGATTTATAATTATTAAAAAAAAAACCTTTAACAACAAAGATAAAACGTTGGATTTAACACAATTATCTACGTTTAAACTATATGACAGTTTGAACTTGACTAAAAGATAGGACAGGATGGACAATATTCAAACATAATATGTGTAACAAGGACAACAAATATTCTATGTATGGTATGGTTTTTTGTACGTGTCTTTACTGTTCTTCCTTCCTTGTATTGATACCGTTCAGAAATATGAAATAATTTACAGTTTTCCTTGAAAACTTTACGTATAACGCAAAATAATTTTAATATTAAATTTCATCATAATCAACAATTACGTCTGTATATCATGTTTAGCTGTCTGTTCATCCTTCTAACTGGAACAAGTAAAGACGCGGGCTACTTGCTAGAGTCGCTGGACCCGCAGAGTTCTACAAACCGTTGTTTACACGGTGCATACAATGCACAAGTGCTTCAGAATGTGCGAACTGCATGCACCGTGTTCGAGGCCTCACCCAATCAACGTGAAATTGCTCAGAGATCGTTTATAGCCCCGAGGATTTAATAACTTTTTCCCGGAAATTAGCTGTACGCGTATCTAAGCAGTCCTCCCCGGTCTGAGTCACCGGAAAGAATTAGCTAACGATATTCATTATCCTGGTACGTGTATCTTTTTCTGATTCTGGTTTATGTATACAATATTAGTAAATAAATAAATATCAGGGGACAATGTCACACCAATTGACCTAGCCCCAAACTAAGCTCTAGGCTTGTACTATGGGTACTAGACAACGATATAAATACTTATATAGAGAAATATATACTTAAATACATAGAAAACAAATATTCGCGCTCATCACACAAATATCTACCCTTACCGGGATTTGAACCCAGGACCTCTAGCTTCGTAGGCAGGGTCACTACCAACTAGGCCAGCGCGTCGTCAAACGACGTCCACGACACATCTTGCAAGAGTAAGCTAAATTATATTCAATGTCAAATCACTTTCATGGTACGCTTAAAAGAACAAGTAACAATAACGAAACAACATATTTACCTAAACTGTAACCGCGCCTAATATACAAATTATCTTTACTTTGAAAATATAATAACCTTTAAATTAATCGCACATAATTTCACATCCTTCACTCAATTTAGAACTGTCACTGTTCATATTATAATCTTCAACAATAAAGTCGTCATTATTTCAAACAAATGGGGTAGATTTACCAGCTACCCTCTTTTAAAAAGAATTCAACCTGCGTTTGGTTTTTGCAATATCAAAAAAACACCGACGAAAAAAATAACGATCTTAAAATAAAATAAACATTATTTATAAGATATATTATATATTATGTTTGAAGTATTAACTGTATAAAACATATAGCAACAGCGAAATGACCCACGTTTGTATGTTTAACCCATTGATAGTTTCACTTTTCTGACAGTTTATACAAGTAGCCTAGATAAAATCGATAAAGCAGATGCAAAACTACACTGTTTAAATTATAGACAGAATATTACCTAGAGAAGCTGCCCGCGTATATCTTTGAGATAACAATACAGACAACCCGACCAAATCACATATCACCTTTAGCCTACAAAGCTTCTGTCATTGAGTGTTTACCTTATGAAGGCGGTTTATCATGAGAAATTATTACCGGTGAAAGGTTATGTTTTCATCTCTTCGAGCACTGTGGCTTTTCCATTCTAAAATACAATCATTCATATCATAGATGTCAAAAGACCCCTACGAAAACACAATATGATAGTACAAAGCAATAATTCACTTCATGGTGTGGCTCCAGTAGTGGTGGTGACGGAGTGAGATAGAAAGTCTCCTTTATTTATGTCTTTCGTATAAATGCTTCCCATTTACTCGTTTTTTTTTTTTTATACAGGTTGTTTGACAGATGGATGGACATACGTATATACGGGATAGGTGGGGACATCTACTGCGCGGTCCACTTATTTCATTTTTTGATTTTTTGAAAATTTTCTATTTTCAAGATTTAAAACCTCACCACTTTTCCACTTTCAAATCTAAACAGCCAACTTTGAATTGAATTTAAAAAAAAAACAAAAACGATTGACTACTTCTAATTATTCAAAAACATCTTCAGTTTATACCCTTTCGATCGGTACACAATAATCCCAATTTGTTTAAAAACAGCTAAAGTTATTCGTCAACTTTAACAAAGCGGACATATTTTTTACGAGACTAGTTTTGAGGAAAGTGATAATAACCTACAGGAAATAAAGAAAACAGAGAAGTTGATCATTAACTATGTAATATATTTATAAAAATTGCTCAAACTGCTGCCCTAGATTATTAATGCATGCTCGGCATCGATTTCTCATTTCTACAGTCGTTACTTTGAGCAGCATCTCTGCTTTCATTACATCAAAGGCAGCATTTATCCGATTTATTAAATCTTCACGTTTTTTTTTTACTTCGGTTACGTACACCAACTCCTTAGCCCTTCGCCAAACGTAAAAATCGATCGGAGTAGGTCTGGCGACCGCGGAGGCCAGGCAATTAGACCACCCCGGCGTTATTTAGATGCTCCGTCACAGCAATGCTCCAGTGCGCCGGGCAGCCGTCATGTTGGAAGGCCGCTTATCTCTTGGAATGGTTCTCTATCGTTTGCCCGAATATCAATTGCCATAATTGTATCACTTGCCATAATGTTCATTTGCCATAAAGGCATTTTTTCTAAAACCGTGAACTATTCAGAATTGTTCAAAATCAAACCTAACCTAACCTAATGGGCTCTATACGATGGCATGTAAAATTTACCTGAAAGGTTTACAGTTTCAGAAAAAATGCCTTTATGGCAAATGAACATTATGGCAAGTGATACTATTATGGCAAATGAAATTCGGGCAAACAAAGTGATCCCCTTGGAATACTTCTTCCACAAATTCGATGACGAATAACTTTAGCTGTTTTTAAACAAATTGGGATTATTGTGTACAGATCGAAAGGGTATAAACTGAAGATGTTTTTGAATAATTAGAAGTAGTCAATCGTTTTTAGTTTTTTTTTTTAATGCAATGCAACGTTGGCTGTTTAGATTTATTTTTACCTCCTTTTGTGTTTTGAGGGCCCGTATTTTTTTTTAGCTTTCGTATGCACCAAATATTAAATTTGTAAGATTTAAGTATTAGCCCAGATAAAAAAAAAATGTTGGCTGTTTTATCATTTTTTTTAAAGTTATTGCGGTTTTAAATCTTGAAAATAATTTTTTTCCAAAAAAAAAAAAAAAAAAAAAATGAAAAAAAAACAAAGGGCCTAGGTAATTTTTTTTAGTGGACCGCGTAGCAGATGTCCCCACCTATCCCCATATACCTATGTCCATCCATCTGCCCAACATCCTGTATATTTTTGTGTCCCGTCTAGGTCACAAATATAAAATACAGCCGAAGCAGTTAATTGTATCCTGTTTAATTATTATATCTTTTAAACCTGATGTTATGGTAAAAAAAATTTTTTTTTCGTATTTTTACTAATTTAAATTGTAGTTAAACAATTTTTACTATAATAATATAAAAATCGAGATCACCAAAAACCATAACAACTGACTTTGTTCATGCGCGAAACCATGGTAATAAATAACAACGCAACATAATAATTATTACAGAACTATTATTACCACGGTAACTCTCGTTATAGAACTGTTTTCACGCTTCAATTACGCTATAGGTGGTATTCTGATACTGTTAACGATATCAATATTAGCGGTTTATAGTAGGTGCGCAAGTAGAAAAAGCAATGAACGATATCATATAAGCGCGGTGTACCTGCACTGCAGGCACAGCGCGGCGGCCTGCAGCGCGGCCAGCAGCGCGGCGCGGCCGTCGGCGCGCGCGCCGCACCCGCCCGCCGCGCCCGGCCCGGCCACGCCCGACAGGCACCGGATCAGCAGCCGTTCCACTATCACTTGCTCCTGCCAAACAACACAAAAAAAACCGGTCAAGTCCTATGGTTATATGCCTAATACCCTACTTTCCCTAGATAATTGAAGCTACCCTAACTCTTCTTTATAGGTAGATTTTACGAACTTAAACCTTACCTTACCCTCATAATTAACCAAATCCCTAGGTGAGCTGTAAAGGTCAGCTGAGTCAACGGAAGTAGGAAACCTATAACTCGTGTGTGTACCTCCCCCATAACAGACCGAAAACTCCAAGACGTGAGAGTAAGGCGTCCTATAAGGTCGGATTTTTAATCCCACAGAAAAAATTTAAACAAAGTTACGTCACTGTCAAAGTGACATTTCAGGGGATCTCAAAGTTTGGACCAGCAAGAAATATAATATTAAGTTATCATTTCGCTCTATAGTATGAATCTTCTCAAATGAACTTTTCGCTTCGAGCCCTAATCTTCCAAACAAAGGCCATTGTTTCTATTATCGCAAAACCGCTAGCTACCGAGTTAGCACGTGCTACTACAACATTGATATTGAAAAACAAACGGTATCTTCATAGTATTAAGGTTCAAATTGAATGTCACTGACATTCTAGATGTTACGTTTTGGTAGTGTAGGACGATACCGCCCCGAGGCAATACGGCAAATACCAAAACGTAACATCTAGAATGTCAGTGACATTCAATTTGAACCTTAATACTATGACGATACCGTTTGTTTTTCAATATCAATGTTGTAGTAGCACGTGCTAACTCGGTAGCTAGCGGTTTTGCGATAATAGAAACAATGGCCTTTGTTTGGAAGATTAGGGCTCGAAGCGAAAAGTTCATTTGAGAAGATTCATACTATAACCGTGATATAAAAAAAAATTCGAGAAATAATTGAAATTAAAATCTCACAAATGAGCCACTGGAAAGCGATTAATACACGGGAGCACGAATTGTGAAGCGAAGCGAGTGAAGTGCCGTCTCACAGTTCCACATCAATCAAGCGGCCCTCAACTTGTTGACACAGATGTATCGAGTCAATGATACCAGTGCAATAAATAAATTATGCATACAAAAACAGTTTTCTCGTATTAACTTGATACAACAAAGAGTTTATATCAAAATAAAGTTTGCCATCAACAAATTAAATTACAATTTTTTTTTATACAAAGTCGGTTTCTTTTAAATGTGGAAAGTATAAATATTTTAAATACTGAAAATGTTTTTCATTAACGGCAACACCTTTGTTTACATTTTTTCTGTGGGAATAAAAATCCGAGCTTAGTGGAGTAAAGTATATTGGGCCTTACCTGGGCCTTATCGACGACACATCTCTCTATTTCCGCGTCGTCCGGCCCGTACAGGCCGCCCAGGCCGACCTGTCGCTTCACTTGAAACTCGTTCAGTTGCTGTGCCATTTCCTCTTTGGCTTTTTGTCGCGCCTTGCGAAATACGTTGCGGAGGATCTCTTCTTTGTCGTAATCTGTGGACATATTCTTATATTGGAATAAATTGGTACGACAAAGGTATATGTGTGTGATTAGCACAAGTATGTTTCGGTGTTGTGTCTTGGATGTTTTTTTTTCGTATTTAAGAATTGATTTTTATTTGCAAATCATTATGTTTATCTTTGGGGATCTTTTTTTTCACCTACCGTATCTAAATTTTAAAATGTGTTATGTACTCAGCCAGCTGGACTCAGTTCCAGCGACTGATGCACGTTGCGCCGATGCGGCATAACGTGACCGCGACCACCGCCGCGGCCGAGAATTCGTGAATTGGCGTAATACGGACCGATTCACTCTTGGTTCAAACATCGACCATTAGGCACCTGTCTTTAGAATTAGCTCCTAATTAATCTTGTAATTTCCTAATTAAAGGGACTGTATATCATAGTTTCGACTACGTACTCTCGGAATATCAGGCTATCGAATGTTCGTTGGCTCGACTGTTATTGGATCGAATATTCGCTAGATCGAAATACTTGTGGCCAAAATAGGTACAATCGACAAAACGTATTTTAGAATTGTATGGTTTCGATCAGTGGTGTATCGAAAGTTCATTAGCTCGACTGTTATTGTAACGCATATTCCCTAGATCGAAATACTTGTGGCCGAAATAGGTATGTACAATCTACAAAACGTAATCTAGAATTATATGGTTTCGATAAGTCATGTATCTAATTTTCAGTAGTCACATCAATACTGAAACTATGATATACAGTCAATTAAAGGACCTTTATTTTACATCTTGGTTTTTCTCATATCCTCCGACTCCCAGCTCACGTAAGTAGTGAGATAATGATTCTCATATTGTTTATTGTTTTTTATTTATTTAATATAAGTCCAATATGGTTTTTTTTTAAGTTTCAGTGAAATGAGAGAGAGCAGCAAGCGAGCAAGTTTGCCCTGAGGAAAATCGACTATGTTACAGGGCGAACGATATGAAGTGTTACCAAATTCACAAATTCGAGCCTGGTGTCAAAGTAAATGCGACTTACTAGCAGGAAAATGTTTTGGAAGCTGCGTTGGAGCCTTGGGCACGCAAACATTTCGGTAGTAGACCGTAGACATTACAACAAGACTCGGCCCCGGGTAATAAAGCTCGTGTGAACCAAGAATGGCTGAACAACGCGTTCCACATTTTATTTCGTCCACACAATGTCTTTCGAATTCCCTAATCGCGAACCCGATGGACTTTTCTATCTGGTCCATTGTGGAGAGCAAGGTGAGGAGAAGAAAACATGCCAGTGTGGATGCACTGAAGAAAGCGATCGTACGTAATTGCCATTGCATACCGCAGGATCACATTCGTGCAGCGTGCAACTCATTTTTCTACCGTCTGAAGGCCATAGACAGCAAAAGGTGGTCAAATCGAGTTAAAATAAAGTAATCTTAGAAATTTGATATCTTTTTCTCATTTTTTTCTTAATAATGAATAATTTGTGACAACAAAAAAAAACGTAGCCTTTTGAATTTGGTAACACTTCATATCGTTCGCCCTGTAGGTTAGGCTCAGAAGGCTTAGGCCGCGACCTTCAGCGTCGCCGTGACCAGCAGCAGCCCCTGGCGACACTCACCGGCGTGCAGCGCGTGCGCGACCTCGGCGGCGGCGCGCGGGTCGAGCGCGGGCGGGCGCAGCGCGGCGGCGGGCGCCAGGAAGGTGGACGCGATCTCGTAGGCCCAGCGCCGCAGCGTGCCGCACGACACGCCCGCCGCCGAGCGGTACCCGTCCGTGATCAGCAGCAGCAGCGTGGCGCACGCGCACCTGGAACGACCGCACAGTTAGGGAACTCGCAACCAAACACTAATGGTCTCCCTAGACCTATCGACGCCGAATCGGCTTGAGCGTATAAGAAATAGTTTTATGCCCATGCAATAAAAGCGAAAACATCGTCGTTCCGTTAGCAACGCCGAGCCGAGTCGAGCCGAGCGGAGCGACGTCGTTTTCGCTCTTATTGCGTTGACATATAGCTTTTTCCGTACGCGATTTGCCGAAACGGCATCGACTGGTCTGGGGAGACCCTAAGAGGTCTGACTTTTAATTCACTGCAGTAGGATGACAGCTTCAGTGTTGTCAGTTTTAGGTGTATAAAAAGTATTGATGTTGCTTACTGAATGAATGAAAAAATGAACGAATTTAAATAATATTTAGGAGGGTTTCAAAATAATTAAGAAAATAACCATAAATATTAATAGGTTATAGTTAGGGAGGCGAGGTAGCTAAATGGCGTAATTCAACGGCGCCGTCGAGACCTATCAAAATCGAAAGATAAAATAATTTCGAAAAGAAAAGCTCGTATGGTAAAAACCATTTTAGCGGTGGGTTTGGCGTGTACGGTTTTTCAAAAATGTTAAAAAAACAGTTACTTGGGCATTCTCGAGCGCGTCAGATATTCATACTACGTATGCCCCAAGTGCCTCTGATAACAACGGTATACTAATCTGCCGGTTTGCGTGGTGGGGGTAGGCATATAAAGGGGTTACTCTTAAAATTCCCTTTTCGCCGAATGACAATACAGCTCTAACGTCTGGATTGTGTTACGTCTTTGTTGTTATATAGACATGAACGCTAAATGTATCTTTAGCAAAACGTCTGGATTTTAGAATGTTACAATTTAAAATACACTAGTAGCGAAACGTCTTTATCTTAGAATGTCTTTATTACTTAATAGACATAAACGCTAAATGGCCCAGTAGCGAAACGTTTGTATCTCAAAACGTCTTAATTACTAAATAGACATGAACGCCAAATAGCCCGTTAGCAAAACGTCTGGATCTTAAAATGGCAAGTGTTGATATGACACTTGATAATTCAAACTCCTTTTCACACAATCAATTATTATCTATTGTTTAAATCCTGGCCACTTAAACATTGTAGTTCTTACATATTATCATAATTCAATGTCAGTGATTGTGTAGTTCAGCCTGCGTTTCGAATTTTCGTGCTTAAAAACTATAGATATATCTGATTTAGCGAATTATACTCGTATTGTGAGCTATGGATGATGATATGGATGCTGATGATTCTTCATTGGTGTTTATTGAGAGTCAGAAAGGAAAGTCGGTATTAATACGAAATGGCTATCGCTACAATTGTGCTTCTTTGAACACCGGTGGGACTTCTCTATGGAGATGTAGTAAAAGAGGAGAGTGCCATGCTTCCGTTACTCTCAATGTTGCAAAAACCGAAATCATAAAGAAAAGTAAGCTGGGCCATTCCTGTAACTCTCACTCCGTGAAGAACCAAGTTGATTGTGTGATGGATAAATGTAAAAAAATGGTCCGTACAGAATTTACTCCCGTTAAAAAAATTATGGAAGAAGCTTTCAACGACTCTAATCTTGATATGATACCTAGTTTTCATTCAAAGAAGGATGCATTATACCGTGCCAGGAGAAGATTCTTAAAAATGCACAAAACAGAATTTTCTTCTATAAATGAAATAGAGTTGCCTGAAATTCTTTCAGAAGATTTTTTAGTCGATATCGATGGCTATGAAAATAATAAAATTTTCTTGTTCGCCACAAAAAGATGCCGAGAGATTTTGAAATCTATGGTTAACGAGAATACACAATACTTTGGCGACGGTACTTTTAAGGTACCCAATCTATTTCGTCAATTATACGCAATGCATGTAGACATTGACAGCTGTACTAAAAGTACCCACGTTGTACCATTTGCGTTTGCGTTGCTGCCCAATAAATTCCAGGATACCTATGAACGCCTCTTTAAAATGATAAAAGACCATTTTGAAATTGATATCAAGCATTTCAAGTGCGATTTTGAAATTGCACAACAAAACGCGATTCAAGTGGTGTTTCCTGATTCTTTAATATCAGGTTGTTATTACCACTTTAATGCTGCGGTGTGGAGAAAATCCAAGAAATTAGAAGTATGTGAGACTACGGAGGGTGAAGAAATAACAAGACTCTCTAGCAACCTGCCGCTATTACCAGCAGCGGACATACCCAATGTGCGGATATGTATTTGTGAGCAAGCACGACGCATGACATGTGATAAAATGAATCTATTCATTGACTATTTTAATAGACAGTGGATTTTAAGGACAACCCCAAACACACTAAGTTGTTTTGGTCAACGGCACCGCACCAACAACGCTACTGAGGGATGGCACAGACGATGTAATACTCGTGTGGGGCCAAAAAAGACCTTGATCTCATATGTACACGCACTGAAACTTGAAGCCTGTTGGCAAGAAAAGAGAATTACGAGTGTCCTTTTTGAAGTGACAAGAAGAAAAAAAAATGATATTATTTTTGATAAAAAATATAAAAGAGAAATCACAAAATATATTGAAAAAAAAATCACTGCATTCCGATTTTTAAAAAACATCAGTCATATCAAACGAATTATATTTGGGGACAATTGTTAAGTAAACAGTTCCCTTTTTTAAAATAACTTAGATACGGTTTCAATTTAAGTATGTATAAGGAGTAGGTAGTTGTTTTTGCTTTATTTTTTAAACAAGGAGTAATTATGTTTGTTTTCCCACGTTAATGTTCTTTTTTACCAATAAAATATATTGAAGACAAAACACATACATTTTATTTATCCATAGTACCTACTAATATTATAAATTTTACTTTTTCACGGGTAAATTATGTACTGAACCGATTTTAATGAAATTTGTATGTAGCTTAAGCCCTGGGGATGGATATGGAGACATAGGACTAGTATGTATACCAGCAGTGTAACTCATTAGCTCATTACATTTCCAGACGTTTTGCTACTAACTCGTTCTGTGGTCATGAGCATGACAATCGACTAATTTTGCTTTCGACGAATTAAGTACCTATTCTAATTATACGGACTATTTTAATTTCCAGACGTTTTGCTAATAACTCCTTCTATGTTCATGTCAATCAACTAATTTTACTTTCGGTTAATTAGGTATTCTAATCACAAGGACTATTTATATTTCCAGACGTTTGGCTACTTGCTCATTTCAATTCTGTGACGTCCTGCTAAATTGACACTTTGCTGACTGAGTATTCAACTTTCATGTCATTCAGCTGAATTGACTCTCTGCTGACTGTGTATTTTACTGTTATGTCATCTAGCTGAAATGGTCCTTTGGCGAAAAGGGAATTTTAAGAGTAACCCATATAAAGTAGTCAAAAATGCAAAAAAAAAATATATTACTCGAGCGCGTCAGATTTTCGGAAGGGGTGTTAAGTAGGCCCCAAGGAAGCTCCCTTTAAAAAAACTGACGATTTCAGCGTGACGATAAGTTACGATGAATTTTTTGAAATACTCGAGCGCGTCAGATTTTCATAGGGGAGGTTTATCTCGGTATCCTGAAAGCATGTTTTCTTAATCTGACAAAAATGTTGGTGGGTTCTCTTAATCTGACCGAAAAAGGTTTTTTGGTTTCTTTTTTTTCCTTTCTTTCTCCTTGATTAAACGGGGAATTTAAGAATGACAATAAAGCGATAGATACAACCAACGTAAATGTAGATGACTTTTTTTTGTAAAAAGTATCGTTCGCGACTTATATGCCGCAACGCGTTTTTCGGAAGACGAAAGCTTTAGCGTTCGTTACGCGCATTGAACAAATCAAATATTTACAAATGTAATATATAAGGCTAGAACGCCTAAACCAACTGATTACTATTGTATGAAAAAAAAAACTGACGTTTTTGTTTCACTGTATTAGAATACAGTTCCCTAGATTTAAATGTCACTGTCTTTATGTTCGTTTTTTTATTGCTGTATTTATTTGCTTAGTCTGTGGCTTAATCATGGTCTCATTTGAATATTTTGAACATTTCGTTGCAAGCAAAATGGTCAGCTAAATATAATAAAATGATATACTTAGCTAATTTATATTATATGCTAGAGAAAGCAAACTGATAAAGAAAGTTAAAAAGAGTATGCTGTAAAGGTGTAACGACGAGAGTTACGAGTGGCAGCATGGACAAAATAACGCGTGATCCTTTTACAAAATGACATTGATGGTAAATTGGCTCGAAAACGCATAGAAATACCTAATGTTGGGCTCTAAATTTTTAGCGTCAATTTAGCAAGTAATGTCCGTCTGTTGTGGTAAATAACCACATAAAATCGAGGATCCCAAAAACCAACCTGAGTATGATCCACTTTACCTTCTCTCTCCAAGCAGCCAATTTAACAGTACAGCCGTCCGTGCTTTGGAGTCCAAAACGGTTCGAAGATTCGAGAACAGGCCGGGGTTCGAGGTATCCTACGAAAACACATAACTTATTCCAACACAGTAAAGTTCCAATTACATATCTAAGATTATTGCTTGAGTCTTAAAGACCGATAACAGTGACTGATAAATTTAAGCTCTATTATTTTCTGGAAGGTATCCTTTCCAGCTATTCTTATAGGTAAGCCTCCAAGAAGATGGAGTGACGACCTTGTAAGGATCGCGGGAACGCAGTGGATGCGAAAAGAACAAGACCGGTCTGAGTGGAGAGCCTTGGGGGAGGCGTATGTCCAGCAGTGGACGTCTTTCGGCTGAAATGATTATGATGATCCCTTCCAGAAAATAATAGAACTTAAAGCACACAAATTGACGAATTGCAGCGCAGGTTTAAAGTAGTTGTGGGCTTTAATAAATAAGATATATTTGTACTCACAGAGGCGGGTGAGTCGTCTTCTTCCATAGAAATGATTGCTCGTTGAGGATCAGAACAGGGCTGAAATAGATAGCATGTTTAAAGTTTTAAGGTTTCCAATTGTAACCTTAAAAAAATACTTATCGATAATTTGCACGTTTTTGTGTGTTACCTGCGTGTTGTGAGCGTATGGCGGAGGCGGGGTGCCGGGCGGGGGGGTGCCCCGCTCCCAGCCCTCGGGGGCTGTCGGGACGGCTCCCAAGCCCGCTGCAAACGTGATGATATTAATACTGAGATAGACATTCTGGTAAGTCGAGGCATTGGCTTCGTGGCACCGCGGTACGGTCAGGGCGTTGTCTTTGTAAAGAGTCGAGGAGCGAGCAGCCATGATTTGTTCTATTTCATGAAGCGAAATCAAAAGAGACGCATGGCGGACACATAACGCGCCCCCGTCAAGCATTAGGACTGCAACGCGCAAACGTGGGGCGTCCAGTGGCGCACTCAATACTATTATTGTGTTTTCTGATGAACTAAAGAATTTCCATGGAATTGGACGATGGGTCAATCCACGTAACTCGGACACAACAGCGAAAAAATGAAGTGTCGAAAAAATAAACAAATGAGGATAGGAGAAAACAATAATACGTCATAAGTCAATACCAAGTGCTGAACAGTTTGCCAATGCAGCAAAGGAGTCTTCTGTACAAGTTATCAACCTCTCTCCTCGGGAAATCGAAGCTGTTTCTAAAGAAACTGATTTAGATACAGTATTTTCTAAGGCTCCAAAGGTTATTGGCATATCTAAGTGCCATATAATATAATGTACTGGCAGTGTGGAAAATTGCAGAAAGCTCAAATTTCCCAAGCATTTGACAAAGGGGTAAAAGTAACACAAATATCGCACTTGCAGAATTAAAAAAAAGAAAAATCAGCCTTTTGTACTGTAGAGTGTACCATATTTTATGATTTATGTTTAAAAAATAATATCTTTGTTTGCTAGAAATAATATAAATATTTAAGAGTGTTCTGGTTAGTCGCAAGTAATGCGAGTCACGAAATCGACGTAACGAGAGTTCGTAATATTTAATATTTTAATTAAATAAATGTATATCTTTGATTTAATTTGGTTAAGTATTAAAGAAGTTTGATTGTTTATATCATTGTTTTGTCATTTTGTCAATAAGTAATTCATTCATTCAAAAATCAAAGGGAAATCAATAAACGAATATAAGGTATTAAACCCCGTGTCCATTTCATGTAACGCGAGTCACCGAGTTATTTTCCACTTTTTTTCGATTTTAATAATTTTTTGGGGGTAAAGTACTTTGATTTATTCTTCACACTGATGTCCTTTGTGATATTAACATCATTTTTCGGTATAGGCAGCAATAGATTTGAAACATACGTCAAGGTTGTCACGTATATAGTGACTATGAAGTAACGCGAGCCACCGTGGATTGACCCCGATGCGTTTTTGTAGCACAAGTAAAAACACAATTTATGGGATACGTAACAAACTTTGATAACAGTTACCCTTTGAGTAGTCAGCTTAACGGGAAAAGGTGGCCACTTTTTTCCGTTAAGTTGATAACTCGAAGGTCAATTGTTAGTAAACTATGTGATTTATCCTGTAAGTTTTGTTCTCATTTGTAGTACAAAAAAGCATCGTCCGATTTCAAGAAAATACTTTAGTTTACTGGAAAACTTAATAATAGTAATGAGGACGCCACTGTACATCAGGCGTACGCTGCGCGCACTCTACTCTGCCCCGACTGCCCGACTGTGAGCACTGCCATGCAAAATGTCACTGCGCAGCGTCGCTTTTGTGCGCGTGCCTCGACTTGAATTTAAAATCTAATAAATAGAAACCGTCATACTGTTACAAAAAGGCCCTGTTTCTAAAACCAGTCTTACATTAATACGAGGGGTGATTGGAAAGTTCGCGGCCTAAGTATGAAATCAAATCCAAAGTTTCATTTAAATATTTTTATTTCTCTACGTAGTCCCCGTCGAGGTCTTTGCACTTGTTCCATCTGGATTCCAAAGCCAATACACCACTTTTGAAGAAGCTTTCGTCCAGGTCTTCAAAATAGGTGTCCACTTCAGCTTGGACCTCGTCGTTGGTCAAAAATTTCTTACCGCCCATGTGTTTTTTTTTAAGTTTGGAAATAGGTAGAAGTCCGACGGTGCTAAATCGGGCAAATAAGGCGGGTGGGGCAATAATTCAAACCCACATTTGTGAATTTCTGCCATCGATTTTAGTGACGTGTGCACACGAGCGTTGTCCTGGTGAAAGAGAACTTTTTTTGTCAACAATCCAGGTCTTTTTACTTTCAGTTCCTCTCGTAATCGCCGTAAAAGTTCGCAATAATAGTCCGAGTTTATAGTGGTACCTTTCTGGAGATAGTCAACCATTATTACTCCCTTTGCATCCCAGAAGACTGATGCCATGACTTTATTCGCCGACAAAATGGCCTTTGCCTTTTTGGGAGGCGGAGATCCAGCACGAACCCACTGCTTCGATTGCGGTTTAGTCTCGGGCGTGTAGTGGGGGACATGTCTCATCCATAGTAACATATCTGTCCAAAAAGTCTTGAGGGTCAGCGTCATACAGGTCTAGACAGTCGCGTGAAATTGTTAGACGAGTGATTTTTTGTTCCACTGAAAGGAGCTTGGGTACCCATCTCGCCGACACCTTCGAAAAACCTAATTCGTTGACTATAATGTTTTGCGTTCTTTCATAGGAGATGCCTACGATGTCAGCTATTTCTCTTACTTTTAACCGTCGGTCTTTCATTATCATGTCGCATATAATTGCCACATTTTGTGGATTAGTCGCAGTGGTTGGCCTTCCGGGGCGAGGGTCATCTGCGATACTGACTCGTCCCCGCTTGAATTCAGCAGCCCACTTTTTTACCATCGTTTATGATGGACAGGATTGCCCGAATGTACACTGCATATCTTCATAAATTTGTTTCGGAGTCAATCCTTTTTTATGAAGATATTTAATTACGGCACGCTGCTCCAAATTGTCCATTATGAAAAATCTGTTTACACGTATTTTTAAATCAGACGTAAAATATATATCAAATATTGTCTTCCAATTAAAATTTCGCGGGATGAAAACTGAATAGTGACAGTTCAAAATGGCGGCAGTTTTTTTTTTTTTTTTTTTTAAATGGTCGGGCCGCGAACTTTTCAATCAGCCCTCGTATCATTAAAACACGTAACGGCGGATGGGATACTAATAATTTGATAAGTTGATAATAATAATAACACAAAATGCCAGAGCTTTTTTTTTACGATAATGTCTGTTTTTCCCACGAAAACATTACCTTATAATCAGAGCTCGGCGAGGGTGAGCCATTTTTACGTCATTAATGTAAAGTGTAGATGTATATAGATACACGTTAATATTCAAATAAAAATATTCGGCATACTCAAAATCGGAAAAATCTTAATTATTTATTAGAAAACTTCAAATTGAGGGGCTGCTTACAAAATAATACAACAGAATAATAGAATAATGACATTGTCATGATATTCCACTCAGTTGAATAGGCATTCTTAAACAGATTTATTACTACCTATCTAAAGAGGTTTGATAATACATATACATATTATTTAAAGTAGTTTGCTAAAAAAGCTTGCTATAAAATTCATTTGTTTTGATGGCGATCGTAGCAGAAAGGCAGCCTTAATAAAATAATTTCATTAGTTATTAAATTACACCACATCTACCATTCAATGACAAGGCATGTCCATGTTATGCAAACTCTGAAAATAGCTCACCCCTGCCGAGCTCTGCTTATAATCTAGGTTTTAGCCGCAAAAACATTTTAAACGCCTCTAAATAACGGGGAGAAATAAATGGCGAACCGGCAAACTAACTCTCTGGGTAGAAAAATAACTGCTTACATCGCTGCAGCCCGTGATCCAGGTGTTCCGGCGACGACTGACTCCTGACGTGCAGCACCGGCACCGCGCCTCTGTTGTCCGTCTGTAGATTACCACACGTTACAACACATCCGGTACGATCGACCAATGAACACACGGCCAATGGTATCTACACGAGTTGTATAAAAACGGTGTCCATTCGACATTCATAGTGCAAAAATATAGAAAATAATATTATTATAAACGTGTTACATATTTGTGAGCCCAATGTTGAATAGTTACAAATAAAAATATATCGTTGGTGAAACTGCAAAACCGCGTAACTAACAAACTAATGATAGAGCAAAATAAACCTTACTATCTTATTAAAAAAGTGCATTTTGCTCCTTATTAAAAATGATACTTACGTGGTTTTGCAGTAACACCGACGATATTATTCCTGGTATTTTACTAAAGATGCTCGCAAGTTAACTCAATACAACTATTTAAACATGTAGATACCATTAAAACCTGTGTAGATTCATCGCAATTCAGGTTTTACCAAAACTTTCTGTCTAAAACTAACATCCACACCACAGTCCGAAAGGTAATATGGTGATATCGTTAATTCAGCTCCATTATTATTTATATCTTACGATTATAGTACAGTCAGCTACAGAGCAAATTGACCCATTCTACTTCTATGCGCGGAAAGTTACTTTTCTCTGTATGTTGTCCTTAAAAATTATAAATTGAAAATGATACTAAGACTGTGGAATTGTGGATGTTAATTTTTTTAACTAAACCGGGCAGCCGCCTAATAATATTATATCAGCATTTAATAGTATAATATTTATTTAAATAAATAGGTACCTTACTTACGTAATTTTCTTACTGTTTACCAATCGATTAATGTCTATCGACTTCTTTATCAAAAAATACTAGAATTTGTTTGCAATAGCATTAATATCTAAGTATATAGCTATAATACAGGGTGTCCCAGAAACTGAAGTCAACCCGCCTAGGGCTGATAGAGCAGCTCATAAGCTATCGATTTAACCCCCATGTATGTTCAGCAATTGTTATTAGTTTCCGAGATATTGATCATTTTAATCGGAATTATTGTCATTTTTCCTTATGTCCGTGCTACGAAAAATCCCTAAATTCATGAATTAATTCACATTATTTTCAGTGTTTTCTTGCATGATTAGAATCACTGTAAAATAAGGAAGTTTTAAAAGCTACATGCCAAACATTTTTTCATTACAACTTTTTGAGAAAACACACAAAGTTTGTTTTTCCATACTAGGTGAAAAACAAACGCGGGGTTCTCTTAGTATGGAGAAAGTAACTCTGTGAGTTTACTCAAACATTTGTAATAAAAAATAAATTGGCATGTAGCTTTAAAAACTTCCTTATTTCACAGTGATTCTAATCATGCAAGAAAACACTGAAAAAAATGTAAATTAAATCATGTATTTAGGGATTTTTCGTAGCACGGACATAAGGAAAAATGACAATAATCCCGATTAAAATGATCAATATCTCGGAAACTAATAACAATTGCTGAACATACATGGGGGTTAAATCGATAGCTTATGAGCTGCTCTATCAGCCCTAGGCGGGTTGACTTCAGTTTCTGGGACACCCTGTATATACGTAAAATCGGCAAAAAACCTTATCACGGTGACGTTATGAATGAAATTAGAATTGTGAAACAATGTCACTGTGACACGGTTCTATGTCCATTTAACTGGTAAATTGTCAAAAGAAATCAATACACATTCATTTTCACCTATTGTCATGCTATTAAGCTAAAATAAGGTGCAATTCTTTTTATAATAGTTGTTTATCTAAGATACATTTTTTTTTTCAAATCCATTCATGTTCGAAGCAGTGTAAGAGATAGCGCTATACTAATGATATAGCTCTGCTTTACTGCCTGGAACTTTAGATGTATTAAACGTTCACCAAAGGATCCTTTGAAAGAAAAACAAAAAAAGTTGGTACCATATAACGAAGTTAAACCCATACACCGATTTTAAAAAGTATTTGATGATTATTATAAATACAAAGCTGTTAGTAACAACTGAGATACAATGTTAAACGAAGCGCATACACAACCTTAATTTTGAAAATCGGGTCTATTAAAAGTGCAATTAAAACGTGGAAATAACGATAACAAGCAAAGGCTACTTGACCTATCAAGCATTAAAAAAACCACCAAAACTTGACGCATCGAGCACAAGTAACGTTTAAACTTCTGAATACCATCGTCCTTATTTTACAAATATCGCAGTGACAAGTGATCGATATACATTACACCATATATTCAAACCTCGGACAGAATCTGTCCTAAAAGCTTTTTGTAGACTTGCTTTTTCATTCAACTGATCCTCAATGCAATTTAAAATTAAAATAAATAAATATCAGGGGACAATGTCACACCAATGGACCTAGTCCCATTTTAAGCTCTAGGCTTGTATTATGGGTACTAGACAACGATATAAATACTTATATAGAGAAATATATACATAAATACATAGAAAACATCCATGACTCAGGAACAAATATTCGCGCTCATCACACAAATATCTGCCCTTACCGGGATTTGAACCCAGGACCGCTAGCTTCTTAGGCAAGGTCACTGCCAACTAGGCCAGCGCGTCGTCAATTTATTTACTACATTATTCCTTTGTGTAGATAACCCAACATAAATAGCCCTTAAATCATTAATAACAATTTAACAAGATATCAAACACAGTTGCTTAAACCGGTTTACCTTTTAACCTAGTAAGGCCCAATGTGCAAATGGATGTACATACATACATACATAAACTCACGCCTTCATTCCCAGAGTGGGGTAGGCAGAGCTACAGAATTACCAACAACTCTAATAACTTGTTTAACTTGGATGTACATAATCAAGGTAATTTACTTTGAACTCTGTTGCAATGAGAATAAGGTTTATTTTCCTATGTTCATTGACTGTATGGTATTTTCGAACAATCGCATTTGAACTTTATTCCCTTGATTGTAGATTCAAAGTCCCAGTTACGAAAAACTCCCATTTTTCAGTATCGTGGGTCTTACGAGGTGGATGTCACTTTTGAACGACAAAATGTAAGCTCAACTATCCTAGATATTATTTTAGTAACACCCTGGTAGGGTTACTTCGGGTTAAAATTTGACACATTTTGTGTGAGCAAATTTTAAATTTTAACCCGAAATAAGCCTTACCTGTCTGTGGTTTGAGTATTCTGCCATAAGTCGACGAGTTCCTTGATTCCACATCACTGCGATTCATTAATATAAGCCACGCAATGTACACCAAGTCTTTAAAACGATCTTTTCCATTTGATCCATAGAGCTACGAATTTTGTGTTGAACTTTGACGGGCGATATGTCATAGCTCAATACAATAACGTATCTCTAATACTCAGGAAAAATATGTGTGTACGTATGTGTGTGTATGGGGTTCAAAAGTTTAAACATCAACGGTTGCCTCAATTCATCAAGTATCACTTACCTGTAGCGGCGGCGGCGGGACGTTAACAAGCGGATAACTCATCTGGAGCGCGATAGAGTTAGGCTGTGGCCCGTCTAACTCTCCGTCCAGAGAGTGAGAGGACATCCGCATCTTTTGGCTCTCGTACGACGGCATAGACTGATGCATCGGTGAGTGTTTCTCCCTCTTGTAGTATTGCTTGTGAATGGGAGAGGCTGATGAGCTCGGCTTGGGTTTCGCTAGGGGATTGACCGGTCCCGGGCTCATGTTTGGTGAGAGAGGGTGTCTTTTCGGTCGTTCGATAGACCTCGGCGGTAGCGGCGGAGGAGTGACATTGTCTAAACATGTCGTCGGTACCATTGGCACGGTGTTGTTGTGGACATGTCGTCGTTTGTTGTTTGATTCGTCTGAGTTCTGCCGGACTAGGGGAGGCTGGTTCTCCTGCTTCTGCCTCGTTCTGAGGTTCCGGAGGCTCTGGCCTGTCAGGTTGCTCAGCGACCGCGGGAGGCCGCTGAGGAAGCTTGTGGAGTTGGGCGGTGGGGACCCAGTGCTGGGCTTGTCTAGGTTCGTTTTGGTGCGCGTGAGACGCGGCGTCGACGGAGCCGGGAGCGACTCGGCCGGCTACAAACGATGTTAATTACGAAGCGTGAAAACATTGCACTATTGCGACGGACATGTGTGGTTTTTTTTTTTTGAAAAGACTTCGGTGACTGGTTTTTAATAAAATATTGAATCACCAAGCATTCGATCACAATTTTACAAAGCAGCAAAACACATCCGGTTCGAAGGACCAATTTTTAAACTAGTCCAGAACTTTTGGCATCTAGGGCTGTTAAAGACCATTTTTAGTCCTCAGACTAAAAGGAGACGTTACTGTCAATTTTAACTTGTTTTTTTTTTACACTTTAAACTGTCCACACAAATCCGTCTCGTGGAAAGAGTTTATATCTAAGAATATTGCAATGTTTTATAAAGTTACGACAACCACCCCCACGGCAGTGAGGCGAAAGCGTATTCGTATTAATTTTGAATATCCATTTGTATGCAAGTTTGATTATATCCATATTTTATTACATCATAAAATATTATTATACTTTTCGAATAAAAAAATACAATTTGCTTGAGTCTGAAATGATTTTACGCCATTTTTTTTTTAAATATTTTAGTCTATGTTCAGCATTGCCTGAACATTATTTTCTCAGATAATTTTCCACATTGATACATTTTATCTCTGTCGTCCTGTCCCTTTCTTGTCCAAGCAATAATAGGACAAAACATAACTATGTAGAAAACGATCAAAAACAATGTTTCTAAACGATTTCTTTAGTCTTCCACTGACTGTTTAAACGCGGTAGTCAAATAACCGACTTTATAGAAAACATATACGAGAGCACAATTCCAATAAACCCGGACGTCACAGAATAAACAAACATGCACGAAACAGAAGCGACATGGGAGGTTATTGACCCGTGGCTCCCTGTTAGATGTTAGTCGATGACAAATGTTACTGTCACAAGTACACTTTCGCCTCTATTGTTGGGCACATAAAATTGATTTTCGATTGTTATTTAAGTAAACGAGTGAAATCTTGGTCAGTATTAATAGTACTTGACTGTCTATCGCTATCACACTCTCTTTGACATCTGTTAGTATATTTGGTATGCCAAAAGTACTGTTTTCTCGCTTGTCGCTCAGTGCTTCTCTATCGGTTCAAAATAGATAGAAAGGGAGATCCGACCGACACACAAGTCGCGGACAACTTGTGCTGGCCTTCCAGAGAGTGTTAAAGCGACATACAGCTGATTACTATTAATAATCAAGTTTTACTGTACGTATAGTTAGAACAACTTGAAATTTCCTTGTTTGTTGTAGGTACAGTGTGTCTCTTTCCGAATAAAGTGTTAGAAAGGGGTGCACTGTACTGCACGCCAAATATGGCACAAGTAAGTTGTGCTATCCTACATCATAGTTTTTAATATGAAATAAAGAAACTAATTGTATATGTAAATAAAGAGCAGCATCAAAAATAACGCCAATTTTGTGAGCCCAAAATTAATAAAAAATCTGTAAAAAAAATACATGTGATGGCACAAAAATCAAAATAAATAGCAACAACATAGTGGTAACTGTCTATTGCTATACGTGAGCAACTGTACATACTAAACTCAACATTGCAGAACTTATTTATTTACTGTGACTATTTATGCGTGAAACGTTGCACTGGATAAATAATGAGAAAATGAACAATAAAATAAAAGACAACAGGGGGGGGGGGGTTACTATGACGTAGCTGTGCAGTTCACTTTCCGCTGAGAGAGAAGGCTAAGTGTAAGGCCTGAGTGGACGCTCGAAGCGGGGCGTTCGGCGGGGCGTGCAGCGTTGCGGGCGAGCGTGAGGTAGAGCGTCCAGCGAGTGGCCTCAGTGCACGCTCACCGCTCGTGTGAATCGGTTGTGATCACCATGGCAACGACGGCAGACAACATTATTGATTTCTTTTTAGAAGAGAATTTAGGGCTCAAAATGTGTTGTTTCTCTACAAAACAAGGTCCTAGTTTCGTAGTGAAGCAAAGAAGACGGTTTGGAGATTTCCAGATTTATTTTCTGACTATTTTTAGAACAACAAGTTTTATTTGTACAATTTAATTGTAAGAAAGTAATAATATTTATTATTTGTATATTTTTATATCTAGTCTATTTTTGCATAAAGTGTGAGATGAAAGCCAAAGTGTTGGTTTATTTTCTATCTCTATAATATTTTTCGCTCGACATGACTGCACGCTCTTCCCGCCGCTGCAAATCACAAACAGGTTTGAACCTGCCCGCGACGCTCCGCTCGACGCTCTATTGCCCGCAAACTTGCCCGCTCTGTATTCGATTTTTGAAGCGTCGACTCAGGACACCAGTATAGAGTTTCATTTGTTTAACATGGACGCCGCACGCCCCGCCCCGCTGCACGCCCGACTCGAGCGTCCACTCAGGCCTTACACTTACAAACAGCTATATCTGTCCTTTTCTCTCAGCGTAAACCGAACTGCAAAGTGTTGTCATAATAACCCCTCTGGTCGTTTTATATATTTCATTTCTAAGTCTCACTATTTCAAAAAATAATGTACAACATCGCAGAAAGAATGATGAACAGTGATCTTCAATAAAAACAATCGAATCTAGTCTATGAAATGCAAAAATGAATGATTTCTCAAATTCACAGTACTATATACAAGAATCTATACTAATATTATCAAAAGGTAATGTTGTTGTTTCTCTTGCCGACAGATCACTAAATTGTTCTAATAACCTTAGAGTCGAAACTCAAAGAACCATGACGCATTTTTCATAAATATTTTTAATAAAAACAGGGCAAATGTCACTTTACGTAAGGAAATCACTCCAAAACACGAATTCATCAGTCCAGACTCTTTCTCTCAAGATAAACGCGGAAACCATAGAAGAGATAAGACGATTATAGCGCGGACAGTCCACGAGCGGATTAGAAGACGATATCTGTCGAATCCGGTTCGCACTGAGAATACGCGCTGTAGGCATAATACATTTCACTTAGTAACGTGAAGAATTCAAATAATGTGCAAGTAAAAAAAATATTTAATGTCTGTGCGAAAAAATAAGAAAGAGCTTTATGAATAACATCTCACAGGTGATATTTAATGATCGCAATGCGGGCTTCCACACATGCAATGTTTAAACAGACCTTGTCTAGGAATCGTGACTAAAAGAGAAAAATTTAAAAAAAAGTGCGAGAACAGGACTGTCAGTATAGTTCAACAAGTTTACGCTCGATCGTCCCACGGGATGAGAGGGGTTGGGGGGGCGAGGCTAGTAGTAATACGCTTAAAACTGGACATTAACGGTCAA
This sequence comes from Acleris emargana, assembly GCA_927399475.2. Classification (NCBI taxonomy): domain Eukaryota; kingdom Metazoa; phylum Arthropoda; class Insecta; order Lepidoptera; family Tortricidae; genus Acleris; species Acleris emargana. The sequence continues at coordinate 1,085,105 of OV656859.1, forward strand.
TCTATCGCGTCAGTTGGCCAGGCATCAATTGTACATTATTGCCTAGGCAGTGAAGCAGGCAATCGCGGGACTCGCAAGCTCGTCCGTTTAAACCAATACTCGACCCGCAATTGCCGTTCCTGCCGAGGCATATATAGTTCTTTTCTCAAAAATCGCAAGATACAAATCGCATATAAACAGAAACTTCACGTGAAATAACATCACTCTTTACCGCCTTTATGTTTACGACAAGCTTTTTTAGAAAAAAAAACTCAAGCTATTCCAGACACAGATAAAAAAGTTACGTTTAGAGTAAAATATGGATGTATTACACTTATGCCCTCATTTTATTATGGCCGTTTTCACTTTTTAAAAAGTTACAAACTAGATAACAATGAAATTCGTATGCAACATTGCGGGCTTGTATAGCGAGCACGCAATGTATTTTTTTTTTTATTTGGGAACTGTCTGTAAACGATGTACTTCACGTCTCAGTATGGAGTAATGTCAACTTTTCCGGTCATTTTTGAGAAAAGTAAGTTGAATGTTAATCTAATCCATTAACCTACCGCCAAGCAGCAGTGTTCGCATTGTTGTGTTCCGGTTTGGGGATAAGACAGCCGGTGAAATGACTAGCATAGAGGCATTCCATCTTGGTCCTCAGGGTTGGCAGTGCATTTGCAGTCTTGTGAATGCGAATGTCTATGGGTCACAGTGTCCACTTACCATAAGGTGGCCTGTGTGCTCGTTTGCCTACATATGCCCAAAAAAAAAGAAGTTTTTTTTGGCTTTTCCATCCTGCCATTTGGCGTCATGCTATTTCAACGCGAGTACAAAATCCTGCCATACATTAGAGGGTTCGTCCGCTAAATTCTAATTGTAGTAACGTCGAGAGTGGGTTGAAATGTTGATGTCTTATATGACAAAATCTTCCAGCGTAAGGCTAAGCGCGCACCGCGGATTTCTGCCATGCGTTTTTTTTCCACAAAATCTGCGAAGTATGGAACCTCCTTGAAGTGCGCGCACTGCGGAAAATAATCCGTATGCGGATTAAAATCTGTGGTTTGCTTGGTTGCGGTGCGGCGCCGCACGAATTTTCTGCATCCTATGGACTATTGAATAAATCCGCGCACTGCGGAATAAAAACGTTGCAATGTTCATTCGGTAATAACCGAAAAAAAAATTGGAAACAAACGCAAGTCACTGTATATAATGAAAAAAAATCCTTTAATAGGCCGCAATGCAACGCCACGAGCGGATGTATTACTAAACCGCGATTAGAATACACTTCGGAAGTAACGTCAGCACGCTGTCATTGCATATTATATCCGCCATTAGTAATTGTCATTTATATGCAATGACAGCGTGCTGACGTTACTTCCGAAGTGTATTCTAATCGCGGTTTAGTAATACCCAATACCGTTTAGGTTTTTTTTTTGCGCGACAGTAAATATAGACAGATCTGCGTTTTGTGATAGTCCATTTTCAACGTCCGTTATTTCTTGAGGTGGGACTAGAACGGCAAAACGTGCGGATATTGTCACCGCTGTGCGCGTACTGGACATTCGCGGTTTTTTTTCTTTTGCGATTTTAAAAACGCACCGCTACTCTCCGCGCTTAGCCTAAGGCGCCTGCTTGTGCGCAACGCGTGCACTTCCCTACCTCCCTACACAGCCCGCCCCGCCAACGCCTAGCTGCCGTCACGATCGAGCGAAAACTAGTTGGTCAGCCAATTTCATGAGGAAAGCTTCTCAAAGAAAGGCTGTTTGGGAGAACAAGTGTTCCTATTCACAGTACAGTGCGATAGCTTTTAGAAGATGCTTCGTGTTTGTAGTTGTTTCTCACTCGCTCTCATACGCTCTTACTAAGATCCGAAGCCCCTTCTAAATGCTCACAGACTGTACAGCTACTAGATAGACAATCTCAGAGGCAGCGATCTCACCTGGCCCGCCATGATGGTGTCGATCTCATGCTGGAGTATGGAGCAGCGCTGTTCCGAGGACTCCAGCTGCGCCTGTTTTCTCACGTCAGGGACTTTTGAGAGCTCATCTGCAATTACATTAGATAAAGGATTTCAAAAATGTTTTTTTGTTACGCCAAGAAACATTATGTGGTGAAGGTACTCGTAACATGCAATCTTGATCTTATTTTAACAGTTTTAAGTAATGTGACAACATTATGATCAAAGAGATTTAACTTCGGTAAAAGGTCTTTCTTTCACTACCTGGAACCTGGCAGGCTTTTTACTAGTGATGCCAGATTTCCCGATTTTCAAGGGACGGGAAGGCCCGATTTTCAGGGGTCTATGGACACCCTTGATAGGAACGATTTTGACCACATAACTAGAGCTAGATCATGGATGAGATAACAACTGGCGGTCAAATACGCCACATTTGTCGTAGTAACATCAATGGAAGTCGCGAATTTTGAACTGTATACTATTAATAGTCATGTTCAAACTGCCACATACGAATTATCATGATTAAAGTGACAAGGTACTAAAGTGTATACATCTTTATGAACTCGACTGTACTGATGGGATTTGAAAAGCCAGGTCCCGATTTTTTTTAGCACTGTCTCAATTTTTTATTGACTTGACCTGGCACCACTAGCTTTGACACTTCATGAGCCCTGGTCAGTAATTCTAGGGTTAATAAACTCATCTTGATTGAGATGCCCGTCACAAGATACGTTAAAGTAAACGTCATGCTATATGAAACTGTCACATTCGACGCTTCTTGAGACTGGCATAAAAGTCGAGATCAGATGATGAAGGCTACTCACTGCGAAGGTCACGGATGTACTTCTGTTCCTGCTCCAGCATCAGCCGAACTGTGTGCACCTTGGACACTTCCAGCTGTCGCTGCTTCTCCAGCTGAGAATTAAGAGGCTCCAAGTTAGTCAAAACAACATGTTGAAGTCAGCAAGAAGACATTAGTGAACGGGATGGTCAACGAATGACTTGTGACTTTGTGAGGTAATAAAAAGAAGAGCGTTTTATTTTCAACTAGCGACCCGCCCGCGGCTTCACCCGCGTGGAATGTATTATACATATAAACCTTCCTTAAGAATCACTCTATCTATTAAAAAAAACCGCATCAAAATCCGTTGCGTAGTTTTAAAGATTTAAGCATACATAGGGACAGACAGCGCAAGCGACTTTGTTTTATACTATGTAGTGATTGGTCTAGTTTAATCCTGATCTAAGCATAAATCTTTCCCTTTGTACTATGGGTGTGCTCACCTCAAAGATATTTGCCCATACACGGAATTAAACCTGAGACCGCTAGCTTTTTAGGCAGGATCACTACCAAAATTCAAAATTCAAAATATTTATTCAGTAAATTGGCCACATGAGGGCTCTGTCGGAATCTACTAGCGCTTCGGACAAGACCATCATTGCGGAGAAGAAGCGCCGCAAGAAACTCCAGCAGAAGGTCATTTTTTCTCAATTATTAAATACATTAATACTTAAAATTATCTAAATTACATTACAAGGTAATAAAGTAATAAATAATTATTTTTAAAACTAACACAAATAAAATCATTACAAATGTAAGGTCAATAAAATATGAATAAAAATAATGACTAGGAGAACAACATGACGAGGTCTCTACGTCAGGAACGATAACTAAAATAACTAACTGAAAAACAGGTCCTTGCAAGCGTGAACAGACCGGACCCCACAGACAGCACCCGTTCACGAGTATGACGCGTATCTCAGCCATCGCCTCCCTCAACCATGTGTTCGGGAAGGTGGCGACCCGATCAACGAAGCTAAACGCGTCATCAATTGCAAAAATATCATACAACACAACCTTAGCTTTATACGAAGATTGCAAAGATGTAAAAGATGTAACTTCGGTAGCCAAGTTAAGAGATTTGGTCCCATTTTTAACCTCGACGGATTTCTCGCTATATCACCGTTTATAAAGAATGTTAAAAAACAAAGCATTTACCAAATAATCCTTATCCGATCGGAGATTAATAATCTCTTTGCATAGCCGTATCATAGTACCACTCGAAAACTAACGTATTAAACATTACACAAAACTTTCAAATCGCGATACGACATTCAGCTGAGCAAATAATATGGCGAATGAAAATGGAATGCATTTTTTCAGAAATATCACAAATATTTTTATCAAAAGGACAATCGTTGGGTTACATCACCCGTTCACAATGGAGAGCTAGACAAACATATTTTCATAAGAACCCTGTTTTTCAACTAATGCATTTGGAGTTTTAGGATTGCACATGACCAGACCTAGGAATATACGGGGCTAAATTAAATGACAGCTAGGGATTGCCTATATCGATAAACTCAATTATCGATGCTTTTCCCGTACACGATCACTGTAAGTTTTGTTTTTTTTTTATTTTTTAAATTGAAATTATGAAAATAAAACCAAATAGCAACATAATTCTGGTTATTCTTTATTTTAAAAGGATTTTCCCTCACTCATAATCATATTTTTTTTCCTCATTCTGTATTGCAGAATCACTGTCCCGTTTACTACGTTATACTAACCGAAACGATTAGAACTTGTTCTAAATTTTCTAGGTCTGGACTGATGGATCCGTTTCGAGTGGCTAAAGGACTTTTCAATTCTGTGGAAGTGGTAGCGGTAAGGGCTCAACAAAACAAAAAAATACACCCTTTAAACAATGCTGGAGGCGATCACTAGTATATGGGAAAGCATCCATAACTGAGTTTATCGATATAGGCAATCCCTAGCTGTCATTTAATTTTGCCCCGTATATTCCTAGGTCTGCAAATGACAGTCTTGAGAATGCAAAATGTCTACGGGTCACGGATCCCACTTTCCATCAGTTCCATCTTGCCATGAGTTGCAATTACCGTATACGTCAGCGAGTCGAATACTCTGTCACTCGCAGACTTCGCAGTATTCTTATAGAGTGTAAGGGACAGAGCTTTTGACTCGCTAGCGAGTACGGTAATTGTAACTCATGGTAAGGTGACAGGTGGCTTGGTGCTCGCTTCTATTCAATGTATAAGTAGGTATATACACTTGTCGCCTGTTTCTCAAGAACTAATCAAGTATACTTTGTCGTGATATTTTTCCTTTTAAATTCGTTATATGTACTTTCATTGAAGATATCTTCCAGACTTTTAGTACCTACCCATTTGTAGTTTTTGCTGTAGGCGTTAGGGACACGTAACTTGAGTGAAAATCTAAAAATTGATAATGACGTACCAATTATGTCTTTTTAATAGCTATCCAACCGTACGCCACATAACTTAGATAAAAAAAAATGATTGCGCGGAATATGTAAATATGAGTAAAACATTTCAATTTTAAAACTTTGAAAATTTCCTAGAAACTGTGTAAAGTGACATACAGACCGACGGACATGACTACACTAGGTATTGGTGCGTTCCTATATTCAAAACCGTTTGGTAGAGTTCTGACGTCTCGTAAAAAATTACACATTTTGTACGTTGCAAATGTCAATAGTCATAAAGCTACTGCCCGTAAGGAAAACGATTCATTTCTTCAATATAGGAACCGGGCATATAACAATAACTAGTTTAACTTTGGAACACTAAAAAAGTTAACGACCTTTACTACTTCTTATCGTGTTAGTAGTAGTACTTACTTCTTATCGTGTTAAGTTAAGACCCATTTTAAACACAAAAATATACAAAAGAACAACTGAATCACCAGTATTACTATCATACGCTACGTTATGTGATATTGTTATCAATTGATTAAATGACTCACGTTAACTGGCACGGGCGCGGTGATGGGCGTCTTGTGCCGCGACGTGTTCTGGTGGACCGTGAGCACCGCCGTCGTGTTAGCTGGAACATGACAACGGATATGCTGGTTAAAATTCAAGAATACTGCAGCCAAATACTCCATAATATCAGAGGGTGGACATCGTCATCGGACATCTTAAGTTAGAAATGAAAAAATCAGAAAGAAATGTGGTATAAAAGAAGATGTAGTGACCAAGATTGAACAGGGCATGCTTCGATGGTTCGGTCATTTGGAAAGGATGGATGAAAGAAGATTGACGAAAGAGATAAGTGAGTGGAAGAGTCGGAAGGGGCCGCCCTAGGCGTACTTTTTCGAATCAAATCAGAAAAATACTGGAAAAGGGCCGGATCTTAAGTACCCGAAACCGACGTGCGTGCATGACTCGATGTATGAATGTTGAAGAAGCGAAATAAATTTGTCAAGATCGTAGCAAGTGGAAAGAAGTGGTCTCTGCCTACTCCTCTGGAAAACAGGCGTGATTTAATGTATGTATGTATGTATGTAAAGAGGCACTTGAAGAGTTCTGGTTCTGACAATATTGGGTAAGTATGTCAGCGACCCACCGCCGCGATATTGGCGATGGTGATTTGGGACGGGTTGTTGTGTACTTGTGTATAAATAAATCTCTTATTAAATTTTATTGCATTTTTAATTATTTATGCATATCGATCTATAATCGACAAGTAATGCATATTTGGCAGATAAATTTAGCCCTTTATCTGTTTTACATTTGAAGATTGATAAGGCGAAGGCCAACTTTAAATGACAGATAAATTTACTTGTCGATTGTGAAACAGGCTCTTAATAAATTAAATAAAAGAAAAAAGACATTTATTCAGGAAGTAGGCCGCACGGGCAATTTTACACGTCAGGAATGTACCAGAGCTTCACATTTGTGACACTTTATTGTATAGAGCTTGGGGTGATAATTGTCTCCTAATATCGGTTGGCCGAGCTATAGAAGCGCTGCTCCGAGGTATGAAAGATGTCCAGTTGGCTGTCGCTTTCCAGGATACTGTTGATGAAATTTAAGGCTCGGTGAAGCGGGGAGTGGGTGAACAGTGAAGGGCGACGTGACTGTATTTGCTGCTTGCTCGGTATTGGTACCCGTAGTGGCAATAGACCTAGCAAAGTAGCAAATAAGGGTTACTGGTGATACCACGTATCAGCTGAAAGAAATACCTGACTCGGTATAAATTTCTCCTAGTTTCAAGTGCTCTGTAATTCACCATTATAATATTATATTTGTCGACGTTGCAGGTTATCCCTTCCAGTGTCTCACCTCTGATCATGTGCACGACCTGCTGGTGCGCGTGCTGGTGCACGGGCACGCCGTCCACGCGCAGGATGCGGTCTCCCGCGCGCAGCCCGGCGCGCCACGCCGCACCGTGCTCTTTTACTGACTGCACGTACACTGGATTGTCGCCTGGAACACGGTAACACACGTATTGCTAGTTGGATATAGTGAAAGGGTTAGTTGGGACACGTGCGCAAATAGGTACTAACGAAATTTTCCCTTAGTAATGATTGATTAACCCCAGTAATCAGTATCTTCTCTACCAGAAATCTTCGGCGATGCGGAGAGCGGAGAAATAAAAGGAGAAAATATCACTGCTAATGTTTTGCTTGAAATACAATAAAAAAAAGGAAAAAATATTTTCATTACCGTGGGATAATTTGTGTAATTCTGCAAAAAATATATTGGTTCTACCGATTCTTAATATAATACCGTAACCTCGGGTTACTTTAACCCTTCGAGGTTACATTGTCCACCCTTAAATGTATAACTATTTCAATGGTAATCATCTTAAATTATTAAAATAATTTTAGAACTATGTAAGTAGCTTGGTTCTGATCTAACATTTAATGGAATAATTAAATTTTAACGATGGTTTTTAGGGTGGGCAATGTTACCCCCTAGGGCTAAAGTTACCCGAGGTTACGGTAACTAGAATTCTGTTAACTACTTAGCCTTCTATTTCATGCAGAAAAACGAGTTTTTGTTAATTTTACCTTGTTCCGGTCATGGAAACTGACTGACGCGAGCTAATTATGTACCTCAGTTTATATTCTTCTTTTGGAAAACAGTCATAGATGAACTGAACCAGTGACTCGAGAAGAGTTATAGATTGGGCTGAAGGGTTTGCAATAAAACACACCTATGTCCAACAGCGGACTGACGCGGACTGATGAAGATGTACTCACCAGAGACTTTCATGCCATATCCATGCTCGTCGCGCACGACGGTGACGGTAAGCAGCTCATCGCCGCCCGGCGAGCCCGTCCCGCCCAGCATCACCTGAAACCAAACAAACACAAGTTACACACGTGAAGAAATAGCTGGGAACTTAACTTAAGTAAACGTTGTCACCATGACTAAGATTATTGGGGTACGCAGACACCAACATTGCACAAGAGCTGGTGGAAACACAGTCAGTAGACTTGCAAGGATCCCACGTAAATAATGTAATTAATGTGAGAGTCTCGAGTTGGGGACACAGATCACAACGCATGCAGTCATAAAATTTGCTAAATGTAAATAAACAGCAACACATGGACAAGAGTTGTAGGGGCAAACGGTAACACAGGTTTTAAACTGTAGAAACAATATTTTGGCACTACGAGTAGTAATTATTGAGAGCACAGACAACAAGGCACTAGATTTTTTGGAGGCACAGGTAATAGCTACAAGGCTTGCTGGAGTCACGCAAAAGGAACGAGATTTGATGAGCTATTGGGGCAAACAAGAGCTATTGTAGTAGTTAGACCACCCCATAAATAGCAACAAATAGGATCTAAAGCCTACTTAAGTAGCGACAAGTGACTTGACCATGTATAGCCTCAAGACGTAATACAAACTCTCAAGATGACATAGTTACCGTGCGACTGAACAGATAAAAAGCATCACGGTCTACTAACAAGTAATAATAAAACACGGTCAAAAGTGCTAAAGTCAAGCATTTTTAGGAACCAAAGCCTCCAATTAGACCCTAAAGACGCAAAAACCACTTTTCTTCATCCAAAGAACAGCATCGAACGAGAATCCAAACTAATATAGGTCAAAGACCAACAGCCACTTGAGTAGTTTAAATGTTGACGTTAAAGGAAGAGATCACAAAGGAGCGGAACCTCAATCATAGACGACAGAATCGGTTTCCGAGAGCTAAAGCTTCATCGCTTTGACCTTACATTTGAATAGATGTTTAAACATGTATGTAAAATCATATGTAGGCCCTGATATAGGCGTTGCTAATTGTAGAACCATTAAAAATTACCTACTGCACTTAATACAATACAATACAATACAAATACTCTTTATTGAACACCAAAAGAAAACAAAACACGGAACAGTACATTAGAGAATAAACGATATTTTTTTCAAGAGACCAATTTGATCAGAGACAATCATCGTCAATTATTTCTGAATCATGTTGAGTTGATTTAACCACAACTACCAAGGGCTCTCTCAACTGATTTATTAACATCACGTTAGGGGCCAATATTCCTTAGTCTCATACAAACTGGAGCCGCGAGTTAATAGCACTGAATGTAACACTCACTGCTCCGACATGACTATTGTCGTCATTATTATGCGACAATGACCCAATTGTAATATTGGTTGAGAATAATGATTACTTAAGGACTTTAGAAATAGCGCAAAGAACATTCACCTTTTTTGATGAGGATTCGAAAGCTCCTTAATGTTGCAATATTGCCAGAACTGTAGCCTAGCCAAGACGCAAACGCTACTGACGTTTCTGTTTTTTATTTACTACTCATAGAACCGTATAGAGTCAACATAAGCGGTTCACTACATACAGGGTGGAACAAAACGAGGGACTGAGTCAGTCACTGAGCTGAAAGGATAGTGTTATCTAAGTGATCTACAATGGATTTATTATAATTGTAAAGCTGGACTTAAAAGTAAATGATTAAAATTAATCAATTTAATATCAGTGACGACCCTACTACTACTAGTGGGCGTTTTCACTAAAAAGTGTACCCAATTAAGGACTGAAATTAAGGAACTTTAACTTTGTCAGTTTTGTGACGAAAATTAGCTATATATTGACGGCCGCAATGTATGGCTAATTTTCGTCACAAAACTGACAAAGTTAAAGTTCCTTAATTTCAGTCCTTAATTGGGTACACTTTTTATTGAAAACGCCCTAGTTCAAAGTTATTTACATTTTAAATTGACACATGTTATCAACTTCACTTTACATGCGATGCTCAAAAGTACCACCGACCGTGTCATATGATGCACGCTGCCGCTCGTGTTTGTGTATGAGCCAAGTTAGAACCCTGTAATAATTTCAGCGTCAAATCACGCAAAATAATGACTTTACATCATAATTCTAGTGGCTTCACAAGCCCGTGTTGTGACAAGACAACACGTTAGTCTAGTTGGTAGTGACCCTGCCTACGAAGCTAGAAGGGTTCACATCCCGGTAAGGGCAGATATTTGTGTGATGCGCGCTAGTATTTGCATCTGAGTCTTAGATGTTTTATACGTATTTAAGTATGTATTTCTCTACGTAAGTAAGTTTGTACCTATAAAACAGGTCTAGGTTTGGGACCAGGTCAATTTCATCATCATCATCATGTCAGCCGAAAGACGTCCACTGCTGGACATAGGCCTCCCCCAAGGCTCTCCACTCAGACCGGTCTTGTGCTTTTCGCATCCATCCATCCATCCGCGATCCTTACAAGGTCGTCACTCCATCTTGTTGGAGGCCTACCCACAGCCACACACCACAGCTCGTGTCGTGCCATCAGTCCTGCGTGCGATGTGCCCCGTCCAGGCCAATGTGTCTGAGATTATCCCCTTTTTCTTTTTTAATTTGTCTTTGAACAAAATAACTCTCATCTAATGTTAACAGCCCACGCTGGAATGCTTCCAAACTACTTCCCGACACGATATTCTCCTCGACTAGGTACTTGCTTAGTGTAAGGATAGAGACCAAGTCCGGTCCGTTATCAGATTTGGCAAGCTAACGAATGCAACTAGGACGGTGGCACAAAAACCAGGCTTAATTAGGGAATGCTGCATTGGCTGCATACAAAGATTCTGAACAGTGTTGCGGTTAAACTATGGTCCTTGAATCATTTGACGACGCGTTGGCCTAGTTGGTAGTGACCCTGCCTGCAAAGCTAGCGGTCCTGGGTATCATCATCATTTACTTAGCTATGCTCTTGTCGGTGGAATAATTTAAATCCTTCCCTATTCCGAGCCTTCTCTTTAACCCACTGACACGGCACAACGCCTACTTTATCTTTTAATTGGTCTAGGTAAGTTCTTCTTAGTCTGCCTCTTTTCCTTTCTCCTTCTATTTTTCCTTCAATTATCATCTTAATAAAGAATAAAAATAAAAGCTGATTCATGGAACAAACAGTTGAGCAAAATAATGTTCTAAATAGCTATAGAAATAACTAAGATATACTAAGCCAACAAAGATTTATCTCTTTCTAGCAAAACAGAATTTAACATGGAGTGTACATGGCCGACCTGTTACATGTCGTCACAGTGCATATCGGATCTCTCTGTCTAATCGCTATCCAATTAGCAGCTTCCGTATTTCTTGTATTCCGTATTTGTCGTATCGCATAACGTTTTTTGTCCTAAAAATGTTTGGCCGAGAATGTTTGGCATACTGTTGAATGGCATACTACTCGTTTGTCCTAATAATTTTTGCGCATACTCATTTAACGTCCTAAATCCTAAAGCAAGTTTGTCCTAATATTGATAACTCTAAAGTCTAATTACCTAAAGCATAATATTCCTAACATGAATTGTCCTAAGAATTATTTTGCCTATTATTAAATTGGCTACAATTACAGCACCTAAAGTAAACTATGGTAGGCGTGAAGTCAGGATCGTTACGTATTCTACCTTCAGGCAGGTCAGATTTCGGTCAGGTTAGGTACGACGACGAGCGTAGCGAGGAGGAGTGTTAGGTAGAACTGTGACCCTAACGAGCGAGCGAAACGCCAGAGCCAACAAGGTTGACAAGGTTTTTTAAATATATAATCAGAAATAGGATTTTTCTAAAAATCATGAAATCATGCTTAATGACATGTAGTCAAAACAATTTTAGCACATTCAATATTAGGAATATTACAATTATTAATTTCAATCACTCGACGGTTGAATCTTAGCCACATCAAATAATAGGACAAATAATATTTAGGACAAACGATAATAGGAGCAACAATTTCGGACAATTCAAAATATGCAGAACAAAGTGTATGCCGTACGTAATTAGGACAAAAGACGTTATGCGACACAACGATAGGACTAATAATTGTATGCCATCCGATATAGACCCGATTTTAATTTCAGTTTTGGTTTGTTGAGAAATCCAGCCTCTGTTTATATGAAATAGAGGGCTGAGTTTTATTTCTATTGCTTAAGACAGAAAACGACCAAATGGAACCAAGTTGGAATTCGTAACTCATTAGTTTAGTCTCGATAAGCAATGATGACAGTGCAAAGTCAAAAATCTTATCAAAAAATTACTAACCGTTAGTCACGTTACTTTAAAAGTAGCATACACATACATACATACCTTCACGCCTTCATTCCCTAGTGGGATAGGCAGAGCTACAGAATTACCAACGACCAACCAATTTGTTGTCGGAAAAAGTCGTATTTATCTTGCTTCCTCTTTGGCTTATAGCTGGGTACTGAAGCTAATTGAGAAAGCAAGATAATTACGAATTTATCCGACAAATAACGATGGGAAAGGATTATTCACTACATCTGTACCTAGTTTTCAATGTGCTCTACACAGACTTCTAGAGTAACCTAGGCAACCCTGTGACCAAAACAGTTGTTGCTAATAGCTGTAACCGACTAGGATCGGAACCCACGACCTTTGACTTAACAACTAGGTTAGCCGAGTGAAAATACGCAAGTAAGATGATTGTCGCACAAGGAAATTCAAATGGTGAATACAGTTGCGATATGTGCTGTAACGGATCGAAAATCTGGATAAGATTTAAGGAAAATAATGTAATGATTTTTACCAAATATCCCTTGTTACATTACTTTGATATTTAGCTATGTATCGCAATACAGCACAAACAGCAACCTTCTTAATTGACAAGATTTCACATTTTCAAGACTTTAATTTTATTCGTTTTATAGATACTGTTTGGAAGGAGGAAGACACTAATAGTTTTATTTTTTCCCTAGGATGTATAATTATTTTATTATTAATTTATTAAGATGTTCTTATTCTAAAAGGGCGTAACTTCATTTCTACGACACAATGGACATATTACGTTAGTCCAATCTGTATAAAAAAAAGTTTTTCTTTTTAATAATGGCGGTCAACCGATCTCAAGTATCTATCCATCTGTCAATAGTATCAATGTCAAACTTGAAGTATGACAGCTTTTTTTCTCGTGAAAAAGGCAATGGTATTATATCTATTCAGGCATAGTATTGGTAAAACTCGTTTTTTTTTTAACTTACTTGTAATTTTGTCAATAAAGAAAAATAAATCTAAATAAATATTTTGCCGTGTTCAGGAGGCAAAACCCTTTCGATTCGTATAGTAATTTGCAGGTGTCACCAAAATGAAATGTTGTCAATTGTACATCGGTGGACCTTATTACAAAAGGCATGACCAATGAGGTTAACATTGTAGGCGATGGTACATTAAAGCTTTCCGCTTGCGACTTCGAAGGGAATCGTGTAATTTTCAGGGATAAAAATTAACCTCTGTCATTACGTAATCAATTGTAAACATCGTTACATAATTTAAAAACATATATTTGTAAAATTCATTATAAGCAAGGCCTCTAACTCTACTAAAATAAAACAGTACTTAAACAAGATCATTAATATCATTATACAAATAAGTCTACCTTTACTTAGTACATAAGCAAAGCCGACGTTTTCGTAGTTTCATTTGATTTTCTGTAACTGAAAAATTCTGACCAAAATGCTGATTGGTCTATACTATAATCTATAATTTTTAAGTATGTTTATCGTTGTCACCCATAGTACAGATGAAGTGCATAATTATTTTCCATCGTATTTTCCCCGTATGGTTGCCGGGGTAGAATAGTGCCACTCCATGTCTTCCCGTGGATGTCGTACGAGGCGACTAAGGGAATAAGGGTAAAAGTACTGTTAGGCGATGGGCTTGCCACCTGTCACTAATGCGCTGTTAAACATCTTAGCCTAATTGTGCAAATTGTGGTTACAGAGTTATCAACAAGTTTTTGGAGTTGTTGGTAGTTCTGTAGCTCTGTCTACCCCACTCTGGGAATAAAGGCGTGAAGGTATGTATGTATGTATGTGTATTTTCTCGGAAACGTTCGTATTTGTCATGCTGCTTCTGTCAACCTCAGTAGTTTTTGTACTGTGACCGACTGAAATAGCAAGACACGTTCGTACGTTTCCGTGAAAATACGATGGAAATCAATTATGCACTTATATACAGGCCTAGAAGCCTTTGTGCAGTGTAATATTATGACTTGTCCCCTCATATATTTATCATCACTGCGGTTACACATTCATTCACAGATTCGTTACGCCACCAACGATAAAAGATAACGATACGTGACTCCGTTGACGGACACGATTGTAGTGAAAACTGTGCACGTGTCTGTTTTACTGTTTTGAAATTACGAGGAAGTAAACGTAAAGAGAATCCGGTAGCGCTTTGTAGAATAGAATCTTCACTAGAGTAACATTTAAGGGGAATTAATATAGTTGCAACATTAGTTTATTACACTAAACTGCATAAAGAGGGTAAATTTTATTGTATATCAATAAAAATATTTGTTTAACGGTCGGTACTTTTTCTTATTTTGTTACCACGTTTTCCTATTTGAAGAAAAAATCTACATTATAGATTATTAAAAAAATATACGCTTAATTGGATTTTAATTATAATTATCAAATAAGTGTTAAACACCATTGATGGAGAATTCCTGAAAAATTCGGTAACGTAAATAGAAAAATTTAGTAACGAAATAAAAAATCCTGAAAAATGCGGTAACGTAATAGAATATTTTTGTAACGAAATTAAGAACATGCATTGAATGTACAATCTTTTTAAGAAATCCTCAATGTTCAATATTTAAAAAAACAAATATCCGACTTCAAATTATAAAGGAGTTCCGTTGACTTCAATTTAATCTTTAGACAAGATGCATTGCGAGAATGTCATCGCTATCGAAAATGTATGGGATTCAAGTAAACGTACGTCGCGTCGCGTCAAGCGCTCATGTCAATTCCATAAAATTTGACAGTTTTTGAACATCGTTTACGTCAGCGTCAAGAATCTAGTCTAACCTTGATCTTGACAAAATTTAAATAGGAAACACGTCTAAGGTAATATTGCGTATGTAAAAAAAAACGGTTGACAACTGGCGGAGTCATCGACACCACATACAGACACATAAATAAAGACTAATAGAGAGAACCTCCTCCTTTTTTAAATTCGGTTAGAAAAAGAATAATGTAAAAATTAGGGCTCCTGGTCGTGTCCGTGTTTCGTGTACCCGTAGCCGGATCTCCGTTACCGAGTAACACGGCAACGGAGATCCGGCCCGTTCGACACGTGAAATTCGGCTACGTGTAATTAAAATACGTAGCTCCGTGTTACACGGAGATACGTTTCTTATTTACACGTAGATCCGATCCGCCCGTGACCGTGACGTTTAATTTTAAGCTTTCATTCAATAACCGTGCGGAGCGGAGCCGGAGCCGAGATCCGCAGATACGTAGCCGAACGCAGACACGGATACGTATCTTGGCGTGACCGTGTAGTTCGGGAACTTAGCACCGCCGGTGCTAAGATCACGGAGCTACGGTTCCGCGTGTAACACGGATATCAGGACCACTAGTAAAAATTAAGGGACACAGAAGAAACGAGTATCCCACCAAAAACATAAATGTAAAAAAGGAGAGCCAAGTTCAATACAAAAATTATTCTCTGCTGTGGGCTTCGCCGCAAAAAGAATGGAGATCTGAGATTGAGTGCCAAGTTCTATGCAAAATCCAAATATGTAGTCTAAGGGCTGACTTGGCTGGTTTTCCCATACGAATTATTATTAAGTACCTACTTTTACACAGTCATGGAAGAGCCTTATGTTCGATGGGTAGTTTCTACCAGCAAGCCAAATTTTCGGAATAATAAAATAAGAACCGAAAGGTAACAGGTTTAGAACATGCGAAGGCTATATAATTAGTATGGGAAAACCAGCCAAGTGAGCCCTTAGACTACATATTTGGATTTTGCATAGAACTTGGCACTCAATCTCAGATCTCCATTCTTTTTGCGGCGAAGCCCACAGCAGAGAATAATTTTTGTATTGAACTTGGCTCTCCTTTTTTACATTTATGTTTTTGGTGGGATATCATTACTTTTTGTAGGTAAGTACATATCCTCGTAACGCCGTGGGTCCTTTTAAAAGGACAAATTCAAAACTAAAAGTAGACTTTATAAATATAAAACAATTGCATTGCCAAGCCCACAGCAGAGAATAATTTTTGTATTGAACTTGGCTCTCCTTTTTTACATTTATGTTTTTGGTGGGTACCTACCTACGTAATAAAAAGATAAAACTATTTGCTACTATCAACAAGTTCTCAAACTCAGAGTTAAGTAGGTATATACACCTACTTACTTTTAACTATACTTAACTTACCTACTTACTAAAAAATACAATTATTATTTATTTAAACTATTGCCTATACTATACTAAACCTACGTACCCACTTATTATAGGAATTGTAATAATAATAAGTATATACACCTCCCTACTTATAACTATAAAATTATTATTTATTTAAACTATAGCCTATACTATAATACTATACGTACGTAGGTACCAACTTATTAAAGAAATTGTAATAATAATATTACTACAAATTATAAGTTTTCCTTAAGAAAACTTAGCAATTTCGCAGCATAAATTGCAACCTTATAGGTCAGATATCGAGAGACAACCGGACGGACAGCAAGCCGGCGCTCGCGCTTGTGAGCGCGGCTGCCGCTCGCTCGGCCACGTTCGCGTCAACGGTTCGATTCGATCGTCACAGCGCCCGCGCCGCTCCGGCGTCACTCGGCGCGCGCGCGTCGTGTATATACCGAAAATCTAAATGCCTATTATTTTATCATTATTTATGAGTAGGTAATGATTTTACACTATTGATGTGCGCTAAATATAAAAATAATAATTAATCCCAGTTAATAACGTAGGTACCCTAAGTAATATTAGGTATTTATGTTAAGCGTTCATAATAGAATCTAATTATTTAAAAATTGCCAGTTTTTTATTTATTCCTTTGTATTCATCTAATTACCTATCTGCATACCAAATTTTAACTCTCTAGGTCATCTGGAACTGGGTTAGAGTTTTGGTCTATAGGTCAGTCAATGATAAAAATGAGGAATTTTGGACATTAATATCTAAATAACCGTTTGAGATAAGCTTATGAAATTTAGAACACATATGTATCTCGCAAATCTCAATATATGAGCAAAATTTGATACGTTTATGTAAAATAGTTTTTGATTTATGAGGGGGTCAAAAGTGGCTCCAAATGGTTCGTGTAATATTACACACGGTGCGCCTCGCCAGTTCTGTTTCTTGAACTTGGCTTGACACGCTCCCGCGTGTCTAGATTTCTTATCGTTTATGGCTCGATTTTAGTAGGTATTTAAAAGCCTTTTTATGTCTTATACTATACACATTGGGACAAGAGTGAAAAGGGTACATCTTTCAGCTTCCCTTACTGTACAGAACCCTTAGTTTCCGAGCCCGTCTCGCACTTGGCCGGTTTTTTACTCGCTCCACACACCTTTATGCTAGTTACAGCGTTTTATCGTCTTCTAACAATTCATCCATCATCTTACCTGGCAACGGGCTATCAACGCGAGCTTTAAGCTCCTGAATAGAGCTTTCTCAACTTAATTAGGTGTCAATGGTACTAACCTTTCGTTCCGACCGAAAGCATAAACAGGAAGAACGAAATATGCTCCGAATCAACTGTTTACATACACAATAACATTATGTTACTAAAACGAGGAGTTGTTAAAACAAACTTAATAACAATCGAAATAGAGTTTAAATTATGAGTCAATCGTAAGCGAGTTATGACATTTAGAAAAATATTACACGGAATGCAATCAAAGCTGATATTCAGATAAAACTGAGCTTTGCTACGATTTAGATAGAGTATGTTTTGCTTCGGGCTTTGCAGTAAATATAGCCGGCGAATATTTATTTTTCTTGTGCAACAGTATGCCATATTGTGATTAATAAAAGTTTATCTTGAATATCTAACTACATTGAAGCCCAGTATTATGATACGAAGAGATAGAATATTCCTTGTTAATATTATAAATGCGAGGTTTTCTGTTCGTTTGTTCTTCACGGTACAACCAAAACCATTCGAGGTGAAATTTTGTACTAAGAAATACAAACATTTACTAAGCTATTAAATAATAACAAAAAACACAGATGACAACAATGACTATGCAAATAAAACACACACTTTTTCTTCAAACTTGTCCGGACACACTGCCGTGCGTCTAGATCTCAAAATCTCGTTTTGATCGATAACGTCTCTTTGAAAAAGTCCATACAGGGCCTAGTAATCAAATTGAACCTTGCATGCTACACAACTTACGATAATATGATAAGAGGAATGGGACCGAAGTAAGAGTTTAGGGAAGGCCTTTTTGTCCAGCAATGGGCGGTTTTAGCTTTATGACACGCATCAAACCCCAAGGCCGAAACGCCTCAGCAATACAACTCGTATCATTGACAGTAGAACACGCGTGACGCCAGCTCTGCCAAACGTTATAAACATTTCCTGGAACCGATTGTAAAGCGCGGACGCAATGGCCAGACTAAACGAGCCACGACTACGGCCATTTTGAAATGACGAAACGTAAAATATACTTGTAAAATCCATACTAATATTGTTTATACGAAAGTAACTCTGTCTGTTATGTTTTCACGACTAAACCGTTTAACCGAACACGCTCAAAGGTATTAATATAGCTTAAATAACGGGGAAGGGCAAAGGGTACTTTTAAGCCGCAATAAACGACTTCTACGCGGACGGAGTCGCGTGCAACAGCCAGCAGTAATATGTTTTGGAGGTTTGTTAGACATATTTTCTGATATTTTTATTTTCTTTTATAAAAAAAAATCCGATCGCCTGCTTTCCCTATAGACACTACTGTTACAATTATTTTCTTGTATGAAAATTTTCGAACGCCTTCTTTTCATATGGACATATTTACTGTTATGTATTTGTCTTGCAAGATCATTTTCACAGAAAACATTTTTATCATAGTAGCGAATATTTCCCAATAGTAATTACATCGTAATACGTAGGTAGGTTAGGTTAGGTTTGTTTTTATATCAGGCCCAGAGGGCCAAAACACCCAGAAGTAGGTCGCAGAGCTCCGTCGACTCTGAGAAAGTACTTATTTGGAATGGGACAAAAGGCGTTCGGATTTTTTTATACAAGAAAATAAAATAAATTAAAAATATGTCTATAGGGAAATAATGCGATCGGAATTTTTATACAAGAAAATAAAAATATGAGAAAATATGTCCACAGGGAAAGATGGCTTTCGGAAATATGTCAATAGCAAAAGAAGGCTATCGAAATTTTTTATACGAGACAATAAAAATATCAGAAAATACATCGAACAAATCCTTGTCGGTGGAGTAATTTCCATTCTTGCCTGTTCCAAGCCTTCTCTTTAACACACTGATACGGCACGACGACTACTTTTTCTTTTAAATTGGTCTAGGTAAGTTCATCTTGGTCTCCCTCTTTTTCTTTTTTCTTCTATTTTTCAATCATCATCTTAATGTACTCGTCGTGCCTTAACAGATGACCAAACATCTTTCCTCGTCTATTATCTATTGTCTGCAATAGCCTTCCCTTTTCCTTCAAAGTTCTGTTACTATTTCCATTCTTTTATGGCATAGCATACGGAAGGCAATCGAGCGCACAGGCATCTGATGCTTCTCAAGACTACAATCCTAAAACTGGAAACGCATTTGCCAACCCTAAGGACTGAGATGCAATGCATTGACGACACGCTGGCCTAGTTGGTAGTGACCCTGCCTACGATTTTTTTTTATTTACTTAAAGTAAAAGTTTGTAACTAAAGATACTCGCATATTAATAATTCAAACCTAACACTACGTTAATAAAACATCACGCATCCAAAAAAAAAAGCTAAATCGCTTTCATATCTATATTTGACTGTACCAAAGAAATTAGGCAAATAGTCGGTAATACTGCAAAACCGCATAACTAACAATTTTATGATAGAGCAAAATAAACCTTACTCAGTTATTAAAAAGGTGCATTTTGCTCGTTATTAAAAATGTTACTTACGCTTGCAGTTTCACCGACGAAATACATTTTCAAACACGCTATTCCCTCTTAGGTTTCAGCGAATTGCAAAAACAGTAGACAAATGGACGGCGAATAACTTCCCGGCATTAGCGAATGTGTTTTCGTGTAGAAATCATTTTCTATTGCATTACCATACGTAATCGTGCCATTAGAAATTGTCGGGGCATTCATTACTTGATTTGTTTCAAGTAAATTTAGGAAGTTGTTATGCATTCTTGAAGATTCTAATTCCTGTTAATACTTCAAAGAAATCAGCAAGAACGAAACCTTTTGCTGAATATTTTTCCATTACTAAACTTGTGTGTGTGATTCATTATTTGGCTATTTTCATTGTCATTCGTTATTTCTCAATCGCTCAAAGGTTAACTGGAACAGATCCCTTAAAGGGAAAGGTTCGCTTTGTACATGCCTGTTATATTTTTCACCATGATATAATTGTTATCTCTTTTGTTTGTACAATCAAGTGTTTACATATATACAAGGTTGTGCGAGAATGAAATCAATGACGACCACATGCACTTAATGAAAACTAGTTTCTGCCCGCGACTCCGTCCGCGTAGAAGTATTTATATATTTCGGTATTAAAGACAGCATATGTGCTAATTCAGAGTATAATCAATCTATGACTGTGCCAAATTTCTCCCAGATTCAGCCGTTCTGGCTTAATTGAGTAACAAACAACCATCCATACTTACATACATACATTAAATCACGCCTGTTTCCCAGAGGGGTAGGCAGAGACCATCCATACTTTCGCATTTATTAAAGTATACCTATTGTCAACGTGACGTTGTAAACCAAATCATAGGAAGTATCTTAAGTTTTGGTTCTCAAAGTCGCTTTAACATAGACTATAGTGGCCTGGAAATCAAATTGGTTGACTGTACATACAGTCAGACTTTGAGACTGCGACTTTTTTTAGATGATAAAGATTAATAGTAAGAAGTAAGATGTTAAAGACGTAGGTACTTACATATACTTGAAACATGGTTAGCGTACAATGCCATAGGGACCATCCTATAACCCCATTTGTTTAGGCACTCAACCAAACGTAAACAAACCGAACCACGTGGCTATGTTTAACAGCCAATCAAAACGGTTTTGTCGATCGAACGTATCAGTTCTATTGGCTGATGAACTGTCACGTGGTTTTTATTTACATTAGTTAACTACTTAAATAAATTAAGTATCGATTAAGCCAGGAATAATATAATAATAGGTTTAAGACTATTTATTGCTACCACGCTTGTTCTACGCATCAGACGGTAAATTTGTTACTCTACAACACGAAAATAAGACGCGACATGCAGTTTCTGTCAGGAGACAGAGGAGACAGCAATGCACATCCTCTGTTCGTGCGGACCACTAATGCGCAACAGAAGTATCTACCTAGGGCGACATATAATGGACCCACAAGAGATACAACTCCTCACTGCCCAAAGCATCTGGAAATTCCTGGACGCAACGGGCCTTTGCGGTGAGCTCTAAAACAAATGGATGCTACAAAAGATCAGCAATGGTCGAAGTGGATCAGCCCAGGCCCATCTCAACCCGTGGCAGGAGAAAATCGGGAGATGCAGGCTGCATTGGATCGTTCTCGCTAGAAATCAAAGAGTTAGGCCTATGTTCAGCAGTGGACGACTATGCGTTGAAATGATGGTGATGATGAAAAATAATAAAATATCATCAACATATTAAAAATCAAATGACCATATTAAATGACCTACGGATCTGAGACGTGGGCGCTAACAATGGGCCTCATAAGAAAGCTCAAAGTCACTCAGAGAGCTATGGAGTGGGCTATGCTCGGGGTTTCTCTGCGTGATAGAATCAGAAATGATGATATCCGCAGTAGAACTAAGGTTACCGACATATCCCGAAGAATAGCTAAACTTAAGTGGCATTGGGTGGGGCACATCGCCCGCAGGACTGATGGCCGTTGGGGTCACAAGGTTCTTGAGTGGCGTCCGCGGACCGGGAGACGAGCTGTAGATAGGCCTCCAACAAGATAGAGTGACGACCTTGTAAGGATCGCGGGAACGCGGTGGATGCGAAAAGCTCAAGACCGGTCTGAGTGGAGAGCCTTGGGGGAGATTGGGCTCCAGCAGTGGACGTGTTTCGGCTGACATGATGATGATGATGATTAAAAAATCGCGGTAATCGGATTAGGTTTAAGGGGAGAGATACTTTATCGCAGTATGTATCGACATTTCCAGCGTCACAATTCTCTTAACCTTCGTGTTGTAGACTAAAACAAGCGGTGTGTAAGGTAGGTACAGTCGGTGAGCACTTAGAAGAGGCTTCGGTTTAGTACTTTTCTCTCATTCGCTCTTAATAAGATCGTATGAGAGCGAGTGAGAGAGAAGTACTAAACCCAAGTCTCTTCTAAGTGCTCACAGACTGTACTTGATTTGGGGGATGAGAAACGTTATCACCCTGAGCTTAATTTGTATGGATTATTTTTGACAGCTACGCGATTTACGCATTGCTTTACGATTCTCTTAAGAAACCCTATCATAAGTTGCCTAACTGCCTTGCCTGCGAGTCACCGTTACGCATTTCAGCCGTCCAGGCTCGTATCGCAAAAACCAGCGCCTGCGCCTGCGTGACATCATACCTGCGCGATGGCTCACGCACGGCACGGGGCGTCGCCCGCGCTATCTTCTAAAGCGCTCGGTTGCTTTATGCGATAAACGCTACGTTAAACGCTACGTTAAACGCGATGCGTTTGACGCACATCGTTTATACATCAGCTATAACTGCGGTTTCCGCAGTGTTCGCCGCGGAAAACAATGTTTGGTATTTTTTAATAATTTTACTAAACATGTTAATATAATTACAATAAAACTAAATTTAAAAAAAAACTATCTAATATGGAGCGTCACGGCAAATTATTAATAGTAAAACTAATTATAACTATAAACTAAAAAAGAGAGGGCAAAATACCACAGACGCTGGCAGCATTTCCTCGTTGAATAGCAGTGCTAAATGCGCTGCCCGAGGAAGCTGCAGCTCTGGGTCTCCGGTTGTTTCTATTAGCCTTTTTGAAATGTCCTTAATAAGGCTAACAGCACCGGGTCCACACGGACCAAGGGCCTCGACGCCGAAAGGAACAAACAAACCCTTGTATTTATTATTTTTCATAGTTTTTTTGGTAATTAGATTATCTAGTGTAAAATAATGTGCGTCAAATCGCGTGTATCGTTTAAAACAACAAGCGCTTTATTCGCCTGTGCTTGCACAAGTTGTATTTTCTCGCTTGTCGCTCAGTGCGTCTCTATTGTTAGAGACTGGATAGAATGAGAGATCCGAGCGACAAACAAGTCGCGGACAACATGTCGCACCTTCGGTAGGACAAGGGCACAAGTGCCCCTACAGTCATATAGTACATTGTGCCCTTGTTCTACCGAAGGTGCGATGTGCTCCTCCCCTCCTGATCGCCATCCCGGTGCGACTTATAACAATGTAATAAAGGAAAAATACGCATAATAATGGAATAGCGGCCAAATTTGTAAACGTGGTAGGCATTTGTTTTTAGGAATTTTTCCGTTACTTCCTGTTAGATTAGGTGGTATATTGATAGGATAGCCTGTAGTTGCGACCGCGAATAAGAGCTTAATCGAAAATTATACCGAATATAATCATGCTTTGTCAGGCTTTCTGCTAATAAGCTGTTGATGGTGAAACTCAATAACAGCAGGATGAAATAAAGCATTATTTTATTAGTAAAAAAATAATCGATTCATTTGTGTTTTTGGTACATTAATCATAGTTACATCAGGAAGAAGTCTTAATACATGGCCTCATGAGAACATTGTTGTGTTCTAGAAAATATTCATAACTTCAGGGTATTAACGCAACATCAAGATTTTCTATATATTTAAGTATATATTTATCATAAGTATTTATATCGTTGTCTAGTACCCATAATACAAGCCTAGAGCTTAGTTTGGGTCTAGGTCAATTGGTGTGACATTGTCCCTTGATATTTATTATTTATTATTATTTACGATGGCGGCGATGACGATTACTTAATAATGTAATTGCAAAATTCAAAATATTTATTCAGTAAATTGCAAATTGTAATTACAATTACATGTTACACACAACACAAACCAAAAGACCAGCTTTCGGCATAATGATGATAAAACGGTCACTAAAAGGTATTTTCATAGGAATTGGATTTCGTCACTTGAAACTACGATTAAAAACGATCATCAGTACCCTTACCATGAGTTACAATTACCATACTCACAAGCGAGTCGAATGCTCTGTCCCTCGCTCTCTATAAGAATACCGCGAGGCCTGCAAGGGACAGAGCATTCGACTCGCTAGCGAGTACGTAAATTGTACTGTACGAAAAACTATTCCTCCGGGATAGGATATCTATTACATTGTATGTAGGACCCTTTATGAAAATAACTGCATAATTTTCAAACTAATTTAACCTTGTTTTGTATACTCAGAAACGGTATTTTAACATTATCTAATTCAAATCAAACGAACCTCTTCCAGAATTCTCATTAAAAATCTAATAATAAGCACATATAAGTCCTTAATGGCTTGTTTTATTTAGCTTTCTGCTTAAAACATAAAATAATAACATTCATTTAGCGACCATTCTAACCGTCCTATAATCAAAACAGAACGCGACAAGATTGGTCAGTGGTAGTTACTTCATAATTATGACAATAATAACAAAAACCATCAAAAAAAAATCCCTTAAAAGAGTCTGTCCAGCCGTTCTCCGTTCGTCCGATGCGCTTCGCAACGAACACCATTTCATTTTTACTTAATAGGTAGAAAGTGTACACTCAGGGACAAAAATAACGGATTAAGTGCGTTTCTCATACAAACGAGGCTATTTCGAAGCCTTGGTTCCTTGCCAAGGGTTGTTTTGACTTTTGAGTGAGGTCTGATGATGGATACTCCGAGGTTCAATAGAGGAGGTCAAATGTTCTTAAGATACCTAACTTATCACACAATCAGTCAACACCACAGCCAGAGAGTTAGGATCAGCATTTGGATTTCCTTACATTTTATTGCCATTTTAGATGTTTATCAGAACATGATCAATTCCGGCGTTAACCGCAAATTCAATCAGTTGGGTATCCTAGACACTATGGAAGTCCTGTATCGATGCTCGGGCTGTCCATCATCAGATTTCACTAAAAAATCATCCCCTGGCGACCTGGCGAGCAATCATACATACCTTCACGCCGTCATTCCCAGAGTGGGGTAGGCAGAGCTACAGAATTACCAAACAACTCTAAAAACTTGTTGATAACTCTGTAACCACAATTTGCACAATTAGGCTAAGATGTTTAACAGTGTATATTAGTGACAGGCAGCAAGCCAAGCCCATCGCCTAACAAGTACTACAAGCCTTTATTTTAGTCGCCTCTTACGACTTCCACGGGAAGACATGGAGTAACCAAGCAACCAAGACTTTGAAATAGCCTCTTTAGTATAAAAAACGCACCTCTGACCCGTTTTTTTTGTCCCTCAGCGTATATAGGAAACGCAAGGCAAAAGTTTAGACGTGTTATCATACTACAGCACTAAAGTTTATTAAAACAGGCTTCTAACATAAATCCCGGTCTAGACTGTTGGTTTGGACATCGATCGGGGTACAGACTGACACAGCGGCGCCGGTCGGCGACACTCTGACGCTATCTCACGAGGCGCATCCGGAAGCGATGCAGTGAAATGCTGTGGCTATTGAATACAAAGTCATATTTTGATTCATATATATTTTTAAGTGAGGAGTCTCTGGATAGGGAATGAGGGTTTCCGCGCATCAGTTTTTTCACTAGATGGCGCCTCTGGGAAGTAAGGTCTTTTTGACAGTTGATAATACGTAAAAAATATAAATTGAAATAATTTTGTACCTAAATATTTGAAATGTGTATATATCAAGTGAAAAAGGAAATTGTCACTAGTTTGGTCTTCTACTAGGCATATATTTTAACATCAACTGTCAAAAAGACCTCGCTTCACAGGCGCCACCTAGTGAAAAAACTGATGCGCGGAAACCCTCATTGTGAAGAGGCCTCAGGGAGTCTTTTGCCCAGCGTTTTACAGGGTTGATTTTCAGCCAGTACCGACGACAGTAACTCCCAAAACGCTGTACAAACATACAATATAATATACTGCTTAATTATACCCTTAATAGAACCAGTCATAAAAAGGAAAATTAACAAGCGAAATCCGCTTTTAACTAGTGTAGAGTACATACACACAATAGACAGCTGCGCTGCGTAGCCGGCCTCAGAGGCATCTGCGAATACCGAATTTAAAAAAACTGTCGTGTCGTCTCTTGCTGTTGATTCTCTATCTACCTAAGAGTGAAAGGAATGACCAAGTAGAGCAAACGTTTTCATTTTCTGCCGCAAACGTCACGGTCACGACTCGTTAGCAACGGTGTCCGATATTCAAATTCCTACGGTTATGGCTTTCGGCTGCTATTTATTGGATACTTTAGTTTTAAATGTGATTTGAGTTAAACTGGAAAGGATATTGTTGGGAGTTAAGTGCCATTGTATAAATATTTCAATATGTCTATGGTATTATTAAGAAAGAACTTAATCAAGAATCCCCGTAGGGTTGCCGGGGTAGAATAGCGCCACTCCATGTCTTCCCGTGGATGTCGTACGAGGCGACTAAGGGAATAAGGGCTTGTAGTACTGTTAGGTGATGGGCTTGCAACCTGTCACTAATGCGCTGTTAAACATCTTAGCCTAATTGTGCAAATTGTGGTTACAGAGTTATCAACACGTTTTTGGAGTTGTTGGTAATTCTGTAGCTCTGCCTGCCCCACTCTGGGAATTAAGGCGTGAAGGTATGTATTTGTATTTCTATGAACTTAATTAAGAGAATATAGCGCCGGGCAAATGTACGTAGATAGACCAAACACAAGATTAAGATACAATAAATATCCCATTGACACAAACTAGGCTGAGCCTGTACCTTGGGGTTCTCTGAGGCGATTAACAGATGGAAAAAGAAATTCCAATGAACTTAATACAAACAAAAAACAAAACATAACTTCTTTTATAATGGTGGCCGGTGGGTAATAGGTCAGTCCAACTAAAGTCTGCGCTTTTGGTTAAAATATTGTAAGACGCCGACTTCAGTTGTATCTATTACCTACCATTTTAAAAGAAGTTATTTTTGCATTTTAAAGGCAATATTTTGTTTTTTTTAAACTTTTTTTTTTATACACTTTTTCGTGATCATAATTATGATGTTTATATAACAGTCTCAGTCCCACAACACAATACCAAGATCTTGAACTATTGACGTACACAAACACTATACAATTTTAATAAACAATTGATAATGTTGTTGACCTTGACACTTGCATTTCGACGACGACATCGAGAATTTGATAAAATTTATCAGTACTAGGTATTCGACGCAGAGCTCGCATGAGTTTAATTGAGATTATATGAAAGTTTAGGTAACACGATTTATTTATTGTAACATCGACCTTTATCAATATTACTTTAAGATCTGTTGATTATCTTCGGTGCCCTCTCGTCTATTCAGTACCTACCAATAAATAACATTTGGGATCATTGTAAGGATACATCAAAAGCTTGGCATTTAATGTTCAACGTCCTGGCAGAATATCAACTAAGCTGTTCTGTGTTAGCAATGCAGTTGTCTGCTAGCTGTCTGCAATGCTGTCAGCATGAAGTGCAAAATATTTGCAATTACTAAGCGGGTGCGCTTCAATCAGTATCAAGACATTTTGTATAATTTAATTTAACTAATCACGAAAAGCATAATGAACGTTTAGCATAAAAACCATTTGTATAATTTTATCTGGCATACGATCGAATAACATACTTACTATTTTAGTATAACTATCATTTTCTTATTATTATGCATTTTAAGTCAATTTCTTCTAACTAGGTTAGATAAGGTTAGAACAGTGACCACATTAATAGTAATCAAAGCCGTTATAAATATATTTTTTTTAATTTATAAACATTACAGTTTTTGAAATTATGCATTTCGTTTTATGCATCATGACAATTTTATCGATGGTTTATTATACAGATCGAAATTATGCAATTCGTGTTATGTAAAATGATCATTAGACCATTTGTTTTTATGCTAAACATTACACACCCTTACTAAGCATCACATTTCGATTTTCCTTGCTGCTATTGTGACATTGGTTTTGTTATCATTTTATCAAAGTAGATTCTACCTAAATTTTATCACGTTTTGATGATTATCAATAAAATCATTGATTGCTATTGCGACGTGATAAAAGCTCCATTTTCTGCCCAGCTCAAGCTAAAAAAAATAATGCCTTTAGTCACCCTCACGAGTATTTGTAACGGAATGTACGTTATGGTAACGATACTGTAGTGAGTGACCTAGCCAACGAATCTAGCGGGCCCACTTTCTTCTCCGGTGAAAATTTGGCGATACTGAGTCTTGCGATGTTTTCTATGTTAGGTATCTATGAATTATAAGTAATAATTTCTAGAAAGGATGGATGAAAGAAGGGTTACGAAAGATATATGGCGAGCGAGAGTGAGCGGAGATGTCGGTAGGGGACGTCCTAGACGGACGTACGGTGATCAGATTCGCGATGTACTAAATAAAGCCCAATAAAAAGGACCCGAAACCGAGGTACGTTCATGAAGAGATTGATTAATGTAGAGGAAGCGAAAGTTGTATGTTTAGATCGGTGAACCTGGCGTTCCATAGTCTCTGCCTACCCCAATGGGAGACAGGCGTGAATTTAGAGAGAATTTAGAGTGTGTAAGAGGAAGTTTGAAAGTAGTGATAGAAAAATTGGAGGGTTACAAGGCAAGAAGACGTAAAAAGAGATGGATGGATTGTGTGAAGAGACGCTGAGATGACGGCTGTCGAAGGAAAAAACGTCCTGCGCCGACCCCAGATGATTGGGATAAGGGCAAGGAGATGATAAAGATCATGAATTTCTTCGAATTCATTTGTGTGAGGTCCCCTGGTATTTATCACTTTATAACAACGACCAATCCGCTTCCAGCGTCCTTCCCCTCAAAAACAAACACGAAACTGTGCCACATATTGTTATCTTGCGGAAATGTACCAACAATGTTAAATGTTGGTCAGACACGAGAAAGCGTGCGTGGGTCATTATCAAGATGTTACATTATAACAACACTTTCGCGTTTCCGGAGTTTTCTTGAATCAATTATTGGAACGCTCTCTAGAGAGCACTATGAGTTGGGAAAAGCAAAGCAATAAAAGTATAAACGAAATTGCTTGCAATAGGCTATAAATTATACCGTGGATAACGTAATCGGTCGGCTTTCAAAATAATATCTCGCTCTGACGACAATTCGTCTAGAGGAAAAGATAGGTAAGTTTTTACCCGACTGCCGATGGCGGAGGGTAATGTGTTTATCAGCCTACATATGTATGTTTGTTCCTTTGTGGCGCTAAAAACTAAACGAATGAACCGAATTCGATGATTCATATGTCAATCGATTCGTCTTAATCTTGTGAGTGTCACTAGTATGACAGTAATCAAAATCCAATATGGCGGCAACCAGACGCCATATTGTAAAAATGAAAAAAAAATAAGTCTGCGAAATATGACAAGTGGGGTATCGTTGAAAAGAGAATTTAAAATCATCTTAAGGTTTCCTTCATCATTTTTCATTTTTAATGATCATTTAGGATTTACAACGATTTAAAGTTGTTTAAAAACAGTCGGATTTTTTAAAGCTTGCTTTTTGTTATTATTATTATAACTAAAATATCTTTCGAGTACTTTTTCGAATCAAATCGGAGAAATACTGGAAAAGGGCCGAATCTTAAGTACCCGAAACCGACGTGCGTGCATGACTCGATGAATGAATGTTGAAGAAGCGAAGGAAATTTGTCAGGATCGTAGCAAGTGGAAAGAAGTGGTCTCTGTCTACCCCTCTGGGAAACAGGCGTGATTTAATGTATGTATGTGCAGGGTTGATAAAAATCATGATTTTTTTATTTCTGACGGATTTTTTGGATTTTTTAAAAAAAAACATGATTTATTTGATTTTTTTGATTTTAATTGATTGTTTTCAATAATGAGCCGTGAATTTATCCTATATTTATCAAAAACAATAATTTTAACGTATTTCTAAAAATACTTCCTTTTTTACACTAGCAACACTCACAGGTACGACAATCAGCATCCGTGGAAAGAGTATTTTCTACATTTGGACTTGTCCAATCTAAACTCCGCAATAGATTAGGAAATGAAAAGGCGGGAAAATTAGTGTTTTTGTACAAATACTATAATAAATAATTTGGTTTTTTTAAGTTCCTTGTTGTATGATGATTTTTTGAATAAATAAAAACTGAAAAGTTGAGATTATTAAAATATTGTTCTTTTTATGGAAAAAAATCAAATTTGATTTAAATCATTGATTTAAATAAAAAAATCACTTGATTTAAATCATTGATTTAAATCATGATTTAATCAACCCTGTGTATGTGTAAATATCTTTCAAGATTTCTGCCTTGTGTTTTGCCTATCTGATCTACTTATATAAAAAGATATAATATTTTACTAAAGTACACGTTTTATTCTCTCGATTGCACAGTATCTATTTCTTAATTTCAGATTGTGTATTACAACTGTGTAGGAATCAGGGAAGAAAAAGAACTAAACTTCGTGTTTTGGTAAACCATGCTGGATTGTGATTCCACACGGTAAAGCCTTATTGTTTTTGACGTGTTTCCGTATTGTCACCGTTTTGATACCTCTTATTTACTTGACAGTAATGACCAAAGAGCGGAATTCTTCATAGCAAAAATCAAACTGTCAGAGGGATTGACCTAACTGTTTTA
Organism: Acleris emargana; assembly: GCA_927399475.2. Lineage (NCBI taxonomy): Eukaryota > Metazoa > Arthropoda > Insecta > Lepidoptera > Tortricidae > Acleris > Acleris emargana. The sequence continues at coordinate 1,116,134 of OV656859.1, forward strand.
TCGACTTATCGATAAATATTTGTCACTTAACGAAACAAAGTTAAAGTAATGAAATCAGGCTTTTGGATATACATACAAACAAATTAACGGTGTCCCTAATTAGCTGACCGCCACTGTATTTTAGTATAAAAGTAAAGAATAAAACAGAAAATACTTTTTTTTTTATTTTCTACTTATATGAAACTTATCATTAAAAATTAAAAACAAATATTGCTAAGAGTAGGTAACTAATCTTCATTCAAAATAACAAAGTCGAAATATAAATCTGTACTAAATATGTTTTCTTCATCTTCCCTGTAGTAAAAGAAAATAGTCATTATTTTTTCAACATTGTCACCTTTCAAATTACTCCTTTTTTCATTGTAGATCCATTTATAAGATGAAAACGAGCGTTCTACCTCAGTTGAAGTAACAGGAGCATATTTTTAGTACTCGATAACGGTGTTTTGGCTGTAATCACTTTTTTCTATAAAATCAGCATATCAGGCCCCTATTTCACCAAGTTACAATTGTCAATGACATATGTCTGCTGACAATACACATATCTCACTGACAATTGATCAAGCGACAGGTGACAACTGACAATTTCGTAAATTATTTTGTATAGAAATGCGACGTATGCGTATAAACATTACTAACATTTTGTTAAAATTGTCATAATCTTAATAAAATGACAATTATCTTGTGAAACAAGAATAATTTTTCCGACTCGACATATTCGTAGATTTGTCGGTATTTATTGACATGAGATCGAGGCTGTGTCAGCCTAGCGCTACAATTGTAATTTACCTCTCACCTCAAAGGCAAAAAATTATTATAACGTTTCACTTAATCGCATTTCACCCCAACTGTATAATTATTAAAAGTATCACTTTTTGTCTCTTTCGTTTTTTTTGCCGCTAATAATTTAGTCACATTTGTCTTTTATATTAGTAACAAAGACAATATTCCAATATTAAAATGAGATGAATCCCAAATGAATTGATATCCCAAAGAAAAAAAAAGGAACAGTAACTTCAATATCTCGCGGTCATTACATATAATGACATGTTTTAATGTTGTGTGTGAGTGGCCTCAACGCTGCTACCGATACCTGCAGAGTTTTACTGCAAACGTCAATTAATACGTCAAATATAATAGCGTTCCAAACATACATCGATCGCGATGAAATGCAACTAAGCAAAACACTATACGGAAATTTAATGTATATGCTACAAAATTCAAAATTAATTTAAAAAAAAATTAATACCCCTAGCAATTGTTGAGATAATTTGTAATTAGTAAATTACAAATTATCTCAACAATTGCTAGGGGTATTAATTATTATAACTCGGTACTTACTATTGTCCTCTTTGGCCAATTTTGCCATGTGATAATATCTTAAGTACTTTATATAGAGAGATATATATCGTATGTCTACTTGTGATTTCTAAGCAATTTCCTTCCAGTTTTTGATCTTCCTATCAAATGTTACGTTATTTTCCGAAATTAAATTCAATATCGTAATTTCTTGGTCATATCCACTGTTATTGTTTTAAAATCGAAACGCTCGCTTGTGTGTTGTCATTATTGGTGGAAGGAATTAAAAATGATTTGTGTTTAAAACGCTGTAAATAATTGAGTAGTTTTAAATAAGTTAAAGGAAAATCCTATTTAGCCAGTGATACCTACGTGTATAGGCAAAATAAAATAAAAAAAAGTTTTTTCCTTTAGTCATGTCTTCATACAATGCCTAAGTAAGTACTAGTCAAATTCTATTTTTTTCATAAATAATCGATTAACTAATACCGGCGATAAAATAGGCTTCTTAAACTTATCCGTATTAAAAAAAACAATACGATATTTACCTCCTTTTGTTTCGTTGTAAATGTAAAATTTTAAAAATACTTACGTTTGGAGCCAGGCAAAGAGAATTAACAGTATAATAAGAAGGTAGGGTACATTTGGTGCAGAGCCAACCAATAATAATTTATTTTTAAATCAAAGGATTTTTTTTTTAAATTATGAATAGGTTTGCTGAATATTACTTAATACGTGACGTGTGAGTGAATGAATAAATGGTAAGATGCTGTCGGCCTTATTTGTAAGTCGTCTTGTCCTTCCCGCAAAAGGTACAGTCAACCAATTTGATCAACAAGCCACTGTGGACTATGTCAACTAGACGTTGTAAAGCAAATTAAAAGAAGTATCTTATGTTTTGGGTGACAACGTCACTTTGACATAGTCCATATTGGCTTAGGAATCGAATTGGTTGATCATAGGTATTATAAATCTTGCAATGGTGGACGCCTGTCAACAACCGACATACGGTAAAAAAGATAAGAAACAACAATTGTCCTGACATATTTACAATTGTCATCTTATTTCGACAATGCCTGTTTCACAATTTACAATTGTCATGTGTTCTTGACAATTGTAGTACTTGTCAAGCTTGGTGAAATAGGGGCCAGGTCAAATGTTACAGAATAATCTTTTAAGTTGATTATGGATACCTAATGCGATATTATTCCGTAACATCGATAAGTCGATAAAACAGTTAGGTCAATCCCTTTGACAGTTTGATTTTTGCTATGAAGAATTCCGCTCTTTGGTAATGACAGTACCTAACAGCAGCCGAGTTAAAAACAATACGATAACACTTCATAAGCAATATTGTGTTATTGAGATGAAGAGGCCCAGATTTACTTACTATTTATTTTCCACAAGTTTTAACAATAGACAACAATTCATTTTGTGCTAAGGTAGTAAAATAAAATACCGTTTCTAGATTTTACACTGCTGATTACAGTAAAAATTTCTTTGGATTTTTTTATGCAGTAGTTTTTTTTTATATTTAGGAAAAACAGTAAAAAAAGTTGGATTGTGAATGTTAGGAATACACTTATAGTGCCCTTAGTCTATTTATTACCAAAGGAATTTAAAAAAATATACAACTGTCATGTTCATTGTTTATCCGTCTGACGGATTACTTGATTCTGACGACACGCTTTCAATTCTACGCAAAATAGTTTATTTATTTTAATGGCGTCTACAAATTACGTAATTAATTAAATTACGCAAAATAGCAAATTTGTGAACGAACGGCAGCGAATGATTGACATGACATGACAGTCAGTTTTGTTTACTGTTTAAAGTTACTTTTTTAAATTTTATATCACGCTAAGATCACGACATCAGTATTCCTAACTTTGTATACAGGGTTATTGGTAAGTCGACCTATTCCCGTTAGGAGGTGATAGGGGTGACTATTTGCGATAATTTTGACCCTCATATGCATTATGCAAAAATGAACCATTTTTGAGTAATCGCGTTTTTTAGTTTTTTTTTTAAATTAGTCAGAAATTCAACTTGAAAAATTTATTACAAAAAAAGTATCAATTTAAATAATATTTTTTTTCTGATTTATAAATACTATTAAACACTGGTTGTTTCTCAATATTAAAACAATAATTATCGGTCCAAATTTAAAAAAGCGAGACGGAAAACAAAAAAAAAACAATTTTTTTTTGCGATCGCTTTCCACTAAAATGCCTTAAAAACAAAAAAAACGTTATGAAATTTGGCTTGCAGATTATTTTAAAAACTTTACTGTTTTCTTAGCTCTCCAAAAATGCATAACAACTAGGAACTTATTTAAAAAAAAACTGAAAAAAAATCATCACAAAGGAAGCGGGCGGAAATTCGTCTTCGAACTAAACTAGTCAGTCAATGAAACTTCAAAAATTAAAAAAAAAAAAAAATACCAAATATAAATCAACTTTTTTTATTTGCTTTTGTACAAGATGAAATTGCTGTTCTTATGCAATATTAAAAAAAATATTATTTGTACACGTTTGAGAAAACGAGGCCGAAAACTAAAAAATACATGTTTTTTTATCAAACTCCATCATAAATTATACGAAAACAGAAAAATTTACCAATACATTTGGCGTGCAGATTACACGTTGATAAAAAAACATTTATTTTTTAGTTTTCGGCCTCGCATTCTCAAATGAATGCATTCTGGTTTATGCATGCACAGGAGTTACAGATAACTCACAGAAACCTAAGCGAAGCGAGGGCGGGTCGCCAGTAGGTATACAGGTGTTACAAAAATACCCGTAAAGCCGAAAGGGGGTTAAATGGTGCCTTATAACAAGTCCATTTACAATATCTGAGAACCGTACTATAACTATATGACTTACCGCAAAAAAAATTTTTTTTTTTTTAATTGATGTGCAAACCCTATTTCAGTAAAATTAAAGAGTAAACTACGCAGAACGTTTAAATGTACATGTTTACCTAATTCACAAAACATATTACAAGTCGAGTTTTGGAAGATTTTAAACGAAGAAATCTAAACTAACACTTACTTTTTCGTAATGAACGTCAAATATACAGGAACGGCTCAAAGTGAGCTCCGCCTTGCTCAATGCACAACCTCCGATACAGTTCGCGAGCGCGATTTAAATTGCTATCTTCATGGCCTTCGCATAACATCATTTAAATCGTAATATTCTGAGTTAGAAAACATCGTCATTTTGGAAAAAAATATGGAAAAAAACGGGACAATTGTAGAATATCGATAAGAAGATTTGAAATTGACAACATATTTTTTTTTCGTCTTGACGTTTTTTGAAGCCGGTACTTTAAGCATAATGACATCATAGTATTGAACCTTTGTGGATGAAAAACAGAAAAACCATTAAAGTTGAAAATTATTAAAATTGTTAGGTAGGCCTCTCTGTTAAATAATCTATGCCAACTCCGGTTCCCTGACATGACAGCTTCCTAGGGTTGACAATATTTTTGGCTTTGATAATATATTATATTTTTGACGGGGTATTTTGTAACACGTTGTATATATCAAATCAGGATAAGAAAATGTTGTACTAGATATCATATAACTACATCTACGAGGCGTATCTTTGTGCGAGAGATCTTATTATAATGGTCGTCTATATACGCATCAATACAAAAGTCCAATTTAGAAAGACTAACACGAACGAAGGTTCTTCTTATCTCGACTAAGATGCCGTTACATCAGACAATGCGTGCCGTCCCTGTCGCGCCCCGTGGGAAAGAGATGCCCTCTGTTCCAGTTTTAGAAGTGCGATGCAGATGATTCACTCGTACATAACGCGACATGTTCCGTACTTTGATTGTGTCATCGTTGTGATAGAGAAAGGTCTAGAATTCGTTTCGTTTGTTTACGTTATCTAAGAGCGGAGCATAAATAAAAGTGACGAGTCATTACGGCTTATGTTTACACTATCTTGTTAATTTACAATTGACTTTCCCGCTTCATTTATTTCCTCTTTAATTAGTTTTCGTCGTAATATCTCGCGGGTCTTAATTAGCAATCGTCCTAGCCTCGTTAGACCTAATGGGAATACAGGGTGTCCCAGAAATAGCACGTCACAGTGACACTGGAGATTCCCCAGCCTCAGACGAACCAAACCAGCCTAACATGACCTCAGTAAAAGTTGCACCGTTTTCGAGTTATACCAATTTAAAGATTTTTCCAATTTTTCACCTCTTTTGACATTGTAAGTGCTCGCATTTACTGGGATAGCTTTAGAATTTAGTTTTTTTTATTTGTGCGCGTTTATGAATAGTTTATTAAGATGATAGAAGCATTATTATGTCAATAACTAATGTAAAAGTTGGAAAAATACTGTAATGAACTTGACTTAAATTATCATCAACATAGTAATTTAAACTTTGAGCACCTGCCATAACTTTTTTTTAGTATAAACAAAATAAGCAAATAACTTTAAAAACATGCGTATTTTATGCCAATTCTAAAATGGTATGACACATGATATCTTAATGCATAAAAGTAGGAATTCGTATGACATTTGCCAATATGGATCCTCGGAAATCAATGGTAATCATCTAAAAAATTATCTTGTACTCTACGATATCTCATTTGTTTGTGCTCCTTTGAAGAATATGATTTATTTTTGGTTGACCTTGGTTCAAAGATAATAAAAAACGGGTTTAATTTTCATTAGATTTACAGTAAATGTTCGAATTGTTTTCCTCCGACTGAAATGAACGGTTAACCGAATCGACTGCCCGCCTGCTTCGGCTGGGCGTCCCCACTTATCATCATCAAGGCACAAATGGCATCTTCGAATAAAATTTCGGTTTAATGTTCGTAAACTGGTTTCCGATATGTCTCGGGCTGCATTGAAGACACGTCGCCGTAGTTCCTCTTCGTTACTTATTGGTTTTGAATAAATATTGTCTTTCAAACATCACCAAAAAAAAAAAACATTTTACAAAGCGAAATCCACTTCCGTTAAGAGTGCCGAGTAGTCGTTTCAGTTCCACTAACAAAATCAGAGTGACACATGATATCTTAATGCAAAAAAGTAGGAATTCGTATCACATTTGCCAATAAACTAACAAATGACACGCGTTTAGCCGCTTTGCAAGTTTATCATGTAAAGAATTGTAGGATAGTTATTAATTTATTGCAGTTGTAGCACTGTGACCCAAACTACTCGTTCGTTACCATGCGTTTCGTGCTATACTCGTTGATTAATATTAAACCTCGTCTTAATAGCCGACTTTTTAGTTAGGTACGAAGTTAGGTAGTTATGTGATACGAATTCCTACTTTTTTGCATTAAGATATCTATCATTAGTCACTCTGATTTGGTTTTTGGAACTGAAACGACTACTCGGCACTCTTAACGAAACTTGATTTCGCTTTGTAAAATGTTTTTGTTTTTTTGGTGATGTTTGAAAGACAATATTTATTCAAAACCAATAAGTAACGAAGAGGAACTACGGCGACGTGTCTTCAATGCAGCCCGAGACATATCGGAAACCAGTTTACGAAAATTAAACCGAAATTTTATTCGAAGATGCCATTTGTGCCTTAGAGTCGGAGGGAAACAATTCGAACATTTACTGTAAAAACTAATGAAAATTAAACCCATTTTTCATTATCTTTGAACCAAGGTCAACCAAAAATAAATCATATTCTTCAAAGGAGCACAAACAAATGAGATATCGTAGAGTACAAGATAATTTTTTAGATGATTACCATTGATTTCCGAGGATCCATATTGGCAAATGTCATACGAATTCCTACTTTTATGCATTAAGATATCATGTGTCATACCATTTTAGAATTGGCATAAAATACGCATGTTTTTAAAGTTATTTGCTTATTTTGTTTATACTAAAAAAAAGTTATGGCAGGTGCTCAAAGTTTAAATTACTATGTTGATGATAATTTAAGTCAAGTTCATTACAGTATTTTTCCAACTTTTACATTAGTTATTGACATAATAATGCTTCTATCATCTTAATAAACTATTCATAAACGCGCACAAATAAAAAAAACTAAATTCTAAAGCTATCCCAGTAAATGCGAGCACTTACAATGTCAAGAGGTGAAAAATTGGAAAAATCTTTAAATTGGTATAACTCGAACTGTGAAGTGAGGTGCAACTTTTACTGAGGTCATGTTAGGCTGGTTTGGTTCGTCTGAGGCTGGGAAATCTCCAGTGTCACTGTGACGTGCTATTTCTGGGACACCCTGTATATATGTAAAGAAACATCCAATTTGGGGCATTATAAAATAATTTTAAGCTGTTATTCTAAATTAATTCCTCGATGTATTTCATTTTCCTATTATTATTTTGCGTTTTGCAGCGAATGAACATTTTTTTTCTTCTTCTAAACTATAGGGTGCCTTCGATCGTTGATATACGTAATGATAATGATAGTCCTGTAATGAAATGTCCATTCTTTTAACGGCAACTTGTTTAATAAAAGCTCATAAAATCCGTCAAATCACTTCGTACCCAAGAAGATAAAGTATTCGAGTTTTATTATGGTATATTTAGTCTTGCGTTAAAAAACACTACTTTTTACTTTGAATGCGGGGAAAATACACGAAGTTGTATACAAATTTTTAATATTTAACAAATATGTCACAAAGTTTCTGACAAACTTTAAATGCTTGCATATTTAGCCAACATATATACCAACTTGAAAACTATTTGGACCATGCATAATAAAAAAAAAACCATAACATATTTAAATAGATTCATATTCGTAATCATTGATCGTGTTTTACGAAGTTAAATCGTTTCACTTTCCTATTTTTGCACAGTTGTCATTTTGAGGTTATTTCCACGCCAAAAATGGTCCATACCCAATCACTGAAAATGGAGGTAATTCTCCATTAACAAAGATCGTGATTGAATGTTTAGGGATTTCAAAAGTAAATGAAAAAAAAAAGAACTTTAATCCCTAGAGATTAATAAAGAGTTTTAGTTCCAATGTGCGCGAGACTAAAGTATCATTTTAAGAGCATGAGACGTGAAAATTAAATTATAAATTCAAGATCGTATCGTGTCTAAAGGGCCATAATTCCCGCATTATAAAACACTGAGTCATCCATCGATGCCATAGGAATCTGCAAATTCCATTCCCTTGCGTTCATGAGAGCGTTTGGCTTCTGCAATTAAGTACAGGTTCTATAAGGAGCTTTAGGTGAATCACTGGGGATGCACTTGCGTATGTGTGAGGAACACATGACAAGTAACATTCCATCATACATACCTCTTTAGAACCCTCTCATAGTGACAGCGTCAAGGCACAGGAATGAAATTAAGTTGAAAATAATAATTCGCTTTTTGCGACAGGGTTGCATAGTTGTTAACTGTAGCTACCAAGACGTGCGTCAGAGGACTTAAAAGAGATGCGACAAGGTCGCCAACCTAATTCCCGAAGAGGCGGTCGCTTGCCGCCATTTCCGATTTTGGATACATTTAAATGCGAAAGTTATCTAAATCCGAGATATTTCAGCGCGTAGACCTATAACAATTACACTAGCAAAGCCATTTTCATATTTCAGTTGAAGAAAAAGTTACAGTTTTTAAAAAAACTGACTAATATTATAAATGCGAAAGTTTGTTTGTAGTTTGTTTGTTTGTTTGTAACTCCTTCACGCTGCAACGGCTGGCTGAATTTGGATGGAATGTAGAAGTTCCCGAGGGAATAAAAATAATTGCAACAGAAACAGAAACATATTTATTGCCCTCTCGACGCAGTAGTTTTGCATATTATACACAAAAAAAACTACAGTAGTGCATAATTGTTTTCCATCGTATTTTCACGGAAACGTACGAACGTGTCTTGTTATTTCAGTCGGTCACAGTACAAAAAGGTTGACTGAAGTAGCATGAAAAATACGAACGTTTCCGAGAAAATACGATAGAAAACAATACAATATATGGCAAAAGGTTCAGAACTCAGCATATACTGTGAGACTGAGGTCTATTATATTTCCAACGACACGTCCCTAGTCTTTATTGGTCGTTAGAAAGAGACAAGTCCATTTCTGTCCATCTTCCATTGTTTTGACTTGTGTCGCTACACAACCACACTCAAACAACTCCTGATACAGTTATAAAAGTTCTAACCATAGTCTTTTATTAACAATTTCAATGCCTAAATCTCCTTAAGGAGTCAGTCTTGTATAAAAATCAGTGGACCGGGCAGATCAAGCGAGGCGAGTCTGGTCATTGACCTTGTCCAATTCAAGTTTATGATAAGGGGACCTTTAATCAGTGTTAATAAGTTAATAGGTTTGTTTAGAGTTTAAACGCGCTTTAGTAGTTGCCGATCTAATAACAGTCGGCGAGTCAAAGGTAATTTTTTTTTTTTTTTTTTTTTTTTTTTTTTATATCATAGGAAGGCAATCGAGCACACAGGCCACCTGATGGTAAGTGGAAACTGTGACCCATAGACATTCGCATTCACAAGACCGCAATCCTAAGACTGCAAATGCGTTGCCAACCCTGAGGACTAAGATGGAATGCCTCTATGCTAGTCATATGGTAAAAACAAGATACTAGAGATAACCTAGTGACTTGACCGCGAGTAGGGCACAGCCATGATTGTGTGTTGGAGGGGAGCCCACCGTTTGGCAAAAATATGTTTGCCAAATGTATCATTTACCAACTTTTTAATTTGCCAACTCAATGTTATATAAATTTTCCAGAATTTATATCAGTACCATCGTGTAGAGCTTAGAGCCCCATAGGTTAGGTTAGGTTAGTTTTTATAAAATTCAAAAATATTTACGGTTACAGAATTGACTAATGAAAAGTTGGGAAACGATACATTTTGCAAACATATTTCGCTGAAACAAAGGTAACCCGTGTTGGAGGACAAGATTTCCAGGATTCGACCAAAACTGGTTACAAGGCTGATAAGTAATAGAAGAGAAGCCTAGTACAAAAGGGATAGTTATCATATCAGCTTAATTTTAATAATAAAAAACTATTAATTAAATAGAAATCCCCCAATATAATGGCTACGTCTACTTACTGCGGGTATGAATTAGGTACTTGTATAATTTAGGTCCTTTACTCTTTGGCGTCATGGTTAATGACCTGGCCACTGTTCCTAAGCATGCGCAATGCCTGCTCTATGCCGATGACCTGAAGCTGATTTACAGGGTGCAGGGAATCACTGACTCGGAGTCTTTGCAGAGGGACATAGATTTGGTTTACGAATGGAGTCTTAATAATAAACTTGTGTTTAATGCTGACAAGTGTGCCGTTATTACCTTCAGTAGAGCGCGTAGTCCCCTGTGTAGACCATATCTGTTGGGTTCGGAAACCATCACCCGTGTCACATCGATACGAGACCTGGGGGTTGTACTAGACTCCCACCTTAATTTTCATGAGCACATGACAATGCTTGCAGCAAATTGTTACCGCAGACTTGGGTTTGTTGTCCGCAACGCCAGGGAGTTTGATGATCCCAGGGCCATAAAGCTTCTCTACACCGCTCTCGTGAGAAGTAAGCTGGAGACAGCCTCAGCTGTTTGGAATCCCCATGAAGCGTCATACATCTTACTGCTGGAAAAAGTTCTGAAATCATTTTTGCGCTTCCTGTACAAAAAAGTGTACGGGTACTACCCATTCTTGTACCCAACAAAATTCCTTTTGGGAACCTTGGGCTTCTTCTCCCTGGAAGTAAGGCGAAGCTTCGTGCTTATATCTATGGCTTGCGGTATCTTGAGGGGGGACTCAGATTGTCCGGTTTTAGTATCCCAACTGGTGCGTCTGCAAGTTCCCCCTGTGACGAAATACGCTTATCGGAAACGCAAGTACCCTTTACTGGCGGTGCCGGCAGCACGGACCATGTTCCGCCGCAAATCGCCGCTAGTCCGTGCTCTGCCACTCCTGAATGTATTTTTGGATGGGCGATGGTGCGTGATGAATGTCTGAGGTTTTGTGTGAAGATGGATGCACGGCCTTCAACTGTCTCCTAACTTATTAATGTTATATTATTTTTATTGTTTACTGTTTTGTCACTCTGTTAATACTATTTTTGTTTTCTTCTAAAATTCACAGTGCTTTAGTCTTTACTGTAATGCTGTGTAATTTCTTTGAATAAATAAATAAATAAATAAATAAATAATGTATGCAATGAATTCGAATTAAATGGCTTAAGTATCTTAAATTTAATTTGTAGCCTCATAATTGTCTGTATATTATTTACATCATGCCATACGATTAAATAATAAATGCATACGAATAAAAAAAAAATGCTTCTCACAGCTTGTGACGGGTGGGACAAGTAAAATTCAAACATACACAGATTTGAATAAAATGAACATACACTTCCTTTTGTTTACTTACTAAATGAAATATTAAGAATAAATCATGTTTTATTTTTATAAGGAATCCTATATTTCTTTCTCAACAATATTGACCGGTTGTGTAAATTGGTGGTACTTTTCGCTGGAATGACCCTTACATAATTTTTTTAAAACATAACCCCGTTTGGGATTTGGGAGCTGCCACAGAAAGACACAAAAATATACAGATGCACAAGTTAAACTTATAACACCCCTCCTTTTTGCCGGGGGGGGTAAAAAAAATCAAAAAGATCATACGTTCAAGGCTCTGGATGAAATGAAATTCAGGCCATTATAGTGCAAATACTGAAGAAAAACAAAAAAAAAATGGAACTATGCAGGCAGGAGTACAACTCTTTGGTTGGGTTTAATTAATATAATTTTAAATTTCCACATTTTGACCCTGCTTACGATGCTAGCGGTTCCGGGTTTCAAATCCCAGTAAGCTTATTTGTGTGATGAGCGCGAATATTTGTTCCTGAGTCATGGATATTTGCAATGTATTCACGTATATATTTAAATAGCCTACAACTAAATTGTCTAATTTATAGACATAGATTAGACAGCAGATCTAACCAGTTTTTACTAGACAACGATATAAATACTTATATAGAGAAATATATACTTAAATACATAGTAATCATCCATGACTCAGGAACAAATATTCGCGCTCATCACACAAATATCAGCCCATACCGGGATTTGAACCCAGGACCGCTAGCTTCGTAGGCAGGGTCACTACCAACTAGGCCAGCGCGTCGTCGACAATGTATAAGACCGGCTAGAATAAGAAGCGTCAGATTCAAATTAGCGCTGTCATGGCACTGTCATTTGATTATGACAGCTGCTCATAGATTAGCAAAGTGTTTTAGCGACACCTAAATAAAATTAGGAAGTTTAAAGGCCACTGTAGAATCGGGTCCGTCCAGTCACCCAGACGGTTTTTTTTTTCTAGTACTACGTCTGGCAACCCTATCCGTGGAACGAAACGTCCGCGTGCCTCTGACTCATCGCGACTGTGTCGATGCGCTTGCGACGTTTCTTTCGGCGCTGGAACAAGGCCGCGGTTATTATTCGACGTAACGCGCCGTAATCAGCGACCTTCGTAAGGTCACATTCTTATACGTTCCTCAGTTGTCGCATAATTTCATTATTGCTATTATCAGGGAGTGTTGTTTATTCAGCATTGTTTGCATCTCTTTTATCGTTTAACTTCGTATATGTTTTTAACCATTTTCCAGGCCTTGCTAAAGTAAGGATAATTACATACATTAAATCACGCCTGTTTCCCAGACGGGTAGGCAGAGACCACTTCCTTCCACTTTCTACGATCTTGACAAATTTTATTTCGTCGGTTTCGGGTACGTAAAAGTCGACCCTTTTTAAAGTATGTTGCTATTTCGTTTTAATTTCATAGTTTCAATAAAAATATATTTTTACAAACAAAACTTGGAGCGATCTTAGTATATGGAAAAAGCATCGATAGTTGGGTTTATCGATATAGGCAATCCCTAGCTGTCATTTAATTTTGCCCCGCATATTCCTAGGTCTGATAATAAGTAATATCATCATCATCATCATCATGTCAGCCGAATGAATGTTATACACGAGGTTGTTATGCTAAAGTGTTATATTATGTGACTGTTATGCTACAAAAAATATACATTTTGTTTTTATACTAGATGTTTGTTATCCATTTCGTGCAATGGTATACTGATTGAAGCGCGCCCATCTAAACTACATCCATTACTGGTGTTGCAACAGTCCATAGTACCTACCGATTACCTACAATGTGGGCCGAATAACTTGTGTATATGTGTAACAAGAACAACAATAAAAGATGTTATGTTATGACGCTGTCGCAACCAACATATCGTTACTTCTTTAGAAAAAACTCGTATCTGACATTTCGAGATGTACGAGTTTGATTTTAATTCTCCTCACGTTTATGTTTAAAATCGTACGTCACGAAATATGAGATACGAGGTTTTTCCAAAGTAATGACGATATCCATTTACTCACATCCATAACTGATTCTAGCGCTGAACGCTTTCGCAAAAATCCGAATGCAAGGTAAACCGGACCAACCCATGCTGGCCTCGATTTGAAAACCATCACGATTCTACTTTGGCTATTGCCCATATCAATATGTTAAACTCTATTACTTTTTAATTGCATGTTTGAAAAAGGCATACAGAGGTTCTATATAAAAAAAACCGGTAAAGTGCGAGTCCGGAATCGCGCACCGACGGTTCCACGTTTAAGATAATATGCTTGGTAACCGCAAAAGAAAATACTCATTTTGTTATTAACTTTATTTTCTATGCAATAAGGTCTATTTTGACTAGCCTAAATTTTAAAACGGATTTTAAAATGGTATTTCTTTGTAGGTAAAATATACGGGATAGAAGCTTTCCGCCTACATCTCTATATGGCTAGGTAGCTGATACGACCAGATCGCTTTGTGACTACATCTCGATCTGACTACATCGCTTTGTGCCTAGATCGCAATACGACCAGATCGCTTTGCGACTACATCTCTTAAAGTCCGAGTCGCTAAATGACCACATTGTTTTTTTCACCTTATGTCTGTCTTAGCAATATTGACGGAGCCCCGCATGGCGGGGCTCCTATTCCTGGGTTATTTGCCCTTCGGGCGTTTGAAGTTACCTAACGAACCTAACCTACCTAGTAACGCAAACGAAGTAGTCATTTTGCAACTCGGACTTTTAGAGATGTAGTCGCAAAGCGATCTGGTCGTATTGCGATCTAGGCACAAAGCGATGTAGTCAGATCGAGATGTAGTCACAAAGTCATCTGGTCGTATCAGCTACCTAGCCATATCGAGATGTAGGCGGAAGCTTCTATCCGCGACACTCTCAAGGGAATCAAAATTTATAGGGTATTTTCCTTTGACCTAGAACTATGAAATTTGGCAAGTAATACCGTCTTATACTACCAGTATAAGGAAAAATCGGAATCTATACATTTTTAATTAAATCACACACAAAAAACAGGGTCTTTATGCAAGGAACGGCGGTCCAAATTTTGAATTGAGTTAACCGTGTCATGTACCCTGGATGGGCGAGTCCGGCTCGCACTTGTCCTTGGTTTTATTTCTTTATTAGCACTAGCAACTAAATCTTTAGATAATCATAACACAGTGTTTTTTGTCGGATATTTGTATTAACTGTTGCCCTGTTGTTGTTGTTGTTGTAGAAGTCGTTCATTCCCTTGGGAACTGACTAATATTCCCAGATAAAAAGCCCCTGAAGGATCTCATGTGACTCAAGACTCAAGCTATATCCATATCAAATTTAATCAAAATCAGTTCAGCTGTTTAGACGTGAAAGCGTAACAAACAGACAGTTACTTTCAGAATTACTTTCGCATTAATATTAGTACGGATGGATTCGACTTGCTTCTTCACTACATCAGGGTCTCTATTTTATTGTGTAAAACCACCGTCATTACTGTCCAGTAAATAAGAGCTATTGTAACGTTGGCAATACGATAAAATGACAAGACAATATAGTTTTAACGAGTAGAATAATTCTGCTCGGTAAAAACATATTGCCTTTGAATAGGGAATATGCATGTTTTTTTTTTACAGCTTCAATTGAAGCTGATTCATGTAACAAACAGATCACAAAAATCATTTTTTGAATAACTATAAAAATAACCAAGATATAAGCCAACAAAGATTTGTTCCTATCTCTTTCTAGAAAAACGGAATTTTACATGGAGTTTATATGGCCGCAGTGCACAATGACGTCACGGTGCAAATCGGATCTCTCTGTCTAATTAGAAGTTTGAAATGCTTATAACTTCCGTATTTCTTGACCGATTTTAATTTTAATTTCCGTTTTGGTGATCTCTTTTACGGTATTTTCATATTTTGATGAGAAATGCGATTTTTAAAATCCATGCATATTCCCTATTGTTATCGTACCTCCTGTTTATAACTCGTCCGCACTTTTCTATAAAGTAAATAAAAGCTATCTGTTAAGTATCCGCTGTTTAGAATTTTGCTATGGCAACATTCAACAAAAGTGTCAGTTGAACTGTCATGTAATATAGTCTATCTACCCCCTTCCTTTTTGCATCGCGCGCGAGCTGCCACTTAAAAAGGTGTTGGTTACAATAATTTAAATGTTTGGTGATTTATTCGTGTCGGTACCACCTCCAATACCTTGGACAGTCAGAAGGACGCCTGCTGATGCTGATAACCAAGCTGCAGGTAGAACAGGAGCCTCGGTAAGCCTTTAGTACTCAAGCTCGGGGCCTGGAGTCTGCACTTAAAAGCAGTGAGGATTCACCACTGATATTTAATATTGTAGTATTTTCGTTGTCGTTTCATGTATCGTGTCGTGACGTATTAAAAAATAATAATATATTGCAATACAGTCCACTCATAACACTATCATATCATAACATTGACAATAAGATAACAAAGTCAAAGACAATATGGTTTTATTATAGCCACAAAATAATAATTTTAGGGTAATGCATTATCTTCGATTAAGTAGCATCGAATTTCACAATACATAGTGGCAGTCTCATACCCAAATCTTCTTAGCAGACATTCTGTCAGACGACTACGAGCACTGGAGCAAATTAAGGGGTCAAAAACACACCAAATCAGAACAACCGAGCCAAAGCAAAACCCTACTTGTACGCATTAGAATAAGGATCAACGCTGCGCAGTTAGTTGGTATCTTATCTAGCGCGCGGGCACTACTCGATATCGTTCAAAACTAGGTTATCAAAGCTTTCAATTATACGGGATTGTGTTTGTATTTCTAAGAACAAATGAGTAACGGGGATTTTAGACGACATGTAAAATGTGTAACACGGTCTTAAAGTAGTCGTAGTGATTAACTCAGAAATGATTCAACGACGCGTTAAGGTGGCGGTTCGCGCCGCGACAGGGACAAGCGACCGAGACAGGAGACCGTAACCGGAGACCGCGACAAGTGTCTCGGTCTCTTCTGCATATACTGTGGGTCGAGACCGAGACCGGCGACTGCGACAATTCTATTCTCGACCGAGAGACGTCAAGTATCGCAGAGTCTGTCGATGTAGTCAGTTGTGTTTGTGTCATGCATGAATCATGATGGAAAACCGAAAAATAATAGTAGAACTTCTATTGGAGGAAGAAGAAGACGAAGATTTGCTCTTATATTATTATTACAAATACAAAATTAAAAGAAGATTACCTATTAAGAAATTATATTTAACTAGAGGCCAAGAAGGATCATTTTCGCTATTAGTGAAGAAGCTTTTAATGTTTGATGAAAATATATTCAGGAAGTATTTTCGGCTGAATAAAACAGTTTGATTAGTGATTACGTATTAAATTTACTGAAAAAAACAATTTCAGCTCTGTAGGAGTCTAGTTGTTCATCATATATCGGACGATGCTGTCTTATAAACTCAATCAGCGTTTCACATTCTTCATCAGTAAAATTCATTTTTAACAAGAAAACCCGTGTGCTTTGAGCGCGACACGAGACACTACTCGTCCGCGGCAGCGACCGTCTCGCTGTCTCCTGTCTCCCGTCTCTGTCTCCTGTCTCGGTCTCGCTCGCGAACTGTCGCTTATATGTTGCCTACCGTCAAGTGACGGTCGCAGTCTCCGGTCGCGGTCTCCTGTCTCGGTCGCTTGTCTCTGTCGCGGCGCGAACCGCCACCTGTAGAGCTATGCCACATGAACATTGCCGGGGCGACTTGTTAGATAAATTTCACATAATCATTATTTCTGTGAAGCGATATTTCTTTTCGCATTTTTTCCCTTTCTTAATTTCACCCAATTTTGTTTTTCCCCAGTCGATTTTACTACCGTCGCTTTTGTCCACGGTCGACTTATTTCCCAGTTTCTATCTTTCCCAAAAGTAATTACATCGTAATGTTAGGTTATGTTAGTTTTGCAGCAGGCCCGGAGGGCCAAATAATCTAGAAATATGAGCTCCGTCGACTTTCTGCGAAAGTGTATAAAATGCGAATAAATCAATCATTCTGACCAAGGATGCAAAAGAGTGGACGTGGTCAGATTGATCTAACAATGCAATCTGACCACGGATACAGAAGGCTATTTGGTAGTGACCCTGATTACGAAACTAGCGGTCCCGGGTTAGAATCCCGGTATGGACAAATATTTGTGTGATGAAAGCGACTATTTGCTCTAAGTTTATTATGTTTAAATATATTTAAGTATGCATTTCTCTATAAAATTATATGTATGTATAGTCGTCTTGTGCCTACAGTAGAAGCCTGGAGATATACCTTAAATTAGGTTAGATTTGAAAAGATAACAATACTGGAAAGGTTTCAGAAAAAACGTGCAGTTCTATCTTATGAAATTTCGAACAAATAAAACACTTGGAAACGAAAGTTCGGTCTAAAAATAGGCAGTTGTGTAACGTGCCTAAATATTTATTTATGAATGAACGTGACGTAGAAACCAGAAAGCCGCGTAACAAATACAAATGATTCTCTATTTATAGAGAAAATAACGAAGGAATCTAAAATTATTCTAACCTAGTTGACGCGTTCTAGATTAATTGCCCTAGGGAATTGTGGACTGGGAGGCAATGCAGTAAAAACGGTGTCAATTTGAAATGTTGTTATTGTGTTATACGGAATGCTTTGATTCATGCCAAGTATCTTTTTTGTCATTAGCTGACTATTAGTGGCTTTATCAACGATATTTCTGTCGAAGAAAAAGTTTTACTTTGTTCGTTTCTACCTTGACTTAATGTGTAGAGTGTGAGGGAGTAGCAACTAGCAACAGGCCTTCATTCCCAGAGTGAGGTAGGCAGAGCTACAGAATTACCAACAATTCTAAAAAAATGTTTACAATTCTGTAACCATATTTTGCACTATTAGGCTAAGATGTTTACCAGTGTATTAGTGACAGGGTGCAAGCCCATGGCCTAAAGTACATCAAGCCTTTATTTCCTTAGTCGCCTCTTACGACTTACCTACTTGTGGGAGGACCTTGTGCAGGGTCCGTCCGGGTTGGTACCACCATCTTATCCATTAACCTACCGCCAAACAGCAGTGTTCGCATTGTTGTGTTCCGGTTTGGGGATAAGACAGCCGGTGAAATGACTAGCATAGAGGCATTCCATCTTAGTCCTCGGGTTTGGCAGTGCATTTGCAGTCTTGTGAATGCGAATGTCTATGGGTCACAGTTTCCACTTACCATCAGGTGGCCTGCGTGCTCGATTGCCTTCCTATGACATAAAATAAATAAATGAAAATAAATTACGACATCCACGTGTCGACATGGAGTGACACTATTCTAACCCAGCAACCACACGGGACATACAGCTTAGACATTCAGTGTTATAGTACGCTTAATTCATCATTTCAGCCCATAATATCCCCCTTCTAAACATAGGCCTCCCTCTTTGATGTCCAGCGAGATACAAATCGATCTATTTGTTTCGTTCACTAATTATTAATTTAAAGACGCATGGCTTCCGTAGCAATACTAATTAGATTTTTTTGATCACTGACTCCCGCTCTACTAGACTAAGCTGGCTATAGTTTATAGCGTACTGAGGTTGCTAATTTAAATAAGGTGTTTCATTAGAATAAAGAATAGCAATTGCAAAATCTAATTCAAAAGCACGAGTAACATGACAAATCTGAAATTTAAATGTGGTTATAAATTCATTGTATAGGCTTCATACTATTTTTTATTAACGAAATCTTTAACAGAATATAGTGACTATTAGTGACGATTAGATAATGTACCTATTTATATTGAGTTGTTATTATTATTATTTATTACATTTATTTAAATTCCTCTTTTTACATTTCCAACTATATTTCTTTTGGTTTATTACTATTTTTATTCTGGATCATTATTATTATTACTTTTGTACACATTGACATTATTTGATTTTTACTTTTTTATATTATTATTTTTTGTACACTGACGATCCCATTGTGAATTTATTATAAATATGTGACATATAATAATGTAATTTCCAATATGAAATAAGTGACTACTACTACTACTATGGAATGTGTCAAAAACGTACGGGCAATTGGAATAATATTACTATAGGGTACATTTTATGGGTTTATCGAGGGTACGAAGTACCTTTCCACACTAAATATCGAAATGGGTTTTCGTTTTAGCCGTAACAGTGACACAGCGTCTTTTAGGTCTTCAACCGATCAATACATCACAAAAATATCATGGGAGCAAACATCTAATTTTAATCCATAACAAAATAGGTCTACAATTAATAGACTGGATATCTAGTCCGTCCCAATTTCCCAGAAAACCAAATGTACCAAAAATATCTTAAGATATGAACGTCTGTCGTCAGACCATATCACATTAGATGCCTGCTTCATTTTTCATACAAAATAGACGCTACTTGTAGTTTCTTGGCACTGAATTGTAATTTATTTATAATCAAAGCAATTCTAGCAAATAGCGTATTTGAGACATAATATGACGGAAACGTACATTAGAAATATTAATAGCTCTGTGAAATGACATTTCTGTTACGCAAAGCTTTAATACAAACCGTTTTGTTCTGCGGTAAATATTTAAAATGATATGATGGAGACGGCTGCCAATGAAAAAGCTTTTGTAGTAAATAAGATGACAAATTGTCGTAATCTGAAATAGAGGCCAAACGCGTAGAATTCTGGCCTCCAGCGGAGAAAAGGCGCATCTACTATAATAATCGTATTTAACATACATACATACCTTCACGCCTCTAATCCCAGAGTGGGGTAGGCAGAGCTACAGAATTACCAACAACTCTAAAAACTTGTTGATAACTCTGTAACCACAATTTGCACAATTAGGCTAAGATGTTTAACAGTGTATATTAGTGACAGGTAGCAAGCCCATCGCCTAACAGTACTACAAGCCTTTATTCCCTTAGTCGCCTCTTACGACATCCACGGGAAGACATGGAGTGGCACAATTCTAAGCCGGCAACCACACGACAAACATTCGTACATCGTATTTAACATCCAACCTTATTATAACCTTAGAGAGTTTATTATGCTTCTATGAATTAATTGCACATGAGACTTTGCTCCGTAGGGGGGCAGAATTAGTTTCTCGCTACTACCCTATTTACCTGTTAGTAGTTGATTAAAAAAAAAAACATTCTTGGCGCACCCCTAGGGCACCCAAGAAATACTCCTTCCTAATTTCTTCTTATTTTTAACTTTGCGTTTTTTTTTCTCGTTCTTTTACTCATGGTTTGTATTCAAATAGTTTTGTGTGTGTAACCTTCCGTGGTTTCACCTGATGTTTCCAACGGAAGGCCAGAGCTGACTTTAATGCCAGCATTACGCTGAGTTGGGACCATTTCGTGGCTACTTTCATCTTGTATTTGCTAATCTGTTCTTTGTTATGCATGTCACGAATAAATGATTTTCTTTCTTTTCTTTTAATTTCAAGTTCCTAGATCTAACGGATTACGCTGTGCATGTCCGTCAGTCAGTATGTCACGGAAGTGTGTATATATATTGTCAAGGTTACTTACGCTGCAAAAAAATCCAAGCAATTTCTAATCATTATGATGCTGGCAGCGTTTGATAAAACTATCATGTACAGTCGAAGACTTGTCACCCTCCTTAGGTTCAAAGTCAATCTGACATTCTAAAGCAACAAGGTTCAGTTTCCTATAGGTTACTAATGTCTTGACATGTCTAATGACATTGACAACCTCAAGCATTTTTTTTTAAATGGTTCCTAAACGAACCTTTTGACGTCTACATCACCTCACTCCTGATAGTTAAAAATATATTTAAAAAAATCATTTGCTTCTTCTCCATGACACTATTATTTTGTATCATCTCATCGGTTATCTAAATTTATTCCCATACCATAAACTAAGGATTACAAAAGTCGTGAAAAGTACAAATAAATGCTGCAACATGTCATAAAGACAGTTCAAGTCCAGGGTTACTTCAAACCGAGATAAGTTGGACAGATTCCAAGGGCATACCAATAAACTCCACATATAACTCCCAGAAACACCAGATTGTCATTGAGCATTTACTGTACATTAACTGGAACTGTGCTGTAAATAATGCCTGTTTAAATTACCAACGCGCGCTCATGTTCTAAATATTTGGAAATAGTAAACATTTCAACCTTGGCCCAACATCATTTAGTTGCTGCTATTAAAAAGGTAAGTCCACGGGAAGGTAGTAAATTGATCTACAACTATAAAATGAACGACATTGATTCATACATACATACATTAAATCACGTTTCCCTGAGGGGTAGACAGAGACCCACCTGTTTCCACTTGCTACGATCTTGAGAAATTTCTTTCGCTTCTTCCACATTAATACATCGAGTCATGCACGCACGTCGGTTTCGGGTACTCAAATAATTATAAATGTACTTTATACACCGTGTTTTTTTTTATTTACGATAACTTCGGCATATTACTAGGTACATCCATAGAAACTAAGTGGTAGATTAGATTTTTAAATATTGCAAAAAAAACATTTTTTTTCTGTTTAGAACTAAGTAATTAAATGTTGTATCTTTGGTCATTCTAAAAGGACCTTTAGAGTTAACTCATAGTCAGTGTCACGTACGTCAATGTTGACGTGACATACACAGACAGTTAAGAGCCTTTTAGACCAGTTCAACGTGATTAACTGATTAAATTTAAACATTAAATATCTTTAAAACCGTTACAGTTATCATTTGTCTGTCTTCGGGAAATTAACTTTATTTGACCTAAAGAACGTTCCCTTAAAGTTATCGTAAATCAATAAAAACACGGTGTATAAGATTATTGTTAACCGATGCTTAAATTGCGAAGCTGTCTAAATATTTCCAGCTCCTTCTTTATTTTTTATCTGATTAAGAACAATTTTCTCGGAAAGGAAAACGTACAGACCTAGTTTTTCATAATATCTACAAGATATTAAAAAATCGTAAAAATCGGAACGTATTTTGTATGGAAATTTCACAATCCTCTTGAAACGAAATCCCTTACAAGCAGGATTCACTTGTTTTTTTTTTTGTATAGTAATCACTTTTATTATTAGCTAGAGATTCTGTTACTGCTACTGTATTTGGAATAAGTCCAACTAACCAAAAAAACCACCACGTCCTCCAGTTTTCAGCTAGCAAAACACGGCAGTACGTGAAATATGCATGTCCAATAATAGAACTATATCATCAACATAAAAAGCACGCACACGCACCGCGAAAAGCGAAATGCGCAAGAGTTACGTACGCTGTCGCATGTAATTTGTAAGCATTAAACCCATCAAGCGAAGCCAGCGCTTCCGGCAGCGGTGAAAGAATTACACGGTAAGCGATTAGGCTGACTCATCATTGAAATACCAAATTACGTTAACATTTATTATTGTAAAGGTTAATAATGGTTGCAGTATCAATTTGAAGGGACTTTACGGGTAGCGGTTACGGTGTTCTCATAATTGCCGTTGCGAGAATATCATCCAAACAAGATAGAAAATAGTGTAAACGCCAGCTTAAATTGGCTCGCTTGTGATTTGGAAAGCTGAAGTTGATTCGTCTTATTATGTTGGCAAATACATACCCACTGTATACAGTAGTATGGTCGAGGCCAGTAGAAATGACAAAAGATGTAAACAAAACCAAACGGACCTATTTGACGACGCGCTGTTGGTAGTGACTCTGCCTACGAAGCTAGCGGTCCTGGGTTCAAATCCCGGTAAGAACAGATATTTGTGTGATGAGCGTGACTATTTGTGTCTGAGTCATGGATTTTTTCTATGTATTTAAGTATATATTTCTCTATATAAGTATTTATATCGTTGTCTAGTACCCATAGTACAAGCCTAGAGCTTAGTTTGGGACTAGGTCAATTGGTGTGATATAATCCCATGATATTTATTTATTTATTTTATTTATTTACCATTAAAATCCACAATCAAGTGCTTTTGGACATAGCGTGAGGTATATTTAATGATGTACACGCTTGATTGTTACTTTTTAATTCTGTTTAATATTCAATAACTATTAAATATACGTTGTTTTTTATTCAAAACTGGGTTACAGAAATATTGAGGCTATGTGTCAAACAGTACTGAGTTGTTTACATCTTTTGCCATTTCTATTGACATCGACTTTATATACTAACTTGCTCACTACGATGAACACTATTTTTAACCTACTTCTAAAAAGTAGGAGGTTCTATGTTCGACTGGAAGTATGCTTTGTTATTAACTATTAGACAAGAGTCAGCGCTTCACGGAAGCAGTTTAGAGAAAATGTAATTACGAATTTAATATAGCCACATAAAAACACGTCGAAAATATCATCACTTCGTACAAGTATCATCCAAAAAGATTTCTAAAATACGAGTTCTATGTCAGATTTAACAAGCTACGGCGTCTAACGACCTCTTCAGACCTCCCCAATTATTCTCAAAGGAAGGTTAACTCGGGGGCTCTGAAAAAGTGTTAAGGTACGATTTGATTTGATTTGATTTGATTTAATTTATTGATAAAAAATAATATTTTACATGTCACATTTAATAAACTAACTTAACTAATTATACTAATTATACAAAAATTACAC
The DNA here is from genome assembly GCA_927399475.2 of Acleris emargana. Classification (NCBI taxonomy): domain Eukaryota; kingdom Metazoa; phylum Arthropoda; class Insecta; order Lepidoptera; family Tortricidae; genus Acleris; species Acleris emargana. The sequence continues at coordinate 1,140,375 of OV656859.1, forward strand.
ATTCGTTTGTTCCAAGCTAGAATTTCCAGCTATAATGTCTTTTGACATTTTCTGACTATAAATACCAATTACGATACCAATGGTGGCACCGCGCGACCTATTATTTAGTAAAAAAAAATATTAGAGCGCTGACCAACCCAACCAAGCAAACGCACAGCGTACGACCGCATTGCTTGCGTTTGTCTGTGGTCATAGGGATTTATATACATTCATACTCATAAGCTGACTTTATGTCGATACTTAATTTCGTGATCAGGCCTTAGTCAATACATTCTGGGTTAATTTAATTTAACATTGTAAGCGGCTTGTACTGTAATGCCTATTTTTATGAATAAATAAATACTAAACAATGTGTCGCGCTCTGCATCGGAATCATGCCCTAAGGACTTGTAAAACGGAGACGCGGAGCGTCGCAGTAACTTAGCGTTGGGCGGCGCGGTTTGCACTAAATTCAAACATATTGCGTTTATGAAAGCGTTTATAGAGTAGCGATTTTACACGCGTTTGCTACAAATACAGCGTTACTTGCGAGCCACGGATGGCATCGCCGTTGCACGCAATGTCTCACGCATCAATAACGATGGCACCCGCCACTACAGCCGCAGTGGCCAGCCTACGGCCAGTCTTGTCTGCGTCTTCATAAACAACATTAAAGTTACTACTTTAGAAAAAACTCGTATCTGAAATTTCGAGATGTATGAGTTTGAACTTAATGCCCTTCACGTTTAAGTTTCAAATCGTACTTGACGAAACATAAGATACGAGGTTTTTTCAAAGGAATGACGATATGTTTGTGTTTGCGGGTAACGCTGTGCCGCACGTCACGCGCGACGCCCCGCATCTCCGTAAATAAGCCCTTAGAACATCTCAGAGATTATATTAAATATGTTGATATAAATATACGCCAGATAGTTAAGCAAGAACTAACAGATCATGTGAAAATTAACTATAAATAACGCAAAACTAAGACTTCCTTGCTCATCAAACTAAAGAAGCCTTTTTTTTTCAGTGCCAGACTGCATATTGAGACTGCATGCTATTTGACAACGTGGGGATTAATTCAAAAATTACGCTATACTGACTTCTCGGTTGAGGTGACCCTAGCTTCTGTCCTCTATCTATCTGAAATCTTTAGCACTCGTTCTTATACCTATATTAAGTTCCCGTATAATAACATGCCCAAAGTGCTTAAAGGTTATGTTAAGTTTGTTTTAGAGTAATGACAGAAGCTTGAGGTAATCCCATGTGCTTCTATTTAGTCCACAAGAGTATAAATACTCTTCCTAACAATTGCCCTCGCGTGTGATATCCACTTGATTCTCTTAATAAGTCCACAGTGTATTGGCCAAAGACACCTAGAAAAAAAAGGTCTTAAATGAAAATCGCTATGGAAAACACAAAATTAGGCAGTCCAATAAATATTGCAACTCGATTAAGCAAGCGAGTTACCATCATAAGAACAGCATTGGAAAATGTGTCAATTGAAACGGCCTTCTCGCTGTTATGTAAACAACCGAGTGAATTAGGAAGTACCTATTCGAAAGGCCGCTGCATCTTAGATGAGGCAATTATTGTACGTTTGTTGAGGGAGGATGAATAAACATAACAATTTGTATAAAAAGAGCGTAAAGGTTGTTCTAAATATACTAGTACAGATTTCAAGTATAATAAATAATAATAATACATCAGGGGACAATATCACACCAATTGACCTAGTCCCAATTTAAGCTCTAGGCTTGTATTATGGGTACTAGACAACGATATAGATACTTATATAGAGAAATAGGCGATGGGCTTGCCACTTGTCACTAATACACTGGGAAACATCTTAGCCTACTTGTGCAAAATGTGGTTACAGAATTATCAAGAAGTTTTAAGACTTGTTGGTAATTCTTTAGCTCTGCCTACCCCACTCTGGGAATGAAAGCGTGAGTTTATGTATGTATGTATAGAGAAATATATACTTAAATACATAGTAAACATCCATGACTTAGGAACAAATATTCGCGCTCATCACACAAATATCTGCCCTTACCGGGACCCAGGACCGCTAGCTTCGTAGGCAGGGTCTCTACCAACTAGGCCAGCGCGTATACAAATTAATCATACTGGGTCTCTTTTCAACACAGTGTCAACGTTTGTCAACGATACGATAGCTCTTATTTACTTGGCAGTAATGGCCGTCGATTTAAGGTCAATTTGATAACATGCCAAAAGCATTAAGGTTTGGCCAATTAGAGAACCCCTGGTATAGGTAACGTCATAACCATTAACCTACCGCCAAGCAGCAGTGTTTGCATTGTTGTGTTCCGGTTTGGGGATAAGACAGCCGGTGAAATGACTAGCATAGAGGCATTCCATCTTGGTCCTTAGGGTTGGCAGCGCATTTGCAGTCTTGTGAATTGAATGCGAATGTCTATGGGCCACAGTCACAGTTTCCACTTACCATCAGGTGGCCTGTGTGCTTGTTTGCCTTACTATGCCGAAAAAAAAAATACTTTCAAATCGTCCTCATTCAGATCACGACGACGACATTTTATTGTTAGCTGGTTGCTAGTTAGTTACTCTGTCCAAGAAGCCAGCGGTCCGATTCCGGGTAGGATTCCTGGTAAGGGTAATTATTTGTGTGAAGAGCATGAGTATTGGTCTGTCTAAAGCAGTAACTAATTATCAAGATAGGTCATAATTATTTGGACGTACATTCTGCCCTGCTACGGAAAAAAGGCACATCCACTATATGAATTGTTTTGCACTTCCAACCTTATTATCGACGACGCGCTGGCCTAGTTGGTAGTGACCCTGCCTACGAAGCTAGCGGTCCTGGGTTCAAATCCCGGTAAGGGCAGATATTTGAGTGATGAGCGCGAATATTTGTTCCTGAGTCATGGATGTTTACTATGTATTTAAGTATATATTTCTCTATATAAGTACTTATATCGTTGTCTAGGACCCATAATACAAGCCTAGAGCTTAAATTGGGACTAGGTCAATTGGTGTGACATTGTCCCCTGAAATTTATTTATTTATTATAACCTGTGAGAGTTTAATATGCTTTTATGAATTATTTGCACTTGTACCTTTTCTCCGTAGCATGGCAGCATTGGTTTATTGATAATCGTAACCCACGCTAATGTATGCCAAAGGTAACATCGACCAGCTCGTCATACGTCACCAAGCTTGCGTCAGATGTTTAGCTCATCGAGGACTCGCAGGACCGGTTCGTGACAATCTTCTAAATATAGGCTTTACTAAGTCGTCTGAGCTCTTTCGAACATGCATTCCGAGTCCTTAAATAATTAGTCACTTAGTAAAGTTACAGTTTAGCTAAGATGGAAAACATGTGCATACAGCTGAGCAAAGCCCTCCCCTTAAACTAGATCGTCGCGCCATCTATCTATTAAAAAAAATGATTTTCTTCTATTGAAATCGAAGTTATTTATTTGTAAGAAAATACACATCTTAATCTAAACAATGGTACTATTATTATTCATAGTATTTATCAAAATGTTCATTTAAGTTATAAAATGGTCGAGTTTTTCTAGAAAAGTCATTAATATGACATGGTTTAATGTCTATTTAATAAGTTGTAATTTTTATTTACGAAATATACCTACAAACTTGTCGCTGCCCTAATTCAATAGTAGGATATCTTTAAAAAAAACGAAATTGAGATATGTCTTGATTTAGGTAAGCATTTAGCTGCTCTATCTGTGGCAAAAATCGGATAAGGAGAAAACGCAACCTAAAGCGCTTGAAATTAAATATCTTACTATTACATTTAAGCATATTTTACCCAAACGCTAGTTCAAGACTCTGACATCCTAAGATATCTGAAGGGCCAGGAAGAGTTTTGCGTGCCTTTATTTCCATACAAAGATATTTTAAAATGTCTTTGTATGTATTTACAATAAAAAATTCCAATTTAATTAGTACAGTACAAACTAAAAATGTGAATAACTCAAAACATACCCCGGTCAAGATGTCTTACTATTGAATTAGGGCAGCGTTGTGTTCTGTATGTACAGTCAAAGACATTAATATCTTTACAGCCATCGCGTCAAATGTATACACGGACCTTATTGCCAGTGACATAAAGGTGTATAGATAATTTTGAAGTCTTGGGAACCTATATACATATATTTATGCCCATACCTATTAGATAAGCTGATGCCCGGGAAATCGTATTTCACTATAACGTAAAAAGTACCTTGGGTGTCCGGGGTACAAACTATGTACATACCAAAATCTGTTGAAATCAGTGCAGCAGTTAGCTGTGAGAGTGGTAAAAAACTAACAAACACCATAGCACACACTCTCGCACACAGAGATAACATTAAAATCTCAGAAACTAAATATTCATGATCATCACCCAAATATTTGCCCTTACAGGATCGAACATGGGACCGATTACTCTGCCACAACACTACCTACTGAGCACACACTGATTTCTCCATACATCCTACAAATAAAGCCGTGTTGAGCAAGTCTTAAAGTTCCAAACGCTTGCCCAATACGATAGCATTGATAGCTAGAAATTGTTTACGTTGTTCGTAAACATTCACTGGATCTCGTTACAGCCGCTGGCTGGCTTTACTGCCGGTTCTGCCTGGTTCAGTTTGACATTAAATACTGGAACGTATTTGGATTTACACCATCACGTAACGACATTAACACTTTTAAAGAATCTTTTTAAACGACTTCAAAAAGTAACTAGTGCTTCCCATTTGGTATCATTTTTATCATAACGAAGATCTGATGATGGAATCCATAAGGAATCAACGGAACTCTTTAAAATTTATAGGCACACCTATAGTGATTTTGGTATTTTTCTTTGCAAATCGCGTATTTGCTTTTGGAAAGCACTATTTGGTGAAGTGGAACTGATGATGAAGACCACAGATAGGCACCGGAACTCCTAAACGGTATATATTTCAAGGGTGGCGACAAGATATTTCGATTAAGATGGTTGAGCTACTATGACGAAGCATATTTAGGGTGCGGCTCCACTGAGGCGGAGACGAGAGGAGCGGAGCGGAGCTGTGCCAATATTAACCAATAAAAGGCGCATGCGGTCACGTCGAGCGCCCCTTGCGCAGATTCCATTGGTTAATATTGGCACAGCTCCGCTCCGCTCCTCTCGTCTCCGCCTCAGTGGAGCCGCACCCTTAGGCTTCGTTTAATAAAATGGTAGGTAATAGGTCAGTCCAACTGAAGTCAGCGTCCTACAATATTTTAACCAAAACCTATCATTTCATTAAAAGAAGTTATTTTTTTTATTTTTGAAGGCGGTTGTTTTTTTTAAACATTTATTTTATGTTGTGAGTGACAGATATATGTTTTCATTTTACAGAAGGACAGCCAACAACAGATAAATCCCAAAAAACTCATATCCATGACGTTGCTTTTCTCGAGTTATACGTTACACACACACAAGTAGTCCATGGAAAATGATGGAGCATTTTACTGCATGGACATAATGAACGCTGCACAAGCACTAATATATAATAGGTATGTAAATATAAAATTATATATTACTTTTTTTTAGCAGACTGTACAAACATAGTCACAATTATTTTATCAGTGTTGTGGCTATAGCTATCTACTATATGATATGAGATTATGAGTAATATGACACAGCAAAACACATTCCAGCGTCGATAAAAGTGCTTGCAGACATCTCAAATTGCAAAGGGCCACACAAAGTTCCGACAACTCTTCTTGAGTTGCTGGTAATGCTGCAGTTCATAGGCGGTGGTGATAATTTCTCATCAGGTAACCTACATGCTCGTTTGCCCCCCAACATTATATTTAAAATAAGTTTCTATAAAAAACATCATTTTTGGGACAAGCTTTTGTTGCAGACTGTACGTTTTTTTTGCAAAATCTTTATCTGCTTATCAAGACCAAACTATTGAGTCCTAACACGGTGGGTCTACGGTAAGAATAGCGGAGATCCTGTCGCCACCTTGCGACTCCATCATCAGGTCAGTTCTTAGGCACTATAATATTGCATTGTCATCGTGTTTACATATGTGGTCCAAATTTCAGCCCATTCCGTTGACGGGAAGTGGGTCAAATTTGACTTGCAAGATTTGACCCTAATAAATACATTGCAAGTTAAATGAAAGCTTGTAAAAAAGTAGCCTCTCTACTCCAAGCTCTATCATTCCACAGATAATAACTAATCCGAGTGAGTTGAATAAATAAATATCAGGGGACAATTTGACACTTTGACCTAGTGACAAACTAAGCTTAGGGTTATACTGTGGGTACTAGACAACGATAAACATACCTTTACCGTGAAATTCATACTTTACAATGTAACCATCCAAGACTCCGGAACAAATACTAGTAGAGCTCATCACATATCTGCCCCTATCGGGATTTAACGCCGGGACCGCTATACTATCCGCAAAACTATCTGGCCGGTCAGGTCATAAATCATCGGAATGATGCTATCTCTTTCACACTTGCACGGCTTATGGAGCGGGCCGAGCAGCAATAGGGCAGGTAGCGTTACGCATGAAAAGGAATGTCGATAAAGTAATGAAACAAAGAATATAAATTACGTGGTGTTTTAAATAACAGTATTGTATAGTTACTATCGAAATATAAATAGGTATATTGAACTATTGACATAAAGTATTACAATAAAATAATAAGGAGGTATAACAAAATAAATAACTAAACAAGGAAAATACTAGTACTAATATTACTATATTATAATATATATATTATATTATAATATTATTTCATAAAACTTAGAATACTCACGCTGGCTTCATTGTACATTTTTGAAATGTGTAAGTTTGTGAAAAAAAATAGTCAGTTATCTAGTAATTCAAGGGATAATTGTTCTAGACTCCACACTCTTAGGAGACGAAACAAATTAGTGGGCTCTTTCACCAACTTACATATAGTTGGGTGAATCAACTTCTAAGGTACTCCCCATTTTTCGACTTGTTTCACAAGTTATATGTTTTAGAAAAACTATATATTTGCCAACGACGTAGCTTACACGCTTATTAAATCAGACAATTAGGCTAGCATTTGAAATGATTTAATTTAAAAATAGTACAGTTTGAAATAATAATATAGTTGGTAACGCAGCGGACGATGTTGTCCCTAGGTTTTGTATGGAAAATGTGCATTTTCCCCTGAGTTACCAGGTTTTTTCGAAGATTAAATAATATTTGAGGTGTTTAACGTGTACGGTCTGTAAATTTGGTGGTCTGATATTAATATTCATACATTATTATTAATCATAAGTCACCAGGAAAGTTTTGATACCGCAAAAGAAAAGGAGTACCTTAAAAGTTGATTCACCCAGTTATAGTATGAATCTTCTCAAATGAACTTTTCGCTTCGAGCCCTAATCTTCCAAACAAAGGCCATTGTTTCTATTATCGCAAAACCGCTAGCTATATATAACTCCGGTACACACCATATGGCAATAAAAATTTATAATAATGTACCTATAGAAATAAAAAAAATAGAAAAGGTTCAAATTTTTTGTAATAAATTGAAGGATTTCCTTATTCTAAACTGCTTTTACAGCCCTCAAGAGTTTTTTTAGTTTTAAAGTTAACAATGTATAACCGAGTAAGAATATGGTTAGATTTAGGTTAGGTTAGGATATGTAGAATAAGTTTTGTGTTGCTGTGCCCTAACAGGGTTTATGCTGGGACGTATTGTATGCTTTTTTATTATTAGATCTTGTAAAACCCATAACTGCAATGAATAAATTAATTATATGTTTACCCTTTTACACTCGCGGTCAAATAATACGGGTCAGAGTGCGTTTTTCATACTAAAGAGGCTATTTCAAACCCTTGGTTCCTCGCCAGGGGATGCTTTTAGTGAAATCTGATGATGGACACCCCGAGCATCGATCCAGGACTTCCAGAGTGCCTAGGACACCCAACTGATTGAATCTGCGGTTAACGCCGGAATTGTGCATGTTCAGGAAAAACCTATAAAATGGCAAAAAATGTAAGGAAATCCAAATGCTGACCCAAACTCTCTCGCTGTGGTGTTACCTGATTGTGCGATCAGTTAGGTATCTTAAGCACTTTTGACCTCCTCTATTGAACCTCAGAGTATCCACTATTAAACCTCACTCAAAACAACCAATGCCCTAGAACCAAGGCTTCAAAATAGCCTCGTATGTATGAAAAAAGGCACTCTGACCCGTATTATTTGACCGCGAGTGTATGTTATAGAATATTTTGTTATCAATTATTCCTAATGACTTAAATAGAACTATCAATCATACGTACTATAATTCATCATCATCAGCCTATATTAGTCCACTGCTGGACATAGGCCTCTCCCATTGCACGCCAACGAGCACGATTCGTGGCCACTCTCATCCAGCTCCTGCCAGCCACCTTGCGAAGATCGTCACTCCACCTAGTCTGAGGGCGTCTTACACTACGTTTGCCGATTCGCGGTCTCCACTCAAGAATACGATAACTCCAGCGATTATCGGTTCTGCGGCACAAATGGCCGGTCCACTGCCACTTCAAGCTGCTAATTCGATGGACTACGTCGATAACCTTAGTTCTCTGTCGGATCACCTCATTACGGATCCGATCCTTCAGAGAAACTCCCAACATAGCCCTCTCCATAGCTCGCTGAGCGACTTTAAATTTGTGAACCAGCCCTTTCGTAAGTGTCCACGTTTCGGCTCCGTATGTCATGGCAGTTAGGACGCACTGATTGAAGACTTTAGTCTTCAAGCTCTGTGGAATAGTCGACGTGAAAACTTGACGCAATTCCCCATATGCTGCCCAACCCAGCTGTATTCTTCTGTTGGCCTCCTTCTCGAAGTTGTTTTTACCCACTGCAGAGTTTGCCCTAGGTAAACATATTCTTGAACAACCTCAAGAGCATCGCCCCTTACTATAATTACTAATGCATTTCTCATTATCTACTTACCTAATCACGTATTTAGCTAATTATTTAAGAAATATCTTAAACATGTAATTATCTTAAACATTTAGTATTATTCATTAGATAACTTTAAAAACAATATCAATAACATTTCAAAACATATTGATTATATCGACCTTTACATTATAAGTTATCAACCAACGGTAGCCGACGTTTATTGCCCTACCGGCCAGATAGTTTTGCGGATAGTATAGCTCCGTAGGCAGGGTAAGTAGAATGTGAAAACTTCATCACGGTGTTCTTAGCTTCTAAATGTACAAAAATCTCGAACAAACGTTACGTTACGGTGTGACAGCCCACCGGCTACATACAACCACCGGTCCCGGTCGCTAATTGATGCCTTTTCAACTACAAAGCAGTCTATTTGCGCTCAGCATCAAAATTAACTGCCCATGCGTGTTGCGCAGCTCCGTGGCCCGTGGTCAGGCGTGACGCTATCCCGAATTTATAGGTTTCTAATTACGCAGGTGGGCGGGAGATGGAAAACAAATGAGCAATGAGGCTATACATAATTTGAAGACAAAAGACAGCGGCTATGATGATATATGCCGGGAGCACTAGCGCAGGCTAGTGGGAAGTAGAATTTAGAAATAGGGGTAGGGAGGTATTTATCAATGGGCAGGTTTGCCTTGAATGGTAGAGAACGGTTTAAAATACAGATATAGATAGATACAGGCTACTTTTTAGTATGGAAAAGGGTGATGGTCGATTTTGTATGGACCCTCTCCCCATCCTCCAACAAGCATGGGATGCGTGTCCATATCTTCATTAGGTTAGGACCATTTTAATTTATTGAATGAAAAAGCCTTTCAAGTGAGTTTATTTTTAAACAAAATTCATACGATACGATTATGATTTTCAAAGAAAACCCCATACATTATGGCGATCGTCGCCATTAGTAAAAATATATCATGTTGGCAAGATCTATAAACCGAGACATGTTTCATCTCTGTTGGTGAATGGGGACATATTTGCCCATCGTCCTTTGCGAGGACACAGCAGTAAATAAACTGCTTTCTCGATGTAACCGGGATTTTAGACAGGCCTAAACACGCTTAAAGGACGTTTAACATAATAACGAACAAGGAGAAACAAGTTTATTGCCTTAGTCATCATAACAATTACGTAAAAAATATTTACTGATAACCAATAAAAATCATGAATCCTATTCCATCTTGTATAGTAATTAAAACCACAAATAGAAGCATCAGCAAATATTCATTAAACATTTTATTTATGCAATATTAGTTTTGAGGTTAGTTTAAAATTACATACAATTATTTTATTTGAAAGAAAGAAAGAAAGAAAATCATTTATTCGTGACATGCATAACAAAGAACAGATTAACAAATACAAGAAGAAAGTAGCCACGAAATGGTCCCGACTCAGCGTAATGCTGGCATTAAAGTCAGCGCTGGTCTTCCGCTTGGAACCATCAGGTGAAACCACGGAAGGTTACACACACATAATTAAATGAACACAAAACGAGAAGAAAAATAAAATAAAAACCAAGCTCTGAGTTTCGCAAAAACATGCCCGTCCTTAGATGGCTGAAAGAGCAACACAACAGTCCCTTAGCCTTACTTGAATGTTGTATTGTTAAGTTTGGGTATGCTGAATCCTCTCATCAATAAAGGTTAACGACTCTTCGATTGTTTTTGGTAATGGATTTCAATAGATATTTTAAAATCCTCTATTCTATGCGGTAAAATCCAAATCGGTTTTAACCTGTTCTAGTATTAGGTATTTTTACCTCAGTCGCCATTACTGTCAAGTAAATAGGAGCTATCAAAACGTTGACAGTAGGTACGATAACAGGTCGAAGACGATATGGTTTGGTATGGAGAATCGGGCGAATAGGGGCAGATACGAGTACAGCTGTAGGGCATTAACAAACGACCTCGCATTTAGTCGGCTAAGATTTTATTTATCTTCTTTCTCAAATAGCTTATCAATGGGTAAAGATAAAGAAATAGATAAAGACATTTATTCAGTAAGTAGGCCGCACGGGCACTTTTACACGTCAAGAATCTAACAACGCTTCACAAGAGGAGACCACTGCTGAGAAGAAACGCAGCAAGAAACTCAGCAGTCAGTCATTTTTTTAAATATATTTCACTTAGTCTAGCATTATATAAATCTACTAGCGACCCGCCCGCGGCTTCGCCCGCGTGGAATGTATTATACATATAAACCTTCCTTAAGAATCACTCTATCTATTAAAAAAAACCGCATCAAAATCCGTTGCGTAGTTTTAAAGATTTAAGCATACATAGGGACAGACAGCGCAAGCGACTTTGTTTTATACTATGTAGTGATAAATAGCAAATTAAAAAATATTTCAAATATCCTGCGTAGTTTCCGCAGGAAAACACACCAAAATCTTAAGAGAGAAATAAAGAGAGAAAAGGAAAAAAGAACACTTACATAATATGTGTATATAAGACGGTGCAAGACATAAGATTGATATGTTTTCCTACATCAACGGTGTCCCCTAGACCAAATAAAGACTTTGAATTTGAAAAAATATATTTTATTGATTAAGTTTCGGGTTTAGGCCAAGGATTTTTGTCTTTTAGATAGTCCTCGATCCTATAATACGCTTTAGACATTAACGACTTTTTCAAGTAATTTTTGAGCTACTAAAGCTAACCGAGACAGGAAGATCAATACGAACATATCCGACTAAATACGAGGTCGTATGATCATTCACTACATCTGTACACATAGTAAACAAAACAATGGCGTCGCCGGTAACCTGACTCGCTCTCCCAGTACGTTAATAAACGGTATATCTATAAAGTGAAGTGTACTTTGCAGTTGTAATGGAATGAAAATGTATGTTGGAAATTATAATATACATACATACATTAAATCAAGCCTGTTTCCCAGAGGAGTAGGCAGAGACCACTTCTTTCCACTTGCTACGATCTTGAAAAATTTCTTTCGCTTCTTCAACATTCATACATCGAGTCATGCACGCACGTCGGTTTCGGGTACTTAAGATTCGGCCCTTTTCCAGTATTTCTCAGATTTGATTCGAAAAAGTACTCCTAGGGCATAATATTACTCAATTAAATAAAACAGGATGGATGCGAGTAGCACAAAAGCCACCAAACGACGTGGGGATTCTTTAAGAAGGTCTAAACTCAGCAGTGGACGGCTTTCAATACAACTATGATGAATATGATGGATGATGATGATGATGGGAAACTAACGTTTTGTACGCCTTCATTTCAATCCATAATTAACTTTTTTTCAGGCTAGAGTTTGCTTCTCTGTAAATTGGTATATCCACATGCACGAGTCATTTGAAAATTAAAACGATTTTTTATATGGGGACGCGTGCTTGCTGGTGATTCTTGCGTCGTTAAGTAACAGTAAAGTGTTATGAGGGCTATTTAAGGGCTATTAATGTTAATCTTTCTTAACAGCTCGATTAAAATAGAACTCCTCTTTTATACATATTGGTACTATTACGTTACTATGACTACCCAACAACAGAGGCTAAACTACTAAAGTTGCATTCGACCAAACTGGAATAAAATGTTTTACCTACGTACAGTCAACAGCATAAATAAGTGATCATTTATGTACCTTGTCGCTTTCAATCGTTTCACTATTTTGTATAGCATTTCAAACATAACGTTAAAGTGACAAGGTACATAAATGATCACTTATTTATGCTGTTGACTGTACATTTAACGCCGAATTTGTATCGACTAATCTCAGAGTAAGTTTTATTCTAACTTTAAATGCGGTGCAATTTGTAACGTAATTTTCTATTGAGCAATAAATAATCTAATCTAATCGAATGTAGAAACGTTTAGTGATGTAGAGTCCGAGTGTCGGTAGGGCTCGTCAAGATGGCTACCCCCCCCCCCCCCCTATCTTACCTTCAACCCCCCCACTAAACAGCAACATTCGCATTACTGAGCTCCGGCGTGGGGATAAGACAACCGGTGAAATGACTAGCACAGAGGCCTTCCATCTTAGACCTGATGTTTAGACACGCATTTACAATCGTTTAAAAATCGCAGTCTTGGGACAACACGTCTATAAGTCCCGTCTCATTTACGATCAGCTGGCCAGTAAGCTCGTTTGCTTTCTCTTTCCCATAAAAACGCCAGAATCGACGAAATACAGTCAAGTTTTTTTTGTGACCCACCTCAGGTCCAAAATCAATCTGACATTCTACAACAATAAAGTTGCGTTTCATCCCTAATGACATTGGCGACTTCAAGCTCATTTTTTTTTAAATGTGTCCAACATACCAACTCTGACAGAGGTCCCCGGCCATAAAATCCGCCATCTTGTATTGCCGGCTATGTTCGATAGGTCGAGACTCAGTTAGAGAGCTCTTCATTAGTACTAAGGCGATATACGAGGCGCTGCGGTCGACCCTCGACTATGCCGCCGCGTTTCGGGTTACATTGTTATGCCACGGAAGCTAAGGAGTTGGAAGAATGGAACCAATAATTGTCAGATAGGTAATGGTTTTTTTTTTATGTCATAGAGAAGACAAACTAGCACACAGACCACCTGATGGTAAGTGAAATTGTGACCCATAGACATTCGCATTCGCAAGACCGCAATCCTAAGACTGCAAATGCACTGCCAACCCTGAGGACTAAGATGGATTGCCTCTATGCTAGTCATTTTACCAGCTGTCTTATCCCCAAACCGGAACACAACAATGCGAACACTGCTGCTTGGTTAATGGATAAGATGGTGGTACCAATCCGGACGGACCCTGCACAAGGTCCTCCCACAAGGCTGATATGAAATGTCACTGTAACGTCATGTTTGAACTGCTGCAATTATTTGTCAAAGGCGTTATGGCTGATCGTACCATGTAGTATTTATTTAAGATTGTGCGCTGTATTCTACATACCTATTACGAGTAAAAGCGGCCAAAAATGCAGTCGGAAACGAGATATAAAAACTAACTAAGGTAATCAATCGCCAATTGCGGCGAAGATCCATCTAGTTTGAGAGATTTGAAAACGTATGGGTAGGAAATACCAGTATCCGCCATTACTATGTGAAAGCTTGTGTGGATATAAGCCTTACAATTACGCATTGTGGGCTAAACGGATCGAAACCGAAACAATTTGATTCATACGCCACTACAGAACTATGTCAAAGTGATGTTTTAATTCAATTCTTGAAATCTCTTGCAATTTGGATCACTACGTCACGATGACATAGTCCCATGCTTGACTACAATACTTGCAGCTTCATAATAGCGTTTGGCTGGCTATTGCTATCACACTTAGACTCGCAACTGAAGTATATTTTGTCACTCGTGTTTCGCAGAAAACCGAAGATTGCTGATCGCTATTAAGAAACTGGTAGAGTGCGGTTTGTACTTGTCTCTCACTCGCTCTCATACGCTCTTATTAAGAGCGAGTGAGAGAGAAGCACAAACCCAAAGTACCTAAGGGTTCACAGACTGTAGTACTGTAACCTCAAATAATATAATGTCCCAAGAGATAAAATAGAAACAAGTTTTACGCGGTCCAAGTTGCAGCAATTGTCGGCAAAGGCTAGCTATAAATATGTTTCAAAATGTCCCAAGTTACCACAACCTGTAGCCACACAGCGTGGCGTGAAGGGCAGCCCAGTTCCTCTACTCCGAGGGTACCCAAGCGTTTTACACCACTTAACGCGCCATTGTCTGACTCGGAGCTGTACATTTACTGTTATTAGTCACCATTGTGCTTGAGTCTAATTGATTCTAATAGCATTAGACAAATCAAATGAGCATTGTTTAGTTGTTTAATTAAAGATCATTTTGGTTGCTTACTTGAAATGGCGATAGACATGAAAGAACAATGCACGAGGTGGGATATTTCTGGGGTCCAAGGGAAAAACGGTACAAGTCGACTTAACTCGTAATAAAAAGGGTATATACAGGGTGTAAGGGACGGCTCACCGAAAACTGAAACCATAGCTTCAGACCATTGTACTGAACTGAAATGAAAAATGTTTTACGTGAAAATTCCGATTTCACAGTTTTTTTTACATAATGAGCTTCAGTATGTTATAATATGTTTTCCTAGATCGGTCTATATGCAAAAACATGGAAAAAAAAAGGAGAAAA
Source organism: Acleris emargana (assembly GCA_927399475.2). NCBI lineage: Eukaryota > Metazoa > Arthropoda > Insecta > Lepidoptera > Tortricidae > Acleris > Acleris emargana. The sequence goes on from OV656859.1 coordinate 1,155,436, forward strand.
TTTTCGTTTCCCGGGAAAATTTCCACTGAATTTCAGTTCAGTACAATAGTCTGAAGCTATGGTTTCAGTTTTCGGTGAGCCGTCCCTTACACCCTTGTACACCGTGTTTTTATTGATTTACGATAACTTTAAGGGAACGTTCTTTAGGTCAAATAAAGTTAATTTCCCGAAGACAGACAAATGATAACTGTACCTAACGGTTTTAAAGATATTTAATGTTTAAATTTAATCAGTTAATCACGTTGAACTGGTCTAAAAGGCTCTTAACTGTCTGTGTATGTCACGTCAACATTGACGTACGTGACACTGACTATGAGTTAACTCTAAAGGTCCTTTTAGAATGACCAAAGATACAAAATTTAATTACTTTGTTCTAAACAGAAAAAAAATGTTTTTTTTTGCAATATTTAAAAATCTAATCTACCACTTAGTTTCTATGGATGTACCTAGTAATATGCCGAAGTTATCGTAAATCAAAAAAAACACGGTGTATATGAACGGAGTATACTAGACTTAAACCCTCTTTAAAAAAGTAGATCGTAGCAAGTGGAAAGAAGTGGTCTGTGCCTACCCCTCTGGGAAACAGGCGTGATTTAATGTATGTATGTAAACCCTTTTTCACTTGATCCCCAGATTTGTCACAATTCATCGTAATATGGTTCCGCGATCGTGTCAGTACCGATTATGAGGATAATATTTGTTACAGTCTGTGAGCACTTAGAAGAGGCTTCGGTTTAGTACTTCTCTCTCACTCGCTCTTAATAAGATTGTATGAGAGCGAGTGAGAGAGAAGTACTAAACCGAAGCCTTATCTAAGTGCTCACAGACTATGTATTTACCGTCGCGATGTGACCCGTGTGCGCATAATTTATGATCTATATTTATAATACGATTTTATATGGCATTATAGTGTTAAAAGTTATAAACCAAACTATAAACGAAAATATGTATCAAGGAAATGTTGCAAATTAACGGCCCCACTGAGGCGGAGATGAGCGGAGTGGAGCGGAGCTGTGCCAATATCAACCAATAGCATCTAAACTAATGTGCGCAAGGCGCGCTTGACGTGACCGCATGCACCTTCTATTGGTCTTACGAAGATATTCCAATTTTAATTAATGCCAGTATTGATCCCTGTTCCTTTTTAGATTTTACGGCAACGCAGACGCATACGAAATCAAAGAAAGTCAAGAATCAGAGCAACATGAAGACCCTTTTTCGTCGTAATGCATAATTTATTCCAATAAGAAATTTCACTCGATGTTCCTAACCATAACAACAAACCAACGGTATTATACGCATACTAAAGCCTGCATTACAATAAGTTTCCTTGGGTTTTCCACGATTTACAACTTGACCCTTATTCGCTTAAGAATAAGGCAGTAAATCACGCGCTTAATAGCTACATTTATACCTATTTATGGCTCTTTGTTGCGATTCAAATGGACATTTCCTTTGTTTATAAACGGATAATGGAATGCCTAACTAAGTAATATTAATATTGCAAAAGCCTGTAGAGCCGGTGCTGGGCCCATTCCAATCGGTAAAAAGATTTCACCTTAGAAATGTTGTCGTACTGTCAACGTTACGATAGCTCGTATTTACTTGACAGTAATGGCGTCTGAGTTAAAAACAGTACGATAAGCTATCGAAGGCAATATGGGGATCCCTTTGCTTTTGACCTTGTGCAGGGTCCGTCCGGGTTGGTACCACGATCTTATCCATTAACCTACCGCCAATCAGCAGTGTTCGCATTGTTGTGTTCCGGTTTGGGGACAAGACAGCCGGTGAAATGACTAGCATAGAGGCATTCCATCTTAGTCCTCAGGGTTGGCAACGCATTTGCAGTCTTTTGAATGCGAATGTCTATGGGTCACAGTTTCCACTTACCATCAGGCGGCCTGTGTGCTCGTTTGCCTTCCTATACCATAAGAAAGAAGAACGCATAAAATTTACGCATAATGTATCTTTTCGCATAAAATCTTTTCGCATAACATTATTTTAGGCCGACATTCAGAATTCAATAAACGTCTATTGTGTAGATTAGGTTAGATTAGGTTAGGGTTGGTTAGTTTTTTATAATAATTAAAATAAAACCATTTCAATTGTAAAATCCGTTTTTGTACTCGTCGATTAAAATGTTTGTATTACGATTTCATAGAGAATACTGTAACGTCACTCTTTTCATCGTTGAATAGTCATTGTTACTTCCGAAACAACCGAAATAACTATTTCGATACGCTCTAGACAACCGAAAAAAAATTGAAAATAGAACTTCGTATTTAAATAATATGTGCCCTTGTTTAAGGAGACTCGATGCGGTACAAAATTTGCCAATATTGTATGGCGTTTTGGAACGTAGCAGCATCGCGTCATCTGTCAAAAATCTACTTAAACTTGCTGCTGTATCCAGGACATTAAAAAAAACCGGTGGTGTGATAATTTTTCTTTTAAAAGCCAAGAAGTTTACGTTTTCTCTGTGGAAATAAAAATCATCATTCATAAAGATTTCATAGAGAATACTGCAACGTCACTCTTTTCATCGTTGTTACTTCAGAAACAACCGAAATAACTATTTCGATACGCTCTAGACAACCGAAAAAAATTTGAAAATAGATCTTCGGATTTCCATATGTGTCCTTGTTTAAGGAGCCTCGATCCGATACAAAATTGCCAATCTGTGGCGTTTCGGAACGTAGCAGCGTCGCATCATCTGTCAAAAATCTACTTTTAGTTTTCTTATATACTCGTATTAATGACTTAGATTATTAATTTTAATGAACTCGTACAAAAAGTATTGTTCACAATAGTGTCATAATTAAGCTTTTTAATCTCGTACCTTACTTAGGCCACTCAGCAAGCTTCGTGGCCTAAACACGGTACTCGACTAAAAAGCTCTCTATTATAACACGATTGCGAAAAATACTATTTCGGCCAAACGAATTTATGAGTACATTATGCGTATAAAAATTAATAGGGAACGGCAATATGTTGTAACCTAGTAGAAGACATGAAATTTTGGTACAGTCACCAGCAATAATATATTATCGAACATTGGGCGCAAAAATATCTAATACGACTTTATTACCTACTAGAGGTATAAGATGTACGGAACCCTTCCACGCGAGTTGAACTCGCAATTGGCCGGGTTTTTTTAATTATTGCCATTGACAGTCAAACAGGCAGACGGCCCACCTGATGGGAAGTTATCACCGCCGCCTATGGCCATTTGCAACGCCAACGGCACCAATGCGTTGCCGGTGTCAAAAACTTTTAATAACCATTTTTTTTAAACATATTGTAGCGAATTTGCGTTCTCCTTGGCATGAAAAAACATTTCAATCTCCCGATTTCAAGACACCTGCACGCGTAGACGCGTACCGTACGTCACGCCAGCGGTGTGACATATTGTATGAGGATTCATACTATACAACGCAGTGGAACGCGAACGCATCAGGTGTGGCTCGGTGTTAAGATGGAATACCTATGTCATTTGTTTTACCCCCACACCGGAACACGACGTTTGGCGCTCGGATGTACTGGTTTACAATGTCAGGTGTGTCCGCCGGTCTACACTTTCTCTTAAACCACAAAGGTTTCAACACGAGCCAGTGGGAAAATCCCGACTCAATCAATATTTAACAATAATTGTAGATAAATGACGCATTTTTCACCACTAATGTCCTTACCAATTTTGGCTCTTAACGTTATACAAATAGAGTCGAAAAGCGTCAAAAGAGTTTCTAGGTCGACTATGCAAAAATTTGTGCAATAAACGATTTTTTATCATAACTTTATCTTATCTAAAACTTCCTCTCGTGTGCCTCACGAACCACGATATAGGAACGGATTTTGGAGAGAATACTAACAGGTGCATTAATAAAATGTCTTAATTAAGCTTTTCCTTCATTCAGTCCAGACTAAGACAATTAGGGCATCCTGTGCTCCGGATTTTGCGCTTCAAACTAACTCTACCACCGCACCGCTTGTAAATGTATCAGTTTCTTCGTACAATGAATCGCAGCCAACGAGATGCATCTTGTGACAATAGTAACTCTTCAATGTACTACAAAATATGTATATTGCCTGCGCTGACGCAACCAGCATGTGCATCTAATTGGCCGGTTTCACTTCCTCGCAGATCTGAAGATACACGAAACGTGATCGCACGCATCTGCTGTAAACATCTCTACTACACCACAGATCTAATATAGGTACAAAGATTTTGCATTGAGCGCAAAACACTGAACGCGTGCGAGAATCGGGCGCGGTTTGTGTGCGGATTGGGCGCGAGTCCTAGCAAGAAACACTACGCGTCGCGACCCGCGTTCTGTGTGTCATGGCCATTGGATTTATTTATTTAGCGCGAGATCATCGCATACCTAAATAACAAATAACTTACCTTGTTCACTTAACGCTTGCTGTCTTTGATTATATATTTATTAAGCCAAGATATCAACAATTCAGAATAAAGATCACACACCGGTGCTTATGTACAGTCAACCGATTTGATTTCTAGGCCACTTTGGACTATGTTAAAGTGACGTTCACAACCAAAACGTAAGTGACTTCCTATTATTTGGTTTACAACGTCACATTGACAAAGTCCATAGTGACCTAGGAAGCAACTTGCTTAACTGTATCACTGATTCGTACAATCTTAATAAATACAAATACAAATGTAAAATTTAACTGCACTAATAAAAACATTATTAGATTCAGATTCCAACAAATTCTAGGTGTGCAATAAACTTTAATGCACAGAGAAGTATTTAGGTCGGTTGCGAAAGCATAATTGACCTGAGTGTCCAGTTAGATAATTAATTAGACTATAATCATGCAGCTAACATATTATTTAATACACTAACATTAAATATCTATGACCAGCCAGCTAGCTCTAGCCAGCAAACGTTTAAAATTATAGTAAACTGTTTTTTTTGATGCAATATTATTTCTGTTCCTTTAAAGACTAGTCTGACTGAAAAATCAAAATAAAATGCGCATTACGATATCTTTGTTTTTATTTATTTCAAATGCAATTGTAGCCTACGTATAAATTTCCTAGATCAAACCTGTCTGCACATTTAAATTTATTAATTTAAACTTCGCTGCACATAACACACAATAAGTACAGATAGCATGCTTTATGGTAGGTATTCTTTACTTGTGGAAATCACTATACTCCTGAGGTCTCTTGTATTAAAAATTGTACATAAGGGAAATAAAGTGGAAATTCTTTTGTTTAAATGACTAAAGATCAATTTAGAAAATTACTTTTTTTTTTATTCACAATAGATTCATTGACAAACTTCGTTGTATGGGGGGTCTTAGGAGGCTTGATCCATTTGTTTAGGTCCATTAACTAATTGTTAAAAACAAAACGATATGATATTTATATAGGTTCTTAGCCATTTAAAACAGAACACTGATATTTCAAGTCTCCACAAAAGAGTTTTGATTGGCTATTAACTGAACCGGGTAAACATGGTTTTGTGTGTTTACATTCAGATATGTAAATAAACAAATGAAGTTTAGGTCAAACAGATAATGTGAATAAACATAGAGAAAACTGCTATCACTTTCTAACAAGTAGCCAGGTATGTAAGCCTAAGAGAAGTCCCGGAGAGAATAACAATAATTAAAATTTACACACACAAGTCAGGCAGAAGCATGTTTGAGACAATGTTAACCTAATTTAATTGTGTAACTAAAAGTTAAACAATCAAAGAAATAAAGGGCATTGAGTAAGTTTGTATGAAGAAAATTGTTTTTTTTTTTCAGCAGCAATGGATTATTTTTCATAGTCATTTAGAGGATTTCTAAACACACATAGATATATATAATTTATGGCGTTAAATTATATCGCAGCAGAGATAATAAAGATTTAAGTATTCAGTTTTTGCTACTAAAAGTACACCCATGTATGAATATTAGAATATCTCAGCTCCGATGCACTTAAGAGTATTACATTACATAACAAAATACATTTATTTTGAATAATTCTACCATAATTTACCACTTTCACGAATGACTCACCTTGAAAATGTATAACTTTTGCAACACTTTTACCCAAACCACTTCTGTTAAAAAAAACAATTTGGGGCAAGCTTTTGTTGTACTGTCCCAACATGGTGGGTCTATGTTAAATATAGTGGAGATCCTATCGACATTCTCCGACTCCATCATCAGATCAACTCTTAGATACTCTAAATATTACATTGTCATCAGGTTTACATTTATTGACCAAAATTAACTCTTTACAATGTATTTGAAATTCACCCAAGTATTATTTGTTAGGCATTTAAAAGATGGATGTGTTTGCCCCCAGGCAGAAATAACTAGTTTACGACTAGTTCAAAGTCATAACCTGATTAGGCCTGGAGTTGAATCATTTGAAATAAATTCCACAAAATTATTTTGTAACTAAAGAAACTGACAAGCACCAAAAAAAAATTTTCTTTCTTTATTAGTGCAGCAATTTTGTAAATTTCGTAAAGCAATATTACTTTTGACATGTTATTGTATTGTCAATGTTACGATAGCTCTTTACTTGACAGTAATGGTGGCCGAGTAATAACAAATCAAAGGCATTGTGTTACCATGTGAATACGTAACGTTAAGCAATATTGCCGTGTGGTTGCCGGCTTAGAATTGTGCCACTCCATGTCTTCCCGGAATTCCCATGGAAGTCGTAAGAGGCGACTAAGGGAATAAAGGCTTGTAGTACTGTTAGGCGATGGGCTTGCTACCTGTCACTAATATACACTGTTAAACATCTTAGCCTAATTGTGCAAATTATGGTTACAGAGTTATCAACAAGTTTTTAGAGTTGTTGGTAATTCTGTAGCTCTGCCTACCCCACTCTGGGATTACAGGCGTGAAGGTATGTATGTATGTATGTAAGCAATATTGTTTTTGACCTGTCTATTGTATTGTCAATGATTTGAAAGCTCTTATGTACTAAGCAGAAATGGCGACTGAATTAAAAACAATATTGTATCATGTCCAAGGCAATATCGTTTTAGCCCTCTAGAATAGACACCCTGTTATCTTTTGTACTAAGACATATTGGATTAAAACATGATATGATGAATAAAAAAAACTAGAGCTTTTTTTTAAATTAATATGTAATGTTATAAAATTAAATAACCTACAACTAAAATATTTGAGTATCATTTCATTAAGGGCCTGTTTCACAATCAACAAGTAAATACCACTTAAAGTTGGCTCTCTCCTTGCCTTATTTCAAGTGTAAGAAAGAGAAAGGGCTGAATTCATTCATTGTTGATTGTGAAACAGGCGGTAAGGCAAAGGTTTCATTTTTCGAACCGGTGGCAATGCATTTTGACATTCATAGGTGTATTGTATTATGCCTAAATTGAAGAATAAAGAACTTTTGAACTTTGAACTTTATTACTTACAGGGATACACACACACATACTCTACATGGATTTAAAATCAGTGTGTGTATCAATTAGAAACTATGCAAGGTGAAGTGAAGTCATTGCAACCGACTATGTGTCTGTGTGTGTACATCTGTATTATGTCATTATCATAAATATCTCTGCTGAGATTCAGACATTCTTGTGTCAAATGTACATGGAATATTACTTAATATGAAACCTTTAATGATTCATGACTTTTACTGAAATGTATAATGTAATGCTGCCAAGTCAATATTAAATAAAATTTTCTAAATATTTACTCAAACTTTACACTTGCTGGATTCCCTCCCTTTTTAAAATGACTGAGTCACTGACTGTTGTAGCAAGCTGAACTAAAAATTAACTGAATGGAAGCAAATCAGTAGTCTATGCATGCCAGCCTCCGTTTAGTTAATATTACGGTCCTTTGCGAGGCAAAAGAACTGAGACCAATTTAAGACCATTTGTCGTGCGTCGCTGTGGGCGGACCTATCCACTTAACACTTTGATAACTTCTACAGACAGCCCACGAGTCAAACGTCGCGTCTAGTGAAAATAAAGCATTATTCCATCCCAAAATACGCGAGCATGATGTCATTATCATCACCAGGAGACCGCGTCCTACGCCAGTTATGTCACTGCTAATAACGAAGGGTCAACTTTAATTGGCCGCCGCGACCTCTCACCCGCAACCACCATCGCATTCACTGCAGGTCACCATCAAAACAATAACAACACTTTCGAAATAAGGATAGGGGACTAACAATACATACCGTACTATAACCTATCTCCTTCGCGCCAACTCATTACTACCCTAATAGACAAGGACGGCGCGACGTGTCAAAACTTTACGAAACAAAAGTAATATTTACACGCAGCATGAAACTATTAAAAAGTAATTTGAACTAGTTATAAGTAAATTAAATGGGTGTACTAACCGTTATCTAGTCAACATAAATCCAAAACAGATGCCAGGGTGAAGTTACTCGGGAAAACAAGACACAAAACACTGATAAAACACCTTTTTAGAACGGTGGATCACAACGTAAGCACTAACGAACACAACATGCACTGCCACTGAACGGGAACGGGGCACAAACTTGCACTTCAGTTTATTTACAACGATGCGAATTCCACGTTTATACACGCATACATTCCGGGACGTCTGTCGTGCTCCTATGAAATTCGGCCATTTTGCTATTGAAGAAAGAAGGCCATCTTTCGACCAATAAACAAACAGATTGCTCGTCTAGTGCTTCCATCTGACGACATTTCCGAACTGAACTAACTGACAACTGACTGCGTCACTAAACAAAAAAAAGTTATTGCGTTTTGATACTGCATAGTGCATGCTATTTTTTTAATATTTATTTATTATTTCATAAATTATTTGATTTGATTTGATTTACTTGCAACCTGAGCTTGCGACAATGCGCATCACACTGGCAATGATTTTAGTAATACCCATAGACCCATAGACGTATGAATGACATACCCTTATTTATATACTCATAATCTGTGATCAGATCAACCAATGATCGACACGATCAACACATTTTGACAGGAAACAAATTTATTCGTATTTTTGAACGCATCTCTGAATAGTGAGAAAGCGCAATTTTTAATTAAAATTACTATGAAATCCTGAAATCTTTCTTCGAAGAAAAATGATAATTGTTTTGACTACATTCTAACAAAATAAATTTGAGTAAGAGTTCAATATTTTCAAGCAAGCCGACATGAATTTCAGATTATGTTTTATTTCGCATGGAATACTGCTTCTAACGGTATTATAAATAACAGTTAATTTAAAATCTTACAATGTAATATATAGTACGTATCTACTAATAAGCTTACAGGTTTTAATTACAGAAACTGAATGTAGAACGCGTGAAGAATACTATAAAACTCTTAAGAATTTGTCTGTCCGTAAGTGGAGAATTTGCTATTTCCCATATTGTAGGCGTACATCTTAATTGCTGAGGTATGCGGGGAGTTTCAAAAAAATAGCACACCCTAATAAAAAAGCTGTCCAAAAAATTACTTTACTTTAGGGTATTTTTAAAAACTGTATTTGAATACTTATATTGTCTTTATTCATAAAACTAATATGATATTTAATTTAGAATGCTGTTTATCGAGAAAAACTTAAAACAATGAGAGAAAGAAATTAATTTCTGTCGGTTTTGTTACCACAGTTTAGGTTAAATATAAATAAAACTATGATGAATTCAACAAAACTCCGATTTATTATTTGAAATGACAATGATATCAAAATTCCCTAAATAATTCAGTAATCCACAGAAATTAACAAAACGAAATCTAAAAAATATTTACTTTCGGATTTGTTACCGTCGGTCCCAAAGCTTATCTTATTTTTACTTTTACGACTTAAAAATAAACAACAATGTACTTAAAAAGGAATTAGGACGATTTAAACACATTTTATTTTAATTTAAAACAAACTTTCCTTAAATAAGTGAAAATATGTAGAAGAAAACTCTTTTAAGTCTTTAATTATTTTTAGGGACAGTAACAAATCCGACAGTAACAAAACTCTAAAGAGTGGTTTACATGATCTGAAATACACCATGTGCACGGAATGGTTTTTAGTGTTTATAAAAAAAATGATTTTTTTTAATTTAGTATCGTATTACAAATAATCAAGTCTTTCTTCAGATTAAGGAATCCAACTACTAAATTTCACTATTACTCCTTAGTTATAATTGTACTGATAAATATTTATCATAGTGAATTTTTGAAGTTGGATTCCTTAATCATTTCACTAGTGATCGAAATAGGTAGTGATATGCAGCAATGTAGGATAGTACCTACCTATTCTGACCACTGTTAATAATTATACATTGCTGGTGTCATTTGAGAAATCTTTTTTATTTTTTATTTTATTCTCGCTAAATTTTTTTTTCGCTGTTCATCGTATTTTTCCGGATTTTCAGTTTTTAATCTTTCCCTATATCTTTTCATCTTTTCTTTTGCTGTTAATGGCATGATTCTGAAAAAAAATACCTTTCAAATAGCTTTAAATTTAGTCTTAACAAAGTTTACTAAAACACAAAGTTGGCTTTACGGGTACCTATAGGAATAGGTACCTACTATCATTGACGAACTATAAAAACTAGTTTATCGATGCTACTATAAAAACTTGGTAAGTAACAGAACTTTAATTGAGTACCGTATTTATTTTACATGACTTAATTTGAGTACTTGTTTATTTTACACTGTAGTTTTGAAGCTTGAGGATACAATGTCTACTACAGGTATTTTTTTTCGTTCTATTCTTTTTACGACCGAAAAATATCAATATAGAGTTATTTTATAGTCATTCTCAACATTACTCCCGCAAAATAAGTTTAGGTAACAGGTTGCCCCCAGATACGAACATACAAACACTAAAAACACTCCTTTCGGTTTAAATATGAACTCAACCGAACAAATAGAAACAATTTTTAAACGTTAGTAACTATTGAAATTAGATTTTTAAATATAGTTAATACTATAACATACACCTCAAATACATAACCCTGATTTGGGTAACGCCGTAGTCGGGTAATAATCATGTGAACTAAGCTTTATGCGGTCGGTTTTGTTACTTTCCCGGTCCGTCTATATGTTACCGTACCTGTAGTAACAAAACCGAAGTAACACAGTGTACCCAATTTAAATAAAAAAATATATAGTCGGCGAATGATTTTTCCGACAGGTTACAATTATACATCAAACAAATCGTATAAAAAGCGGGTTTTGTTTAAAGACCATCCATTAACAAATAAAGAAGTATATAATAAAATACATAATCACAAACCTGACAGTCAGTTTCTTTACAAGTCCAACTCGTCGACACACGTGCTCTCCCTGACAATAAATAGACGACTGACGTTTGGTTTTAAAAAACGGTTACACCGTATGAAGTTCAGTGCTGCCATTTAAAAAGAAAAATGATAGTTGGTAGAAATATTTTAGGGAGTTATTGAGGTAACAAAACCGACATGTCCGGAAATGCCAAAATTCGGGGACCTACGTTTTATTTTTATTTTAATAACTTTTCATTATATTGACCTAAAAAAAATTAGTTTGTCGTATAAAACAAAGTATTTTCTACTTAAAACAACGAAATAGTTGCAGGTTTCTAGTTCATAAAACACGAATAATTCGATCTGAAGTTTTGAAAACATGGCGGGGACATAACAAAATTAGGGGGGTTCTTGGTAAAAAAACTACTAATTATAAATATACGTTTATTTTAAATCGTTTATAAGTTTACAAAGGGTTTAAATATATATATATATATGTGCAATGTTCAGTCATCAAAACTTTAAAAGTTGCTACACAGATTTCAGAAAAAAAAGATGAATATGAAGGACATGCTAAAATCAGGGGTGTGCTATTTTTTTGAAACTCCCCATGCACAAGGTGCGGGCAGAGTGCAATGATGACTATATTTATATTATGAGCTTAATCGTACCTTCGTACACACAACATCACACCTAACTAACCATTAAAGACAGAGCAGAGAGAAAAAGAAAGAGATGTATATATGTGTATTATGTCAACTTCTATGCATTCTAGTGCGACTCTCTTTCATGCAATATTTCAGATTTCTGAAGTGTATAGAAGTGTTCTATACTGTTACTGTAAAAGGAAGAAAGGATGTCTCATTTCATTCGTAAGTAGGCCGTAAATATTATTTACATTTTGTTTACATCTCGCCATTTTGTTTAATTTGCAGCGGCGTTTAGATATCGCATGAGTGCGATAACTATTTATCTCTTTCTCTGTCTTTGTCTGTAGAAATGTGGTAACGTAGCACTTGTCAGTAATGGGCAATGGATGATAATTTTAAAAGTGCTTGAATATTTTTATATCGGTAGGAATAACGTTCCTTATTAACAGGAAAAAATTACAGATTTTTAGGTATCGTATATCATTAATAAATAAATAATTCGTTTGAACTCGACCAATTTGTCTCCTATACAGAAGTATGGTTTAATTAAACCGTGGTCCAATAAAAAAAAAAAAAAAGAGCTGCCGTTGTTATACTGTCAAAACTGTCAATCAATGTAATTCTAACCTCTCTCTTGGCTTATTATTATCGTTTGCGTTTGGATATATCTTATCTTATATTTTACGACTGCTTACTCACACCGGACCTTTGATATTGCCTTCTTAAACGACGACCTCAGCTTTGGACTCCGGATTTGATACTGTTAGCCTTTACGACGACCACTGAGTTTGAAAATGGCAAACATTGATTCTGCTGTGTTTGTTCGAGCAGACTCTTCCAATTTACCGAATGTAGATTCATTTATGCTGATGGAGTTCATGAAAAACAGTGACAAGTACAATGCCGCTGAAATAAGAGGCGTTAAAGCTTTACAGTAAGTATGCACCCAAGGACGTTGCGTAGTTGTTCAAACGGTAACTAGTCTGTAATGTATAGATTTAGTGAATAATCCTTTCCCGTCGTATTTTCTCGGACGCGTCTGTAGTTTGTCGTGCTGGTACCACGTTTTAACGCCGTTTCCTAGTCTGCTTTTTTGTGATGCCACCCGACAACAAGCTAGCTAGTAGTATATTTGCACACAATTGTTTCTGAGATATTTTATTTTTCTTTCGATAGATTCAATTTCTTTTCAATAGAAATACCTATGTAAAGGATAGGCTATTAGAGCTTACCATAGGAACATACATATAGGAAAATTTGTGTGAAATGCCACTCATTGCCAAGTGATGTTTATTTTATTAATTGTATTTATTTATTTTTAGCTCTTCTCGGGAATCTTATGTTGAAACTGCAGTTGGCTATGTGGAATTAAAAAGAGCTGGTCCTCTATGTGTTGTCAGAGCTAAAATTGTACCAGAACATAAACTAGCCAGCAAGTATTATATTGTGACAGTTCTCCTCAACAATGATACCATTACAGATACTTCATGTGATGGTTGTGCAGCTGCAGCAGGTTTGTTGTTTTGTTATAACAGATAAAAAAATATGATTCTGAATTCATAGAATATAATAACCAGGGGTCGGACAAAAAGTGCGGATGACGTAAAAATGACGTAATCTTGCACACAGGATGATGTTTAAGTTTGTATTTAGACTTCCGTGTGACATGTAGTAACAAAGTAGTATTAATGAAACATAACAAAATAATCGTAAAAAAGTTATCCATGGAATTAATAATACAGAGGTGATGATGAGAGAGAGAGGGTGATGTAGTGAATAATAGTATATTACACCACTAGGGAGATAAAACAAAGAAAGTCCGAGATCGCAGATGTTTGCGGCATTTTCCGTACGCGTAGCGGGCGTAAAAAGCGACTTTATGGGCAGGTGTGACATAAACTTGTTACCATAAGGTATAATTATTTGAAATTAGAACAAGTCTGTGGGAACCTCAGATAAATAGGTTCAATACTCAAAAGTGGGAACAGTTGGTAAGATAAGTAAAAATAAAAAAAAGATAATTTGGTGTTATTTTATTATACTTATTATTTAATGAAATTATGCATAGATGACTATTTTTCTAACAAGTCTATTATTGTTGTCACAGACTTAAAATATGCTTGAATGATTTTTTTTTCCTCAATTGGCTGACCGGGGGAAAAAAAATTAGCCAACAATTTCGCGGTATCCATAACAATCGCAGTACTTGATTGCTCAGTTTGTGTAGAGATATCTTTGCCTTGTCCTGTAGTCTGCGTTCCTACGGATATTAAAATATCATATCAATATATATAATATTGTCACAATATTCGAGTAAAGATGACATTTTACAGCGTTTTTTATACATTAGTAAATGTAATTTTTAGCTAAATATAATTGTGAAGATACAATAGCTAAACAATAACGAAGTCAATTTATTGTTCATCTGATTGACAATAATTATGTCAGTCAAAACCGTACTTACTCATTTCAAGTGGCGATATAATTTAATAAAGAGGTTGATAAATGATAAGTGATAATTGTTTATGAAAATCAAAAATACTATTTGAAATCATCCTATAAGTGGTTTGACGTCATCTGCACTTTTTGTCCGACCCCTGAAATAACCTTCATTTTAATTTTGTAATGTTATTGTCTCAATGTGTATCCCTTTGGTGAAAATAAACTTATTTGTATAAACCTGGATTCAAAGCCTTAAAACTTGGACATCTGAACCACAGCTTCATATTATTGTTTTTCAGGTGGTTGTAAACACACAATCTTAATGCTGTATTGGTTACAAAAACGAAGTAGTGAACCATCACCCACCAGTGTAAAGTGCTATTGGGTAAAACCAAGTTTAAAAGGTGCCCAAAATGAGGTTCTACAGTGCAGTGAAATTTTCACATGCAAAAAAAAACCAATGGGGCCAAAGGACACATCAGTACTAGAAAAATTTCGAGCCGAAGCAAAAAGTCATGCTTGCACCAACTCATTAATAATGGCTCATGGTTGCAGTAATGACACAGGAAAACAATTAACCTCTTACTGTTTATTTAACCTGATGATTGATTTTATTGCTGAGGAAGATGATAACAGTTTTGAAAATTTTAAGGAATATTCGGAAGCTAAAGTGATAATAACTAGGGATAAAATTTATAATGACACAATTAGCCAGGTGAATTCTAAATTGTGGCATGCAATGAGGCAAGGTCGAATTACAGGTTCCAAAATATACGAGATGGCCCACTGTGGCACGCCTGATGGTAGCCTTGTGCAAGAAATATTAGGTGGCTACAAATATCATGAAACCAAAGCCATGAAAAGGGGAAAACATTTAGAAAAGAAAATAATAGGAAAAATAGAGAAGGAGTTAAATAAAAAAATTGATGAATCAGGTTTCATGCTAATAAATGGAATCTTTGGGGCATCTCCTGATGGAGTATGTGAAGATTTTGTTGTGGAGGTGAAATGTCCCATATCAGAAAAAACAAAAAAAAATTATATAAAGGATGGAAAAGTAACAGATAAATGCATGGGTCAAATCCAGTTGGAAATGCTTGCGACTAAGAAACTAAAATGTTTATTTTGTGTCGCAAGCCCAGATTTTGAAGTAAATGAACAAGTGGTGAAAGTGTGGGTGGACTATAACGAACAATACCTTGAAAGTTTAATGAAGAATGCTGAAGAGTTTTGGAAAATTAATATATTTCCTTAAATATTAAATAGTGCATGCATGTAAATAATTATAAATATGAATAAAGTAAACAAATTTCACTTTTAATCATAAACTTGTATTATTTCTTCTAACTTCTGGGATCAGCAATGAAGTATTACCTATTACAAGTATATCTGTCATAATAAAATAACTATTTTCATTAAATTTTGCTTAACACGTTCATGGACGCGGATGCTATAGCAGTCGTGTATCATACCGGCTATAGCATGGGCGTCATAAATACGGGGGTCAAATTAAAATGGTTTTTTATTACTGTCCGTGAACGTGTTAAACTTAATTCAACTCAACTATACTGCTTATAACGTTGGTACTTTGGACAGATTGTCAACCAGTTGTTCAGTTCAGTTATTTTACTCATTTATTAGAATTAGTAAGACTGATTATTGTCCTTCCTTTTGTCCTCAGCATTAAAATAATTACAACTGGCTTTTAAAATAAGGTTCTTCAACTTCAAGGCAATATTTTTGTTTCTAAATTTTAATACAAAAACCTAGTGATCCTATTAATGAAGAACAGACTTGGATATAAAATAATAAATAATGTATTAAATTTATTTTATTATGGGTTCCTGTAGATTAATGAGACCACATGCAATTATAACCATTTCATCTAAATATTTGACATGCTTATTATTGACCACAGAGTGGGGTTTTAGCATGTGAAACTCTCTTACTCTTCTAATAACTCTTTCTACATGTACTCTTAGACTTGCTATTACTTTTGTCTCCATTACTTCTTTTTTACTCATGCCTTTATTTTGATAAACACTTGGAGGACGAAGAAGCTTTATATTTTTGGCACTTAATAAAGCTTCTATTTCTTTAAATCCTCTATCTGCCATGATGACAGTATTTACTGGTAAAATATCAATGAAACCAGACTTTTCAGTAATATTTTTATCAGATATCCTTCCTCCAAAACCTCTTGATACAAAACAAATTAAGCCAGCTGGCGTACACCCTAATAAATATTTGACAGTATTACATGATTTATATTGAGACCATGTTTGAGCTTGTTTTACTGGATTACTTGGTTTTTCAATTTGTATTTCGAAGCAATCTATTATACATTGAACACTGGAGTATCTTATTTTAAAAGCAAGAGGTAAGTTCTTTTTTATCTCAATAGCTGGAGGTAAATATATGAAATTCTGAAAGTATGTAGCCAAAATAATAACATTTTTTTCAAATAATAATCGAATGGTGCACCTCGTTATTTCAAATGTATCTCTCATCCTGGTAAAGGAATCATTGTTTTTTATTTTAAATAGCGTTATTATTATGTGCAGTGCCAAGGATGAGTATTGTTGAGCAATAAAATTTATAAGCCACCAGTATTTTTTAGGCAAACCTAAATACAGTTTTGGTTTATCTTTTATTACTTTCATTATATGTTTTCTTCCCTCCAGTTTTTTATCATAACATTGTGCTGCTGATGATGATGTGGAATCAAAGTTTGATGTCCCAAATAATGAAGGTGATTGCGAAACCACATCCTCCTCAATGTCAGAATGTATTTTCAGTGATGGCATTATTTTTTGCTTGACAGTACGTGCCCGAAAGTTAGTACTCTTGTCTTTGGTACTTGGTTTGACCAGAATAGCTAAGTTTTTGTGTTCTATTTTTTCACATTGTATGGCCACATGAGTCTGAAACAAAAATTCAAGGGTAAGACTTAACTATTAGGTTTACAAAAAAAAGGTATGAAATGTACCAAGTTAGCAGTAAAAAATCCACTACATACATCAATTCAAAGTAAATGGTAACAATAAATAAAAAAATTGGTCAAGTGCAAGGCAGTCTGCAAACCATGTAAATAAATACTTTTGTATAATTTTATACTCACATTTGCACATTACCTCATCAAGTACCACAGAATCTACATGCTATTTAATTAATGTACACAAAAAAAACTATATATTACTACTAAAAAACTAAAAAAACCTGAATTTTTCGTAAAATATTGAAAATTATTCTGCTATTGAGGTTTACAAGTTTTATTGGCATAGAGTTCACTAAAATCTGTTCCTTGAGACTTGTCTTATTAAGTAAACAACTTTCTAACCTCAGAATGCATGATTTTTGACTGAAACAGCTCTGTTATCATAAATAATGCAAATTGAGAAAACATTTTGAAAGTTAGAAAGTTGTTTACTAAATAAGACAAGTCTATTGGAACAGACCTTATATTATAATACTAACATTAGAGGGCTTCAATATATCAGCTGTTCCTGGTATGGTTGTATCTACATTTGAGGTATGTCTTTCCACATTAGCCAAATTCTGTAAAAAAAAAGAATAGCTTATTGTATTGACTATTATAAGACTAGGTAAAAAAAAATAGCGCTAATCCATTTTGTCATATACAAGGTGTAACAGAACCCCTGATTAAAAATAACCTGAGTAACTATGATAAAATTGATAAAAGTGCAAGCATTTTTAAAATTTGAAAACAAAATTGCTCACTTTGTGTGGAGTTAAGCTAACCAGGAAAGTGCAAACATTTTTAAAATTTGAAAACAAAAATTTTCACTTTGTATGGAGTTAGCTAATCAGTAATGCACTTTCCCCATTTTCCACAGGTGCCATACTCGGGGTATTGACCCTATCATACTCATTTTGAAGTAGGTGATGATTTTTAAGTTCAAAGATATTAAGCTGACTCCCTTACTTTTTACTTGTGCATACAAACCTATAACTACTACTAACTAAAAGATCTACTTCTACTTACAATATTTTTCAGGGTTGTATTCAACTTAAGTCTTGGTTTAGCACCAGACATCCATTCCTTGTAATTTTCTATATCCTCTTCAACCTGCAAAAAAAATATGTTTGTTTGGTATTTTGAAAATATGTGAATATTGTAGTCCGAAATTTGTAATAGTGAACATTTAGTTTGATGATAGATACTGAATAAAATGACATAGGCATGAGGTTAAGGTGCATTGGTTTCAGTGGTGCAGCAGAGTACCCACACACAAACACACAAATTTTGTGTACAAACATACAAATTTTGTAACATTAGTTACAAATCTTAGACAGTAATGACCGTTATAAGGGTTAAAAATTATCAAAACTTTTGGACACCCATTTATTACTACAAATTTAACAATAGACGATCTATATATATATGTATATATATATATATTTACGACTTACGTTTATATGGTCTTCACAACAAAAAAGAGGACGCTTCGGACAGTTTCTACCGATCATTAGGCACCAGCTCTCTTTTAGTTCTTTTCTTATGGTAAAGAATCTCATGCCCGGGTTTTTCACGTCGTTATGAGAACATATCTGCAGGAAACATGTCTTGACTGGTTCTCTGTAGTCAGTAGAATCCATGGTAATCAACCAAAAATAATTTAATACGCAAATACAAGTGCCGGTCCTGTTTACGTGTGTAGTGGTCGTCGTAAAGGCTAACAATATCAAATACGGAGTCCAAAGCTGAGGTCGTCGTTTAAGAAGGCAATATCAAAGGTCCGGTGTGAGTAAGGAGTCGTAAAATATAAGATAAGATATATCCAAACGCAAACGTTAATAATAAGCCAAGAGAGAGGTTAGAATTACATTGATTGACAGTTTTGACAGTATAACAACGGCAGCTCTTTTTTTTTTTTTTTATTGGACCACGGTTTAGTTAAACCATACTTCTGTATAGGAGACAAATTGGTCGAGTTCAAACGAATTATTTATTTATTAATGATATACGATACCTAAAAATCTGTAATTTTTTCCTGTTAATAAGGAACGTTATTCCTACCGATATAAAAATATTCAAGCACTTTTAAAATTATCATCCATTGCCCATTGGCGACGGGTTTTAAATGCGTTTAGTATGAGCATAACGTATCTAAATATAAAATATCATTGGATGAGCGCGACTATTTGTTTCTGAGTCTTGTATGTTTCTTATGTATTTATGTACACACAACATCACACCTAACTAACCATTAAAGACAGAGCAGAGAGAAAAAGAAAGAGATGTATATATGTGCCTAGTTGTGCAAATTGTGGTTACAGAGTTATCAACAAGTTTTTAGAGTTGTTGGTAATTCTGTAGCTCTGCCTACCCCACTCTGGGAATGAAGGCGTGAAGGTATGTATGTATGTATATATGTGTATTATGTCAACTTCTATGCATTCTAGTGCGACTCTCTTTCATGCAATATTTCAGATTTCTGAAGTGTATAGCTAGATGTGTTGCTGTGTGTACTATCAGCCCAATGGAATCATGACCCACCATACAACTGTGTCACAGTCACGTTATGATTAAAAGATAAAAGATGTTTATTCAGTAAGTAGGCCGCACGGGCACTTTTACACGTCAAAAAAATCTACCAGTCGTAAGAAGTGTCAAACACATTGTTTTATTATGTCACTAATATGACACCGTTCTATGGTGGGTTAGGGTTCCAATGAGCTGATAGTACCAATTCATTTCTCTATATAAGTAGGTATGTTTTTATGACGATTTAGGACGATATACATGAGTGCCGTATTGCCTCGGGGCGGTCTATCGTCCTACACTACCAAAACGTAATATCTAGAATATCAGTGACATTAAATTTGAAACTTAATGCTATGATGATACCGTTTGTTTTTCAATATGAATGTTGTAGTGGCACGTGCTAGCTCGGTAGCTAGCGGCTTTGGGATAATAGAGACAATGGCCTTTGTTTGAAAGATTAGGGCTCGAAGCGAAAAATTTGGGAAGATTTATACTATAGGCAGAGACCACTTCTTTCCACTTGCTACGATCTTGACAAATTTCTTTCGCTATAGATGTATAGATTTTTATTTGAATGTACTAGGTATCAGCCCAATGGAACCCTGACCTACCATAGAACTGTCACAGTGACGTTATGATTTTTACCATCACCCCTTTGTTTGGCTGATTTCTAGATTTATGTATATATATATTATAGTTGTATAATAGTATGTATTTAACGTGTATTTAGTATGTATTTATTAACTAATTTACTTTGTTTGTGTGTATATTTATATGTAGTTTATATTTGTGTAAGTAGTTTTTACAATAACAGAAGTGTTTCTTGTAGTTTAGTTTGAGTTCGGAATAATTTAGTTTACACCGCCTGCCATGTATTTTTGTTTTTATTATTTCTCGGTCCAAGGTTGTCTGGAAGAGATCGCTATTTAGCGGTAAGACCGCCTGTTGTATACCTATAGTTAAAATGTACTGTTCCGTGTTTTGTTTTCTTTTGGTGTTCAATAAAGAGTACCTATTTGTATTGTTTGTATTGTATTGTAGTAACAAGTGTCACTGTGACATTGTTCTATGGTGTGTCAAGAACGCTAAGGGTCCATTGGGCTGATAATACCTACCTAGGTCCTGTTTTTATTTCTTTATCAATTTATCTCTGCATTATACAATATTAAAAAAAAAATGCGCTTTGTCACATGGTCGACTAGTAGAGCGCCATTAGGCATTAAGTCCGCCATTTGTTTTTTTGTGTTATAAATACTTATTAATTAAATAAGATGAGCTACACACATACTTCACACGGATAATCTTTTTTTTTCCAGCCCAACAACCGTATCCCATGGACTTGCGTCAAATCCTTATAGATGCTCACCATGTTATTGAAAATGTTCTTTCAAAAGGCAAACGCAAAGTTTTCGGTATGGATGGATGGCAATGGTGATTCTTCTAAAGAAATGAAAAATGTCTTTTTCTGAAGCCTCATATTCACATTAAGCTAATATTTTAGTCAATATTGTATTCTGGCAACATATTGCAAGAAACAACGGCTTGTTGCTGGCAATGTCGCTGGCAACTCAGCAAAATATTGCTTTCACCATGTTGCTAAACAATTGTTCCAAATTTATGTGAATGTAATAAAAATACTTAATTATGAGAATGTTTTTATTTTAGGTAAATGAAGTCTTGTTGTGACTGACTGGTAACATTTGGGTGTAATTAACTGAATCACTCACGGCGCTTATTTAATGATTGCAGGTATATATTACACCAAAATCTCACAAGTCGGTTGGATGGTAAAAGATAAAAAAAATACAAGTACAATTACACAGGTTAACAGGAAAATCATAATAGTTAAAATTCAGTCCAGTTCTTAAAAACCAGTCCCATGCATTATAAGTTAAATTATCAAATATCTTTTCATTTAGTTAACTGAAAACTAGTCCCTATAACTACGTTTTCCCCATTTTTATCTTTTACCTCATCTGCTAATATACTTGAAGGATGATTTTTTTGCTTATGTTTATGTAGACACGTGTGATTCTTGAATTGAGCGCCACAGATATCACAGGGGAGTGCAGGGCCTTTATGGTGCCGTCGTATGTGTTCTGCTCTTCGTGATGATGACAAGAACTTCTGCCCGCACACAGAGCATGGGTAAGGTTTCTCCCCGGTGTGGATACGAGTGTGATAGAGCAGAGATTCTTTAGTGACAAATTTCCCCCCACAAATATCACATGAAAAGTTCTTTTCTTGCGTATGCTTGACCGTATGAGCTTTAAGTCTGCTCTGACAGCTGAACTTTTTATTACACCAACTACAGACATGTGAAGCAGCAGCATTACTGTGCTCAAACTTTATGTGCACGTTCAGTGTATTCTTACGGGAGAACTGCTTGTTGCAGATATTACATTTAAATATGCCTTCTGTTGCTGATTTCCTCCTGGTTTGCCCGCAAATTCCAAATGCAATATGCTGTTTAAATGTATCTTTATTTTTGTACACTCTTCCACATTTCTGGCATACAAATCTGAGTCTATGCCCGAGTTCGTGCTGTTTAAGACTATACCGGTTATTGTATGTCTTGCCACATTCTACACAAATTTTAGTTTCATGGCAATCTTTAAGATGTTGTTCAAGGAGTGTATAAGAACCATAGCTGCGTTCACATTGTGGGCACTTGAAAGTCTTTGGAGCGTGCACCCTCAAGTAATGCTGTCTCAAGTAATCCAAGGCTTGAAAGGTTTTGAGGCAACCATTGCATTTGTATGCCATAGCTTTACTATCTTTATGTAGTATAAGATCTTTGGATAACGTCATTCTAGGCCTAACCACCCTTTTCTTTTTATATTTGAACTTCTTTGTTTCTTGTTTAACTGTTGGAGTTTCGATATCTGCATCAAAATCTACTTCATTCTTTATATCTTGTAAGAACTTTGCAGTCTTTTTACTGGAAACTGACTTGAACCTTTTTAACATGCAAACCTGTGTTCTAACTGGACTTTTAAAATCATAATACTCCTGGGCAGTATAATTTTCATCTAAAGAAATGAATAATGATTTACAAACATTTATCTGTTCATTGGCATTTTGAAGACAGTTGTCTAAGCTCTCAATAACTTGGTACAGGCTCTTAGAGGTTTCTTTGCATTTTTTTATGAACGTGTAGCAATTTAATGCTGATACTGCACATAGCTTGCAAATATTGTCCATCGCAATGTCACCGGCCTGCAAGAGAAAGCGGTATAAATAAGAAAGTTAGCTAGTTATATATATTCATTTCAGAGCAAATGATTTGACTACAATACAATACGTACGTCGTTCCCTAAGATAGAGGCTATTACTTCGGAAAGATCAACAGTGCTCGTAATATCATTTATGTTTAGCACCACTTCATCGTCTGTACGAATAGCGTCAGGTCCTGCTGCATTAAAACACAAACAGCATACATTTTCTTTACGTAATAATGATAAGTACAGGGCATTTCGAAGCGAAGTCATAATTATTATTTAATCTGATAGATTAACTAAGAAGGAAAGTAATTTCAAGTAGAGTTAGTTGAAAATTGATTTGAGAGTTTGAGACTTTATTATTGACAGTTTGCTGACACTTTATGACACGATTTTTACGATACGAGATGAAATCAGAATAGTAACTTTTCGGTCCATTTCTAACTATTGGCTTTTACCAGATAGAATTAACGATCTTAAAGATTTAATATTGACACATTTATATTGTTTTTTCAATTGTTATATTTAAAAATAATAATTTCGTTACCTAACCAAATAAATAAGCTATAGGACCGAATCATCAGTTTCAGCGCTAGACGTTTAATAAATTACATGGTATTATAGTGCAAGTTTCATTAAATCTGTTTAGTACGACTTGGACAATGACATTAAAATTTTTGATAAAAAAAAACCACAACAGAACTTCAAGTTTGCTTTAACACAACTCTATGCCGTCTATGCCTGCTTCATTGACAACATTGACTCCATGTTTTATGCAGTGTAGTGTAGTCGCTTCAATTCTGAACGAAAGCTATAAAAGCGCGAACTGTTTGTCAAATTTAATTTGTCTAATAATTATAATATTATATCAACAACTTCGCTTAAAGCTGCAAGTACTGAACGATGAAAAGCAGCGTGGATGTCAGCTTGCTCCTGTCGAACATCGCTAATGGAAACCAGTACAGTCACTGCAGGTTATGTTTGAAGAGTATCGAGGATTATTACGTCCGTTTCGGTGATGGCGTAGCTTTGGACACAGAAAATGAGGAGCTGCGTTTAGAGCCGCTGTCTGATGTTATCACTAATATTCTTGGCCCTGAGGTATGCATCGTTTGACATTCATTTAGCCTTAAGTCTTATAACCTTACTACAACTTGAAAGTAGTTTATTATCGACAAAATGTGCTTATCTATTGATAACTTCTATTAAAATGATACGTAATTTGTTAGTCCAACAGAAGTCGGCTTTTGGTTGAAAATATTTTGAGTCCCGACTTTTTTGCGTTTTTGAAGGCAGTTTTTTTTAAAAAAAATTTTTTGACTTGTTTTAGTGGTCATAATAAGGTTATGGATTCCCACTTCTTATTGTTAGTTGATATATGAAACTTTACGACATTTCAAGCTCGCCGCAAGCAACGCCGCGGGAAAATCGTAGCCAAACATTGTTTATAAATGTTATAACAATTACATGTTCTTCGTTGTAGTTGCTCAATTATCTAAATCGAAATATCTTATCGGCTCACTTGAAATCGGTCATGTTAAGGCGTTCCGGTGACCATCTGTGGTCTTCACCATCGGGTCTGCTTCAGCAAATGATACTTTCTGAATGCAAATGCTGGACTTGTCTAACTTTGACTAACTTATTGACTAACTTTAATTTATATTGTTTCCTTGATTTTAGGTAACTGAAGAATGTCCAGGTTTAGAAGCCGTGTGTACAGACTGTGTGGAACAGGCCCTGGCAGCAGTTAAGTTTATTGAAAATTGTCGCTTTTCCTCCAAATTGCTCCACAATGTGCTTGATAGCATACTGCAAACACTTAATGTTGAATTTGAAGCTAACGAAAACCAATCTCTATTTGTATTGATAGACAAAAGGAATTCAGAGCTGATTTTAATGGAAAATGATTCTATACCAGGAATTAAAACCACAAATAAACTGACCGAGTCTAAACTAACTTGCCCAGAATGCGCCCAGGAGTTTTCAAGTTTGACTGAATACAAGAAGCACTGTAAACTACACCACAACTCATTTGTGTGTGATGGTTGTAATGAAACCTATGAAACACTGCAAGAACTGTCAATCCACCAATGTGTTGCTAAATACAAGTGTCCAGAGTGTAAGCAGTACAGAAATACAGAAGAGGCGCTTCAGGACCACCACAATCGAGCTCACCAACCCCACGTTTGTAAGGAATGCGGGAAGTCCTGCCAAGGCTCAGACAAGCTCAAATCACATGAAGAAAAACATTCAAACAAAAGTCAGTGCCCTAAATGTGGTAAAAATTATGCTACAAAAGATTTCTATCTAAAACACATCAAATTATGTTTAGAAGGGCGTTTAGATCCTCATCCGTTTAGAACTAACCTGAAAAGACCATTTTCTTGTAAAGAGTGTGGCAAGAGCTACAGTACATCTGGTGGTTTACGAGTGCACAATAGATTTGAGCATGGCGATGGAAAACCTCACATATGCCCGCATTGTAACAAGAAATTTACAGCTCCGAGCTACTTAAAAGTGCACATGATAACTCATACAAAGGAGAAGAACTTTGTTTGTAACATGTGTGGTAATCGATTTGTATCAAAGGAGGCTTTGTTGTATCATACAAGGCGGCACACTGGGGAAAAGCCATATAAGTGTGAGCTCTGCTTTGAAAGGTTTGTCAACGCTTCAGCTAGGGCTGAACATATAAAATATAAACACATAGGGCCTACATTGATGTGTGAAATATGTTCAAGGAAGTTTGTGACTCCACATTTCTTAAAAATGCACATAAAGAGACACCATGAGAAAGACAGTGACTGGCAGGTGGGAGTCGGATCATAAAAATGTGGGAGACACAAAAGGAATGAAGAACAAGTAGATCAGTAAATAATATCAGTTATTTTTTTATAAATTATTACTTATTGAACAGTAGTTTAATATTCTTGCTTGATATAAATATCTCTTTCTAACAAAACATTAGCATTTTCTTTGGTTAGGTATGATTGGAACCTGTGTAATAAATAAGTTAGTGAAATGCTTTGTTTACATACAAAAACTAAATCGCAACCGCAATTCTTCATTTTCAGTTGCCGCAAATTCCTTCATTATCTCCTGACATGAAACATCCTCAAATCGATGTCTGAATTTTTCGAAAATATGCCTCGCCACAATATGTGAAGAGACCAATTTCTGTGTCATACCCTTTATTACTCCAATCGTGAGTAGTTCAATACTCCGGTCGTAACAATATCCAAAATATTTGATTAGATAATCTTCAACTTCTTTTCCATATAATTTTACGATTGTAGGAAAGTATCTCTGATTCAATTCTTCGATTTCGTTTGAAATAAACTGCCCGTAAATTGTTCCAAGCATTTTAACCCTCTCAAGAAGTTTCGTCGATTCGTCAGAAAATAGGTTTGGAGTCTGCTTCAGGCAATGTCTTACACTCTTATAGTAAATCAATGTTAAATGTATTTCTGAATATACGTCAAACCACTTTTCTATCGGCAAAAAACCGTGTAGCCACTTAATTATACTCTCAAATAAAGGCAAGCCTGCTGTATACTTATTGTCATAGATCACCTTGTTGTACTTTAAGGAAAACAAAAAGGCATACAATATGTTTGTAATAGCCTCGACTTTTTTAACATCTTTTGCTTGAGCGCTTGTTTTCCAAATATTTTCTATGAGCTTGAAAAAAGGGAGTCCAACAATTTCCAGCCGTTTTTCTAGTATTTTTTCAGATGTACAGAGAAGTAGAAATTTAGCTATCATTTCTACATGCAACAGTTGGTGCGGAGAAACAAAGTCTACTTTGAACAATATGCTGTTGTCATGAAGGCTATGTTGCAAAAAATACTTAATCTCTTCAATAATAAACTCCTCATCTACATCAGGTAGCATATAGTTACAAATATGGCAAAGAATTGACGTAGAGGTCCTTTCACATGAATATTTACATAACTTGTACACGAGAACATAGTATTCGGTCACAAAAGCCAGTGGCAAACATGCTAGTGCAGTAATAGAGTAATGACAGCGCTTCTTGTGGCGGTCGTAATCTATTGCTCCTAAAATAGGTTTCACGATTTTCCAAATATGCGGGTCTGAGTTAATCCCTTGACGCTTGAAGTAACATAAACCAGCTTTAAGTGCTACCCCTGGTCTTTTACTCGCAATAATTTCGAAAACTTCGCGTTCCTTGTTCATTCGCTTTGCTAGCGTTAAGGCTAATCGCATCGAGCGCTGCCAGTCTAGAGATTCTTGTAAATATTTTTCCACCTCCGTTTGTCGACATGTCACTACGCGGTTAGCTACAGCTTTGGCTCCAGCAGCGTGCCATCCAAACGAGTCCAAGTCAAAAGTTGGTCGAACAACATGGGCGTTAGCTCTTAGCGTTGCGACTAAAGTTTGTATTACAGGTGATCGAGGTTTCGAATCAAGATCTGCTAAAAGTCCTGGGAACGTAGAGCCAGCCAGTAATGCCAGAGGCCGACCTAGTTTCTTAGCTTTGACATTCTTCCCTTGTTCTTCAACTAGGATTGAAGCAGAAAGCTGTAATACAGCGCGGTAACGCTGCGCCAGACCATCCTCCTCAGCGAAATAAATCGCTAATTTACGAAAGAATTTTTCATGTTTCAAGTCATCGAATCTATGTTGGTTTATTATTAGTTTTTGAAATCTTTCTGTCTCTTGAAGTACAGAAATGTCGTGCCGCAACGCATTAACAAACGATGCGTCAGTATGTATTACCTCAAACATTTCTCTGAAAAAGATTTGCCTTCCGAATCTCATCCTATATAATTCAACAAAGATGGTATTTGGGTTATCAACAGACTTAGAGTAATTCTTAAATGTTTCCACGGCTTCAGGACATTGGTCCAATTTAATGCGGTACGTTGAGAGAATATCCATTAAGGGCCCGAATCGTGAATCAGGTTTGAAGTGCGCTTCAGCGGCGACCCAGCCCGGCAATCGCATGATAAGAGATTTTCGTTCATTTGCGGTAAGTTTATAGCTCGTAAAATTTGAAAAATGTATGAAGTATGCTTCCCAGACGGAGGGAGACAGAGTAACATTAGCGAGCAAGTGGCGTAACATCACAGCATGGAGACCTTCGGCGCACGTGGCCTCAGGGGTTCTTCCGTCGAGTCCAAGGTCATGTCCCCATTCCAAAAGCTTTGTCCATGGTTCGTTAGACAAGCGCCAGACAAACGCGCGCTTCACCAGACTTCGGAAGATAGCTGCTCGTATCTGCACCGGCTCGTTCTTATATTTTGTTAACAGGTCTATTAAAGTTGTTAAATCTCCTTCCCGGCCGCCTGTCTTGCTGACCAGTACTAGCAACATAGACTGGCGGTTTTGTGCAGAACTTTCTGCTCTCAATCGCTTCCGAAGCTCAAACAGAGTCTGTTTAAAGCCTACGAATCGGAACTCTTCGAAGAGTTGCTCAAGGAACGACCTTTTTAATATTCGACGACATTTTAGCAATTCACTATAGCAATGGGTCTTATCCGAATAATCTTTATGAGTTCTACATGAATACTCGAAGCACTCTAGGTCTTTGAATATACCAGTTTGAGGAACCGTTTGCGTTGGTGGTTTAGGGACTGAGTACGGCCAAGCTTTAACGGGGGAACCGTAATCTTTATCTATGAATATTTTTTTCTTGAATGACGTTCTTTCTTCGACACTTAGGGCTTTGAAAAAGGCCTCCACATTTTGGTAAGACAGCCAACCCTCAAGATACTCTGCTCTTGCCAATTTCATTAAAAGGTTTTTGATTTCTTCTGAATTAAGGCACTTAGCCAAGGCTTTTACGTTAAGTAACCACGCCGTATAAAGCTCTGGCTTGGCATTAAACCTTTGCTTGTGGTTCTTTATAATGTGCTTTGTTATTTCGGATTGAAACCGTGGAAATCTTCGACAAACGTAGAAGTTCTCTACTACATCAAAGAAAACGTCTGGGTCGTTTTTTACAAGATATTTTACAGTCGCGAAAAATGCCCTATCGTTTTTTAAATAATACTTGAGAAGCGCCTGATTGGATCTCAAACTGTCGAAATAAATTTTGGTAACGAGTGGGACTTTTTCGCTTAGCCTCTTCAATAGTTTGGGTGTTATTTTATCTAAAATGCGGTTGACTTCATCCAGTATGTATTTCTCCGAACAACAGCATAAGAATTTCGCCGCTATCTCAAAGTGAATGTCTCTATAGTGTTGATAAAATTCTCTGCATCTTTGGGGATCCCTTAAGTGCTTTTCGATCCAGTTTCGCATTTTATTGACAGCTCGCAATCTCATCTGCGGGTACAACTCATCTTCTAAGAACTTGGGATCGATGATGCCAGAAAATTCGGGGTTTAACAGCCACGAGCATTTCAATGCTCTGCTCACGTAAAGCATATCATCATCCTTCAGGGTTTGAATGATGTATTCCACGTTCTTTTGTTTTGAAGCGAGGTCGATCTTGAACAGTCTGTCGATGGCAGACTGTTCAACGAGGTCTCGGACGGAGAGGAAGGGTAGGCTGCGGGCAGCAATGTTTACAAGTTCGTTGAGCCTGCAGTGGCGGTCGCCCAGATTGCCTGAGAGCGTAATCGGGATTGGAGTCGACATCTGAAATGCAGTACAATTTTAGAATCAGTTGCGCAATGTATCGCATCATTGCTATTTTCAGAGGGTTATGTACTAAACTAAATACGTGGGCTTCACTCATGAGCAGGGATCAGAAATTCGGATCGATATTTACCTAAAGTTGTCAAAATCCCAGAAAAAGATAGGCAAACATGGCGTCGGCTTCTTAAAAAGATTATTTTAATAATGTAAGTTCCGGGATTCTGGGATTCTACAAAATGTTAATATAATAATTACTTTACATGTAGGATAAAACATTCATTTTTGCTCCTATAAATTCGTTAGGTAAATGAGTTACAGGTAAATTAAATAACATTTGGTAAATCTATACATGAAAAATAACTTCAAACAGTTAATATAAATAATTGATTATGAATTAATGCCGGTGCAATTTATTTATTTTGAAATCCCAGAAATTTTAGTAAAGAATTCTATGATTGAGTCCGCCTCCATACAACTGAACAACAAAGCCGGTGCGAAAGTATAGGTAAATATCGATCCGAATTTCCGATCCCTGCTCATGAGTCAGTTTATTTATTTATTTATTTATTTCTTCGAGGAGAACCAACAGCTTTACAAAACAATATAAAAACATGAGATAGCATCAACTAAGCCAGTAACAGGATCTCGCTTATGGAAACAAAATTAACCACTAAACAAGGTGCCACACATAGACACCACGACACATGCAAGAGATTGAGTTAAATTGATGAAGTAGTCAACAATTGCAAAATTAATATTTCTGTTGCGACTTGACAAGATACAAGTGAAAAGAAGATACATATACCTAAAGTAAAAAGTAAGTAACAGTTGCAAACTAAAAACGAGTCCTCAACAAGAACACCAAAATATACCTTCCGAACCTATCTAACTAAATACAAATATACTCGTAACTGCTAAATGTAGGTATTTATCTAGGTTTGATGAAAATGATGAATCAGAGTGTCAGAGGTCTTACAAACTTTTCCTAGAGTCACAGTAAATGGATGGAGTTATTTGAATCCACAATGGTCAATACTTGGACCTCCACACTTCTTAGTTTATACAAACCAACTACCAGTGATAGCTACTTTAAACTGGGGCCACTTCGATTGATTTCAGAAATAACTAGGTAGGTTTATTACTCCTGAACTTTTAATCATAAACACTATCAAACGATATTAAGTATATTTAAATAGGAACCACAATATCACAATCACAAATGATTCAGACATTTATGAATCATATGTGAACAAAATTGGATATAAGTAATATAACTGCACACAGAAGTAAGCTTTCGAGGTACGATTAAAATGCACGCTTTTAGGACCCTGTCAAATACAAAGCAAAATATGACTAACCTTGCACGAAAGAAGGGCTCATTTACGAAGCAATTGATTTAGCTTCAGCTTTGCCTTGTATTATCACGAATCTGCGTATGAGATCATGAAAAACAACAATATACGTATGTAAATAATAGATCCGTTAGTTATCTGTGGGTGAAACCCTGGAAAAATCCCGAGTATCTGCCAAAAAAACTAAACTTTATATGATTTTTCGAATTAATTTCACGTAATTTTCTCGTTTCGGTTAATTATAAAGTTAAGAGAAATAAAAAAAGTGCTTTCTGGCCTCTTTTAGTCAGTTTGTCAACAGTATGTTGTCTTGTCTGTGCTGAGTATGCTGTTTGACTGACGTGACGCTACTGACCAGTGTTGCCAACTTAGTGGATTTTCCACTAAAACTGGTGGATTGGACTTCAGTTTTAGTGGCCAAAAATTCCTTTTAGTGTTTAGTGGATTTGTCTAGTGGAATTAAGGATTACGTAGAATATGGTTGCTATTACTGGAACGACGACCATAAAGTCGAATTACACTTTTTAACATATTTTCTTATCGTTCTTTTTGGAGTATAATTTTATCGTACAGGCAACACTTCAAAATACTACACTATTCGCGGGGATTCCCCGTTAAATATGCTTTGTTTCTCAATTCGGACTTTTCGGACTCGAGTCGTGTCAAACGAGTCGTGTTCAGTGTTGTTTTGATTACAAGACTTGCGAGTTGCATTTGCGTCATTTATCACTAGGTATGCCGAAACCACAATATACGCAAAAGTTTCGGGATTCTTGGCTTCAAGATCCACATTTAAAGAATTGGATTCAAGTCATTGAAAGTACTACTGTGCTGTCCCAAAATGCAAGTTTTGTGGAACGATTTTAAGGTCTCACTATGGTGATTTAAAATCGCATGGGATGTCGAAGAAGCATCAACAAAATACAAAGGTAATAAATTATTCGTTTTAATAAACACATTGTTTTCTTTTATCCAAAAATAAAGATAGTGGAAAATTTAGTGATTATGAAAGTTGGCACGCTTTCTGTTAGTGGTTTTCTGGTGGTTTTAGGAGTTGATTCTGGTGGGGAGCTAAATAATTCGTTGGCAACACTGCTACTGACGCTAGATGCTAGATCGCCTCGTAACGTAACGTAAATGTCAAATGGTGACTACTTATACTCATTCGCAAATTAATCAGCTAAATATTTTATTAATCTAGTCATTCATTGAAACTAAGTTGTAAAGAAAATTATGGATACAGAATCTAGTGTCATACTGTCAGCTTTTAAATTTATATCGAGGGCCGACGAGCATATTTGCAGGTTATGTTTCGCCTCCACACAACAACACGGGAACTATATTCAGAACCCTGTCCTTTTGAAACGACCGTATTATCATAATACTGTGACTTACGAGGACATGTTCGAGGAGCTTGGTGTAAGTAAAGTTTTATATGACTATTGAAAGTACATAACCATGATTCATGAGGAATACAGATTTTTATTTTAAATTTGGAATCACTAACATGTACTTTATTTTGTTTGCTGCAGATAACTGACGAACCTTATTTGCCGCAGACTTTATGTGATAGTTGCGCAAAGACAATGTCAAACAGCTATTTATTCAAAAAACTTTGCGAGTATTCTAATGATAAATGGGGTGAGGTGTTAGTAAAACTTGACAACAGTCTAACTCAGGCCAATACTCTGAGCCCCACTGTGTGCACGGCATACTTAATGATCAACAAGACCGATAACTACATATTCACAAGTAGGAAGACTCATAAGCATGATAGACAAACAGCCGTATCTAAAATTAAGCGTATAATTAAGAACAGAAGTAAATATGTTCAAAACAAAGCCACTGCTCTTATGTTTATTTGTGAAGAATGTGGTATGCGTTACAAGTCAAAAGTCTTACTTGTAAAGCACATGAAAGCACATAATAATACACCTCAGCCGTGCCCACAGTGTTTCAAGACGTTCTCATCCCCCCTTCATTTAGCTGAACATGCAGAAAGAGTGCACTATCCAAAGAAAATTCAATGTGATCAATGTTCAAAAATGTTCAGCACGGAAAGAATGCTAAGAACCCACAATAGACTGGAACATATTGCTGCAATATGCAAGCTTTGCTTTGTCCAGTTTCCATCACGAACAGCTCTTAAATTTCATTTGGATAAACATGATGTCTTGCAATGTTTACGATGTAACAAGAGCTTTATAAACAGACAGACACACAGGATTCATAGCAAGCAATGTGGCAACACTGAAAATAAAGTAGTAAGCTTCTTTTGTGATCTATGTGGAAAAGGTTATATTCGTAAAAATGGTTTGAGAACCCACTTGAAGACTGATCATGGTTTTGGCAAAGTTTTGACTTGTAGTTGGTGCTCTAAGAAGTTTGATGCAATAAGCAGACTAAAGAACCACATAGTTAAACATACCCGGGAACGTAACTTTAAATGTGGGCAATGTGGAGGAAAATTTGTTACACAGGCGGCTTTAGTGTACCATACTAGATTACACACTGGAGAAAGGCCGTTTCATTGTGACATGTGTAATGAAAGTTTCCTTTCTGCTTCACGGCGCATGGAGCATAAACGTAGAAAGCATTTTGGACCAACAAAAGAATGTCACATTTGTCATGTAAAGTTTGTAACGGGCAGTCAACTACGGAAACATGTGGAGAGGCACTCAGATCCTCACAGCAAGCTTTATGTACCAGTGGCCGATAAGGCAGATAGAGCCAGAACAATTACATATTTAGCTATTACTTATAAGTAAATGGGTGGATCAACTTTTTGTTGTTGTTATTCTGTCCCGTAAGCCAGGAGACAACAGTGATAGAGTTTCTTAGAAAAAATATTATAATATATACTTCCAGCACACTCAGGAGAAAGGCCATAAAAGAATGGGTGTGTAATTGCCAATAAAACAGATTTTTAGGGCCGGTTTTATAAAGGCCCGTAAGTAAAAATGTCAGATCAAATTTTAGTAACTTCATACAAGTTTTGACATTCCTGACCGAAATTTGATCTAACGGATCTTTATAAAACCCAGCCTTAGTGGACTTATATCCTTTGAAATCATAGTTTTAAAGAGTGACCCAGGAGACGTCACCATGGCAACGAGCTACAACGAAAAGTTGATTGACCCAAATATATAAATAATTAATTGTGAGCAATTGCGTAATTTTTTTTTTTTTTATTGTATTTAAATTATTTAAGCAATTCCTGTTAGTCATTACTTTGTATTACCTCTGCTGATGTAGATAATCTTATTAATACATGATAAAGGCTTGTTGGTTTTCTATCTGTGAAAGTTCCCCTCGTCACTTAAAATTGACGTAGCACAATTGCGTCATTGTAAATTCAGCCAAATGGAATGGAACCCTGACCCAACATAAAACTGTGTCAAATCTTAAGAATTGTTAAATTCTCTGTGTCTGAGTGGGACAGGGTTCCATGGATAGATTAAGATTGATGGATTTTAACATATGAGATGTTAGATTCGTCTTGGTTGTGGGAGTGACAAGCTATAATATTTTGATAAAAAAAGGACGGGGAGTTTATTTAAAAAAAAAATGCTGTCAGGTTTTTAAAGTTTGCTTTTTATTATTGCTATTGTTATTCTGGCACATAAGCCAGAAGACCGAAAGGAGGTATTATAATATACTACCATATTAGGAGAAACCCAGAATAGAATAGGTTAGTAATTACAATCACAGTTAGCGTGATAGACGAGAGTTCACCACAACAAGATAGTATCTTACAACGAAAAGTTGATAAGTAGTGGGGCGGGACTTTGTGGTTAAAAGTCATTTACCCGGTTTGTTAAATCATTCTCCCGAACTCATTATTTCTTTGTATTAAATTTTTCGTTCGCATTTTTCCCCGAACGCGATATTACCTAATTTTATTTTTCACCATTCGATTTTATTAGTCACTTTTTTTGTTGTTCGACTTATTTCCCAGTCGGTTTTTTTCCCGTTCGATTTCTATCTCGCACTTTTCCCAAAAGTATTTACATCGTAATTCGTAGGTAGGTTTAGGTTATGTTAGTTTTGCATCAGGCCCGGAGGGCCAAACCACCCAGAAATAGGAGCTCCGCGGTAGCGGAGCTCCGTCGACTCTGTATCTTCGACAAATTGGAACGGGAAAAACACGACCGTGAAAATATGGTGGTAGGAAAAGAAGCGACTGGATAAAACTCGCAAGCGGAAAAACACGACTGTGAATATAAACTGCCGCAGGAAAAAAGGCGACTGGTAATATCGCGTTCGGGGAAAAATGCGAATGGAAAAATTACTACGAAGAAATAATGAGTTCGGGAGAATGATCTAACAAATCATTTACCCCACCACATAAATAAATAATTCGAAACCTGAGTATTTTGGCATACTATACTGAATATGTATAAAAATGAAACGCTCATTCCCAAAATACCATAATTTGAAAATACTAGATTACGCTTTATATAAGATTTCCCAAATCACCCGATTCAAAATTTTGGGTAAGTACAATAAATTACTTAATCCTTATTTTGAATCTGATCATTTGGGAATCTGGTATAAAGTGTAATCTGGTATTTTAAAATTATGGTATTTTGGGAATGAGCGTAATGAAATCACGCACCTGTCTCCGTCTCGGCTTATTCAAAAACTTATTTCTTTCCTCTCAGTTGTAGAAATGGCATTACGATTAAAATAAAAGTCGTAGAATATAACGTTTTATTAGAGATAACTTAGACTCGGGCGATAAATAAGGAAATGATAGAGCGCGTACTACACGATATACAACTACTTCTCCTTGTTGAGGGCTTCGATGAACTCTTCTAACCTCTCCTGCACTTGTCGCACTCGCTCTAAAAATAAAGATAACATAGAATGAGGAAAGTTGAGATGGGTAAGGGTGCGGCTCCACTGAGGCGGAGACGAGAGGAGCGGAGCGGAGCTGTGCCAATATTAACCAATGGAATCTGCGCAAGGCGCGCTCGACGTGACCGCATGCGCCTTTTATTGGTTAATATTGGCACAGCTCCGCTCCGCTCCTCTCGTCTCCGCCTCAGTGGAGCCGCACCCTAAGGGCTGGTTCTAGAACCATGGCCGCCTCACGAAAACGACCTTAGGAGTTACCCCACTTAAGTTAGGATTTCTTGATATGACAACAATGTAACTATATCAGTACTTAACCTAGGGTAGGTTAGGTTTTACGATTACGTATTACGATGTAATAACTATTGTGAAAAATGTGATGGGAAAAATTGGGAACGGAAAAAATAAGGATAGTAAACATCACGAAAAATCGCCAAAACAGCTGAGTGACCAATGTAGATAAACAAAGAGAAACTGTCTCTGTTATGCACATAAGATTCTTATGTAAAATCTAAATTCATCTCTTTCTACATTTTCTCACTTCTGTCTTTAATGGAAAGATTAAGTGTGTGGCTGTTTGAACATAAATAAAGCTGCATAAAAAATTGCTCGCTCTATTTCGTTAGGTCAAAATAATTTCGGTGAAATGTTTCATTAGCGTTGTTCTCTGACCGCAAATATTTAATTTTTTATAAAAACTAACCTAACCTAACCTATATGGTTCTACACGATGGTACCAAAATAATTTCTGAACAAATTATAATACATCGGTTTGGCGAATGAAAAATTTGGGAAATGATACATTTGACCAAAAACATTTTGGCCAAATCGGCAGGCTCCCTCGCCACACTATTAATAAAATTAAAGATTATGAAATAACGCGATAGTGAAAATTCGCTAATATGAAAAATTGCTTTTGTGCCGATAATCTCACAATAGCCTATACACGTCGATACAGCTTCTTTAATTTCATTTATTCATGTTCAACTTACTCAGCTCTTCCGCTAATTCCACTCTTCTGCCTGATAAAAGTTTTTTCTTGAGATCGGGGTCCGCTGCCATCTGGTGACGCAAAACAAGGAATTAAAATTATTATGTTTTCAATACTCTTTGCATGATTAAATAGTACTAATTATAGATAGAAAAAAAAACGGTCAAGTGCGAGTCTGACTCGCGCACCGAGGTTTCCGTGCCGCTGCACAGTAGGTATTTATGATTTCTAGAATTTATGTATGTATATATATTTTATAGTTGTATAATAATATGTATGTAGCGTGTATTTAGTATGTATTTATTAACTCATTTACTTTGTGTATGAGTATATTTATATGTAGTTTATATATGTGTAAGTAGTTTCTTGTAGTTTAGTTTGAGTTCTGAAGAATTTAGTTTACACCGCCTGCCATGTATTTTTGTCATTATTATTTCTCTGTCCAAGGTTGTCTGGAAGAGATCGCTATTTAGCGGTAAGACCGCCTGTTGTATACCTATAGTTAAAATGTACTGTTCCGTGTTTTGTTTTTTTTTGGTGTTCAATAAAGAGTATTTGTATTGTATTGTATTATTATATTCCGATTTCAATTTAATTTCAAATCGAATGAGCGCGAGCCCAACTGACTCTTGACCATTTTTTAGTTTGTTTTTTTCTTCGTCAGGGTTTGTACTATAATAATACAAAATTTGACGCTTGTATTACCGTTTTTACGATACAACGGTAATAAAAATACGTTGGAAAATAGTACATTATTGCCTATACTCGAAAATCTAATTAGATTCCGTTCCCATCTTGATTATTTCTTTATTAAAATATTATTTCATAAACATATCAATGAGAACTCGTGTAACCAGTAATATTAGGGTCAGTTTAATTGATAAAAATACCTACACTTAAACCAAAATGCAGTAATCACAGCGAATGTGCGTCGGTTGAGGTTAGGATTTTGGAATCTAATTACAGTTTCGAGTATAGGCCAGTGAAGCGGGCACTTGCGGGCCGAGAATTGGTTTAAACGGACGAGCTTGCGAGTCAGTTTAAAAATACGAGGCCCGCAATTGTCGTTCCTGCCGAGGCTTATATAGTGCTTTTCTCTAAAATCACAAGATACAAATCGCATATAAACAGAAACTTCACGTGAAATAACATCACTCTTTACCGCCTTTATGTTTATGACAAGGAGAAACGCAAGCTTTTTTAGAAAAAAAAACTCATGCTATTCCAGACACAGATAAAAAAGTTACGTTTTGAATAAAATATGGATGTATAAGACTTGTGCCCTCATTTTATTATGGCTTTTGCACTTTTTAAAAAGTTACAAACTACATAACAATGAAATTTGTATGCAACATTGCGGGCTTGTGTAGCAAGCACGCAATGTATTTTTTATTTTATTTGGGAACTGTCTGTAAACTATGTACTTCGCAGTTAGTAATGCCAACTTTTCCGGTAATTTTTGAGAATAAACGTTTTATGTATTATTTCACTATCTTAAAGAATATTATTTATTTAACACAATACAGCTGTTTATAGTTAGGATGGACGGACAGTGTTAGCATATTAATAGGGTCCCGCTAGGTTACCTTCGGGCACAGAATCGTAATTTAAAAAAATAATTGTATAAGACAACTGAAGCTGGACAACTGCAGGACCTTACGAGATTCAGAGCCTGCTTTATGTATTAATAAACCATTTAAGATCAGTTGACCTATGTAACCTTAGGGAACCCTACAAATAGGAATAAGTAATGACGCGTGTACCTCGTCGAGCACCTCGCGCAGCTCGCGGTCGAGCCGCGCGGCCTCGCGGTTGCCGAGCTGCTGGCGCAGCGCGTTGGCCGTGGTGCGCAGCGTCTGCTGCACGCGCCAGAACATCACCACCTCGCAGCACTCCTTCTGGAACACGCCACAACATGACTCCCACTGCCATTGGTTCACCGGTTTGCTAGATCATTTTCACAACAGCCTATTGTCATAGTAGCGAATTGTCACGAAGCATTCTTTCACAATCGTTAATTTTCTTAGGCGCTTTCCTTCATGTAGCAATTTTTTATACTGCCTTATTTAATGTCCGGTAATTTTTAATATTTTGATTGTTTTAATAGTAACGAATTTTTACAATCACCAATTTTCCCAATAGTAATTACATCGTAATACCTAGGTTAGGTTAGGTTCGTTTTAATAATTGCCCGGAAGACCAAAGTAACCCATAAATAGGAGCTCCGCCAAGCGGAGCACCGTCGACTCTGTCAAATTAGATTTTTGGAATGGGAAGAAACGGGAACATTGAATAACGCTATATGAAAAACGCTACATGAAGAAAAGTGAATAAGAAAATTCGCTACTATGAAAAAATGCTATGTCAACATTTCGTTATAATGAAAAAATGCTTGTTATGAGAATTTTCTAACAAATCGTTTAATCTTAATTTAAATAAAACCAATTTTCGCTATTTTTAGCATATCTAGAAAACCATGTTCATAGCTCAGATCATATACATATACTAGATAAGCAGTGGAGGCGTGGTGTTCGACGCCACGACATGCACAAAACCAGCCAGATGTTCATCGCAGCCCGCTGCAGGGCAGACACAATTCTACCAAGACCGGAAAAGGAAATGATGTCCTACATTTTCGCAAAATGCCGTGTTGTTTCGTCGTTACATGCAGCTAAGTACTAGTTTTTATGATAAATAGTCAATAAAAACAAATATTTTGACAAATTAATTCGTTGCAACAAGATTCTTCTGTCGAGGACTAATAAATCGATCCAACTAAGTCATCTTTTGTAAATGCATTGTAAGTGTATACTATAATCATATATGGGAAAACGCAACATATCAAAAATATGTCCAAGAGAGGATTATTTCAATACATATTATTGATATTCTAAATTGCAACTAAAACAACAAACCAAAATTGCAACCACAAAATGGGTGATGGTCATAAAGTTGGCCACGGTAACTCACTCAATTACATTTTCTATGAAACTTTCCCGTTGTGACACGAAAGTTAGCCATACAATTGTAGGGATAATTTTCGTCGCACAACGGAACTTGTTTCGACTTCGTTGTTTGTATGGTTAACTGCGCTTAACTGTGGTCCAACTTTTTGGACCTTACCCAAATATGAATTGATGAGTACGATCTCACTTACCGTATTAATCCTTTGCTGCTAAAATGAAATCGAAATGATGACAAGCAATATATGATTTTGTGAATTGAAATGCGGCCTTAATATCCCGAAGTGTCATTTACGTTACAGTTCAAGGTGTATCTATTATTATTGTCTTGTATGACGCTGTGTAGAACTAGGCAATTTTTTTATTAGAGGTCTGATCAGAATAAAATTTATATTAGACCCGATTCTACGTGCACATCGCTTAAATAGCCTAAAACTAAATTTTCTAATTTTAAGACATACTTTAGACGGCAGATTTAACCAGTGCTATTCCAGAATGCCAAGCTGATAATGTATGACCGCCTAAAATAAGAAGCGTCAGACTAAATTAGCGCTGTCATGGCGCTGTCATTTGATTATGACAGCTGCTCATAGAATAGCAAAGTGTTTTAGCGACACCTAAATAAAATTAGGAAGTTTAGAGACCACTGTAGAATCGGGTCCATTATCTTACTAATATTATAAACTAGCGACCCGCCCGCGGCTTCGCCCGCGTGGAATGTATTATACATATAAACCTTCCTTAAGAATCACTCTATCTATTAAAAAAAACCGCATCAAAATCCGTTGCGTAGTTTTAAAGATTTAAGCATACATAGGGACAGACAGCGCAAGCGACTTTCTTTTATACTATGTAGTGATGAGAAAATTTGGATGTTTGTTCCTCAATCACGCTTCAGCCACTGAACGGATCGGGACGAAACTTGGCTCACATATAGGATAATTCCTGGAATAGGATAGTTTTTATCCCGAAAACATCTCATTCCTACGGGAAATCCTGGTAAGATCAAATTCTGAAGTCCAGGTAGACGAAGTCGCGGGCAGTAGCTAGTAATAAAATAAAACTGTCACAGGAATAGGGGAATACAAACTCGAGGAGAGACTAATGGATTATGTTAGATGAGACATAATTAAAAACAATGTTTATAAATAACCACTATTTTGCTCATAGAAAGGTGACTGATTAAATGAACAGCGAAAGCATAAGAGTCGAGCGGCGAAAATTAATATGAAAATAAAAAAAGAATGCTCACCCCATTTCCATTTTGTTGACTGTACAAATAGAAGCTCTTTTTGCAATCCCGCGCTCTTATTTGCGCTCGATGGAGGAAATTTCTGCAAAAAAAAAAACTATTGTACTCATCTATAGCTGAATTGGATTTTTTATTGTTAATTGGTTTTTATAGACAGTTTAATTTTATATCGTTAACGGTATCATAATGCTACTAGTGTAACCAAGTGCTGTCATGGTTTATAATTCCGTAATAAGTGTTGCCATGGCAATAATAGTTCTATAAAAAGCTTTATTAGTTGAAAAATCAAAGTATGGAATACAAAAAAATGCCTTTGTGTTCTTTTATATTTTCGTTTTCAACTTGTAGAAAAGAAGTATGGTACATATGAGTGGCATGTTTTAGATACGTGGTTTTG
Source organism: Acleris emargana (assembly GCA_927399475.2). Taxonomy (NCBI): domain Eukaryota; kingdom Metazoa; phylum Arthropoda; class Insecta; order Lepidoptera; family Tortricidae; genus Acleris; species Acleris emargana. The sequence goes on from OV656859.1 coordinate 1,196,915, forward strand.
TAACCAATTATTGACATAAGTAAGTATATTAATAAGTAGAGCGCCAAATGACAGTATCTTAACCTCGTAAAACCTAGAAGTAGGGGTTAAATGGGGTTTGTTAAAAAAAGCGATTCGTACTCTCGCACCGAGGGCTCCGTATCACCGCATAGTAGGTATTATTATAATTTTCCGATTTGAATTGGGTCATTTCAATCGAATCATCACGAGCCTAACTCACGCTTGACTATTTTTTTGTATTTGTGGGTTTCTTCAGGGTTTGTAAAATAAGGTTAAAAAAAACGTTTGTTGTACGGGGCGTTTCTGTTTTATATTTGTTAGTAAATAAGTCGTAATAACTAATAACAGATATTCTGAAAAAAAAAACCGTTTTCTATCATGGTTGATACAGCTCTTTCAAGTTAGGAAGGACGGACAGCGTAGGGTCAAGACAACTACAGCTAAAAGTCTGACAAAATATCTATCATGGTAATTGGGCCTTACGAGGTTAAGATACTTCTTTATATAACAGTGTCATAATAAACCATTAAAGTTCCTCAGTTGAGTTTTTTTTTTTAGCTTTTGTGCTTGTTATAATGACACCGAAACACTGTAAAAATAAGTGTCGTACCTGAGATAGACAGGGCGCCAGGTCTCCCGGATGTAGTCGTTGTCGACGTCGAGGCCGCGGCGGCGCAGGTTGTCCCGCGCGGCCACCAGCTCGTCGTAGGCCAGCGCCGGCCGCGCCGAGCCCAGCCGCTCCAGCTCGGCGCGCACCTCCGCGCGGCGCGCCTGCTCCTCCGAGCCGCTGCGCCAGTACAGCCAGCGGTCCTTGAAGCCCGGGCCTGCCAGACACCGCTACACTTAGAAAAGCCGCTCGAACCCCCCCGGGTCGCCGTGTCTAAAGCCCTATCTGTCCGTGCACGATATACGACGCAAAACGATAGTGCGTAGGCTTGCTGGACGACAGTAATTGGGTCAATCAACTTTTTTCTGTAACTCGTTGCCACGGTGAGGTCTCCTGGGTCACTCTATAAAACTATGATTTCCAAGTATATATGTCCACTAAAAAACTGTTTTATTGACAATTACACACCCATTCTTTTATGGCCTTTCTCCCGAGTGTGCTGGAAGTACGAGGGCAGAGTGAAAAGTCTGGAAAAAATTAAACAATTTTTTTTTTTGGTCCAAGTAAATATTTATTTTTCAACGTAGTCCCCATGTAACTCAATACACTTGGTCCATCGCTTTTCTAGCTTTTCGATTCCCTCCGTATAGTACGATTTCTCCAACCCTTCAAAATACGCATTGGTTTCTGCGATGATTTCTTCGTTGGAACCAAATCTTTTTCCACCAAGCCATTTCTTTAAGTTTGGGAAAAGAAAATAGTCGCAGGGGGCTAAATCTGGAGAATAAGGCGGATGCGGGAGCAATTCGTAACGCAACTCGTGGATTTTAGCCATAGCAACGGCACAAGTGTGGACCCGTGCGTTGTCTTGGTGAAAAATGATTTTCTTTTTCGCCAAATGGGGTCGTTTTTCCATTAAAACTTCATGAAATCGCTGTAACAAGTTGGCATAATATTCGCCGTTAATCGTTTTACCTTTCTGAAGGTAATCAACATATATTACACCACGAGCATCCCAGAAGACAGTAGCCATAACTTTATTCGCCGATAAAACTGCTTTGGCCTGCTTTGGTGCAGGTTCACCTGAAGCAATCCATTGTTTTGACTGCTCCTTGGTTTCTGGTGTATGATGATGAATCCAGGTTTCGTCAACAGTTATGAAACGACGCAAGAAGTCCTTTTCATTACACCTAAACTTCGCCAAACATGCCTCTGACAGGGTCACCCTAGTGCGTTTTTGATCTACCGTGAGCAATCGCGGCACCCAACGGGCGGAGAGCTTCTTCATATCCAAATAAGTGTGAAGGATATTACGAACCCGTTCGTCTGAAATGCTTACAATATCAGCTATCTCACGGACCTTTATTCTTCGGTCGGTCAATACGATGTCATGGATTTTGGTGATCATCTCTGGTGTAGTGACCTCAACTGGGCGTCCGGGTCGGTCGGCGTCAGCAGTGCTTGTACGGCCACAACGAAAATCCGTAAACCACTTGTGGATCATTTTAATCCATGGAGCAGATTCCCGTAATATTTGTCTAATTTTTTTTTTGTATCCGTAATGGTTTTTTTTCGCAAAAAATTATGTTTAATCAGAACACGAAACTCACTTTTCTCCATGTTTGCAAACACCGAAGTGATTGTTTCTTTTTCATAGCTGTCAAAAAAAAAAAACTAGTCGTGTGAACTGGCTGAAATTATACGATTTACCTCCAAAAAGGCTGCATTACAAATTGACATTAATGAATTTGTGAAGAAAATACCTTTAATTTGATTTTTACCAGACGTCTCACTCTGCCCTCGTATATATTATATATTTTTTTCTAAGAAACTCTATCACTGTTGTCTCCTGGCTTACGGGACAGAATAACAACAAAAAAAAGTTGATCTACCCAATTATTATTTCACTTCTCATGTTCTTATAATGATTCTTTAGTCTCTGCTCATCGGGACTAAAGCTCCTTATTATTAAGCTCTTAAAGTTTTTTTTAAATTTACTTTGGAGACTCTTAATGAACCAATCACGGTGTTTGAGAATGGAGAATTATCGCCATTTTCAGTGATTGTGTAAGAAAATTGGCTACATAAGCCACATCATCATCATAGACAAGTTTTAGGGCGTGGCAATAACCTCAAAATGACAACTGTGCAAAAATATTAAAAATAAAAATTTAATTTCGTGAAACGCGATTAATGATTACGAATATAAATCTATTTTATTATACTAAGGCTGAATTCATTTCATATCGTCGGTGATACTGCGAAACCGCGTAACTAACAAAGGGTATAGCAGGATAGCTTAAGAAAAATTGCCTCCAGTGTTTTTGGGTCGAAACTATAATCAAACGATGCCTTTTGAGGAGGTAATACCCTGCACAAAGTTTCATCCCTCTGTTACCCCCTGGGGGTGAAAAACACTCGATTAACCCCAAAACTATTTCATTTATTTTTTCCTAAACTATGAAAGTGACGAATTTCA